>OU015747.1:135889858-135930737 GCA_907169655.1 Acomys percivali
CACACACACACACACACACACACACACACACACACACACACACACACCAGCACTGCAGTCTACCTTTTTTTTTTTGCAGTCAATGATAAAATAAAGTGGTAAATTATGTTTGGGTTCCTTTTCTGAGTCATGGCCTGACCCAGGCCCACTTTCTTCATCATCTGTCTTGCAGAGTGGCCACTTACTTGGACGTCATGTGGTTGCTTTTCTAGTGGCTGTTTTTGCTGTCCTGTGCTTCCCAGAAGCATGTGAGTTCCCTTCCTCTTTATTTTCTTCCTCTGCCTTCTAATGTAACCTGTGTGTACCTCCAGCTCCATTTCCCACAGGAAGTCCCTGTCTGCTTCATAACCTTTTCTTGCCCCCACCTCGGGGCCTGAAGCCTCTCACTTCCCACTGACTGCCCCATGGTTAGTCTCTCTTATGTCTGCTTCTTAAGCATAAATGTAACAACAAAAAGATGTAAATAGCATCCAGGCCGAGAGAGAGAGAGAGAGAGAGAGAGAGAGAGAGAGAGAGAGAGAGAGAGAGAGAGAGAGAGAGAGAGGTCAGAAACAAGGCATGATTAATCGCCAGCTGTACTGTGCAGACAGCATTGCCAGGGGAGGTCAAGGAGAGCCAGGGCAGGCCTGCTGAGGAGCCAGGGCAGGCCTGCTGAGGAGCCAGTCTTTTTCTCACCAGCCACATGCACTTGCTTGCTGTCTCTTTAATTAAGGCAGCCGCTCTCAAAGTGCAGTTCCTGGAACAGAGCATTCATTGAATCTCCTTATTAGTGTTTGTTAGAGGCCGAGATGGAAGCTCAGGGACGAAGGTACCACAGCCTGTGTTTTAACACACACTCCAGGAGACCCAAGTTTGAAAACCATTGCATCAGTATGAAAAGTCTAATAAAATCTCACTGCAAATAGTGTCTCAAGTTAAAAGAAGTTACAGTGATCTCTGTGAGCTAAAAGAAGTACTCAGGGCCAGTGAAATGGCCCAGTCTTGCTGCCAAGACTAAAGTTCTGAGTTCAGTCCCTGGGACCCACAGTGGAAGGAGAGAATCTAATAAGCTGGCTCTGAGTTCCACATGCTGCCTGTGATGCATAAACATGTGTGTGCACACACACATGTATGTGCATATACACATACACGTGTACACATATTCACGCACATACACATACACATGTAAACACTAACAAATAATAAAATAAGTAACCAATTATATAATACCTAACAGCTTATGCATTTGTATTTCATATCTACCAGAACCTCTTCTGGCCACTCACAGCTGTCCATTTCCCAAAGGCCTAACCATGCCAATTCCTTTCTGCAGGGAATTCCTTCCCTCTGGCTTTAAAAGTTTGAGGACAAAAGTCAAAGCCCATGAAGATCATTAAGACTAAACATCAGAGACATGGCCAGAATTCTCTATCCTCTCACAGGCGGCTCAGTATCTTATTTCTCATGTGGAATACAATAGCAACAGCTCTTACTGGCAGCTCATCCCAACAAGCTTTTTAGGGTGCAAGTTGGCTTATTCCTCAGAATCCCCCAGAAGGTAAGCACTGTGATCACCCATTCAGAGCATACTGATGTGAAATGGATCGGTTTCCTCAGGGCACACAACTGGGCAGGGGCTGCTTGAGGAACAGCGTGCTTCCTGTGATGGGTGGTTTTAGCTGCCAAATTGACACTACGTAGAACTACCTGGGAACCGAGTGTCACAAGGGATTGTCTAGGTCATACTCATCTGTGGACACATTTGTGGGGGACTGTCTGCGTTATTAATTGGGAAGACCCAGCCCACTGTTGACATCACCATTCCCTAGGCAAGAGATCCTGAACCGTGTAAGAGGGAAGAAAGCAAGCAGCCTCCATATCTTTCTCACTGCTCTTGCCTGTGGATGTGACTGGCTGCTTTGGCCTCCCACTGTACCTTCTCTGCTATGATAGACTGTGGTTGGTTACAAGGTTTGCACTGTAACCTGTAGGTGCTAGTTTTTTTAAACTATTTTTTGAGGGGACGTCCTTAAACCCTCTGCCTTCCTTCCACCCCTCTTGCCCCCCAGGTAGAAGAGAAAGAAGGTTAGAAGGGACAGAGGACACAGACCTCTTCAGACTTAGTTCCGGCTGGCTAGGGTTGTCATGTTCTTTGGGAAAAAAACCAATCTCAGTCATCAGGATATCCAACAGTCCAGCAACAGCAAACCACAAACGCAACAGGGTGGACAAGCAGCCTTCTTCCTCCTTGAAACCCTCCTCTCTCTGGGCTCTGATATTTATGTCCTCTCAGCGTCCTCAGAATTAAACTAACTGCAGCTGGTAAAGACCACAACCCTCTCTGAGCCACAGGAGGCTGCTATCAGCTGTGGACAAACTGAAAGCATCTCTACACGCCACACTTGAGATTCAAACAAAAACCTGCTTACCTAACATAACAGAATTCTTACTGGGTGTGGTGGTGCTCACCTTTAATCCCAGCACTCGGGAGGCAGAATTCTTAAAGAAACAAAAACTTCTACTACACTAAGCTGAATAAATCCCTTTCTACCATAAGTTGCTTTTGTCAGAGTATTTTCCCAAAGCAACAGAAAGGGAATGAACAATTCCAAAAACTGCTGAAATGAGCATTTGTGGCATACTGTTTTGAAACTAAACGCTCTCCTCTTTGGCTTCTCCTTGGACAGTGTTTAAGCCAGGCAAGAGTCTTGCATGCCTAGCTCCCCAGAACTCTTCTCCCACCCACACAGGCCTTGTGCCTCCCACTGAGTGTTCAAGGAACGCACACAACAGGAAAGACTAGTGTTCCCTCTCTACCTTCTTACTGACCCCTCAGAGCTCACTTGTTCTTCCAGGCTCAGTGGGTGTGTAGCAAGAGCATGGGGAACTCTAGGCCTCATGGCCACCTTGCTCTATGACATCACCATGCTCACCATCTCTTCGGGTCTTAACTCATTAATGCTCTCTGCATGTTTGTGTTAGGGGGTTCCCAAGAGAAGAAGAGAAGATGCTTGCTTGCTTTCCAACTTATTTCTAACTGGAACTCACTCAGTAGACCAGGTTGGCCCTGAACTCAAGAGATCTGTTGCTGCTGCCTCTCGAGTAATGAGGTTACAGCCAGGCAGATTTCTTAATCTGCTCAAGTCCATATTTGCCCTCACATCCATCTTGCTAGCAAATCATGTGACTGTTATGGGGTATGTAGGAGACAGTTTTGGACGCATAGTGGAACCAGGCACTGGCTTAGGGAGCAGGAGAGAGGGAGAGGAAGACAGGAGGGAGAAGAAAGAGACAAATACGGAATTAGTTCATATGGTTATGGTGGTTGGCAAGGTCAAATCCACAGAGTGCACCAGGAGACCACCATTTCAGTGACAGGCCAGAGGCAGGTAGCATCCAGTGGCAGGCTGCTGGAGAATTCTCTCTTGCTGGAGCAAAGGTGATGCTTTGTTCTCTTTAAACCTTCAGCTGATCGGGTGAGGCTTGCTACGTTATGAATGGCAGTAACTTTAACCACAGTCCACCAGTCTAGATGTTATCCCCACCCAAATACTGCAAGAAAATTTCAGAAAGATATTTGACTATGTGCTTAGGAACCTCCTGGCCAAGCTAGCTGACACAGAGAATTAACTATCACTGGACTATGCACCATCAGGACGAGT
The DNA here is from genome assembly GCA_907169655.1 of Acomys percivali. NCBI lineage: Eukaryota > Metazoa > Chordata > Mammalia > Rodentia > Muridae > Acomys > Acomys percivali. The sequence goes on from OU015747.1 coordinate 135,893,500, forward strand.
GGGGTTCACCGTTGCCTTATCCTGAGGGGCTGTGCCTGCCTTGTTTCCTAGGAGAATTTGCAGCACAACATTGAGATAAAAGCATTGGTTGAATGAACTAAACACATTAGTCCCCAAAGAAAGGATGTTCCCTGCATGTAACAGAGAGAGATGTAAGAAGTGCTTTTAATGCGTCACTGTTTGTATTAACAAAAACCCAAGTGGCTGGGCACACCTGTGAAGGATATTTTTCTAAATTAAGTCATTTGAAATGGGCAGGGAGACCCTCATTTAATCCAGATCTTTGAAGTGGAAGGATCTACTTTTAATCTTGGCCACTCCTGCTGCTGGCAGCCCATACAGAGGTCCTGGAAGAAGGACGCTTTGTTCTCTCTGCCTGCTTGCCCTTGTTCTCCCTAGCAAGTCCGTTTCTTCACCAGCACTAGCGCCTACTTCCTCAGGAGTCCAGCATACACTGTAGATGAGCCGAGACTCCCAACCTTGTGAAATAAACAACTATTGGGTTCTTGGGCCTTCCATTGGTAGACAGTCATTGTTGGACAAGCTGGACCACAGCCTGTAAACCATTTACACTTTATATGTAAATCACATATATTAGAATAAGTTAAAATAATTTATATATTCCATAAGAATTCTAATATATTATATATCCTAATAAATAAACATGCACAACATATATATGTTCTGTTCCTCTAAAGAATACTAATACAGAGCCTTAGATGTCATCACTCAGGTGCCATCCATTTCATTTTAAATGAGATCTCTTGGTAGCCAGCGCTTGCCAAGTAGACTGGACTAACTAATCAAGAAGCCCACGGGCTGTCTCTATTTCCGCACACCACGTGGGGGGTACCATCCCACGCCCACGCCCCCACCCAACTCAGGTCCTCGGGTATCACCTGAGCTAAGCTTATCTACAGAGCAGTCAGATTCACACCTGACATCCTCTCCTACCTCCTACATACTAGCGAGACCTGGTGTAACGAGAGGGAAAACCCACATAGCTGGTTCCAGGTTTGCCTTGCAAAAAAGAGCCAAGAAATGTCTCTGTCCTCCTGTGTTACTCACTCCTAAAATGGCTCTGACAAAACCCCTGGCAAAAAGCAGCTTGACTGAGGAAGTGTTTGTTTGGGTTCACAAATTCAAGATAAAGCCCTTCATGAAGGGAAAGGCATGCAGTGGGAGCTCGGGGCCGCCAGTCGTGCTTCTGCAGTCAAGAAGCAGACAGGGCAGAATGCTGGCCCTCAGCTCATGGTCCATAGGAGGGCACTGCCTAAACTCACTGTGAGTCTTCCCACCCTGGTTAAACGTCCTTAAAATGTCGCTGGCCTGGAGAGATGGCTCAGTGGCAAAGGCACACACAAAAAAATAAGCAAACTGAAAAACTTTAAAGCACCCTCTCCTTTCATTTGTCTTCCAGATGATTCTAAGTCCCATCAAACTGAAAGCCCAGAGTAGCCATTATCCCTCCCAGTGGAGTTACATACCATAACCCACATTGGGTTTTACATGGCAGTTTGTAGAACATACCTGAACACATCCCAACATGTGTGATGAGGATCTGGTTCTCTATTGGTGGCTTCAGTTAGCTTCCAAGAGGTATTGATAACTTGACCAGTTCATCCTTTTGGATCAAATTACAACACTGTTTGCCAAACGATCAGCCTCTCGACCTGCTTCCTAGAGCCCTGTGTAAAGCAGTTAATTTTAGATTGAGGTTAATGAGAACCCCTAGGCTGCGTGCCCAAACCACAGCCATGTGGCGCATCAGAAGACGCTCGGCACACCAGGGCTAGATCCACACTTGCTACCCATCCTACAGTGAGATGAGAGATGGAGGCAGCAGACACAGCTGGAAGCTCGTGAGGCCGGCTAGCCTGAGATGGGCAGTGTAGGAGAGACAGAGAGGCCCTGCCTCAAAGACAAGCTGAAAAGAGAGAAAGCTGTCCGCTGACCTCCATACACACACCATGGCATATGTGTGCCCATAATCTTACACACACCCACACACGCACATACATGCACACACTGACAATAATCAAGAACTTAAAAATTCAAGAAAAGAAGACTAAGTGAGCTTAATGACCATCTTTATGTGTGGGGAACTCAGCTGTCTTTTGCTCTTGTCTGCAGGAGCTCTCTCTGCCTGGGAAAGTCCTGTTTTATGCTTGGATTCCAAGTGCAATTATTAATAGTCCCCCTCCCTTTGCTCCCAGAAGTATCTCCAAATAGACGGTAAATTAGGCGAGCACTCTACTTACTTGACATCTCTCCCTAGCATCTCCACTTACGTGTTTCAGAATAATTTGGCATTCTCTGGTTCTCAACATTGGCCACACAGCAGAATTACTCAGAGAGCTTGTTAAAAACAGATCAAAGCCCCTTTTCTTCCCCCATCTCCCCCAAAACTATAGCAACAATATTTTTAGCAGAGAGCTGAAGAGTCTGTGTTTTAAGAATGTTCCCAAGTGATTGTGATCATGTTTTTCCACAGGCCCAAGCTGGGAAGCCTGACTGGTCAGTTGTGTTTCTGCTGTGTGGCTGCGTGATGCTGGATGGATTACTCAGACGCTCTCAATGTTTCCAGCATTCCGCTGCTGCATCTTTCTGGTCTCTGAAATCACTTTCCTTGCTGCCTATGATTCACCTGCTAACTCAACGTCACAGGCTTGGAAGCTTTGTTGCTCTGGTCGACCTCTTTCTTTAGGGCACTGATATAAGCAGGTATAATATAATATACTAATAAACTAATAAGCTATTATAAGAGAATAGCCAGAATACAGCTGTATTTCTTGCATATGCAGCAGTGTATGTTCTCTGCTGCATTTTCTTTAAGGGACTCGACTTTCTTCTGTGGAGCGATTCCAACAAATATCTTCATGTCTTGGAGTTTCCTGCTGCATCCTTTGAGAGACAGGTTGGAGTGCCAAGTAGAACTTTTATGGGCTACAGAGTATACTGTGTATGCCTATGATCCCCTTGCCTTACCAACTGTGGTGATTTGAATGAGAATAAACCCCATAGGCTCATAGATTCGAACACTTGGTCACCAGGGAGTGGCACTATTTAAAGGGATTAGGAGGTGTGACCTTGTTGGAAGAAACATGCGGCTGGGGGTGGGCTTTGGGGTTTCAGAAGCTCATCGCAAGCCCAGAGCCTCCTCCAGTTCTGTGTGTAGAACTCTCAGCTACTTCCCCAACACCATAGTGTTGCTGTGGTCGTGGTGTCTCTTCACAGGCAGTAGAATACCGACTAGGACAGCATCCTACGAGACAGTATAGCTGATACACTCAAGCTGTACGCTTGGGGAGAAAAGAGCAATGTCTTTAACAAATAACCATTAATCGAGTAATCTTGAGATGCTTTATGAAAGGGAAGAACAATGATATGCTGTGTTTCTGTGTGCATTTCATGCTGCTGCAGTCAGCGTTGTCACCTTAACAGAATCTGGGGTGACTCACCTGGAAGATAGCTGTGTGGGATGATCACGATGGCATTAGTGTGTGGGGGAAGGCTCACCTTATGGTGGGCAGGACCATTCCTCGTCTGGAGATCCAGGATGGTATCAAAGGCAGAAAGATCGATGATCATTGATTTTCGGGTTTTTCCTGTTTCCTGCCTGTGGGTGGGCTGTGGCCAGCTGCTCTGTGCTTCTCCACCATCTGGACTATACCTTGAACTGTGAACTCACAAAAGCCCTTTATTCCTTAAGTTGCCTTTGGCTCAATATCTTATTGCAGCAAATGAAAAGAAACTAAGATACGTGAACAGTGCAGCTTAGACTTATAGTAAATGACCAATGCTTAGACTTTTTCTTTTGAAATTTTACATATGTGTTTGTGCGTATAAATGTTTTGCTTGCATATATGTAAGTGTACCGCATCACTACTATAGCAATTATGTGATGCTCAGACCCTTAGGTTTATACTATCCAGTAGAATAATACAGCGGTAGTCTGTGTTGTGTCAGTCTGCCGTCTAAAGTGGAGTTGCTTCCAAGTCTATATTGTTCTAGGTCATTATGGCCACAAGAGACCTTCTGCTCATTGTTGGAAGGAGAGGTGATGTGGAAGGCACTCGGGACTGCCAGTCACAGCTGTTCACCAGGTGCATGCTCACCTTTATGGTGGGAGATTCTAGTTTATTTAACACTCAAAAAAAGTCAGAAGGCCACTGCAGGCTCTGGGATGCCCTTTAGGGTCCTAGCTCATTTGGGTGGGCTCAAGTTACCAAGCTCTACTAGTTATTATTTCTGTATAATAACAGACCCCAAATTACCAGTTTCGGAAAGAACATATTGTCTCATGCAGCCAGACAAGTCATTAATATGCAGCCTAGCTAGTGACTCTGTCTGACAGACTCAGGTGAACTTTTAGGCTTAACTGAACATAGAGAGCCCACAGCGAGCTCACCCACGTGTTTGCTAGTAGGTGGCCCTTATTCCTCACAGCTTGTTGGCTAGAGGCCTTGGTTCTTTGCCATGTGTGACAGACACTCCATAGGGTCAGCACAATGAGACAGGCTGCTTTTTTTCAAAATGATTGATGAGGGAGGGAGGACAGGGAGGGAGAGAACAAAATAGGAGGTATAGCTCTTTTCCTTTCATAACTCAGTGTCAGGAATGACATAGTGTCATTTCTGTTCTGTTCTGTTGTTCACATGAATTGATTTTGGTACAATGTAAGAGAGACTACACAAAAGTGTGAATTCCTGGGGTCATTGAAACTACCTTAAATGTTCACATCTGTCTATTGCTCTCCCTTTTACTCCAGACCTTAGCTTTCCCCACACCTACCTCCTTCCCTCCCTCCCTCCCCCCTCCCTCCCCCCCCTCTCTCTGTGAGTGTGTGTGTGTTAATGTTGCAGCCTTTATAAAGCTTTCCTGACCTCTATCTCTTTGCACTATTCTCCTACATCATTGGTACATTTTGAATTTTTTATCTTCTCCCCTTGACACTGGGTACATACGTTAAGATTCTTCAGGAAGGGGAAAGGAAGATGTCTCCGTTGGACATGACTCCTGGGAACAACAGAGGAATGGGAGGGACAGGAGGGAAAGAAGGGCTTCTCTGGAGGAGGCCAAGAGAAACTGCCAGAAGTAGCTTTGTGGGCAAGCTAACCAGGAGCAGGAGAGATGGCTCTGTGCTAAGAGCACTCACTGCTCTTGTAGAGGAACCAAGTTCGGGTCTCAGGACCCATGTCAGGCAGCTTACAACTATCTGTATCTCCTGTCCCAGGGGGTGCAATGATCACTTCTGGTATCTGTGAGCACCTGCACATACATGGCAGTGAAGTACACACATCCACACACATGCACAGATATAAATAAAAGTAAAATAAATCTTTCTTATAAATGAAGAAGCTCATCAAACTCCAGCTCTACTGAGCACCTTACCACAGATGCTCCCAAGTTTCTGGAAAGTCCTCTAGCATTTTCTTTTCATCCGATTATATAAGTTTTCTTATAAAACATAAACAAAACAAAACTTCCTGTACCAGTGTTACAAGCCTTAGCATTTCCAAAGCCTATGTTAGTGGCTTTGAGATATGGTCTCATTACAGTTCAGACTGTCCTGGCACTTGGTTCCTCCTGCCTCTACCTCCTAAGTTTGGTATTATAGGAACGTGCCATTATGCCCAGTGTGTAGTCATTCTTAAGTATAGGGCTGGGCACTAAGGATATGGAGGACTGCCCCTTGGTATGGAATTTTTTGCCTTAAATGATAAGAATTGGAATGTGAGCCTGGTTGAGCAAGCAGGGAGGAAGCTGGATTCAGACAGGAGAGGGAAGCCTTCACAGCCATCTGTCCTTTGACTCAAAATCATCATGTTGGGTGTCTTCCCCATGTGCCCAGGAGGTGCAGCTAAAAACCAAAATCAACCTGGTGGGATTTAGAGTCATTTAGAAGACTCATCTATGGCTATGAGGGATTATCTTTATTAGGTTAATCAAGGTGGGAAGACCATCCTGCTTTCCCTCCTGTGCCTCCCATTATATATGGGTAACACCATTCCCTGGGCTTGGGTCTTAAAGTTCTTAAGAGGGAGAAAGCTGAGCAGGAGGAATCTCCTAACCTGCTTCCTGACTGTGGATACAACACTGCCTCAAGCTCTTGCACCTGGACTGCCCTATCATGGTGGATTGCAACCTCCAAGCAACCAAAATAACTCCTTTCTCCCTTAGGCTGCTTTTGTCAGGGCATTTTATCATAGCAACAGGAAAAGTAAGTAAGACAGGCTTAAGGTGGGAGAGGCACCACAGGTGCTCTGCCTGTGACCATCTACCAAACAGCACAGACTTGATCTGGCCTGCATACTGGGGCTGTGAATAACATCTGTTGAACTTCTTTTAAAGAAGTCCCCAAAGCAAAGTCAGAGAGCCTGCAACACACAGAGGCACCTAGAGCCCAGGTTCACGGATGCAATTTTCTATTCACACGATCACTTTAACATTAAGAGTTCTTACTGTGGAGAAATAATCCACTGTTCTACAGTTTGTGCATTTCAGGGTTTTTGGTCCAGATAGTATAGAGACCTGCTTACTGTAACTAGGAGACTCACCAATGCATAGATTATATACAATTGATTTTTTAAAAAAAATCAGCAATAAAAAACACTAAAAAATCAGCAGTAAAAGACAAAAGTTGAAGAGTGTCCAAGACCAAGATTATTGTGGTGGTTTCAATAAAAATGGCTTCCATAGACTCATATAATTGAATGCTTAATCACCAGGGTATGGAACTCTTTGAAAGGATTAGAAGGATTAGGAAGTGTGGCCTTGTTTGAGAAAGTGTGTCACTGGGGGTGGGCTTTGGGATCCGTAAGTTCATGTCAGGCCTCAGCCTTTCTGCCTATGGGTCCTGATCTAGCTCTCAGATACTGCTTTAGCACCTGCCTGCCTGCTGCCATGCTTCTCACCATGATGACTAAACCTCTGAAGCTGTAAGCCCCACCCCCAGCTAAATGCCTTCCATTGTAAGAGTTGCCTTGATCATGGTGTCCCTTCACAGCAATTGAGCATTGACTAAGACAATCTTCTACACTTTTGTCTCTATTGTCTTTCCTTCTCACTGAAACGTCTACAAAAGAACCGGGTCTGTTTGCCTCACCTCTTCTTTCTTGCTATAATCTCAGAGACTTGACATGTTGCCAGCTCCACACGAATCACTGCAAGGTAATCACATTATGGTAGCATTTCCCATATATAGCAGCTAATAAGCTTGCTTTTTTTGGTATTTGTCAAATGGAATGGGATTTTTGTTTTCCTTCCTATCTGTTTTTAACTATTCTTCATTTTGCTTGCCCCATGGTCTCTGGAAACAATTGTTGAGAAATAAATAAGCAAACAGAGAAGAAATAATGAGGAAAATATGTGAAAAATGAATAGATCTTAGAAGTCAAAGCTATGTTTAAATATAGACCACTGATTAAGGTCTTGGGTAGACATCTTCTGGTTACACAGATGTGCCTGAAGACAGCTTAAATAAATATTGACTTCAGTCGACAAAGCCTGACATTTCCTCCAGCCTTCCTGATGCCAATAAGACACTCATTTCATTGCATATGTGTGAGAATGGGGTGAATGCCCAATAGAGAGGACTCCACATACTGTATAGGAAAACAAAACCAAGCAAAAGGAAACACTAGGTAGCAGTTAAAAGAGGTTAGAATTTTCCCACAATGCAGTGATGGCCAAGCCTGGGAACATAAAGCAAATATACATTCCTGCCTAGATCCAGATTATGAAAGCTTGGGGTCTTGGGTAAAGGTTCCCAGGACAATTAAGACAGTTGACCCAGGATCTATTTTAGCAAGACTGACGGAAGCCAAAAATGGACTTAAGTGTGAAGGGTGCATTAACCCCATGTCCTACACAAAAGAAGCCTTCTAAGGTTAAGGTCAAACAAAGCACATGGCCCCTGTGTCCATTTCTTGCATAAACAGTGAAACTTATCCTGCAACCTGCCAATTTGGTGCCCATTTGGAGCATTAACTTTATTTAGCAAGTCAGAAACATATTCTACTTTTTCTAACATCATTTTAGTTTCAGTAAGCGTCAGTGGACAGTGCTCATAGCTCCTTTCTAGAGACAACATGGTTGCTCCCCTATGGCAATAGAATATCAGGACACCTTCACCTTACATTTTCAATATCTGAAGGTTAGACAACAGACTGTTCTCATCAATTATAGTTAAAATGATGCACAAACCCCGGGAGTTCTCTAGACATGAGTTCAAACACAGGTTCTGATTCTTGCTGGCTATGCCTGTGGCCCCAAGCCATCAATCTCTGAGCTTGTTCCTATTTATGAAGGGAACAGAAGTAACTATCATAGAAGGTAACAGTTTGAATGAGATTCTCCCGCCGTGGCCTTGGGCATTAGGATACTTTATCCCCAGTTGTTGATGCTGTTTGAGGAAAATTAGGAGGTGTGGCCTTGTTGGAGAAATATGCCATAAACGTTGACTTTGAGGTTTCAAAAGTCACACACCACCAGGCATGTTGGCACATACCTGTAATCCCAGAACTCAGGGAGCCACGTACAAAGCAAGTCCAGGATAGCCAAGGCTACACAGAGAAACCCTGTCTCAAAACAAAAAACCAACCAACCAACCAACCAACCAACCAACCAGTCACACACCATTTCCAGTTATCGTTTTCTAGCTCTCAGCTGCTGCTCCAGAATCCTCTCTTGCCACCTGCTACCTCTGCTCCAACATCACGGGCTCTTATCTCTCTGGAACCATAAGTCAAATAAACTCTTTCTTCTATAGGTTGCCTTGGTCATAGAGTTTTGCCTCCTAGCAATAGAAAAGTAGCTCAGACAAAGGATATGGGTTATTGCAGTAGAATGACTTAGGTCCCTGAGTCATTGCCTGGACTGAATGACTGCGGGGAAGTCAACTGAGCTTACTGTTCCAACTCATCATCATCTCTGAAGATGAAAGGAAAGACAATTAGACACAACTCTCCTCTGGGTTAAGTTTAAAGAAGTTGGTTTTTAAACTAACTCTGGGCAGAAAGGAGCATCTTCTCATGGTCAGCATCACAAGCTGATGGAAATAGTCTCCCAAAAAGTCACCACAAGCTGATGGAAACATTCCGCCAAAAAGGAAGTGGACATTGTGTTTGGAGGAGGAGTAACAATTATTCCAACAGAAAAGAAGGGAAGTTTGGAGAGAAGTCAATCTTTATACTCTATGGCATTTCTACCTCCTTGTGTGATCCTGGGCTAAAGATGGGGCACAGGGATGGCATGGTTCTCCAACCTTTCACAATGGCATTCATTAAGACCGTGTATTTTGCTAGATTTGAGAGGGGTCTTGGTGGGTTCTGTAGGAAGGCATCCTAAGGACAAGTAGGGCACTACACATAAGAACTGTCAGGCAAAGTGATTTTGGGAGAGGCTGGAAGTGGAGAAGAAGAAATGAGTGCAATGCATCCTTTCCTGGGAAGCAGCAAGCTAAACCTCTTCTTGAAGACTCAGGCAGTAAAGCCTTGGTTGGCTCTTGTATGATCCAGAGGAGTTCCCTATTCCATAAAGCTCTGGAAAGACAAACTGAAGATCTCCATTTAAAATGCCCCACACCGGGTGGTGGCACAAGCCTTTAATCCCAGCAGTGGCAGACTGATCTCTGTGAGCTTGAGGCCAGCATTGTCTACATATCAAGTTCCAGGACAGTCAGAGTAAAGTGAGACCCTGTAACTTTCTCCTATCGAGCTGGGTCTGTAGCTCAGTTGGTAGACTGTTTGTGTGACATGACACAACCCTGGACTCAGTCCCCAGCAGCACATAGACCTGCCATGGTGATGGATGTTTGTAACCCCAGCACCTCAGAGATGGAGACGGAAGGTTGAGAAGTTCATGGTCATCCTTTTCTACATTTCCAGTTTGAAGACAACCTCAGCTCCATGAAACCATGTCTCAAAAATGTTATTTTAAAAATGTCCAATGTCTTTATTAAAGTTGAATGTGGAGAAACCCCAAGGAATGTTGGGAGATGCAATGTTTTCTGTCACTGTTCCTTGGGGACAATCTACATTGTGAACTCTGACGTAAAGAAGACTGTCTATAAGATGTTGTCCCATACTGCCTGTCCCCATTCCCACCCTGACTCCATAAGAGAGACAGATAGGAGCACATCTTGTGGCCAGATAATGGAAGAGGCTCCTTTCCTTCAGGAGTTGGTTGGCAGTGTTTGACAAACACTGAAGAACTGAAGGGCAGCATAAATAATGCAAAACGCAGAGCCTCCCAGGGATCCACAAACTACGCCTTTGAGCTTTACAAATTCCCTTCTCTGGAAACCTTTTAGATGCAAAGATCACTGTCTGAAACTGCTCAAACTGTAGCCTTGCCTGACATAAAAGCTGTACCATTGACCCTCCCAACCTTAAGCTCTTTTTGTAGCACCCCTCAAAAAGCCACATGCATGGTGACAATGACTACATAATCTCATTTTCTCTTCCATACCCTCTATCTTGAGCAAATACAGGTAGTGACATGTGTAGAATTTCACTTGATACAGGTCACAAAGTTCTTCAAGCAGTAAGCCCATACCCAGCCCGACCCTGATTCCAATCATGAACCCATTTGCTTTAAAGGGAGGCAGAGGAAAGTGTTCACAGAGGGATCGTCAAGTTTTCCTTGGAAGCAGCAGGTTGTACTTCTGGAGCTGCTTCTGGGAAAGCTGACCCAGGAGGGTGGAGCTTAAATCATCTGTCTGTGTGACTGCTGGTTTTGGGTTTTAGTTCTCTGAGACAATATCTCCATATATAGTTCAGGCTGACCTCAAGTTCATAATCCTCCTGCCTCAGCCTCCCAAGTTCTGGGGTTACTAACATGCAGTATCAGGCTTATCAACATGCTTTTAACATATTCAAAATAAAACTAAAACTCAAGATGGTTGGGAGCACTGCCTACTCTTCCCAGAGGACCTGGGATCATGTAACTCTAGTCCCAGGGGATCTGACGCCCTCTTCTGGCCTCCTTTGGTCCCAGGCACAAGTGTATAGACATTCATGCAGACAAAACACCAATCCACACTAGACAAGCAAACAAACAAATAAATAAACACACACACACATGCGTGCGTGTGCACCATCAAGGCTATACATGGTGGCACACACTGATAATCTCAGCACTCAGGAGGCTGAGGTCAGACAGTAATAAATTCTAGGTTAACCTGAGTTCCATAGTGTGATCTTCTCTCAACATAAACAAACAAAAAGCACCTTCGTTGATTTTTCCTGAAGTAATTATTACTTTCATTTACTGCAGTCCCCTGTGCCTCCCTTCAATGCAGGTTACAGTGTTAGGTATTTTGAGAAAGAGAGCTGAGCACTAGGTTTTGAGTAGGAACCATGGGAGGTAGGTCAGTAGGTCAGAGTTCTGTGTCCTGGTCAGCAGTACAATTCAGACGTTAACCACTGATAAGATGGAAACTGGCTTGTTATAACCTCAGCTCACGACTCAAACCACCTTCTCTTTGGATCTGCTTGTTTGAAGTGGCTTTAGAGTGACACCTGCCCTTGGCACTCTGTCCTGGCCATCAGACTAGGTCCTCATCTGGCTTAGTAGTGCCCAGTGGCATCAGCATGTTGAAGAACTCTCAACTCTGTGTGGTAGGAGTGATATGTGAAGGGCACTTAGTAAAGAGGGAAGAAATGATGGCCTCTTGCTGTGACTCCTCGTCTCCACAGTTTCTCACACCCTGGGTTCTTTAGGTCCAGCTGTCGGCCCTGTAGTCCTCACAAATATCTTGTACACATTGAAATGTTCGTTCATGTGTTCTGTAAGACACAGAAAAAGAAGACTGGAGAAAATGCAGTAAGAAAGAGGATTTATTAGATAGAGACCAGGCTGAATTATGGACACTCACAATGAGGTTTGGGGAAATGTTTGTTTCTTTTACAAACACACTTTAGAAACCACCTGGCTGTTTAGCTTCCTATAAGCCAAAGATGTAAGGCACTGGGTACTCTTCAGCCAATGACTTAGCTATCATTTAAATGTGGCCTTTTGTATGTTTGCCATCATTCATACAAAGAATGCATTTCCCCCAGGCTGTGTTCAAGTCACATGCCAAAAATCAAATCATATTTTACATGTACTCAGGGTTCTTGTTACTTAAAGAACTTCCTTAAACACTTTATCTGTCAAAAACACACATAAGTATGCAAACATTGTATGTGTATTATGCATTTTTCTTGGCTAAAAACTGGATGCAATTGTGGCTTGCTTGCTCATTACATGCACCATTTGTGAAAACTCCGCTTTCCTCTCCAGTGACCTAATGCCTACAAGCCACTGCCCCAAGTATCTGCCTACTTTTCAGACAGGAAGACACCAGCTCCTTGTCAGCCACCCCACATATACAATGAGCTACTGTCAACAAGATTTCTGACATGTACAATGTCTGGCGAAAGTGGTTTATTTTTAACAGCATGAGAGGGAGGAGGGGAAGAACTCTGGCCTCTCCCCGGATGTTTGTGTGGGATATTGTTGGTCTGATTTGAAGGACTCAATGAGTGGGTGAAATAGGGAGGGGAGGTAGACCGTTCAAGGCAGAGCGTACTGGGGGAGCGGGAGGGGGATTTTTGCCAGACTCAGCTGGGAGAAGCCGCACAGATCAAAGAAGTGCTACCAGGACCTTTCTGATGTTTTCAGTTGAACCAGACAAAGGGGAGCCTGTTGCTTTAATTACCCACCTCATCAAGCCAGATTCCCATTTTGCTTGGTCAGCAGGACTCTTACCCACATGTGAGGAGGCACTTCCTCCCCCCCCCCCCCCCCCCCCCCAGTTTGCATGCTGCAGCCATCTGTTTTCTTTGCATCTGGAGCAGGTTGGCTGGCCTGACCTTGTCTGAACATTTTCCTGGGCCATCTTGAACTTAACTAGTCCTTTAGCTGCCAGTACCTCAAGGCTCTTTCTCAAGATGATTTCTGTTGTGGCCCACTTGGTGTCCTGAGCACTGATTAGCTCCGTTCCAGGGAGATAAGATGCAGAAATGGGGCCCCTGTGCATCCCCTCTGCACTGTGTGTTCATGTGCCAGGCTTGGGCACACCACCTTTGTCTGCATGCATATTCATCATCCATCACAAACAGAGACTGTTTGCTTTCTAGGATACACGGACTTTGGGCTGAATCTTATAGAACTGCAGTAGCAGCGAAAGCCCATAAGGAAAAACTGCTTCCTTCAGATCAAGAGTGGAACCTTCCTCTGGACGGTGTGGAGACCTAACACTCCAGTTGAGCCCCTCAGTCACCAGGCTGCGGGACCACCCTTCAGGGATGCCTCAGGAAGGCAGAGCCACCCTTGGCCATGCCAAGAAACAGGAGGAATAAATCAGCCCTTTCAGCAATAATGCTCCTTCTCTCGTCAGAGTTCCCCTTCTTCTCTAGAGTAGCTGCCTAGACCCTCAGCAGTGCAGCTGGGTAACTGCCACCTCTATATTACTCAGAAAGGCAGTCTCCACCATGTAGCTGCCTGGTGCCATTTGTCTGACTGACCTCCCCGCTGGTGCCTTTACTCAAACCACCTGGCCTTTCCTTTTCTTTATCTCCATCTCCCTCCTACAAGCAGCCACCAGGATTTACAGCTTGCCTGCTTTAGGGGTTTTTTTTGTTTGTTTCTTTTTTAATACTAATAAAATTGTCTTGGCGCTTCCTCAGAAGTCTCTCCTTAAGTTCTATTATTGATGAGACCAAGAACCCCAAGAAGGGACTCTCATTTCCTGGGTAACATGAGGTGATTCCAGGAGGACTCCCCAAATTTTCTGGTAACAATAGCTGTACAATTGCAGAGTATTTAATCAATCCTGGGACAAGCTAATGCCAAGCTTGAGGTACATAAATGTGATGCACAGATAGGCGTTTAATTCAGCATCATGGCTAAACTGTCTGTGGGGTTGACTCTTTATAGCCTTGTCTAGATGCTGAGTGGCACACTGACACCTCTCTTGAGTATCCTCAAAGGCAGGACGGACTCCTACAGAAACCCAATACACTCTTGGAGAATTCTGAGAACCCAGGAGAAGAATTCTGAGACTGTGGGAGGAGCAACTCGAGTTGGGGGGTGGGGGGTGGGGTTTCTTATAAGAGGCTGTATTTCTATACTTCTAATACATTTTGTGAAGTTTCATTTGAAATCATGGCACTTAAGGCTATGAAGCGGAAGGAACGGGGAGGTTGCTCTGTCAGTAAATGCTTGCCTTGCAAGCATGGATATCACCGGGGCTCCCATCTAGGCCAGGTATTTCCAGGTTCTTGGTCTTTTATCCAAGTCGTCAAACGTAATGGTTTACAGATTTTCAAAAGAAGCAAGGTAAACTTCATTTGGGGGAAAGCAATAGAGAGATACACTCAAGACTGACAGCAGGAGCCTTAGTGAAGATGCCCAGGGGCTCAAAGCTGGGCCTGAAGGAAGTGGAGTCTAGTTACTGAGGGGTATCACTCGGGTGGGTCTCCATTTTGATTGATACAGTAGGCCACCTATGTGACTTTCCGACAGTGCATTTGATCTCAATCATCTGCATGCCCAATTATGCATAGATGGTGATAGCATGGTAAATAGCAGACTATCTCTAAAAGTTTACGTGAAGGACCTAGTTTATCTCACATGCACCTAAAACCAAGTCATGTTGGATGGACCCTCTACCCTTCCTTCCTAGATATGTTGAGAATAAACTTGAGCAGAAACTGTCTGAGCTCGATTGCCACTCAGGGTGGAAAGTCTGCACTGCTGTTCCGGACAGGAGTATACACAGCCAGCAGCAGGTTTCCAGGGGAGGCTCAGTTCTGGAGGCGCACTGCTTGCAAGCAAAAGAACCAGGCTGCCAAATGTATCATCAGAAGAGGAAGGTACAAATAACCAAGACCAAGTAGGGTGTCAGGGCACTAAATTGACTCTTATGCTTGTCTCACAGACTTCTGCGAACCGCACAAGAAGAAAATGCCTGTAATCCAAATGCAAATGCTTGTAATCCAAGCTCTGGGGAGGCGGAAAGAGGCAGATCTCGGGAGTTGCCAGCCAGCCAGTCCGATCTACGTGGTGAGTCTCAAAGGCAGTTCCGGAGGTACATGAGGTCATCCTTGTTCTCTGGCTTCCATGTGCACTTACACACATGTGTATGCACATCTGAACACACACACACACACACACACACACACACACACACAGCATTCGAAGAATAGGAAGAGCAACAAGAGGGATAATAAATGAAACAAATTTCTTGTGAAAGTAATGATCACTTTTCCACCCGAATGTTCATTCACTCCACCATCGATTTTTAAGCAAACAGGCCTCACAGGAGAGCTTCATACTTAAATCCGTGCCTACATAAGATTAAGAGTCTGATTTTAAAAGGTGTTGTCATATGATACCATGCAAGGCATAGCAATGGCTGCCATGGACCCTTAGAAAGGGCCAGGCCTTGTGGTATATGCTTGTTCAGTTAACCTTCCAAACAATCCTACCACGTCTGTATTTGTATGTCCGTTTTCCTGGTGAGGCAACTGAAGGACAATGTAATAGATGTGAATTGCTTTTGTCAGCTCTGATTTTCTTCTTCGGAGGGTCAACCTTTTCTCTAGTCTATAGGTCACCAGGGCTTATGTCTCAGCTCTGTCCAAAGCACGTATCCTGACAGGTCAGTCAGAAACTCTATTCTGAGAATTCGAGTTCTGAGTGGACATAGTTGCCTAGAACTCAAAAGCCATCAAGAGTACAGTTCCCTGAGCCAAGCATCCTAAAGACACAGGATGCCAAGCATCCCTGCCAAGATCTCTGGATCGTGTGCTCCTTGTAGCTCAAATAGGTTCAGTCATGGCTTAGAGCTCAATGTGGGGGAAGGCAGTACTTCCACTCAGGGCTACAGGATTTTGAAATCCCATTGTGAGTCATAAATGGTGATTCATTTGCCCCTTTGCATTAATTTAGGTGCTCTCATGATCTTGCAGCAATAGATTTTTGTCATGGTTTTGCTTTGCTGCTGTAGGCTTTGGCTAGTCTCTCACCAGCACAGCATATCCACTAATTAGGGTTGGTTTTCTTTGTTTGTGAAACTGGGGAAGGAGCCCTTGACCGTGGTAGCAGATGCTTCACCACCGAGTTACAACCTCCCACTTGCCTTTTGGTGCTTGTTTCTGATAGCACATTAATGTCACACTCCCTCTGCTATTGGGCGAGTGATGTCATCAGTCTAGGTGTCTGCCATCTCCTGCACCTGTGGCATAAGGACAGAAAAACATCACAATGCTGCAGACTGCCTTCCAAAAAGGAAGGATGCCAGGAACAGGCAGGTTCTGCTTTTGCTGAGCATGGGTGATGTATGAGGTGGTCAAGTGAGTTTCGACTTGTGGAGACAGCAATACTGCTCAAAGGTCTGAGCAAGGACGACCTGGAACCCAACACCTAATGACAGTAGATAAATGAACCTCAAAGTATTTAGCACTTGAAAATGTTCATACTCTAGCATAAAAATTTTTAAACAAGCACCCTCAACAAAGCACTTTTATAAATGACAAACACTGAACCATTCTTTTTTATTTAGTATTATTTTTTTATTTTTTGGTTTTTCGAGACAGGGTTTCTCTGGGTAGCCCTGGCTGTCCTGGACTCATTTTTTTTTGTAGACCAGGCTGGCCTTGAACTCACAGAGACCCACCTGCTTCTGCCTCTCGAGAGCTAAAAGATTAAAGATGTGTGCCACCATGCCCGGCTTACTGAACCATTCTTATATGGTATAAAATATAGTTTTAAAAAAGTAACAGGTAGAGGATATAATGAAAAGCATAAACATTTTACAATGTTTTATTTTATATAGAATGATTATTTTGCACCTCTCCTAAGAGAACCACGCCTATTTTGAGGCACCAATTAATTAGAAAGATCCCTGCAGTGACTCCAGATAAATTTCCTTTGGTCCATGGTTTTTGTTGAAGGACTTTTGAAGGCCTTCATCTATCCCTAATGTTAGTGTATAGAAACTGTTTTCATAATACTGATTTTATATATATATATATTCCCATTAGATTGGGACTTTCTTGAGTAGGAGAGACACGGTCTTGCTGTATAGTTCATATTGGCCTTGAATTCACGGTGAGGTCTTGATGTCCTTCCCTTAAGTGTTTGAATCTGAAAAGTTGCCAATAGACTCAGGTTTTGGACACTGAAAGGCTGTGGAGTGAGGATGTGGAGCTCTGCTGGCAGGAGGAAAGGCATCTTTGAAGGTTATATCTGCCCTTGTTCTGTCTGCTTCCTGGTACACATGAGCCACCCTTCATCATGCAGACAGACCATTCCCCCATGGTGATGGGCAGAGACTCTTTAAAACCATGAATCAAAAGCACTCTTTCCTTCCTTAAGCTGTTTCTGCCACATATCTGGTCACAATGTTTCAGAAGTTAACTGATACACTGCCTCAGTCTCCAGAGGGTTTGGATTAAAGACATGTCACTATGCCTGGCACTGAGCTGTGACAATCTCAAGGTCAAGGCTTATATCCCATTTATCTTTGCTTATGCCCCACGTCTGGCTCCAGTGAGCCATCACTCAACTTAATAGAGCCCTGCTTCCCATGGACTCTCTCTTCCTGGGTGGCCAGGCCAGGTTCCATCCTTCATATTGGTCCATCTGGGTCTCCATAGGAACAGTACAGGCAAGGCCTTGGGAGCAGTGGCTGAGAGTCCCAAGTCTAACAGTTTTGCTCTTAGTCCAGCCTTATTGATCAACGGCAACTGATCGATACTCTTTAAGCATGAACAAATGCAAAGAATCGAATCAAGAAATTAGCCTTAGGTCTAGGTTTAAGGTATCTATTAAATAGCAATGGCTTAGAAGCTGCCTTTGTCATTCAGGGCCGGCTCTGCTGGCACCATGGGTTTGCAGTGTGAGCTTGCTGAGTTTGCAAAGCAAGAGCAGCCACATTCTCCCCACAGCTCTTATAAACCTAAGCTGTGAGGCAGGAGGGTCCCACTGTGGTGAATACACACTTCCCAGGCCTGCAGTTCTAGGGGTTGGAGGCACTTAAACTTTAGGATGGAGATCTTGAATTGAGCTCAGGCCAGGAAAGAGCATGTGCTTCTGGGGCTCTCTAATCCCTCTGACTGTATATTATCACGGTTGACAGAGGCAAGGGTTGCAGTTCACATTTTTGTGAGATTATGCAATTTGGTCTTCCCTGAAGTCCCCTGAGAAGCCTGGGAAGTTTTACAATTGCAACCTTTTTCCTTCTCTGAGAAGGAAGTAGGATTCTATTCTGTTCTTTTGCCGGGCTATCCCTCTACCCCCACCCCCATAAAAGAGAGTCCCACAGAGAAAGAATTGAGAGAACTCACAGAATAAGTGTATCTGGGAGGGAAAAGTCCATAGGATTCCCAGAGCCTGAGTACAACATCACGGACTGAGCCCCCTCACATATTTTCAAATGAAATAGGAGACCACAATCCCTCTCTGGTGAGTGACAGAAAGAGACCTAGCAGGAAGAAGAGACAGAAAGACCAAGTAAATAGAGAGATTGCAGAACCGAAAAAATGTATTGTGATCCCCAAGTGAATGGGATATTTTCATCTGTGATGGGGGTGCTTCTCTGGGAGGGCAGAGCATTCGTTCTAAGCCCCAGAGCTCTCTCTCAGGGAGGTAGAGTCTTCAGACAGACAACCTCAAGGGTGTATTCAAGCCTTCTTCCCCAATGCACAAAGGCTGCCTCAGCTGTTTGTGGCGGGCACTTTCAGATGCAAATGTAAAGTTGGTCCCTCCATGCTAATCTGGTTGCTAGTCTCCTCTCTCCGGCCCAGGGGAGACTTGGCTGGAACACCAATACCGCCCTGCAACTGGGCAGTATCATATCTCTGCGTAGCTGCACCTTAAAAGGAAAAAAAACAAAAAGAAAAAAAAAAACTCTTGATAGCATTTCAACCTCCGATGAGGCCGATCAGTTATGGTCTTTCATTGGCCTCCACGCTATTCAAGGGAAACCCACTGAAATGGAACTGAACTCCACACCCTACACCCCAGCCGGAAGTTCCCTAAGGAGCTCACTGTGGGGCAGGGCTGCCTCGTCTTCTTGTAAATTTGTGGACAAAAATATTGCCGTCACATTTGTGCTGATGGGCAATTCACTCCCTTTGGCCCAGAAGCCACATGTACTTGTCTGCTAGGCTCGGAAGAAAAGATGTTGGCCCTGGATATGTTTTCAGCTCCTTTAGCTCGCTGGGCTTCTAACAGTGGACAGATTTGCCACATGAGATTGAGTGGTCTTCAGGGCTGTCAGCGCTAACATCCCTCCTTTGTGAAGAGTGACAAGACCACAAAGGGCGCAGCCTATTTTATCTGCTCATGCTGGCTGCCAACTTTTAAAAGACCATTTAAACATTTTCCCACAGAATGTATGCTAATTGAAAAAAATGTGTATAGCAGACAAACCAAATAAGGGAGGTCTTCCTAAATTCCACCACTCAAAGGGAATCACAACGCATATTTGTGGAGTTTCTCTTGTTTATCTTTTTTATATGTAAATTTTATTTTTTGATTTAAAAAAGGAACTTTTGTATATAGGTGTGTGTGTGTGTGTGTGTGTGTGTGTTTCTTGCTCAAACAGATTATCTGTGCTCCTACTCTTGGCTTCCTTTGGACTTTGGTATTTACACACTACAACCTACTCTTGACTTGCCTCCTGCAGAATAAAGCCCCACCGCTCTTGGCCAGCCAGCCTTCCAGAAGCCAAGACTGGAAATAACCAGCCTTCTTAGGTTCAAAGCTTGGGCTCCAGCAGCCCCAACAAGTTAGGAAGAAGTGATGCTAATAGGCAAAGAAGGGGGACTTATCCAATGTGGCCACACCAGCAAGAGGGACAGATGAAAGCATCAGTGACTCCTGGTCCCAGGTCAGCCTCTAGGGGACAAGGGGCAACAGAAACACAGAGGTAAGTGGTCCTGGTCTTAATGTGGTCTGGCTCATCATTGTCCCGGTTCTGGCTGTACAAGGTGGTCAGAAGAAATCCTTACTGCTGTCACTTGTCATGGCTTGAGCTCAACCCGCTTCCCGCAAGAACCTTTGCACCAGGTTGCAACCTCACTCCTGAGAATAGCTACCCTGCTCGGACATTGCTCTGTCTCACCAGGTTCTGCTGTCATGGGACCCCGAAGTGACTCAGGAGGAAAAGTTACAGACAGTGACTTGCCTCGGTGTTTCAGCGGAAATGAAGGCGACAGACACAATAGAAACAGAGAGGTCAGGCTTTCCTCCCACTTTTTGTTACCTTGTGGGCCAGACTGTGGAGTCCATGTTTCTCAGCAGAAACAACTTCTTCATGGCTACTTCACAAATACAACTATCTGTCCTGCCTCCCCACCTGCCTGTTAGCAAGGACCTGTTTCCATGTCTGTTAAAACTTTGAGTTTATTTTCATCTTAGCAGAAACTGACAATTTTTTTTAGTACATATAAAGATTTTTCCCTCAGTTTTTCAGTGCTTTTTAGTTTGAAGAGTGTTCGTAATTATCCACTGGAGTGCTTTTGCTGTGACTGTTTTGAGAGTTTTGCCAGACAATCCTAACATCTCCTCCATCTCTCAGGAGCTTAGCTCTTGATGCAGTAAGTGATTTTCAGTTGAAATTAGACATTTCAGGTGTTAGGCTGTAAGCCTGCTCTCACTCTTCCTAGCCTCTTCTGACCCCGCTTCAAGGGGACTCAAGGAAATCACCCTCCTACTGCAGTACAGGCTCTGCCTATGGCCAAACTGGGGGTGCTCCTAGCTACTGGGAGGAGCTGGAGTCCCAGGATTCCCAGGGTTCCCTTGGTACCCCTGGCTAGAAGGCCTGGAGTATCTCCTAACTGCTTCCTGTGTGGCTGCCATTGGGCAAGGACAAAAGTCCACTCTCTCCACTAAGTTTCTCCTGATGCCACTCTGGCGTCAGAGGGTGCCTCAGTACCACCCAGGAAGACTGTGCAGTAATCACTCTCCCTTAAGGTGAGGGGCAGAGCACGTCAGCATAGCTTGCCCAGTGAGAATGCAGCCTTCTGTTTGGTGGGGGCGAGCAGAACCCCAGGTTTGTGGTAGCCTTGGCTGGAGTGAGCATTTCCCATCTGGCCTTCCTGGTGCTTCAGGAGGACACAGGGCTTTATTTATCAATGCACTCATTTTTGTTTGTACCTGGTCCTCAGCTCTAGGTCTGAGATATAAAAAGCAAAAAATATAAACATGGGGAGTCATAACTATGTCAGTCCTCAAGTCCCGACTTCCTCACCAGCTTGCCTTCTCTTCACCTTTTCATCCCATGTTTATGCTGCATATAGTAACCAGGGCTTTAGATTCCATGTGGCAGAAAACACAGAGTTCATTTTTTCCTGTCCCCCTTTAAAGAGAGATCTGAAATAGATACTTATTTAAAATACAAACTCATATATATGTGTGAGTTTATATGTTTAGTTAATAATAATAAAATATAATTGATTTAATTCTTACCATGGGATGTACAAAGCCATGTACATCTCCTGTAATTCTTTTTTATTCAATATGTAAATAAATCCAGCGTGTGTTTAGAAAAATTCTCTTTATTGGTGGTAGGTAGCAGTTTCCTCCAGGTTGCAACTCTCCCCCCATGAAGGAGAGAAGAGGCTCATAATACTTAGGCATAAACAACTCATAAATCGCAGGAAGTTCCAGAAACTAACACTCTATGAAGAGCCCAATCCTCAAGGTATGTAAGCAGTGAACAAATGCTGTGAGGAAGCAATGAGGCCAAGCTGCCTGAAGGAGAATCACTGACTTGTGGAACTGTCTACAAGCAATGCCGAGAGCTCAGGGATGTAGCCTTCATGAGGTGTCACCTAGGCTGGAGTGAGCTAACCAGTGATGTAGCTGTACTGAGTTGTCCCTGCTCCTGTAAGTAACTCCAGCAAGCAAACTGACTCACCAAGTTGCTTTGGTTACTTTGGGCAAATCTTTCCTGCAATGTGTCCTCAGTTCCTATCCTGTCTGAGTGTGTGTGTGTGTGTGTGTGTGTATGTGTGTGTGTGTGTGTCTCCACAGGATAAACCTACATAGGCAGCAGGAAAGAGTCAGGATCAGCCAAATGCAGACTATCATGCTGTTTTAACATCTACTTAGACATGTCACTTCCCATCTTTTTTGGTTGTGAATAATCAGTAATTCTTACAGTTATATCTTTGTAACAAAAGCCAGGGCAGTTCCTCCTGTTGCCAGTATTTTTAAGCCATATGAAAGCAACTCTAGGTTCTCATACAGAATCTATTAAATTATCTGAAATGTGTGTGTGCATGTATGTATAAAAATCCATGCATGTATATTTATGTATCCATCCATAGTCAGTGCATAAGATCATGGTTTCTCTTATTTCTGAGAAAAGGATAATTTGTACCCTTTTGGAAACAAGATGGGAAAAGTGCAAATATGCCTCTCACCAACTTGGGTTTGATAACTGTTATGGTTTCGCTCTTTTGCTGTGATAAAATGCTCTGGGGAAAAGCAACTTAGAGGAGGAAGAGATGTATTTCAGCTTTCATGTCACAGTTCATCACTGAGGGAAGTCAGGGCAGGAGCTTGAAGCAGAAACCACGGAGAAGCGCTGCTTGCCGACTCTACCTCACGCTCATGATTACCTAACCCTCCCCAACCCATGTGTGTGTGTGTGCCTGTGTGTGTGTGCCTGTGTATGTGTGTGTGCATGTGTGTGTATAAGTTTATATGCACCCCATGCACACAGGGGCCTACAGAGGCCAGAAAGCATTGGACCTGCTGATACGGAGTTACAGGCAGCTGTGAGCCACCTGATGTAGGTGCTGAGAACAGCTCTCTGCAAGAGCAGTAAGTGCCCTTAACTGCCAGAGGCATCTCTCTAGCCCCCCTAGCTAGAGTTCTTATCCAGCGCAGGACCACCTGTCCTGGGGAGTGTGCTACACACTGTGTGCTGGACCCTCTACAGCTGTCAGGACAATTCCAAGTTACATCTACAGGCTGAGCAGATCTAGGCAACCTCTCAACTGAGACTCCCTTCTCGGGTGACTCTGGACTGTGTCAAGTTGACAGTGCTAACTAGGACAGTCATGTAGAGCTGACCTGCAAATGCAGGTTGGGTAGTAAAATGAATATTGCACTTCCAGTAACAAGCCTGGATTTGCTAATAGGATTCTAGTTAAACATATCTGGATTAGCCATTCACTGGATCGAACTATCTGGGCTCTTTAGTTCCATGTCCTAGGCCTGTTTTTATGCCCTTCAGGACTGAGGGAAGGAGAGTGTGCTGGGGTGTCTGTGCCAATAATCAGTAGCAGCATGGCCTCAAACAAGAAGCAAACAAAGAAAAAGGGCCTCCAAGACTGAGCCTACGTGTCCCTGACACCTCATCTCCAGACCCGCATGACTAGAGGCATTGCCTCGGAGGGCAGTGGGAGAACTGTGTTCTCCCCTGCCAAGGCTCTGCCCTGGAAGAGAATGGGAACCCAGAGTTGTATTTCTCAGTAGTTAGCCATGTCCACCTGTAGCCACGGAAGCTCTGCAGCCATCCTTGTGACGTGCTCTTGGGGATCTCAAGGAGTCAGACTTTCTCTAACCCTCATTTGGGCCTTGTCAGCTTTAAGTCTGACTTCACACAGGCTCTGCAGAATGGGAAAGGAGATCTACCACATGGAGCCACCATTAATGCCTGTCTCAGTGCAGGCTCTTTAATTCACTCCCACTCACTGACTCACTCACTAGCCTATAGAGGCACAGGAAAATCACTCGCATTCACAAAATTAGTTCAGACTTTCTGACTGTTATAGTTCAAGGCCCAAGATGGGCAATATAGTTTGGGACAGAGTCTTACACAAGGCTCTTGGATCTGAAATGTAACTTGCTTTGGCTGGGTTTGCATTCCGTGCTTTGCCACCCCCTAAGGACTGCCGCAGCTCTCACCCATAGCTGCTGAGCCAGGCACCTGGCCCACATCCTGAGCACATGTGAACTTCATCAAATGGCTCACCTGCTCTGAATCTTAGCTTTATCTAGTATATTATGCCCCTTCAAAAGTTTAATTTTTGATTTGATGAGATATTGCATGTGAAATATAAAGCACAGTGCCCGATTGTGTGTGTGTGTGTGTGTGTGTGTGTGTGTATGTATGTGTGTTTCTATCCAGAGTTGAGACAATATCAAAGAATTATTTAGTTTTAAGAATTACTCCTCTTAGGAGGAACATTGAGAACATAAATTATACAAAAAAAAAAAAAAAAAAAAAGCCAGCCTCGTGACCAAGAAAATAATTATAATTATCAAATACCAGTTTGCCAGATACTATGTTTGTATGTTTACCGTTGCTCTTGGTGTTTATTTTTCACACACTCACACACAAACACACAGGTATACACCCCAGTGTAGTTGGTATTATCCAGACTTCCCAATATCATGGAGTCCAGAGCAAGGCAGAAAGCAATCCCACCCCTGGTCAGTCTGGCCGGAAAGCTAGCAGTCATCGCATTCCCTGCCCCTAAGGTGTCGTCGAGGGCCAGTCACAGGGCGGGGAGGAGGAGTCGCGCGGAAGTCAGGTGCTCAACCTAGTCTAAGGTCCTATGGTTTAATGACCAGCAGGAAACAGAGCCAACCCGGGATACGTGGCCTCGCAGTTTCCAGTTCTTTGACCTTTGCTGCTTTTCCTTCCTCTTCACTTCACATCTCCTTTCCTCACCTGACACAGCTCAGGACAGTTTTTAAAGTTTGTTTGTTTGTTTGTTTGTTTGTTTGTTTTCTGTTTTTATTTTATTTTATTTTTGAGTTAGGGTTTCTCTATGTAGCCTTAGCTATCCTGGAACTTTGCAGACCAGAGAGTCACCTGCCCCTGCTTTCCAAGTGCGGGGGATTAAAGGTGTGCACCACTGCCACCACGAGCAGGCTCAGGGCTTTTATAAAGGCCTGCTTTTTAGGTGGAAGCCCCTACAGGAGACATGCTTGTCAGAGAGACAATGGCTGGAAGTCGCCGCCAGATGGTTTTGAACAGAGGTGATGATGGCCAGTGCTTGGGGACTATCCTTTGGACCCATCCTGGCTTTCCACTCTTCCTGCGCCCAGCCAGATAAGCCTTGTGGCACCCAGGAGAAGCATCTAGATGCCCCGCATTGCTGACACCAAGTCTTCTGAAGCCTTGCCCTGTCTGTAAAATTTGATACTTGAATCCTTCAGAACACATTGTTCAGTGTGACACAGTGTCTGCAATCATGGTCTCTGGGGCTGGCACTGCCTTCCTGGGTTTGAATCTCAGATCAACTCCTCACTGCGTGGCCTGAAGGTAATTTAATATTTGTCAACCAGGTAATAAGGAGACAAGGAAAGAAATAATTTGCGCAAGGCTTTAACAAACTACTGGACAGTCTTAAGCCCCTAAAGAGCTGTCTTTGTGTGCCTCTTCTTGTAAAGAAGGTGTTGGTGCCGGCCAGGTTGTTTCAGTCATGTTTGTATCTAGTTGGATTGCCCTCATAGGAAAACCTGTTCCTGCCTGTCTAGTCATTAGGGTGTTTAGTGTATGAGATCACATCGTCTGTAAGCGAGGATACTTTGATGTCTTCCTTTCCTATTTGGATCCCCTTGGTCCCCTTCTTTCGTCTATTTACTCTAGCTAAGACTTCAAGCGCTATGTTGACCAGGAGGGAAGAGAAGGGACATCTTTGTCTTGCTTATGACTTTAGTGCTTTGAGTTTTTCTCATTTAGCATAATGTTGATCTCCTTCATAGGGGATGACATATTTGAATCTTTAAATATGTGTTTTTAAATTGGAGTGTCTATGGGAGACAGGAGACTAGTAATGGGCCATGGGGTGGGGAAACTTCAAAGGAAGGGGAACAGGATGTGGTGGGATAAAAAGAGAAGGGGAAATAATGGAACACAAAGGGTTAATTGGGGTAGGAGTGAGTGGAAAGGCTGGGTAGGAAAGTAAGCATGGGAGAATACATAACTTCAACTACTCTTAGAAATGCCATATGGAAACCTAGAAATCTCTTAAAATATACATACACACACATATAGGCAGTGTTTAAATGGAGTTACCCTAGATTAAGGGGACAATGACTCCCCCAGACACCACAGACTCTCAAATGAAAAAACCCAGTGCCAGATGGGGGTTCTTTCTTTCTATTGCCTGATCAAGGAGTAGCCTGGACTTCTTACTGTTCATTTATACCCAACTCTGTCACTCTCTGTTCTGTGAGAACACTGAGGTTCAGCTAGGTGAGTCATAAAGGATTGGAGCCCAGAGGGAGTCTCCCTGAGCCATGCCCTCCACTCTCTGCCTTCTTTTTCTCCACGGACTTGGTTTTAGTGCTCAGGAGACTGTGTCACGGGCTGCACTCACTCAAGCTCTGGCTGAAGAGAAGCATGTGCCTGAAAAGGAGGGTGAGAGTTAGGGAAGCAAGGCATTTGTAAAATGTGCTTGTAAAATGAAATCTTCATCTAACTTTCAGATTCATTGACAAATACAGAGGTCTGTACTTACACACCTGGCATGCTGTCTCTATGACAACCAGTAACCCAAGAGTCTATACTATTGTCAACTAAGGCTGGTATTTTATTTTTTCTTACATGTCAGTTTCCTATTATAATCATGTTATACTGGACTTGGAGTACACTGAGTTCTTGGGCTATCCTTGTTTGTTTGTTTGTTTGTTGTTTTTAATTTCAGAGGTTCCAAGGACTTCAGTTAAGCATTCTGTGTCTCTTGGCCAGAATATGTCTGATGGTGATATTATGGTTGGGTTACGGGTCATGTACATACGATACCATTCTGTCATATCATAGGTGTACGTGCATCAATATGTACCGTGGACATTATTGCCATGGACATTAGGCTTCTTCACCAACTAAGTGCTTGCCAGGTTATACACTGAAAAAGGTGTTTCTCTTTTCTTTTCCTATACTGTATTCTTTGGACAGAAGTCATTAATTGCACCACCTCCTTGAGAATGGAGTAACTATATTTTTAAATATCTTCAAATCAAATAGTTTGCCCCTATATGCACTTATTTGTTTGTTCAATAACTTATTTATATTATTATGGACTAAGAAAGACACCAACAATACCAACTTATATCCTTATATCTGACACAAGGAATAGTTGAATACTGATGTGTGCATGAACACATCAGGCATTCATTATAGGTGACAATAGAATGTAACAACAGGCATTTGTGCCCTTAAAAGCTTGTATGAAAATGTTCATAGCAGAATTATTCATAATAGCTTTTAAGTGGAAACAACCCAAAGCACACATGAACATCAACTAATAAATACATAAACATATATGTACACACACATACACATACACACACATACATTATGGTATGTATTTTCAATAAATTGCTTAGCTGTGAAAGGAATAAGTACTAAGGTATATTACAAACATACAGATGAACTTGAAGGCATGTCAGGTGAAAAATACCATCACAAAAGGATGGATATTATGAGTTCATTCACACAAAAGCGCCACAAGAAGAGCCATCATAGAACAGAAAATTGATCCCTTCTTCTTTAGGGATGAGGACTTGAAGGCCATGTGAGACTGGGAATGAGGGGCTTGCTATTTGGAGGTTATTTAGAGCCGAGCACTAAGGAAGTGATAGTTAAAAGGTACAGAATTTCTTTCAGAAATTAAGAAAATGTCCAAAAGTAGAGTGTAAAGACAATTGTACATCTCAGCAAATTTAATAAAAATATGTGAATTAGTTACTTAAATGAGCAAATCATACATTGCATGAATTGGATATCAATAAAATTGTCTTAAAGCAGCATTTCTCAACCTGTGGGTCTCAAGCAGCTCTCTCACAGGGTTCACCTAAGACCACAGGTATTTATATTATGATTTATAACAGTAACAAAAGTACACTATAAAGTAGCAACAAAAATAATTTTATGGTTGAGGGGGTCACCATAACATGAGGCACTAGATATATGTTGCAGCAAATTGAGAAATACAATTCTTTCTCTCTTAGACTAACGTGGAGCTGGCTGGAACTTTGCCTTATAGATGCCTGGTTTACTTGGCGTGGAAACAGTCAGGAGCATACATCATTTCAACACACTGGCTTACCACACCAAAACACTCACACATGGTCCAGAAGTCACTGCAGTGACTTTGCATGCTTTCTTATTTTGTTGTGCCTCGCAGACTATAAATTTACCTCCTTTGAGTCCACAGAAAGAGAGACAATTGGGAAAGGAGAACATGTAACATTCTAAATGGAAAGCCATCTAACGTTAAAGTACGGTTGTAGTGATCTCCAAAGAAGAAGAGCAATACTGGGGGAGCAAACTGTCAGACACAGGCTCACCCCAGCCCTGCGCTATCTCTACAGGTAGCTAACGCTTTCTCCTCTGTCTTCCGTCCTTCATTAGCTTGATTACCATCTCCTCTCAGGATCTCTGGCCCCACACTGTTCACCCTAAGGCTCAAAGAAATGGGCTATTTTAACACTAAGCAGAGCCAGATAGACATAAGGGAGCTACAGCTTGAAGCCCATGAACCCAAACGTTTTGGCAGATTCTGACCAGCAAATACATAACACTCTTACTGAGCAGAGATTAGCTCATCATTCGTCTGTAGAGTTGGCCCAGGGCAATCGTTTATTCCAAGTCCCATCTGTATCACTGCCATCCCTATGAAACGGGCTTGGCTCCCTCCCAGAGACACGTTTTCAAAGAAAACTCAAGGAAGTGCCTCCAGTCTTCGTCACCACCTGGCAGCCTGCTCTTTGCTCAAGGCAGGATTGCTTAAGTACAACAAAAGTGTTCTGGGAGTGAGTGAGAAGGAAGAAAGATCTTGACTGGGTCCTGCAAGGTGGAGGACAGAGGTGCGCCAAAAGCAATGTTTTCTCTATCATGAAGTCATAGGCCAGGGTGATGTGAGGAGAGTGAGCAGGGCTGCTGGTTCCAGGTGCAAAGGGAGGAGCTGGTGTGTTTGAGGACAACCGAGAAAGGAGGAAGTCTTCCTTTCCAAACAGTTTTATTATTCTCAGCAGAGACTATTGGAGATGTGGGCTCCTTCTTCTGTTGGACTGTCTACCTGAGATTGACACAGGAAAAGAATATGAAAGACAGAGATGTGAGGGAGCTCTGTGAGTGAACAGTGCCAGGCCAGCCTTTTGCAGGGTTCTGGACCCAAATTCCCCACTCAGGTTTGCATTCCTGGCCAGGGTCTGTGGAATTCATGCTCACTTCCCCCAGTCTTTCCAATCTAGTCTTCCACTGAGACCATCTAGACCACTGGTCCTAATGTCTAAAACTCTCCTCTGTGATTCCATAGAGGACCAAGATTTATAAAACTCTAACTATTTGTCTGACAGGGTGGTGGTGGTGCACACCATTAATCCCAGCACTTGGGAGGCAGAGGCAGGTAGGTCTACAAAGTAAGTTCCAGGATAGCCAAGGCTACACAGAGAAACCATGTCTCCAAAAAAAAAAAAAAAAAAAAAAAAAAAAATCACCTAACCATTTCTCAATCAAACCACATTTCATAAACTATTTTCTGAATCTCAAAATAGATTGTCTTTGTCAGTCCGGGCTGCTCTAGACACATATCATGGACTGGACAGTAAACGATCTTTGGTTTCTCCTGGTTCTGGAGGCTAGAAGTTGAGGCCAGGGTGCTAGTGTCGATAGGCTGTTGGGGAGTGCTGTTTCCCTGGGTATGGCCTCATATGAGCTTCTTCTGAGAGTGTGTGCAGAGGAGTGGGGAGAGAAGGAAAGGAGAGGGAGAGAAGGGTGGGGGACGGGACACAGGAAGGGAGTGGGTATGAGGAGGAAGGCGAGGAGGTCCTGTCTCTCCCTCTTTCTGAGGGGATGTTGATCTCATTGAGGAGCCTCTACGCTTATCCGCTCATCTCACCCTGAGCTCTCTCTAAAGGCTCTGCCTGCACACACAAGGCCTCAGTGTGCTGACCTGGAGAGTGACACAGGCACTGAATCCATAGCAGGTCACCAGCCACAGCCTATACTTGCTAAGGTCTGAATGTGCCACCTCCGACTCCACTTGGAAACACACTGATAGCATTAAGAGGTACAGATTTCAGGACTAAGGTACAAAAGCACTGGCCCATGAATGGGGTTAGAGCCTTGTATAATGGCTGGAGTATTCCCTTCAGCCCTTCTGTTATGTTAATATGTCCCATTAGCCACCTGCCTTTTGATATGTGAGGACACAGGGGCTAGTTCCTTCTGTGCCAAGGGCCTCCTGAAGCAGCCCTTTGCCAGATGTCAAAGGCCAGAACCCTGGACTTGGACTTTCCAGTCTTCAGAGCTGTAAAGTTAAGATTCTATTGATCATAAAATGTCCCTGCCATGGTATTTAGTTAAAGCAGTACAGATGGAACAAGACCACCACCGCCACTCCTTGTATGACGTGGAGGAGCGACTCGGGTTGGAGAGAAGACAAGGGTAGGAGGGTGCATTTCCTTTGCTCCCTTCTTCTGTGATCTCCCAGCTTTCTGAGCAAAGATGATTACATCTGCCATAGGTGGCTGCTGATGGGAGTGGTGGGGCTGGATAGAGAAAACCAAAGGTTCAAATGCATGAACGGTAGGTAGCATCAGAGTATCACACATTAGCAAGTTCAATAAAGCATACATTCCTGCAAAGTCTGGAACAACTCCTTCCTGCCACTCATCACACTGCAAAGCCCTTCAACAGGACCCCGGGGGGACACCCCCACAGGAAACTCCCACTTAAACCCAATACTCAGCCCCAACCGTTGCATGAAATGTCACTTGCGGGGAGTCTTGGCAGATGTTTCTGTTCACTCGACATGGGAAAGTCATCTGCCAGGGCCTCTGGCTTTACTAACCCATTATCTTGTTTGTATTAATTTGCCAGCGATGTGGGAAACATCAGTCTAGCAGATGAAGCAAGCAACACCCCACAAGGTTTCCCAATCCACATTCACCTTTTTGGTAATCTACCACACATCTATATATGTGATCATGGAATTTTGCCTAATGGTTGGAAACTGTTAGTTATCAACAAATACTTCCTCCATGCTAATAGATACATTTTAAAGAAATTCATAACTAACATGGTGCCTAGAAAAATTGCCTTGCCTGGACTGTGCAGCATGGGATATCATGACTGATGATATATATATATATATATTTAGTGAAAAAAGAAGCAAGATGTAATCTGTATCAATAACTACTTTTGTTTCAGGCCAATTGGACCAGGCTTTGCCAAATAACAGTGTTTCTGTATGTGTATGCAGCTGTCCACTGAGCATCATAGGGTTAAACCATACTCTGCTGGGTGGCTGCTTCAAGGAAGATGCATTCCAAGTTGGTTATTAATGGACAGTGGGGACTCGGGAGACAGCTCAGCCGGGAAAGCTTTTGCCACACAAGCCCTGGCTCTGACTGACCACAAGGTCTGTCCTAACAGAAAGTGGTAGCTGAGGTAAAAGTTTAAAGTTATCTGGATAAATATTACATGCCTTCTCTTCCATGTAAGATATAGACTTGAAAAACAAAAGGACATGAAAATGGAAGAGAAACCAAGGAGAGAAAGTGTAGCAAACTGTAGAGTGAGCTCAAGATGCCCCTAGACCAAGTTCTTAGCACAAAGGAGATTAGTTTGCCAGAGGGACAGAGGGCAGGGATAAGAGAGAAAGACAGGAGATGGAGTGAGGGAGAAGGGAGGGGAGCAAAGGAGAGGGGAGAGGGAGAAGGGGTATTTGTGCTGAAGCAGGGACAAAGGACTACCTCAGGACAGAGTAGACAGACAGACATGTTCCATGGGCAAATGGCGGTTTATAAAGGTAAAAGGGGAAACCCCGTGTTACGATGAGTTGGTTTGTTTTTATGGGCATGTTAATTGGGTGAGCCAAAAGGGGGCTTTTGATTGCTGGACTTCCATACTTTGTTAGCTGGGCCTTGGTGGTCAGCCTCAGGAGGAAGCAGTGGCCAAAAAGGGGATAGCACCCATAGAACCTGGTGGCTAGCTTTAGAGGTGTAATCTAACAGCTTCCAGCAAGGGAGAGGGAATGGGGGAGAAGCCGTGCCCGCCACACGCAAGCTGGCCAGAGTCCCTTCAGGAAGGGAACCAGCTGGTTGGCAGCAAGAGACAGTAATAGAAGTACATTATTATATCATGTTATATCATGCAGGAGATAAACAAAAGTGTGATGGTGAAGCCCATTGTTTTGTATACTGAATATATGCTTAAAAATAATTACAAATATTTTAAAATGGTCTGGAGCTAGGCATGATAGCAAACACCTATAATCCCTAGACCCAGGAAGCAGAAGCAGGAAGATCATGTGTCTGAGCCTAGCATGGGCTGAATAGCAAAAATCCATCTCAAAAACAAAGCAGAAACACTTTCTGTGAGCTCTGAGTGTGCACACTAACTCACACAGATCTGTCACAGTTGCGGAGCTCTTGCTGCTCACAAATTTCTGTCTTGTTGTAATGTAACTACCCAGCTATGGAGACCCAGGAGTAGCCAGAAGGAAGCCTGCTTGAAAACAAAAATAATAATTGAAAGACTTTAAAACCTAAGTAGTCCAAACAAAAAACAAATACATAAACAAAACACTAAGAATAACAACCCCTTGGGAAGACTAAGATTTAAGTTTGGCTTACGTGGTACCACAAATGTCCAGCTGTTTGTGTTGTTGTTGTTTTAAGTGACCAGAAATGCACAGGAAGGTGAAAATATGTCATACAGAATAAAATACAGTCAAAGGGACATCAGAAGACCAGAGTATAAGAAATACCAAGGGTTGGAAGAAAATGGCCTCAGAAAGAACCTGGGATTCGCATGAAGGAATAAAAGCAGCAGTGTAAGTCACTTAGTCAGAAGACAGAAGACATAGTTTCAACTAATCTTTTTTCATTCGCCTCTTAATACTTTCACAATACAACTGCAAAAAAAAAGTATATAATAATTGAAAAGAAGAGCCTTGGGATGCAGCTCAGCATCCCACAGTCTTATGCTTGATAAGCAGAGCTAAATACATCCACACACACCCATAACCCTAGCACTTCGGACGCAGATTCGGGAAGACTAGACATTTGGGATCATTCCCAGCAACACAGCAGGTTTGAAGCCAGTCTGGGATATGCAAGACTGTTCCAGTAACAGCTGAAAATGAGGGCTGCGGTGGTCCTTTTTTCTGTGGTGCTTAGTTTTAGATGTGAACTTGACCCCCTGAAAAGGGGGCCTCAGTGAGGAACGACCTGGATTAGTCTTTTCTCTGCAGGATTATCTTGACTGTGTTAAATGGAGTGGGCAGACCTACTGACTGAGGCGGCACCCCTCCCTGGGAGGGGATTCTGCACTGTGTAAGAGTGGAGCGAGTGAGCTGGCACTAGAATACATTCACTTAATCACGACTGCTCCTGGCTGTGGGCGTGATACCACTAGCTGCTTCAGTTCCCACCGTGCTGGTGTTCATTCAGTGACGGCTTGTAATGGGGACCTGTGAACCAAGTAAACACGTTCTCACTTAAATTGCCTTTGTCAGAGTTTTAAATCACAACAGGAAGTGACACTATGATGCTTTCCTAATCCCTGTGGAGAATCAGGATAGTCTGGGGTCTCCTTGCTGAGTGGTAATCTGTGCAGTCAAGGCCACTCAGAATCAGGAAGCCTCGTGTATAGAAGCCAAGCTTACCCGCACCACTGTTTAACCACAGTGTCCTCTCTAACCCTGCAGGATGTGCCTGTTTCACTTTTCTCCGCTGACTCCTTTGGTCAGAACAGCATCACTTTCTGAATCTAATCTGTCATATCCTAATGTTCAGCTAGACTCCTAGGCTCGGTCAGTTTTGGCAAACTTGATTACTTTTGTGTTTGGTTTAGTAGAGACTGAGTTACTTCCCTAAGCAACCAAAGGTGCATAGGGAGGTTTAAAATATTTACATAATTTCTCTAAGATTTAGTGGTCACATTAAGTGTAAAAAAATAATGGTTGAATGAATGAATAGAAATCAGACAGTGATAAGGTCATGGAGGTCTGGGCTCAGGTCTTCTAGGAGACAGAGTTACAATCATCTCTCAGCAACTAGATATGTTCAGAAAATGAGAAACAAATCACACTCTAAACCCATCTCTCTAGCCGTACCATTTCCTCCACATGATTTGTTGCTTTGCTCATCTGGCTGTCAGACATTAGTCAATGTCATCTTGACATATGGAGATGTCAGGAAAGAGAACTCAAACTTGGAAGGTTGGATAGCTGACGGAACGCAATCATTCTGTTTAAGAATATACAGCTTTTGGTTCTAGGTTCCTTCCCTCAGAAGTGCCTGGTAGCCTTTTCTTCCAGGCTGAGAAATGGTTTTAGACCATTCGCTTCTAGAAGTCCAAACCAATTAATGAAAAGAAGAGAGGTCGTCAGACAGATGCCAAAGAAAAGATGCTACTTACCATCAGAGATGAGATAAGTGTTGGTCAGTCACTCTGGGTGTTGTTATTAAATAATTAGAGGGGCTTAAATTACAGTTCCTTTTAAAGTCATGTGCTGAGATGGGTATCTCTTACCTCCTATTTCCTTTCCCCTTTTCATCCCAACAGTTTGGAGGTGGCAGACTAGAGATGCTGTTCTGGTTGGGATGGAAACTGCTCATCAGAAGCAAGCACTGAGGACCAGGGCAACAGAGTGGACATAGATGAACTGCTGTGAGCACCAGCTCTGCTTAGAGTCCAGAAGAATAGGCAGACAAAGCAAGGCCTTAGGGAATTACAGAGAGATCCCCAAACCCTCACTCATCTTCAGCGCCTACGTGTACCCGTTATCACTGGCTCAGAGAATTAACAAGCAGAAGTCACTGTGGACAGGGAGACAGAAATCCAATGGAGAGGAGGCAGCTCTGACTTCCCTTTTGGATGTAAACTTCTTAGGAATTACTCTGAGGTGGCAGTGTTTACCAGAACATACCAGGCTTGTTCAGATGGCCTCTGAGGTGCAAGGCAGGCACATGCAAGATGTGTCATGGACTGGTTGTGCCCTGCGCTCTGCACACTTGAGGAAGTCCACTCATCATTTTGTCCTTTTGTGAATTCATCTTCCAAATGTATGTGCCTGTTTCAGGCTGTTTGCACATAACATATTTGGCTTTTATAGAAAACATGCCCATCAGACACTATGAATGAGGGGCTACAATTCTATATAATAACAGACATGCTTTGTATACATGGGTGGTCTGATCACTAATACTTAAGAGAATGGTTTTATTATTGTTTGGTTTTAGTTAGGCTTTCTGGGGGAGGGTCACACTATATTAGACTCTCACCAGGATACAGAAAGGCATAATTTGTTATATGTGAATACTTTGAACATAAGAAATGAGAAGTTACAGGTTCAGGGCCCTTTCTGTGTGCTTCCAAATAAAGGAAAGACATGAACAGATCTACAACGTCTTCACACCCACTGGTGAGTATGTATTTGAAGTTCAGGGGCTTAAGTTCCAAGCCCTGATGCTCCTCTGGTAAGTGAGTGAGGCTTTTGGAAAATGCAGTCTCTCTGAACCTCCATTTTCTGATCTGTAATCTGTAGCTCAGAATGGTACCGACTTGAAACCTCTGCAGAGGGAAGGCGGAGAGGCTCACAATTACACAAGAGAGTTAACAGGAATTCCCAAGTTATAAGACTCATGCAGCCCTTCCTCGAATACGTGCTACATGTATACATGCTAAACAGTTGCAGGGGGTGAGGAGGCTCTTCAGTGGGGCTGCCTGCAAGTTGTACAAAGAACTCCCGTGTCTCAGGTCTTTGTGGTAATGGCGGTTGCCCACATTGCTGTGACGCTAGTGAGGCATGGTTTGCCCAGCTACGCTCAAAAGAACTGTTTCCTTGGTCTGTTGTTGTGCCCAATGTGGAGCTAGCAGATGTTTCTTCCCCAGGAAATGTCAAGCAACACCGTGTGAGGATGCAATGGGAACTGAAAGAGACATCTATGAAAGGTCTACATTGTGCTGGGACTGAGGTGGGGACGTTCTTCATTACTGCTCTCTCACCTCCTTTAATTTTGATTCTCAGCACTTCAGTGGCTTGACATGGTGAGAGTATTTAGGCATCAGCACAGATCCAAGTCATCATTTTTGTCCCACTATGGCTGGGAGCCTCATAGTAGGTGTTCCTTGGTCAACAGCCATTACCATGTAGTAACTGATGGTAGTCAATTGTCCTAAAGCACTCAGACTCAGCATTAGACACAGAGTAAAAAGCAAACATGAACAGATTTAGAATGGCAATTTCACTAATTTTCCAGTGATCACATACAAAATCGGAAGAAAGTTTGTGTTTGGTCAGCAAAGGCTTTGTAAAAGCAAACAGTAGGCCAGGTATGGTGACACACATTTTTTATTCCAGCATTTGGGAGACAGAAACAGACAGATATTTGTCAGTCAAGGCTGCATATTGAGGCCCCATCGCAAGAAGAAGGAGGAAGAGGAGGAGGAGGAGGAAGAAGAGAAGAAGAGGAAGAAGAGGATGAGGAAGAACAAGAAGAAGAGGAAGAAGAAGGAGGAAGAGGAAGAAGGGAAGGAGGAGGAAGAAGAGGAGGAGGAGAAGCTGCTCATAATGAAGCCTTTTTTGCCCATGAACATGTGACTTACAAGACTAGTGAAGACTCACATGGCAGAAGTTTGACTCCTGACACTGAAGAAAACAGAGTTTTACTTTCCACCTGTGGCTCAGTTGGTAGAATGCTTGCCTAGAATGTTTGGAATCTTCAGTTCTATCCCCAGCACCACATACAATGAGGCATGGTTGCACATACCTGTAACCCTAGCAGGAAGTCAAAGGATCAAAATTTCAAGGTCATCCTTGGTTACATAGCAAGACCTAGGACATCCTGGATTGCACAAGACTCCATCTTTTTTTTAAAAAAAGATGTTAAACACAACATATTTTCTAATGGACTAAAGATTGGACACATAGCTATTATGCCTAGACTGAAGCAGACTGAAGATGCTGAGGTTTCCTCAAGAAGACAGTTTCTGGAAGTGGAACTTAACCTAGAGCATAGATGCATATGATTTTATGCAAGAAAAGAGGCCCAGTGTTTCTGAGGTCATCATGACACCACATCTGTTCTCACACTTGTCTCAGCTGGTCCATTTCCTGTTACCCATCTGAGGGAAGTGAGAAAAACTCTATTTACAAAGTAATTTCTCTCTTCCTTCCTCCTTTCTATTCCCACTTCTTTCTTTCTTTCTTTCTTTCTTTCTTTCTTTCTTTCTTTCTTTCTTTCTTTCTTTCTTT
>OU015747.1:135953210-135970748 GCA_907169655.1 Acomys percivali
GGTGGTAGAGGGCTTGGTCCATGGTGGTAGAGGGCTTGGTCCATGGTTGTTTGGGCCCATTTGCTTAGCCAGAATATCAAAGCTCTAGGAGCTTGAAGTTTGGTATTCCACTTGTAGGGACATAAAGCAAAGAAACTAGAATACAGATGACACCAGTAAAATATAGCTCCCAAAGATATGCCCCCAACAACCCACTTTCTTCAGCTAAGGCCTAGTTCCTACCTTTCACCATCTCCTGTAACTGGGCTTTTCTACTTTGTGGGATCTTTTTTCTTCTACCCTTCTCCATCCCTTTTCCACCACCCTTCCTCAGGATGTGGAGGATGCAGGGGCACATCAGTTCCTTCTTGTGCCTATGCTCAGCCCCTGTTAGCGTCTTGGGTGTGAGCAGGGCAAGGGAGGTATGGTGATGCCCATGGGGTTCCTGGTGGGCATCGACAGGAGGCACAGGATATTGACTGGACAGTGCCTATATAGCTCCCTTTGCCCTCGGCTAGCTGGCTTCCCTAAGAGGCAGTGGATAAACCTCCTGTTGTTGCTTAGCCTCCTGGGTTTCCCCATGCCAATGCCTCTGTATGGCTTCTGTCTTCGCTGAGACGGTCTTGTTCCCGCTGATGTGGCTGAACACAAATGAACAGGATCAATTGACACCATGGACCAAACCACTTCACAGTGAAAAGAAGGGCCCAACTAAGTCAGCTGATTCAATACAATAGCAATAACTTTTTGTGATCTAATGACTTTATATTTCCTCATAATTCTATTTTAGGAATATTTCCTCCTGCTTCAAAGGGAAACGGCTATCAGGCATAATTTCTAAGTGCAAGAAATGACACTCTTACAGGAGTCCCACCTTCATGGGGAAGGGTGTCAACCATTAGTAGTAAGGGAAGAAACATGGGGTTTGGACACAGGAGATAGAGGAACTCAAGTTCAGAGAACTAGGACAGATTCCTATTTGGGAAGCAGCTCAAGGAAACAAAAATATAGGAGCTGGGTGTGATGTGGTGCACGCCTTTAATCATAGCACTTGGGAGGCAGAGGCATGTGAATCTCTGTGAGTTTGAGGCCAGCCAGGTCTACAAAGTAAGTCCTGGACATCCAGGACTGTTACACAGAAAAACCCTGTCTCAAAAAAACAAAAAACAAAAAACAAAAAAACAAAAAAACACCTCAAAAAACAAAACAAAACAAACAAACAAAAATATAGAGTATGGAATGGGATAAAACAGTCAGGAGGACATATTTCAAGGAGCACTTGATAGACTGCAAGGTGACTCATGACCTGCCTACGGCCTCCAAAAAACACTTTACTGAGTTTAGACAGTATTTCAAACCCTGAAATGCAGCAGATGAGGACCGAGGGGTCTCGGTAACCATTCCTTCATAACCCCTTCCTTCACTTGTATTAAGGGACACAGGGACACAGGGACACAGAGACACAGTACTGGCAGGCAAGTAGTCATGGTCTCTAGCAAAGGTGAAAAGTGCTGTCCTATAGGTAGTGGGGACACAAGAGACTTGAGACAGGAAGGTGGGGCATGCAAGAAATCCAGGAGGCAGGGTGATTCCAGGTGATGATGGTGGGATGCTCAGGGTCCATGGTCCCAACACCCATCTTTCATTGGCAGCCCTCTATGCCTAAATTATCTCTGTGATGCCTACAGAACATGCCGCTTCAGGACACTGGCTTGCCTTTCTAATTGATCCATATGGCAAATGGAGAGACTTAAACACTCATTAATCCTCTTGCCTACTAATCAATTTCATTTTAGTTTTATTCAGAAGAAGTAAGGGAAGTGTTAGAAAGGCCGTCCTGTCCCACTAAATCAAGAGTGTTGCTCCATGTGGTGATACCCCAGATTCCGCTTAATCCCACTCATGACATGGCAGGTTCTTATAGCCAAAGACATTGCACAGTCAGCATAAAAAGGTGAAGAGTGTAAAAGTAACTTTTATTCACCTTTTGTCATCGTTGTCTCAGAGGCTTACTGCTGAGTAAGCGCACCCTTTCGCGCTCTTTCTGAGTTCTGGCTGGCTGGCTGGCTGGTTCAACTCAGCTGTTCTCAAACTTCTTTCTAAGCTGACTGAGTCAGTCTAGCTTCTCTCGGGTCCTCACTGAATTACTCTGCTTGGCCTCAAACTAACTCTGGCGATTTGTTCTGCTCTTCTGGCTTCAACTGCGTCTGCATGAACTCAGGACTGCACTCAACTCTGCGGCACTGCACTCTGATGGTCACTGATGACCAAGATGATGGTCACTGATGACCAAGATGATGGTCACTGATGACCAAGAACGAGCACAGCTGCCTCTGGTGAGCGCAGAGCCACATCGCTGGAAACAACACAAAGAGGAAACTGTAATGGGTTTGGAAATCTGTGGGTTCCATTTTCTTCCACCCCTTTTTTCTTCCCTTTCAGCCCTGTAACAGTAGAGAGGAGAGAGGAAAGAACAGGGAGGGAAGTGGAGACTTTCTCAGTAGACTACTTCCTGCTGAGTAGGGGCCTGGAGCTCCTTGGTGCAAGTTAGATCTTTGCCAGCGGGATAACTAGTTTCTTCTGTTGTTTCTTCTTTGCTGATGACTATGTAACAAACCACAACCAACAGAAACCAGCAACCAGCCAACAACCTGCCCTGCCGCTTGAGGCCCTAGCGTTTATATACCTTCTGAAAAGTCCCCAGAATTCCAAACATCACACAATTGCAGCTGGCAAAACCATGCCTCTGCTAGAGCACAAGGCAAATCATAGTCATCTTCTGAGAAGCAGCTCTGTATCCCCACACCTAGGATTAAAACAAGAACATATTCTTATAATATTTATGTATTTGTTTATTTATTTATTTGGTGTTTTTGAGACAGGGTTTCTCTGTGTAGCCTTGGCTGTTCTGGACTCACAGAGATCCATCCACCTGCCTCTGTCTCCCTGAGTGCTAGGATCAAAGGCATGTGTGCCAACCACGCCCAGCTTTCTGTGTTCTTTTTTTTTTTAAGAAACCAAAATTACAAGATTCTCACTACAATGTCCCAATAATGTCGCCAGATTCTGAGCATTGAGAGATTAACCCACTGATTATGTCAGAGCCACTGGGAGGCATTATGGGAACAGCGGACACACCGAGAGGTGTGCTGCCCAAGTCCCTAAGGGGTTTCTTTTTTACTTTTTAAATTACATCTCTCCTCCCTCCCTCCCTCCCTCTCTCCTCTCCTCCCTCCCTCTCTCCTCCCCTCCCTCCCTCCCCATCTCTCCCTTCCCCCTCTCTTTGTGTGTGTGTGTGTGTGTGTGTGTGTGTGTGTATCAGTTCTTTCCTTTCATCATGTGAGTCCTAAGGTTTGAACCTAAGTCGTCACACTCAAAGGCAAGTGCCTTTACTCACTGAACCATTTCACTAGCTCCCTGGTGTTTCTTAACCTAATCAAGTTTACAGTCAAACTTAACCATCATAGAGGAGAACGTCTCTAAATAGCAACTGATGCAGTTTCACCATCCACAAACCATACTTTGAGCCACTGTTGTTCAGGAGATCTCTCCCAAAGGGGTGAGGCCCGGGATATAAAAGCAGAAATCACAGTGGGTAATAAATATGAGCATACCAAACTTGAATCAGAACAGTCAAACTACATGAGGACTAAGGCAATTCTCCTAGACAGCTTGGAAAAGTATTTCAATAATTCCTACTGTGAAGGAATTTGAGGTTATAAAGCCTAGAATTAAATAATCCCATTAAGTAAGTATGTTGGAACACATGTTTTGAACAAGTAGACTTTATTATCTTATTGCAAACAAATGTTTGGCTCATAGAATGGACAGACTAGAAAGACCACATGCCTCAAAATAAGCCATATTAATTAAATTTAGTCTTGTCTCATTTGCCAATAATACCCTGCCATATTGGGCCTTGACTATCTCTAAATCCCTATGATAATGTACTGGCTTTAGAAGGCTCTAAACTGAGCCAGGCACAGTGGTGCACACCTAAAATCCCGGAACATGAGGTACAAAAACGGGAGGATTTATATACACACATGCAACCAGTCTGGTCTACATGGTGAGCTCCAGGAGAGCTAGGGCTACATAGAGACCTTGTCTCAACAAAATAGAACAAAATGAAAAAAGAAGCCCCCAAATTGCATAAGACTAGTGTTTTGCTAAGACAAACGTTCTTAAAGGCGTCTTCTCACATGTATTAAATTTCTGGCCAGAAAGCAATGGAGCCTATCTGGTTTCTTTCTATCTTACGGGGGTGTATATTATACCCCAAGGCTGGTTTTGACTCTTAAAAAATAGCAATGCTGTAAATTGGACATGCTCACTCTAAAAAGAGGCACCATTTGTGCATAAGAATAATTTCCCATCCCCCAGCCCCTCAGAGCTAATGTCAATATAAATAAAATATCAAGGGCGGCCAGAAAGATGTTTAACAGCAGGAAACAAGAGGCTGTATGAGTGTGAAGAAGGATGATGACCCAACCACAACTCAAGGGTCCTATTATGAAAGTTCTATGTTGGGTAAGAAAAGACAGAATGAGACCTTCCGAGAGA
This sequence comes from Acomys percivali, assembly GCA_907169655.1. Lineage (NCBI taxonomy): Eukaryota > Metazoa > Chordata > Mammalia > Rodentia > Muridae > Acomys > Acomys percivali. Next base: position 135,957,753 of record OU015747.1, read on the forward strand.
CACACAGCAACTCGAGGGCATGGCAGCAGGAAGCAGGCTCTCTCTTCTTCCTAGGCCTCTCACCTAGTTCTCTCTGAGCTGTTTTCAGAGCTAGGCTCTCTTGTGTGGTATCCTCTTTCCAGATCATGTAGTCTGCTTGGAGAACTCAGGGGAAAATATGCTCACAAGAATCAAAGGAGCAATTGTGGGATGAGTCCCACTCCTGATCTCACTGGCTTCCACTTCTTGTGGGCAGAGGGAAAACAACACCAGCCTGAGACTGGGCTCTACAGCCTGTGAATGTCCCATGCTGGGCGAGGGAGCCTCCAGCTAAGTTCCGAACTGTGGCCCTTTGGTCTCTCTCCTGTCTGGCTCCTATTGCAGAAACACAAAATGCTAAGCAGTTCTACATTGGTATTGGGACATCTTTCCTCAGCCCTTGTTTGCAAATGACTTATAAAGAAGAAACAGATGTGAACTGAAAGCTTGCTTCTTGGACATACATCAGATGTGTGTGGCAAAGGAGGCAGCTTTCCAGTGCGAGCCTTTTTCCTACTCTGGGAGAATCTGACATAGGTTCCTGAGGATTTGTCTGTCCTTCTCTGCCCACTGCCACTAAGAAGCACTACTGGAGAGATTCTGTTACTGACTGGATCAAACCTATTCCTGAGTTGTACTGAGTCAACGTTAGTGGAGCAAGAGTCTCTTGACTCTTCCCTCAACTCCAAATCAGCTGGAATTTGTGCCAAAGGGGAAAAATGCTAGCATTCGGGTAGAAAAGCTGTGGCTAATTAAAAGTCTCAACATTGTCACAGATCAGAAGCAGCTGCACAGATGTGAAGATACCTAAGGGTTGCTAGAGAAAGCTGAGAAATACCGAGCAACACGCGGGCAGTGAAGTCAGCAACACAAGGTGGCTGGGCTGTGTCGAGGAGTCACGTTGCAATGGTCACAGTGAGGAAAGGAGGGGAAGGCAGTGGCAAGGGCTCTTGCTAGAGTAGGAGACAGAGAGAGCACAGGGACAAAAGAAGCTGCTGTCCCATCGGTACAAGTGCCCGGCAGCCCAGCAGTGAGTCTCCTGGACAAAGCTGTGTCCAGTGCTCCTGCCCCGTGACACTCTGCTGTCCAGAATACCTCTATTCATGGAGGTGACTGCGCTAGCACGTGCCTCAGTTACCCACAGGCCTCAGCACCTTTGCTCATCCTCCTAAAAGAGGTGATCTTATCTGAGGAAGGGAAGGCACACTTTTCTATCCTTTGCTTTTGCTCCTTATATGACATATGTGTTGCAATGTATGTGTTATGAGGGGCCAATTTTTAAAAGCACAATATTTTAATTTTCTATATTTTGTATTTAAACCCACGTTTACAGAACTCTGCCTTGTTGGCATGGAAACCACACTCATGACTCCATCCCCACATCAGTACTTTCCAGTGAACACAAAGGAAAAAGTGGAACCCAAGTGTCAGCTGCTCCTTTCCTTCTTGCCCCCTACCCCTGCATGCACAGTAGCATCCCTGCTCTTAGCTTTCTCTTTAGTTTTGCCCAAAGGGAATGAAAGCAGAGACAGATGCCTGCCTACCAAGTGCCTTTCCATAAGCAAGGCAACAGCTGCACTTGAAGGATGATGGCCAGATGTGTCTAAAGAGTGGCAGGACTTGGGGTGATTTGAGCTCGTGTTTTACAATGCTGCCACAGTGAAAACAACCACAGTGTCTGGCATCGCGTCTCAATTCCAGTTCATATTCCTCCTCATGAGGCACTCTTAAGATAGAAGAGCTTTACCCCCACAAGCCTCTTGATGTCTTACCAGCCCACACAGGATCTGAACCCATCACTCCTGGGATCCTTTGGAGTCTCAGAACACACTTCACAGGAGGAATTAAATGTAAGCCTCCTTACATCTCTCCCAAAGCAGAAAGTAGGGCTCATTTTACTTGCAAATCTCCAAGTGGATCAAAACTTTGGTCAGAAAATGCAGAGAATGTGTGAGATTATCCTATGGGAACAGTTGTTTGGGCAAGATTTCTGCCATATATCTCAGCCTCTGCCTTGGACTGCAGCACTAAACATCTTTAGTGCTCCCAGGCATAGCACTGATTGTGTAAAAGAGTGAGCTGCACAAGCACAGAGATCAGCTCTCTCCATCGCTTCTATTCCTTCATAAACCCAGCAAGCTGGCATTTCAGGGCTACTTATAGTTTATTCACATCATTAAAATTTTACTCACTAGAAGATGAACAAGTTCTCCTTATTAATCATCATTAAAATAAGATGGAGAAGCCAGAGAAATGCCCTAGTGGTTTTTTGTTTGCAAAGGACCCAGCATCAGTTCCCAGCACCCAGTTGGTGGTTCACAGCCATCGGAACTCGAGTTCCAGAAGATCCAATGCTGTCTTCTGACCTCCATGGGCACCAAGAGTGCATGTTGTCCACATATATGGTTGAAAGCAAAATACACATACACATAAAAATAAATCTTAAAAATTTTTTAAAGAATTTGTTAAAATAAAATGGATCCGGGCATAGTGACACATACTTGAGATTCCATCCGAGACAACAGGACCATTAGTTAGAGGCCAGCCTTGACTATCTAGTAAGACCCTGTCTCAAACATGTCCTATCCCAAGATACCTGAAAAAGACAAACTCCTGACTGCTGGTGCAGCTCAGATGGTAGAGTGCTTGCCTAGCATGGAGCCCTGTGTTTGAGCCCCACACCACTAGGCAGGGTGTCATGATGCATGCCTATACAGCCAGCACTCGGAGTTCACAGTCATTATCAGCTACACAGAAAATTCAATGACAGTCTGCTGAGAGGGAGAGAAGGGAAGGGACCCACTCGGTGCTGAAAGCCACAACTCACAACCATGCTACGGCCAAGAATCTTGGAAGCACCTTAACTAATAATAAACATGATAACATGCCAGCCCATGTTTGCTTATAGCAAGTTCTGAACCAAAGGAAAAATCAGACAGTAAAATCCAGAGATAGGAAGTTAGGATGTGGTGACATGAGGAAAGACAGTATGGGCAGATTAGCAGTGGACTAGATAAGGTCCCCACAGCAGCCACATAATGCTCTTTAGACTCAGGGTCAGAGTTGCTTAGACTCTAAAGGTTTTACACTGTCATCTCCTAATAGACTCTGCTGCCTGCAATATCCCTGGGAACTAAACGAGCATCTGGTCAACATGGAACACTCCAGAAGACAGTGCTGACAATGTGTACATAGAGGAAGGTGCGGAGAGACGCAATATTAAGATTCTCGTTGCTTTTGCAAGATGTTTAGCATAAAACTATTTTCTCACAGTTGGAATTATTTTCTGGGGTTGCAAATCTTGATTCTGGAGAAGTTACTTTGAAGCAAGCATCTTCTGTTATATATATGAAACTATGTATCAGACAGGGGTGTGAGTACCAGACACACACCATAGTCCACACTGTAAACAAAGATGCCTGGGCAGTTTGATGACTTCTGGCCTATGCCACTCTATCACTCTGAGATGCTAAGATTTCATTCTAATCAAAATATAATACATAAGCAAGGGCTCTGCACCTGATTTTTCTATGCCAGCCCTCTCTTTTCAGGAGAGTTCTTATTTAAATAAACAGAGACCTCCATTATTCCTTGCCTCTTGTTAACCTGCAATCCAATTTTAAGGGGAGAAGTTCATGAGTATGAGAGATCTCATATAAAGAATTGCACCATCCATCCATGACAGCCCCAATGTGGCATTTTAATTTTAATGTCTACCATTATAAGGCAAGGGCTATTTATAGTGGGGCCAAAATCATGGTGAAGAGAGGGCTGCCCAAGTGTATGGTGAGAGATAGGAGAGACAGAGAAGCAGAATGGCTTGTGCACTCTGAAGAAAGGAGGTCCTGGAGACACGAGAGTGCTGAGGAACTGCCTGTTGTGAGTAGCCTGTGCTGTCACCTGAGGCCATGGTGATGTCCTAGCCTATGCTGCCACCAAGGGCCATGTCTGGGTTCGTGGCCCTGCAGCAGCAGGGGTATGTGTGGGGTGTCTATGTCAATGTCTGTGGCTCACGTTACCACCAAAGGCAGGATCTCCATGACACAGGGCAACAACGGGATATCTGGGAGGGATGCCAGTGAGGATCCAGTATTGATAGTGTAGTAGAAGCCAGAGGCCTCCAACCAGACCAGTGAGTCACTGCAATGAACATTTGCAAGTAAAGCTGTTAGGGCAAAGGGATATACTGTGTGACGACACACTGTGACACACAGTAGCTTCCACAGTACAGCAAGATTTTGTGTGTGTGTGTCTGTTTTTATTTTTTGTATTCTCTTTTGCAGGGGAGGGTGCAAAGGTGGAGGGGGGATATGGAAGGATGGGGAGATGAATGAGATTGGGGTGCATGATGTAAAATTCACAAAGAATCAGTAAAAATGGTTTTTAAAATCATGCTAAAGAAAGTAGATTGAAATGTGAAGTCAGCTCTTCCCATAGGGTTTATGGGAAGCTTAAGGAAAACTAGTGCTTTACCTGAAGCTTTCCTCACCTAAACCCCACTGATAATCAAGCTGAGGGAGGGATGAGGTCACCACTCTCTCTTCGGGGACAGTTGAAGCCTATGCAAAAGACTTGACTGATGTCCAAATGAAGCCCAAGGTACTTTGAGTGGTGAAGACACAAGAGAGACGGGTTCGGATTCCTGAGGCTGTAAGGTATGATGGTGATATGCCTTCTGTGAAAATGATGTGAAGAACTGGGGAGGCGAGTTAGGGTGTGAGAAACAACTCTTAGAACTCAGTGATGCTCTCAGCTTGCCTTGCCTTACCCAGCCTCCCACCCTGTGATGGGTGCACGTGCGATCAGTGAACTCCCAGCTCCAAATCCTGCTGTCTGTCCTGCTTTGGGACACATAGCTCTTCCCTTCACTCCTATTTCAGTGTGTGCTTAGTGTGGGGAGGTTTAGGACCGCTGCTTAGTCACCCTGTAAAGACTTCACACTCCTGTCCATTTCCTTGACCTGGATCTCTCAGAGTTAAGGGACTCTGCCTAGTCCTGCACACAGGTCCAATGGGACCATTGTTCCTAAGGGGGAAGAAAGGGCAAGAGGTTTTTCTGCAAGACAAAAGGAAACACACCCAGGAAGTCTGCAACACAGCTTCTATGACACTTCATGGATCAAGAAGGGACAAGCTGGTTTTGCATGTTAGAATTCAGCCATGTAACTCCTGTTAGTTAAGGAAACACATCTAGATGACCACACTTAGCCATTAATTCTGCCAGTGTCTCACATCTAAAGATAATGCACTTCCTACCCCTTCAATTGGTTAGCTGCATGCTACCACTATATACCCACTCTCAGAATGATGCCATGTGACCAGGCCTGTGGGAGAGCCTCTGGGAAGATAAGAATCCACATGGACAGAGAAACCCCAAATATGAGGAAGGTGGTTCACATCGGTGGCCTCTGTAACGTGGTTTCTGGGGAATGTGCCTCTCCTTTGTTAGCTCCAGGCTCCGGGTAGGTGTCCTAGAAAATTAGCCGTTGCATTGTTTTACCAATATGTAACAGCAGACGTCACACGGTGACACTTCATGAATTCTGTTCCTTAAAAGTGAGTGACTAAGGCCAATTCAGCATTCCAAGGGAAGGGAACTAGACTCCACCATGTTATGAGGTATTTCTAAAAGGTGTGTTTTAAAACTACCACAGAGCTCACTGCCACTCCAGCTCTCAGAGAAAGTGGGTGAGATGTTTGAGGGAGCGCGTCAATGCATCCGACTGTAAGAGATGACAGAACTATTCCCGCATGCGCATCACTAACTGGCCTCACTTGAGATGCAAACTACTGTATGGGAGATGGGTAGGAAACAGTGCTTAGGATTTCCTCGTAAGAATGAAGAGGATTTGTGAGAATTAATGACCACCCTTCCAAAAGTCAACGATTTAACTTTGGTAGGGCTTTTCATGCAATGGTGAAACTTCCCAACTAGCCCCAAATTATCATCTCTCCTCACAGTGGTGGTTTGTGAGGAAATGTTCTGTACTTGGGGGAGAGGGGAGAGGGTGTCTCAGCGACCACCATGGCCAGCAGAGTAGGGACCTGTGGGAGACTGGGAGGTAGTTCCGTTCAAGAGGACATAGTAGCTAGTGCTGGCTCCCATTCTCAGAGTCTGACCCTGAGTACTTTATTTTAGCACATTTAAGCACAGCACAATTTGGTGAAAAAGTTCTGGTGATAAGTTTTGTTTTTTGTTTTGCATGTGGGATTGAGTTAATTAAGACATGACTCCATCAAAACGCTCTTTAAAGCACAGGTGACATCTTCCATAAAGATGGATTCTACAGATTGACCAGCTCCTGATAAGGGCTTGGGGAAGGATCTGGTATGGTCTTGACCACACAGAAAGTGCAAAGGTCACCAGGCTATTAGCTACCTCTGCTCCCAGCCTTCAGGAAAGGAAACAGGCCTTTCCCCTTGAAGAGACAGCTAGTCCCCTAGTGTTTATATGTGAGCACAAGAAACTCCGTGCCTCCTTTCTTCACAAATGAGTCATTCAACCATCAGCACGGTACGTTTGTACTGTTTGGAGGGGACCCCTTACCATGAGGGGACCTTGTGCTCTGATCAGTAAAGACACAAACAGTAATGCAACTGAAGCCACAGGTTCTGAGCATGCATTAAGGGCTGATGTGCAAAGCTGCTATCTGTCTGGGGCTGTCTAAAACCATCTCCTATTTTCACTGTGGGAAGTTACCATAGATTTTCTGCCCATTTGCCAATAAGAATATGGAGAAGGGGAGCAATGTTAGAGCTTGTGTTCAAAATAACTATCTGTTGCTATTGGTAACAAAGTCTCAGTAAAGTGAACTGTAGGAATCCACAGCCCCTTTTGACTTTTAGATAGTTGGAAGTTTTAGAAAAGGGACTTGGTTTATTTTTAGTTTTTATAGTTCACATATTTCTCAGAAGGTCAGTAGGCCTTGGGAAGGTTTCTTAGCCTATATTTAGATTATTAAAATTATGTTTTAAATAAAAATGTTGTGGAGTTAGCCAAATATTAAACCTTAAAAGCTAAATTGGGAGATGAACAGATATTTTGGTGATGTCACAGCCTGTCACCATGCAGGTGCTCTTACTTGCCAGAACCACAGCTCCCACTCTGCAGACCTTCCTGGTACCCTCTTACGATGTGTTAGGACTTTTCTTTCTGTCTTCACTCTGCACTCACCCTTTCAGTCTGAAGAAATTGAACCAATCCAGTGTCTACCGTCCACTTTTTTTTTTCACATTTGCAAATAACATCGTATTTGACCCAAACCGATCTGAACCAAAAAGAAATCCATCAGCTTGCCTCCTTGGGAAGTTCAAAAGTTCAAGCATGAATGTTTCAATGATTTCTGGGACTGATTTTCTATGTGTCCTATGAGTCAGCTTCTGTGTTGATTTTTCCCCCTCTGGTACTCTTTCTCTACAACCCTAAAATAGTGCCACCCATTCTGGAAACATCTTCCTTGTGACACGGAAATATTGGGTGTCTTTGAGAACAATGGATGCTTTCTCCACTTGAAGAGCTAGGATCCTGGTGGGGGGAGGATGCGGGGGGGGGGGGGGGGGGTGGAGGGGGGGGGGCCGGGGGGGGGGGGGCAGGGGATGATTGACGGCCACTGGAGCCAGTGGCTTTCAAGTTCTTGTCTTGCAAATTTAAAGAATAAAATTCACAGACCACAGAGGATGAGTTTTAGAAAGAACTTTATTACAGATTTCTAAGTGGAGAAGGGGGAAAGGGAGAGAGAGGGAAGAAAGGAAAAAGGGAGGGAGGGAGAGTGGGAAGGAGGGAGGGAGGGTGGGAAGGAGGGAGGCAGAAGGAGGAAGGAAAGGAGAGGGAGGTGTGAAGAAAGTATACAGAGCTCTGGCAAGGGGGCAGGCTGGGTACTCTGTAAAGGACTCACTTATGGAAGAATGCGGAATGGACTTGGGGAGGAGGGGAGCTCCTTCCTTCCAGCACCTTCTCTTCATCTCTGTCAAACCTCTAGGCAGAGGTGTTCACTTAGGAGATAAGAAGGAACAAGAACCAGAGCTCTCTTCTGGCAAGTTTGGCTTCCAGCAGGGGTGCTCTCAGAACTGTCATTTGGGGTTCCCACCTTACCTAGGCAGTTTCTATCCCCTGTTGTCACCCCTTGTAAATTCATATCTGGAGAACACAGTGAACATTTCTTGTTCAGAACCCTTGAGGAATGTCCAGAAATTCACTGTGATTCAACTGGTTTGGATCCCTAGCCTACCCTTGTGCCAACAAAATAAACTGTGACATAAGTTTAGGCCTTAGTCCAGCTTCCCTCCCCAAAGCAAGAGCCCCATCTGGACCATGAGCAGTAAGATGGAAAAGAAATAGATCCCAAAGGAGAACAGGGCTCTTGACAGAAACAAGATGGAATTCTAGGGAGGCAAGCAGCAAATATCCAGCGTTGGCCATTAGCGCTTCCTCTGCCCAGATGGCAGCCAACTTACCAGCCCTGCTGTGCTCTGCACAGCCCACTACCATGCCTTCTTCCCTTTCTTCTCTGATACTGTCATGTGTTCAGTGGGCTCTGGACCCACAGAATGTCATGAAGGAATATAAATGCTCTTCCTTTGAGACACAGCATAAGTCATGTGTATTGGGTCACCCGATTCCATTTAACAAAGCATCTTGGAAATACCAGGGACCTACAGAAATGAGTATTATGGTTCCCAAATGTATTGACCATATAAACTGAAGCACAGATGGTTTTAATAGTCCATTCCAATGTATAAAGAAGTATGATGGTGCTGGGGACAGGAATATGCTGCCCCAAAATAGGCTTCTCCACACATGGACTGTTGTGTGCTGAAAGCAGCTGAGGAACAGCAGACCGGGGGAAAGCTCTGGAAATAGAATGTAAGTTTCCCTTTTTAAGGACAGCTACACTCAGAAAAGCAATCACCATTTGTAAAGGTTGCACTTTCTCCTGCACCAAGAGAAAAGGATGAGGGCTGAACTCACCGTGAGAGAAAGCATCAGGTTAACCCTGTAAACTGCATCTTAATAGACTGCCTTGCACATCATCCAGTCCTTGGTCATCTTCTCATAGGCCCACCATTCATCACCAGGAATAAATCCCCCTTTCCCTGCCAAGCCTAGGACGGCATACAAATGCCTGATTCTGGCTGCTCTTCTGAGCAACACTTCCCTCTGTGAGCAACTACATAATTAAAAGTGATTTTGTTTTTCTCTTGTTTATCTGACTTGTATTGGTTTTACTCACAGGCCCAAAGCATTGACCCTAGGAAGGTAGAGAGCTTCAGACCTGTAGTGCTAAGAAGCATTTAACAGAGGGGCAAACCAAATTTATGGGTGCTATAGCTCTGTTATCTTTAAATAATTACGGTTCTTATCCTCTGATCAATTAATCCCTTTGACACGACTTCATTTCAACCTATAGAGGCCAGCTTCAAGCATATGAATCATTGTGAGCTAAGCTGTCAAGTGAATGAGTTTCCTTCGTAATGGGGGTGGGGATATAGGATAGAGTGAAAGGGAAGGGATCAAACTGAACACATCCCACTTGTCATATTTTTACTAAAAGTCATTAAGATCCAGATCTGAGTAAATATGACACAAATGAAGTTATTGTCCTCAAACATCAGTCTAGAAAGAGATAGATGTACACAGGACCACACATGTTAACAAATGTCCCCAAGGGTGGCAATGATAAAACTGATTGAGAGTCGCTCGAACGCTCCACACTTGTGTTTCCACGCTCCCTCCTAGAGAACAGATGAATAGGCCCAGGCTTTGCAGTGGTCCAGGGCCTGTTTGACATCTTCCTGTTGGTGACTTCTCCCCTGTTTGTTTCCCTTCCTTTTAAACCTTGGCTCTTTCCTGCTGCTTTCCCTGCTGTTGCAGACCTGTGAGCTGGAGGGAGGCTTGCTGAATAATTTAAAAAGGCCAGGTCATACTTCCAGAAACAACACTCTGCTTACGTAAGATAACGAGGCTACCTATGCATTTGCATGTGTGTTCCAGACAGACACACGTGGGTAGTGATGTTCTTAGGTTGCTAGTTGGCAGGATCAGAGGTCATTAGGGCTGGACCCCTCCCTCATAATCAACAGCTTGTAAAACTAAGGCTAAAACTGCAGTACCAGAACTACTGGAATTACCAGCCCAAGCAACGGACAAAGTCATACCCCTGGCTCTGGGAGGAGGCGTGATGTCCTAAACTGCTGTGTAGATAGGCATTAGTTGATAACTACCTAAAGCTGATTCTAGGAGCCTTTAACCCTGTAAGATTACCATTAGTGTGCTTTCTGCTAAAGCACAGGGCATACCTTGCCCTCTCGTAAGAGTCAATCCGAAGGGGCCCGTCAATCACCTATCTAGGGAAATGCTCTTCTGGAAAGCTGTCCACTAGCCCATTTAGAAATAGTATAAGTCCAACCTAAAATGTAGACCAGCACAACAGCCCATCTAACCAATTTTGCTTCGTGATAAACGGTATGACTCTTCTACAGTACGCTTTGTGTGTTCTTCCTGAATTTCTTTTCAAAGAGTTCACAAGGTCTGGGGAGACTACAGTGAGATAGATCCTGGTGATGCTGTTAACCAAACCAGCCAGGGAGTCAACAATGACCGTAAGCACACAGAGAATTCCAACACCACTAGGAACTGAGGAGTCGGGTTCTGTATGAAAGAACTAACTGGATTAGCTGGTGGTAAGTGACAGGGCAAAGCATAGCTGTACCCTGTGCTAAGACAAGCATGCGTCCATGAGCATCACATGCCTTAATAAGCTCGGTGTGCATCTTATCTTCTTCCTTTTTGCTACTCCCAGCCTCTCAAAAAAAAAAAAAAAAAAGAAAAGAAAAGAAAAGAAAGAAAGAAAGAAAGAAAGAGAAGAAAAAAAAAGAAAGAAAGAAGAAAAGAAAAAGAAAAAGAAAGAAAAGAAAACCTTCCACAAGGAATAAACACAAATCACAAATACATGAAAGTTGTAACAGAGATAGAAGCAAGAAACAAAACATGGAAAGATCTAGAACACCTCCCCAGCAAGGTATGTGTATCCAAGTCTCCACAAAAATAAGTTAGCATCGTTATTCCTTAAGTTAGGAACCGCTGAGATTTGTAGGAGACTGCTGAAATGTGTGGACTGAGTCAGATCTGGGTGTAGAATTCAAGGTAAGCAGAGGAAGAATAGGAACAAGTCTGAGAACATGGTCCTCCTCCTACCTGCCCTGTGAAGATTGCTTGATAAACTGAAATAAGCTGTGGATTAATTTAAGTAAGCCCCTCCTGGTTCATTCCAGTCCCTGCAGGGAACCCAGCACTCACTTAAGTCCACTCAGGCCAGAGCTCAGGCATGTCCAGGCATGGTACAAAGACTTGTAGGCATGTGTAAGACCCTCTGGGAGTTTTCTTAGATGAGAAATAGAGTGAAAAAATTCCTGTTACAGAAAGCTCTAGAGCAAACAAATCTATGCCAGGACAGTGGTCTAGAGTGGAAGGGGCAAAAGGGTATGAGGGGGGCATCTCAGAGGCTGATGGAGTTTCAAACTCCTGTTTTTGAAATATCCAAAATATTACTGTAAGAGATATCAGCACTGGATTATAAAAAGGGCATATTTTACACATTTTCATTTAACATACTAACATATTCAGCTTTTAACACTAAAATATAAAACACATGGCAAATAATTGGTGTTATTCGCAAGATATTAATGGATTTTGCAAGCATTCCAAATTCATACTTTAGTATAGATGATCCATCAGGCTCCTTACAAAGAGATCAAGTGAGGCAGGCTGCCTTCCTCAGCTCTGCTGACATTCTGCTGAGATGCTGACATCTCGCTGAGATGCTGCCCATCAGCTCTCAAGAGGCATCCTCTTCATCTGCCCTCACCATGACATCCTGAGTATTATGCCTACTGGCTATAGGAAGAGAGCAAGTAGCAGGCACTCACCGAGATGCCAAGCATTCAGACCTGGTACCAACATCATCTTCAGCAAAGTTGGTGACTGTGGCGACCACAAGCATCAGCACAGACACTGTCATCTTGACCAGGGGCTAGAAGCCTTGACAAAGCTTAGTCATCAATCCATATTTCTTTAGATACACATTTTTGGTTTTATACCCCACCCCAAATTTCTATCAGATATTTCTGGAATTGCCCAGGAACAAGCATTATATATTTTCCCATTTATTCTGTTAATTGTATTTTAGTTAATTAGATGTTTCACAGATATGTGCTTAAGCACCTAGAGGAGAACTTGGGGGGTCAGTTCTCTTTTTCCACCATGTGGGTTCCAGGGATTGCGCTCAGGTTGTCAGGCTTGACTGTGTGTGGCTTCAGATGTGTCTTCCTCCTGCCCTCAGCATCCCAGCCTGAGGCCTATGCCTTTAGCTGAAGGCCGGTATGCCTCATTCATTTATTGATTTGTGCTTTTAAGAAACATCTTTTGCTCATCTAATATGAAATCAGTGTATAGAAACCATCCCTATGTTTAATCAGTTCACACTCTACCTCGGCAGGCAGCCTCAGTGTGAATACCGGAGAATCAGTATGACACGATTGACTCACAATTCAGGCCAGTTACTGAAGTGGGAAAGGAGGTGAAAATTAATTCTGCTAGTTAAAAGAGTTGGGAAAGTTTCACAAAATTGAAGGGGAAAAAAACCCCAAAACAAAAACAAACAAACAAAAAACCCAAAACAACAACAAAAAACAAAACACACTCAACTGAAGTTGGTCAACTCGCAAAGAAAGTAGTGCTGAGGACACGGAGCGAGACAGCGTGTGGCCCACAGCTCTGGAAGCCAGCAGATTGGTGTACCCAACCAGGGATTCTACCCATTCCAACAAGCATTAGCTGAGGGCCTCAGACAGGCAAAAATCTTCCCAAGTTCTTTGTGTGGTTGATAAAGTATGACAGAAAAAAGAAAGAAGGAAAGACAGAAAGAGAAAGAAAGAAAGAAAGAAAGAAAGAAAGAAAGAAAGAAAGAAAGAAAGAAAGAAA
>OU015747.1:135970758-135996672 GCA_907169655.1 Acomys percivali
AAAGAAAGAAAGAAAGAAAGAAAGAAAGAAAGAAAGAAAGAAAGAAATAGCAAGCCACCTGTAGGCAGATGTGAAAGGGCAACTGAGAGTGCCATTGGCTGTCACCTCAGGATGGAACACCCACAAGAGCCTGAGGCAGCTGGTGACAGCAATGAGTGCTTGTGCTTAGCTTAATTCCTCCTTTTTTTCTTCCAACATTCTATTGATTTTTGGAAGTTTTCATATCATGCAAATGTTCATTGCAATGAGTCATTGATCTCTGGCTTCTGTGACACCATCAATATTGGATGCTCACTGGGTCTCCTCTCTGTTACTCTGTTGTTGACCTGTGTCATGGAGATCCTGCAGCTTTGGATCAGCACAGTGGCCCTTTCACTCATCCCTGTCCCAACCTTTCGTGGATGATATGGATTTTGGTGTGGGCCAACTCAGAGCCCTGGATCTGGGCCTATGTGGCAGCTGAGCTTGTCAGTGGGTTAGCTTTCCCTTATCCACAGCACCAGGGTGAGCCCTCCTGCTCTGCCCTGGCTAGGACCCCCAATGCCACCACTGAGAGGAGGCAGATCAGCTCTCCTCTTGTGCCCTCAGGGCAACTCACCCACCATTATCACACTTTTTAGGAGTTCTCACTGACAGCTCCTTGTTTAGATTGTTCCTTTTTTTGGAGGTGGGGGGTTGTGGGAGTTATCACAGAAGTTTTCCCTGTCCCTCTTCCTTAATAGTGCAGCTTCAGTCAGTGATATCACTGCAAAAGTATCTTCCTTGCTTTCCCAGTCAGCGGGAGCACAGATTGTGGGCTTCCCATGGTTTCTGGCGACAGCACAGACCACTAATACAGCCCCCAGCTGCAGAAGGACAACAGATTTCAGACAGAGCCCTAGAAGGCAGCCTGGACCAAGGACATCAACATGGATTCAGGCTGCAGCACAGACCCAGTCCCTGGCTGCATGAGGACCACAGACCACTCATGTCCCTCAGCAGCAGCCCAGATCACTAGCCTCAATATGGCCTCAGGACATCACCAAAGTGACATATGTCCATATGGGTATCAGGTTCATCACTGACTGGGGCAGCAGCATGGAACAGACACCAACATTGCCTCTGGTGGCATCAAGGACCATGGAGGTTCTTCGAGGAGGTCCAAGTGTCAGAAAGTGAACCATTCCTCACATTTGGGACTCTGTCATTGCCCAGAGCCAGGGTGGTCCTGAAGTCAGGTGGCATGTTTGGGGCCTGAGTCTGAGTCTGCACACCACCCCACTGACCCACTGGGCAACAACACATTCTACTGTCAACCTCAGTCCTCTCTTATGCCTGTCACCCATGGTCCCATCTGCAGTTCTACCTCTCTCCACAGTGCATGTACTGCTCCATTTTCTATCCTTCCCTCCTCTCCATCATAGTGGTGTGCACCTTGTGAGGCAGGGCAGCCTGGCTTTACTTCCTCCTTTTAATTCAGAGACTCAGGCCAAGAGAATGGTGTTGCCTACTCTTAGTGTGGGTTTTCCTACCTCACCTAACTGAGATAATCCCTCAGACACAGACAGGCAGAGACCAGGTTATGGAAAAGGAAAACTTAAGCCCAGTCAGAAAGAGCAGAAATGAGCTTAGTTGCTAATGAGCCAGGTCCCTGTGATGCAAGCGGACCTGCCTCCTACCTGCCACCCTGCTGTTTCTCACAAATTCTATTCAGACTTGCTTTTTTTTTTTATGTTGTATATTTTTTCACTTTTTTATTAAGTCATTCATATTACATCTCAATAGTTATCCCATCCCTTGTATCCTCCCATTCCTCCCTCCCTCCTGCTTTCCCCCTACTCCCCTCCCCTATGACTGTGACTGAGGGGAACCTCTACCCCTGTATATGCTCATAGGGTATCAAGTCTCTTCTTGGTAGCCTGCTATCCTTCATCTGAGTGCCACCAGCCCCCCACCCTCAAGGGGATATGGTCAAATATGGCACACCAGAGTTCGTGTGAAAGTGAGTCCCCACTTTCCACTCAACTGTGGAGAATGTCCTGTCCATTGGCTAGATCTGGGTAGGGATTCAAAGTCTACTGTATGTATTGTCCTTGGCTAGTGCTATAGTTTGAGCAGGACCCCTGGTCCCAGATCCACCCGTCATAATGTTCTACTTGTAGGTTTCTAGGACCCTCTGGATCCTTCTATTTCCCCATTCTCCCATGCTTCTGTCACCTAAAGTCCCAATAGGATGTCCTCCCCTCTGACCCATTTTTCTGATAAGTGAAGACTTTCATGGGACATGCTCCTTGGTAATAATAATTGACTGAGAAGGCAAGGAAAGTTTTTATATTTTGAGGGACTCAGGGATATGAGGCTGTGATTCACCAGAGGTGTGAGGTAGACATCCTTGAAGACTTTGCCCACAGAGAGTGCTGACTTTTACCACAGAGAAGCGGTCAGAGGAGACACCCAAACCTCATCTAGTGGACTATGAGGACAGAGGCCCGGCTGGCGGAGTTAGCCTATTTTACTTTTATATTTTCCTGCATTGTAATTACCTTCTGTGATACTAAAAATCTTCTGTAAAGTTTTACCACAGTCTAGTCTTGGCTGGATTGCAATGACGTGAGGGATCTGTGTGGAGGGGGAAAGAGGTATGGACTCCCTTCACTCTGAGATCAGCTGCGTGAAGAATATTCCACTGGAGGACGATAGACTTTCTAGAGCTGCAGGAATTAACCAGCAGGAGAGTGAGGATAGCCCATGAACAAAAGGACCCGCCCCCCTCAAGCTGGAATCCTGCAACGCAGAAGCACCGGTGTGCAGGACTGACCTGGAAGGCCCAGAAGACACCTCCCCTACACCCTCTCCCTCTGAAGCATGCAGGAGAGAAAGTAACAACTACAGCAGCCTGGAGAGATGCTCAACATCATTTCTTTCTCCCGAGGACACACAAGACTTCTTCCTGTATTCCTTCCACGAGCCAAAGGGGCTGTAGTAGTTACTTCTCTTGATGCTGTGATAAAACATATAATGAAAGCAACTTAAGGGAAGAAGCACTGGTCTTCTTCCTGCTCCCAGTTTGAAGATACAGTCTGCCATGGAGGGGAGGGGTGCAGGCAGAAGCTTAGGGCGGCTGCTTACACTGACTCCTCGGCTAGGGAGACTGCTATTACAGATTCTCATTGTCGATTTCCACGTTTATCTTGGGTTCTGGGGGTTCACAATCAGGGTGGCATGCTTGCACAGCAAGCTCTTTCACTCCTTTTGTGCTCTCCTGGGTCCCAGGCCATGGAAAGGTACTGCCCACATGCAGGGTGGGGTTTTTCCATCTCAGCCAACACCATCTAGAGAGTCTCTTCACAGATGAGCCCAGAGGTCTGTCAGCATGGTACTACTGAATCCCAACAAGTTGCCAATTGAGACGGATCTTCATGGGATATAACTGAAATGATGTGAGCCTAGGCTCTAAAATCCCTTAGTCTTCTCTGCCCAGCCACTCTTTGCATGCTTAATCTAGTGGCTGCGAAGAGGACTCCAGGAAGCTGCACTGGACAGCAAGCTCAGAGACAGAGAGAGACTGCGTCCCTGGACCACCACAACAGAGCATCTAGACCTACTTGGAATCATGATGGAGAAACATTGACTGTATTAAACTAATGAGGCCTCTTAGGTTGTTCTGCTGACACAAAATTACCTGGACTAACACAGTAACATAAATGATGTCTGGAGTCCTGTTATTATACAGACAAGGGCCTTTAAACCATCAGAAATTTGAGTTTGCACAAGCATGGACCAGCCCTAGATCCCTACTCAAAGAGCTCATCATAAGAAGCTTAGTGAAGAGGTGACAAAAAGAGGGGGGGGGGGAAACCCAGACGTTTCATCAATGGTTTGCTTTCCCGCTGTAAACATTAGCAATGAGGCAAAGAGCCGCCAGCAAGCACCTGAGCAGAGATTGCTGTAGAGCAATTCCCTTGACAGAGCTGCCGAGCTGTGTGAAGCTGGGTTCTACGAGTTGGGTCACTGAGAAGTGAAGCTAAATGAAGCTCTGTTCTCTCTGGTGGGCACACGGGTTCCTGTTGATGCCCTCCATCTCTGCAGGGCCATAGCTTTGTCTTTTGCTTCCCTGTGTCTATCAGAAAATAAGACCCATCGAAGAGACAGTATTAAGTCAACTCGTCCTCACTCAAGACCTTGCCAACACAGTGCCATCCATAAGTGGCTCTAAACTAAATAGCCAAGACGTACAAAATCATTGGCCCTGTCTAGCCTGGCACTGGCACTATAACCCTGAGCAAAGGCCCATGGCCATTAAATTGCTTCTTGTTGCACTCTTATTCATGAGGAAAGTGACTGACGCAGTCTCTTACTTGTTCTCCCTGAAGCTATAGAGTTAGCCATGTGTGTGTTAATCACACATGTGTGCCAACTGGCACCAATACAAAGCTTAATTTTAAGGCAACTGACTGTCCAATCAATAGACAATCTGAAAGGGGAAAGCACATGCTCTGTAGTTGAGTCCTGAGGGAGCCTGGACTGTTACTCAGAACCAGCACAGAATGGCAGGTTCCTGGGTGGGAAGCGAACACATGAAGAATAAAGAAACACATTTTTCCTTTTCTTCTCTGCGTGTATATTGATGTTATTATTGAGGCTATTTATAGGTTTATTTTATAATGTGCTTCTTATCCTCAGAATCAGTTTTGTGACAAACCAGATTCACGAAGTGAGTAAAGAAAGTGATCAAGGCACAGAAAAGGGTTGAGATTGGAATGTGACAGTCACAGACGCTGTGTCACGCAGGTGGAAACACACAAAGCTTGAAGAAAACAGGCTGACAAAACTTGCTCTCTGTCTCAGTTTCCTCCTCTAGGACTAAGCACCTGCTTTATCTGGGAGAATGGTTCTTAGTACTGCTGTCGCCACATACAGAGACCAGAGCTCTGCTCAGAAGCCCTAGTCTGTTCTGCTAACTGTTTTCCCAGCATCAAGGATGGAAAGTTATCAGGTACATCAGATGCAGGCTCCCCACATGGAGCATGGCATAGAGTGAACATGATTTAGTGACTGGAGAAGATGTGAAAAGAATCCAACCAGGTGGCTGAACTCCCAGAGGCAGTAGCTATCTGGGACAGTGACAAGAGCTAAGAGTAAAATGTTCAGAAATTTGCAAGGTGGTCCTAAAGAAAACCGTTATTTGAAAAGTTGCATTACGGGCTGGAGAGATGGCTCAGAGGTTAAGAGCACTGGCTGCTCTTCCAAAGGTCCTGAGTTCAATTCCCAGCAGCCACATGGTGGCTTACAACCATCTATAATAATATCTAGTGCCGTCGTCTGGTGTGCAGGCACACGTGCAGACAGAGCACTGTGTATATAATAAGTAAATAAATCTTTTAAAGAAAGGTTGCATTACAAACATTACTGGAGTCAAAAGATCTCTCAGTTTCAAAGTCATAACTCACATGCAGTAGTAAATCAACAGTAGAACACTGGGAAGACATTAGGGTAAACTGGTTATGAAAGGATTTAACAGGCTGGGATCAACTGTTTCTCCTGGTGTAGTTGAATTGAGCAAATGTTGGCCTTGAACATATGACCTCAGCAAAACCCAACAAAAGCATTTTGTGAGTATCTATTGAAGGCATAGAATTTTCAATTAAGTATGATATAAATTTTATTACTGGTCATAAATAGTATGTCACCCATTATTTATGCCAATAAAGTCACAAACTTTTTTCTCCGGAGAGCCAATCCTTAGGCTTCCTAGCCCACCACTGCCTAAAGCCTGTACCCCAGGAGACCTGAATGGAGCAGTTTGTTCATCTTAGTTTAATAGCCGGAACCTACATAAAGAGGGAGTAGGAAACAAACTCCGAAGAGTTGTCTTTAGCATCCAGGTGTGTGGTACGGTACACATACAAACACACACACACACACACACACACACACACACACACACACACACAGTAGTTTTAATTAAACATAAAATTAATTTTTTCTATATATACCTATGTACATAGCTGAAAAATAATTTTATATAAGATTTTAGTGGGCCTGAGTTATTGTTCTTTGTGTGCTTTGATTTGCTCTGATTTTTGAGGCAAGGTCTCTATTTTTCTTAAAGAACACAGACCAGTTGGTGCGGGAATCGTAAACATACCATGGTACATTAATAGCTCACAGGTACATTACACAGTGTTCCAGTTCTACTTGGAGATCTCTGCCTCATGTCTTCTCAATGTGTAAATAGGCATCTCCAGAAATTCATTCTCCTTCAAGAAAGCCTACCAGCCAGAAATTCATTCTCAATTCCCCCCTGACTGACTGTATCCTAAGCCACAAAGCAGAGACACAGTTGAAGACTTGAAGTCAGTCTGTCATCCAAAATGACCCATGATTCTCTAGACAAAACTATACAGCGATGAAGATGCCAAAACTCCCAAAGTAAAGGAAAAGAGAAAAAAAGAAAGAAAAAGATCTGAGTTCCACACTCCAAATTTCACAAGATGACTAAGTAAGCTGTCACCAAGGACCCCGTGGCTGTCCGTCCTCTACACTCCGTGCTGAGTACCAACAGTAGCTCCTCTCACCATGCTTTCAAGAACTGAAGAGACAGTACCTGGCAATTTGCTGGCATTTCCTCCTCCTGTTTTGAAGCATGGCTAATTTTATTAAGAAAAGGATGTTCCAAATAACAAAAATTGCCATTAGTCCCCACAGTTCACCTAGTATCTTCTTCTGAAGAATTCAAAGGATTTAAAATTAAAAGTTTAAAAGTATCTCTGTGGACAGAATCCACCTACATCTGAAAAAGCTGAAGGTTGAATCTTGGCTTTTGCTGCCAGCAATTAAACTTTAAAAAAAAATTCTCTGAAAACACTCATGCCGTTGGATCCAATCTGTGTGGATGGGACTCCCGAGTCTGCAGGGCTCAGGGCTAAACATGAGATGTGAGAGTCATGTGGAGATCAGGAAGGATGAGTGATAGGTCTCAGGTCACTTATTTTCAAAAGCATTTTGAGGCAGGAGGGAAGAAGAGAAGAATTTCCACAGAGTAAACCTTTTGTGAGACAAAATAACACCATTTTATCCTGGGAAGTGAGGCTGCCTTGACGGACTTTCCTCACTGCTGGAGGCCAGCTAACTGCTTTTCTGCTTCTCCCTTGCATCACATGGGCATGGCAGGGGATGGGCAAGCAGCATATGGTTGTGTCTAAAGTGCCCAAAGTCCCATTTATTAATGGTTTTCCCCCCAGTTTTGTGCACTTGGAAGGTGGTGGAACCTTTAGGGGGCATGACCCAGGAAGTACTTCCATCATGGAATACGTGCAATTAAAGGAGACTGCATCACCCTGGGCTCTCCCTCCAGCCCCTGCATTTTTATTTCTCCTCTAAGATGAGACTGGCCTTGCTCTCCCATGGACCTCCCTCCATGGGTCTCAAACAACAGGACTGATTGGCCATGGGCTAGACACTTCAAAACAGATCTCAAATAAACCTTGCTTTGCTTTGTTGTTGTTTTTTGTTTTTTGTTTTTTGATTTTGTTTTTTGTTTCATTTTGTTTTTTGTTTCATTTTGTTTTTTGAGACAGGGTTTCTCTGTGTAGGCTTGGCTGTCCTGGACTACCTTGTAGACCAGGCTGGCCTCAAACTCACAGTGATCTGCCTACCTCTACCTCCCGAGTGCTGAGATTAATGGCATGTGCCACCACACCTGGCCTACATCTTGCTTCTTTATATAAATTGATTATCTCAACTATTTCTTACAGTAACTGAGAGGTGACTATCAAGGAAATTTATTTTTCTTTCCATAATACCATGTTTCTTTTGTGTTCTGACAACTTGAAAAATTGGACATTTACAATTCTCTCTGTTGTAAATGAAAGAGTAAGGTCATTTTTGGGGTCTTTAAAGACTCCTGTGACACTTTGATGGAAATCATACTCAGACCATCACCTGACAGTAAAGGATTTATCATAATCACAGGTTTAGAGAGGAAGGCTTGCCAACCATTCTGGAAGATCTAGGGAAGACGTGCACAGGAAGCAGGCTGAACCAGGCAGGTGAGCAACTAGAGGAGCAGCGTGAAGCACACGGTTTTCTCTATGCCCACCCTTGCTCTGAATAATGACACAGAGACCTTTATATTTATTAAAAGCTTTAGGCACCACAGCTGGGCAGACACTCAGCTATTCTAACCTCACCAATAGTGGCCTGGCCTACTTCCCAGCCATGTGGCCCATTCCCTGCCATCATCCAGTCTTCCTCTGGCTGCTCCTTCATCCATGTCCTGATGGCGACTCTGCCTCTCTTTGGTCCCTACCTGAGACCCTCTCCCTGGGCTTCAGAAGCCCTGCTTTAACTCTCTTGCCCAGCTATTGGTCGTTCAGCCCTTTATCTGACCAATCAGAAGGTGATGGAGAACAATGTTTACAATATACCAAGACACGAGATGCTTCATAATAATGACAACGCCAAAGTCCAGACTGCAGCCAGATCTCTGAAATCTGGATTTGAATAGACAGTGCACAAAACATCCTCTACCATCTCCCCATTTTAGTCCAATAAAAGGCTCTTTCTCTTACAATAATAAACTAAACTATATACAATAAGAACAATCATGAAAACTATCAGGCAAGAATTACATTCACGATGTTCAGTCCATTTGTATTTGGCAACTTTGGAGAAAGTGCTCTACTATCTGTCCTGCCTCGTTCTGTCCTCTCTTGTCCAAAGCTCTGTACCTAAATCACTTTCTACCATAACTTGCATTTATCAACCTATAAATACCTTTTTAGACCCAAATCATTTTCTTAGACCCCTTAACATTAAATGTAATATGAGACTACAACCTCATCAGAGACCTGAGAAGGATAACTATTATGTGAGTAAACAGGAAGTACAGAACAAGCAACTTACAAAACTATAGAAATGAAAGAGGCAGCTGGCTACCTGGACAGTCACCAGGGTTCATCTGTAACATTGCGGCATCCATCTTTGGCCTTATGGCCCAGTATAAAACAGACTTTTCTGTGAAGCAGGAATTATGAAGGATTTGCCTACCTTGTCCTTACAAAGTTCAGCAGTAGACTTCCTTTGTGTTCTGCTTGTCCACAGCTTAGACAACATGTTGCCTGAGGTTGAGGTAAGAGCAATTTCTTTCCCAGTGGCTAGCTTGCCATATTTGAGGCAAATTCCATATGGAGGTTCTTCAATGCCCATCATCTTCTTTTAAGTAGAATGGGGGTGCTGCCAGGAGCAGTTCTGTCTCACTGTCAAAAAAAAGCCTTTTATAAATAAAACAACTTTTTGTATTGTTTATTTGTTTTTGAAGACAGGGTTTCTCTGTGTGGCCTTGGCTATCCTGGACTTGGAAATGCCTTTACAAATTAAAGGCCATGATACTCCAACATATGTATCCAGTAAAGTATAATTTTTAGACATTATGGCATAGAAAGTATTACAGATATATCTTACAATCTTACAGGGCAAGCAATTATAGAAAAGCTCTACAAGG
Organism: Acomys percivali; assembly: GCA_907169655.1. Lineage (NCBI taxonomy): Eukaryota > Metazoa > Chordata > Mammalia > Rodentia > Muridae > Acomys > Acomys percivali. The sequence continues at coordinate 135,980,243 of OU015747.1, forward strand.
ACTTAAGTGAAAATGCTCATAGAACAGAAGGGGGATATGGAATTTCACAGAGAGAGGTTAAATAATGCCTTATGGTCTTTAAAACTTTTAAATGTCAATGAGACAGGCAGCACAGCTGCTAAAAAAACACTGCTGAATGGTCAGTTAGGTCAGTCTATAGATGTGCTAACTTCAGAATGGAAATCAGCAAATGTGTTGCATTGGGGAAGAGGGTGTGCTCTTGTCTCAACAGGAAATAAAAAGCAATGGATCCCATTAAAAGTAATTAAAAATAAATTAGATCAGGGGAGAATTCATGAAAATCTCGACTACAGACATGAAGAAAGAAACCTAAAAGAAAAATAAAACATGTAACACATATACTGATCCCCCTACATGGGAACAGCTATGAGACTGGCCAATACATATCTCCATATAGCCAATAAATCTTGTTGGCTACAGAATCCTCAGGATTTATGTCACCTTTTCATATGACATGGATGAAAACTTATATTACAGTTTGTTTATACAGTCAACTGACTTATAAAGACAGATGCCTTTCACCTGCTCGAACACAGAGCAGAGAATTATGGTGACTTTCTTCCTTGCATTGCTCTCTACCTGGACCCTCTCACTGAGATCTGAAGTCCTGCCTAGCTACTCTATGTTCAGCTGTTTATTAACCAACCAAAAAGTGATGGAGGACAAGGTTTACAACACACCAAGACAAGAGATGGTTTATAAAAATGACTCCAAGTCCATACTGCAAGCAGATCTCTGGGTACATAAATCAGCATTTGAATACACAGTGCATAAAAACATCTCCCAACAGAGCAGTCCCCTAGGAAATTGCTTTTTGTTGAGAGAAAATACAAGCAAATATGAGGATATTTCATCCATGTGCAGATTATCAGTACAACATGGTCAGAGGAGGGAAAGAAGGAGCAGCCATGGTAGCTACCAATCTTACTCTTACTATATTGGTGCACTGGGTTATTCAGACAGGGCGATTATACCCTTTTTGACAGATGTTGAGACATCAGTCCATTATGAAATAAAATTTTGCTGGCGAGAAGAAGAGGGGAGTACCAAAACTCATCTGGCTAGATCCTGGAGGCAGATATGCAGGATACTGTGGGATGGAGAAATTAGTTATGGTGTTGGAGGAACCTGTAGGTTGAGGATAGGAAAAGAAGATACTGTTGAAAGCCTAGAGATTGGTGGTGGCACAGACAGGGGTAGCCAGACTAGGTTGGGGTATTGGTTGTGGGAGGCAGGTAAATCTAAGTTATTTGGGGGTGAGTGAGTAAAGGAAAGGAACAGGCAGACTAGACCATGGAGAAGGATGTCTAAAAATGTAAGGTTAATAAACCATTTCCTCACTTAAGTTGCCTTTTGTTTAGAGTGCTTTTTCATAGCAATAAAAAAGGCAACTACAACAATTATTCAATTAAATTAATAGATTTCAGAAAAAGAGGTACCAAAGGAAAAAGAGCACAAGCAGCAAATACAATAAAATAATGTGGCTTAAATCCAAATTATATCAATAATTACATTAAATATGAATGGACTAAGTAGGTTTACTAAAAGGCAGTGGTTGTCAGATTGAATAAAATAAAGATTTCACTGTGTATATTTAAAAGAGATGTACATTACAATAACAATATAGGTAAGTTACAAGTAAAAGTATAAAAATATATATCATGCAAACATGAATTATAAGGAAGTGAAATAAAATGTAAGATATGGACATGGGGATTTAGCTCTGTAGTAGAGCATTGTTCTAGCAAACACAAGGCACCAGGAGACAATAAAAAAGATAATCCAAGAGTTCCAACAGTGTTAGCCACTATAGAAAGTAAAATTAAGGGAAAGGTGAAAGAAGCGCTATGAAATTTTTCCTACATTTGAAGGACATGTACCTTTAGATTTAAAAAAACTCAACAGTGCTCAATAAAATACAAAGTCTTTAAAATCCTCTTCAAAATGCCAGCAACAGAGCATACTAAAAATTTTCAGAGATTAATAATATATATACATAAGTTCTAAGATAAGAATGACATTAGGCCTTTCAACCAAATCTTTAGAGAGCAACATTTTCCAAAGCTAAAGAAAAATGATTGGCAATCTAATATTATACTCAGTCCATCTACCACTTAAGTATGATATGACACAGAAGATATTTCTAGCCATACAACACCTTGAAAACTTTACCTTCCTATTTCAAAAGCTATTGATGGATATGGATTGCCTGGCAAGAGAGTAAAGCTGAGGCTGTGACTCTGAGGAAGGGAAAGAAATTCTTGGAGTGATAGAAATAGAAGTGTCCTGAGGTTCTGGCTAAGCACCAAGCCTAAAGCATGTTCAATGTAGGAGGTGACAGAACAAACCGGGATGTCTCCACGGGAGAAAATTGGATACATTTACTTAGGAAAAACATTGGGTAAGGAGGATTTCCCAGCTCCCTTTGCAGTTAGGAATGAGAAAGCAACACAGTTCTGGCCAATTAGATGTGAGCTGCATTCTATTGGGTAGAAATGATGGGGAAAAAAACCTATCATTTTCCAATGGGAAAAAAAAAAGGCAAAGACTGACTGACAATCACATTACGGTTCTCACTCCTTCCTCCTGCCTAGAATGAGGATGGGGGATCTGAAGGACATGGAGAAGACATCTTGAGCCCACCAGCCATGCACTAAGGATCGTGAACCCCCACATCTACCCCAAAACCCCAAGCTTGGACAAAGAAGCAACTCCTGCATATCAGGCAGGCCCTGTGTCCACCTGATTTCATTACATCTAAGCCATGTCCAACCTCTAGGCCCAACCCACACAGCCTCTCTTCTGCCTCAGCCTGCCCTGTCTGTATCCAACACAGAACAAAAGAAGTTCTCATATGTAGATACAAACAACATGAAAACTTAAGACAGTATCTGCCTCTCTCCCCACAAAATCCTCTTGTCTTATAGAAATGTCTGACAATGAGAATTACCTAGGTGAATTTAAAAGAACAATCATAAACTTTATCAAAAGGTTCAAGGAATTTAAAGAACACACACACACACACACACACACACATTAATGGACTTAAAGAGAATAAATAGTTGAGTGATGTGCAGGAAAACACAAACATAAGGCTTATGGGAAAAATCCAGGATTTGAAAATGGAGTCCAATAAAGAGATGGAAATACTGAGGAGAATTCAAGCTTAAATAAAGATGGGATTGAAAAACTTAACTACCCAACAAGAAAAGCCAATGAAAAGGCTTACAAATAGAATGAATCAAACAGAAGACAGAATATCAGGACTCCAAGACAAAGTAGATGATCAAGATGAAATAAAGAATATGAAAAAATTAACACAGGAAATGTGGGGCACCACGAAAAGATCAAATCTTTAAACTATAAGCATAAATGGAGAAGATTTCCTACTCAGTGACGTAGAGCAGATATTTATCAAGACATTAAAATCCAGATAAAGGAAACACAGAACTCCAAGCAGACTAGGACAAGAAACAGCCTCACAGCATAGAGCAGCTAAGACACTGAGTATACAGAGCAGAGATGTGTCTCTTAGATGATACCAAATGCACTCAAACTGACAATGGAGATTAATTGTCATGGGTGATAAAACTGTCCTCTACTATGAACTGAAAATCTGATTGACTGAATTTTGCATATCTAAAATATATTTTCATATAGATTCATATATAATAGAATTGATCTCAATACTTGAGCAGGAGCAGTTTTTATAGTGTTATTGATTCTGCACCTTTGCCTGCCCATAGTTTGTGATGACACTAGGGAGAACTGAGGAGTCTTAACATACAGTAGATTATGTAAACATGGCATAGCTTCTAGTAAAGCTGAATTCTCACTCTAAAATGAAGCTAGAGGGTTTTATCCCTAGATTAATCCACAACAGATTTTCATTCCCACCTTGAATGGGTGCCCAGAGACATCAAACATTAGCTTTAAAAAAAGTTTCCAACGTAGGGAGAGAAGACTGCCAGAATAGCACACATTATGGTAATAAGTGTCTGCTATAGTAATCCCAACACTTAGCTAAGTGAAACAATTCATTAAGCCCCAAAAGCTTCAATAGAGAATTAAAAACCATGTTGAAGAGAAAAAATAATCTACTCAGTCTAATATGTGTGATAGCTGGAAACCACAACTCGGGACTCTGGAGAGATGGTTCAGCCAGTTGTGCTGGCTTCACAGTTCAGTCTGAAGCTTCCATATCAAAAGCCAGACACTGTAGTGCACACCTGTAATTCCAGGGCTGGAGGTGTGCTGGCCAGCCAGGTTAGCTGATTTGGTGAGCTCCAATGAGAGACCCTGTCTCAAAAAATACAGTGAAGAAAATCCGAGGAAGACACCCAGTATCATCCTCTGGCCTTCACATGCACCTGAACACACCTGCACACACACGGGCTTGCATGTGAACATGTGCTACTCTTTCTTCAGACTTCAACCTAAGTCTCTTTATGAACAGACTTGCTTTGATCAGTGTGAGGCTCAACCTCCACTGTTGTAGGATGGCCCAGCAGCTAAGAGCACTTGCTGCTCTTGCAGAGGATGCAGGTTTGGTTCTGAGAGCCCACAGAGTGGCTCACAACCATCTGTAAGTCCCGCTCCAGGGCATCCGGCACCCTCTTCTAGCCTTCACTAGCACCAAGCATGCACAGGATGCACGCATATACCTGCATGCATGCATACATACATACATACAAATACTCATGTTTTTTATTTCAAAGGAACTTGAACTTCTTTGAATACAGTAAGCATCCTAAGCAAAACCACATGCTTTACACTTATGATATTCTAGGTTATAAACTCCATGGTTACAGAAGAAGTCATGCTAGAGAACTCAAGGACATAACCTCGAAACACAGAAGATGCAGAGCAATTCACTGTTGAGTTGTTAGCTAGGGGTGACATGCATGTACAAGTCTGTGTGGACTGTGTTGCATGTTCAAAATAGGGAAAGTGGGGAGACTGTGGTACAATGGGGTCATCAGAAAGGGATGTTTTTTTTACAATGTAACCTTTTATATTAAACCCCCCCCCCCCCCCCCGACACACAGAGTCAGAGGGCAGAGCAGAAACTGGCAGGCTGAGTTGAACAGTCAGGGGCACTGTGTGTGAAGCTCCTTACATAACTGCTGAAGAGGACACGGGACAGAAAGGACAGCAGCACAGAGCAACCTTCACTCATCTGCAGCTGGTGGAGGTAGAAATGGAAAGTGTTTGAATCCTGGCTGTTATCCATTTTGGCCAGGACCCCAGATGGGTCATCTTCTATCCTTATTACTTCCTGTTCCTCTTAGTGAGAATCAAGAGACAGGTGGTATATACAGCACTCCTTTCTTTACATAGAGAGGGTCAAAGGTGGTCAATTTTCAAGTGTGAGAACTAGACACAAGAGTAGCATTGTTCCTTCTAAAGAAGATACTTTCAGCATAGGTCAGAGGAGTCACACCGGGCTGAAGCTGTGCTTTTGGTTTGAAAATTAAGCCGGAAAAAGTGAGCAGGGATAAAAGAAAAGGAAGGAGAGAGAGAGAGAGGGAGAGAGAGATGGAAAATTTTCTCTTTAACTTAGATGCAATAGTACCTAAAGATACATGTATATAATGCATGCTGCATATGTGCATATATCAATATATGTAATTCATATGTATGTAATATGCATTACCCAAAGAGATATAAGTAGTGTGTGTGCACTAAATAACATTGAGGCAGATATAGAAACATATTATTAATTTATGAGCCTGCTTAAAGAGTGCATACAAACATATCAGTAAGTAGTCTTGAAATTTTGGATCAGAAACATCATGATGAAAGACAAAGAAAAAAATTTGCACTTCTGAGATGTTATACTTATCAATGCCTTTCCCTACTACAGTTCATAGGAATTCCTGCTTTGTGGTAGTTAGTGCATATACACATACTTACATCTCTTTGGAAAATGCATATTACATACATATGCATTACATTTGTGATCTAGCAGAGGCTTCAGGTGTAGTGCACTGCTGTAAAGGTCACACAGCTGTAAAGGTCACAGTGGCACAACTGCTTAGCCAAAGCAGGATTTTGAGCATTGTTCTGAAGAACTCCAAGTGCACTGAAGTCTCAGAGACGACCCTCACAAGTGGCAGAAGTTTGGACTAGGTAAAGCCCCAGCCCCCTGCTATAGATTATCAATTAGTCTGAGAGCTGTGGAGTGAGATGTAGTGTGTCTGTGGGTAGTTTTACCAACGCTCTGTCTCCTCAGATTTTTGAAGCTAGCACATCACTTTTTGTTTTGCTTTCTTTGTTTTCTTTTCTGAATTCAGAAAGAGCTGTATTCCGGTGTCCTCTGGGCAATGTTGCTAGAGGCAGCACTCCCGGAAGCTCCCTGCTCCAGATGATCCCAGACCTCACATGACCCGATTACCACATGTGTGAAAGTGTAATGTCTTTCCAGGATGTGAATCCTCCTAGCGTGGAGCTCACTTCCAGCCTCCTGCCTCAGAAGCTGCTGCTCTGAGCAACTAACCTAAGTAACATCAGGTAGCTTTGTTCAGGTTATGGGCCCAAACTAGGTGGACAGCAGATAGATGTGCCTGAGGAAGGTATATACCCCTCCCCCCAATACAGTGATCTCTTGGAAAGGCACATACCTCTCTCAGCTTAGCTAAAATGCTCAGAAAGCCAGGAATGAATAATAATAGTAATAGCTGTAGGAGTGACAACCACCACCACTTGTTGGGCTTTGCACATATGCCAGATACCACGTCCAGACAACCTGCCAATCACATGATGGAATAGGTGTGATGGTCTCTCAACTCTCAACCTCAGGAGATGTAGAAGCACCTGGAATATGGGCCTATCTGGGCATTCCTGTGAGGAATTATCTTGACTAGATTAACTGAGATGGGAATCTCCGTCCACTGTGGGTGGAACCATTCCCTTAGACTGTATGAAGAGGGAAAAGTGAACTGAGCACAAACACTCATTGCTTTCTTCTTCCTGGCTATGGGTAAAAGGTAACATGCTGCTTCAAGTTCCCGCTGCCTTGACTTTCCTGTCATGATGGACTGTGCCCTGGAACTATGAACCAAAATAAAGTCTTCTTTCCTAAATTTGTTTTGTTAAGGTGTTTTATCACAGCAACAGAACAGTAACTAAAACCACAGGGTAGACCTCACTGTAGAGTGCTCTTTTGTTGGGGAAGAGGTAGAGGTCTTATGTAGTCATGTTGGTCTTGAACTCAGTATGTACCTGGGGATGATCTTGAATTCCTGATCCTCCTGCCTCCATCTGTGGAGTGCTGGCCTTACAGCTGTACACTGCCATGCTCAGGTTTGGTGTAGTCCTAGGGCTCCAACCCAGGGCTATAGTACCAATTGAGCTACATTCCCAGGCATTCTCTAAAGTACCCTTGTGTCCTACACGGGTCTCATCGGGGTCTAATTGATCACTCCGCCACCCAGCTATGCTGAGCTCTCCTGGACCACCTTCCATCTTGAGTGTATGAATTTAGTCCACTGCTTTCTGAAGACAAGCTCCAGCCTGGCAAGGATGACTTCAGATTTTCACGTGTATCTTCCCTCCCTTCCCTTCCCTTCTCTAACCACCTCCACTTGTACTTTATCTCAGTCTTTTAAAGCTAGATGGGGCATCCAGGAAGTATCTGCTTCCCTTTTTATTCCACAGTCGACAGGTCTCCTAGCAACCCTGGCTCTTTGCAGTCTGGGAGGTGGATGTGTTGAGGGAATCTGGGAGGCAGAGGTGAGAATGTGAGGAGAGCTCTTTCCTCCCAGCCCCAAAGTACAGAATTGCTACTTCACAGTAATTAATATTACCGAAGAAAGCATTCGCTCTCCATACCATACCGCACCCTCAACTCTCGGGTAAGAAATGATTTGTTAAGGAGGGCTGATCTGTACTTTGGTGCCAAAAGCAGAGGTTGTTTGAAAAATTCTGAATGATACAATGTCTGACTTGCCTTGGACACTAATGAAAAGGACAGTGATGCTAAATGTTTTGGGGGTGGAGTTTACAAGATCGTTACACCACCATGCTATTCTCAGTATATATATTGAGAATTGCTCTTTGATAATAATATACTTTTAAGGTCAGAAGGTATCTTAAGATGAGGTTGTTCAAGTATCATAGTTTTAAGTTGGTTAAGTAGCGGCCCAGAGATGTGAGATGGTTCACTTCTAGTAAGAGGTCTGAAGGGTGAGGTGGGGTGGGGCTTAAAACGCTGTTCCTGAGTTCAGCAGGACACTTCTAACTACCCAGTGCTGCCTACATAGATGAGCCATACTGGCCCACCACTCAAAGGATGACCTGCAAACAGCTTGGTGTTTTGGAGTACAGCTTGTGTTACAGACACAGAGGAGTAACTGAGTCACATGACTGTGCCCTTGGCCTCACTGGTAGCATGTCTTTCCTGGCTGAGTGAAAACAGACAACAGACAGGAAATGCAGAGCTCATCACTCTGCGTCTTCAACCACTGTTCTTGAAAGACTGAGTTTTGTCTTTACCCTAGAGGTTACAGTGAGAAGGGAGACAATGTCCCATTCCTGGTGACTACAGACAGCTCAATCTCAGAGCTATTTCTGTTAAACTCTAACAGTAGTGACAAACAATCAAGTCAAATTATCTTTGAGGAAAAAGAGGATGTGACTAGCTTGTTGTGACAAGCACTCAAGAATGTGAGAGATACTGCAGGCACCAGGGTGGCAGGATTGGAATTGGTCTCTGCATTCTGCCTGGCTGTCCTCTGGGGTCTCCAGAGAGCTCTGTTACCTGCCTCTTAAGCAAGACTTCTCAGCTGGGCATGCTTCCTAGCACTGGGAAGATAGAGGCAGGAGGATTAGGAGTTCACAGGCTCTAGGGAGGCCTATCATACACTCACCTGAAATTCATACCCTCCCCTAAGCCATCACTCCGTCAGGGAGGAACGGAGGAACTACAGCTAGGCAGCACTGGCACTGACCCACACCTCTGTAATTGGTGGTGAGGGGCTAGTTACTGGCAAAGGATTGACAGGAAGCTAGCTCCCAGAAAGACTGGACAATAGCCACCATTATCTGTTACATCTCCTTTTCCAAAAGTGCTGGGGCTCAGCACGACTCCATCACACATGCTCACATATGGACCGTTAAAAAATAAACTTGCATGACAGCATAGGCAGCCCAGGGAATTCTGGACGAGTTCATCAGCCTCGTCACACATGAGTCATATCCATATAACCTATAGGACTCCTCCAAGGCCTGTTACATGTGTGTTACATGTAGGACCTGGAGCAGGGAAGCAAGAGACAATGCTCTAGTCTTGGTTTTGTCACGACTAACTCTGTAGCCTTATAAAAACCCTTTCCTATTTCTTCTCTGTTCCTTGTTTTATCAAATGGAAGAAGTCAGACCAGCATGACTCTACTATCCTACAATCAGTGCAACAGAGAATGTCACTGCCCCCTCTAGTGGTTCATCTTACTTAGGAAAAGAACCCAGAGTGGCTAAGTTCCCCTACCTGTTTCTGGAGAGCCTGCCTGGCACATTGCTATGGAAGTTGAAGGGCAGAGAGAAAGGGCGCACTATGCTGCATGCTCACTCGACAAGCACCTGACCTCTACTCACCAAGATACTGAGTCCATACAGTAGTTGACCAGAATACACAGCGATGGTAACCTTTCAAAACAGTTATATTCAGAAACAAAAACATACCAGCAGTTTGGCACAGTATAGCCAGTAGAGTATAAGTGTTGTGGTTAAATTATCAGTATGGGCCAGTAATGTTTATTATCTGACCTATACTTATTATTATGGCAGTATAACCCGCTAGCAATCAATCAAGACACAGACATCTGCTATATTTTAAAATAGCCTCAGTTAACCTGGGGCAGGGCAGACATTAATCCTCTAAACTACTTCCCATAGTGTGGCAGGTATGGGATACCTGTCCCAATCCCAAGCCATCTGCTTCTAGTAATTTCTATCAAGCTACCTCCCATCCACAATTCTATATACTTGCTAATGTTCTTCATCTGGGGCAAGTCCCCATCCACGCCGGCCATGTGCTTCTCTTCCATCTAACCCATGGCAGCCTTCTACTTCTCTCTTCTGCTCTTGTCTCCCTTCTCCCAAGATTCTCTCTGTCTTTCCAAGCCCAGGAACCTTAGCCACGCCTATCTCATTTGTCCTGCCCAAGTGTGATGGCCTTTTATTAATTAGCATCAAAATACATCAGACCAACAGATAAGAGGAAAGGAGAGCTCAGCCTCACTAATGGTGTTCATTAAAATTCTTTTATTCCCAAAAAGTTTATTGACTATGTACCATGTACCGAAGCCCAGCACCAAAGATGAGAGACTCCTCATTTCTAGCTCCATTGGTGCTCATTACTTGGTGCTTATTTGAGTCCTCATACTACAGGAATCAACGACCGTGTAAGTGAAGGAATGAACGTTGGCCTAAAGCAGAGACCTAAGGTGTTCTCCAAACTGCCATGATAACAGTAAATACACACCTTGATAGTATCAGGGAAACCATCTTTAAGGAAGTGATCCTTATAACTGGTGCTGTATGGGACTTGCCTGGGAAGACACAGCACAGATGTCTCTTCACCACAGATAGGGCAACGATGACAGGTCAAGGAATGATTCTAGCAAAGTCAAACCTGGTGAACTAATGAGTTACTTATGGGAGCTTAGGTGAAGTGCTTTACAGCCACATGCCTGAAAAGGCCACACAGCAAGGTGACAAATCATAGAAGCTGTATCCCTGCAGCGCTCTGCCAATCTGCCAGCAGCTGGACAGCTTGGAGCACACCCTACAGGCAACTCTGCCTCAATTGTTATTAAATTCAACTGTTTGCTGCCTCTATTGCCTTGGGGAGGGGCCTTGGGAACCTAGCAAGTCTACACTCTGCAGGATTTGTAAGGTTCATTTCATGCCCCCCTCCTCCCTTCTCCCTCCTCCTTCCTCCCTCCTCTACCCAGCAGGGAGTGTTTCAATATGGAGGAAACTGACAGCTGAGTCATCTGAATACTAGTTCAGGCCTGGACCAGGTCAGAAACAGAGCAAAGGATATTCGAATTTTAAGTTTTAAAAGACATGTAAATTGTCAACACAGGCCATGATGCTCAGAGGAACAAGACTTACTGTCCTCACAATGATCTGTGAAGGAAGGAGAAGGCTTGAAGCCTATCATAGCTGTATTCCCCAGGAGGCTGTGGTTGCAAATTAAGCATAGTTAGGATGTTGATGGACACATGCAGAATATAACAGCCAAAGTATGCCTTAATGGTGACCAGCCTTAGGGAGATAAGCCTTTCTGGATATACACTTGCTAGAGTGTGCTCTTGTGAGTGAGGTGACCTGGGTCCAGACCAGAGCTTATTAAATGTTACTTCTTGCAATTCCCTTTTGTCTAAAAAATTCATACACAATCCTGGTATGCAGCTATATAAAATAGGTATACTAATCAAACATCTACTGATAATAACTCATAGAGAAATTTATTTGGAGCTACTACAGAGTTACCCAACTGGTCAAAATGCAGAGACTAAGTGACTGCAGGGTGCCAATTAGTACTTGAACAATGCAACCCCAACACCTAAGGCTCAGGGAACATTGCGGAAGATGAGACAGGATGACTGTAAAGATAGAAGACCAAAATGTCTCCTGTGATATACTGTCTTCTAGCTATGACATGGTGCTGTACCATGCAAGTCACCTAAACAAGACCTGCATAGTGACAACACCAGTCAACATGCCAATAAGAAACCTCACAAGGCCCCACCCCTAGATGAAGAGCCACAGGCAGGCAAGTCAATGTGTATTGAAATAGGGAGAATCAATTTCTCCAAGCATGAACCTCCTCAGAGTTATCCAGTGACAAGTGGCCAGTCCTAAACACATATGCATAACAGCAAGACTAAATAGGGTGTCTGCGTATGTGCATGCATGTGTGTGTGCGTATAACAATAGTAACTGTAGAAAAAGAATTCATTAACTTGAGAGGGAGTTGGGATGGATACAGGAGGAGTTGGAGAGGCAGGGCAGAAATAATGTAAATACAGTACTCATGTATAAACTTCTCAAAAAATAAATTAAAAGCTTAATTTGAAACGATTCTTTGATAGGCATGTAATTTTACCATTTATTAAAGATGAGAGCAAATTCACATAGTAGAGCTGGAAGTGGAGCAAGACTATGGAGTCTCAGAGCCCTCCCCCAATGCCACACTTCCTCCCCCAAGGCCACACTTCCTCCAGCAAGGCCACACTTCCCCATGGCCTTCCAAAGAGCACCACCAACTGAGGACAGTGTTAGATGCTGAGCTTGGGGGGACAGTTCTCCTTTAAACCACCACATATGGCTCTCACTAGCCTGGAACTCACCAAGTAGGCTAGGCTGGCCAGGGAGCCCTGGGCATTTGCCTATCTCTGCCTCCCTAGCACTGCGATTACAAATACATGTTACTATGTCCAACTTTGTAACATGGATTCTGGGTATTGAACTCAGATCCCTCTGCTCACACAGTAAGCATTTTACGAACTAGACTCTCTCCCCAGCCCTCACTGTCAATATTCTTCAGTGTTAGCTAGATTTCGTTTTATAATCAACAATGCTGATAACACTTTGTGTAAATACATCATACAGAATGAAAGTATATTTAGGGCCATATCAAAAAAAAATCTGCCTTGATCACACTGCAAACTTCATTGTGCTTTTTAAATTTTTTTTTTTTTTTGAAGATTATCTTTTGCTGAGGAGGAAAGGGTTTAATTTCATCTTATGTTTCCAAGTAACTGCCCATCACTGAGGGAAGTCAGGGCTGGAACTCAAGGATGAGACCATGCATGCAAGCGTGCTGCTCTCTGGCTCCCCTGCATGGCTGGCCCACCTGCTTTCTTATACAACCATGGGCTGGGCACAACCACATCAATCATTAATCAAGAAAATGTAGCAGGGACTTGCCTACAGACAATCTGGATGGAGGCATTTTCTAAATTCTGGTTCCTCTTTCTAGATAGCTAGCTTCTGTTAAGTTGACAAAACCAAAATAAAGTCAGAAAGGAAAAAGCAGGACAAATTTATTTATGTATGTATGTATATATGTGAATATGTGTGTGTAGGTGGATGAGTATGTGCGAGTCCATGAGATCCTAAAGCCAAAGAACTTTTTCTTTTGTCTCTCTTTTCTTTCTTTTCTTTTTTCTTTCTTTCTTTCTTTCTTTCTTTTTTTCTTTTTTTTTTTTTTTTTTGAGATAGTATTCCTCTTTGTACCCATGGAACTTACTATGTAGATCAGACTGGCTTCAAGTTCACAGACATCCCCCTGCCTCTGACTCCCAAGCACTGGATTAAAGGTGTGCACAACCACATATGGCCCAAAGAGCATTTTGAAGGTGTGGTGAATGAATGAATGAATGATCTGTGACTGATGCTTGAACAAAATTGAAATAAATGGATGAATAAATTAAGAATAAATGAATTAGTTAGTACTTAAATTAATAAATAAATTATGGATTCTTTAGGTCTTTTAAGTTCAAGATTCTTCTAGCAAACATTACTGTAGAGCTGGTGGCCCTTAGGAGGTGACCTTGTGCTCTAGAGGGATATTTAGCAATTTGTAGAGTTGTTTCTGGTCCATACAACTGGCCTGAGTAACATTGACATCTACAGTGTAAGGAAAAGACAGTATTATTGGCATAAAAATGTCAAAAATACTATAGAAAGTGGTGTTTTCTGTGGTCATCTTCTGTGGTGCACACAGGAGGCAGATAGTTAGAGGTGCTCATGTCTGTGAGCATCTTTGCAATGTCACAAGGACAGAAACTGAGCAAGGTGTGGCCTCTGGCCACTGTGCTAATAAATTCTTTATTTGGTACAATACAGGCAAAATGCACTGTTGCCAGACACCAGTGCTCAGCTATTATCCTAGCACTGGGGAAGCTTGGGCAGGAGAATTGTGAGTTCAAGGCCAGCCTAGGCTGCATAAGAAGATCCTTTGTCAAACAAAACAAAATAGCCAGCAAGATAGGCCAGAGGGTAAAGGCGCTTGGACTAAGCCATCTCTGGATCCACATGGTGGCTGGAGAGAAGCAAATCCCACAGGGTGTCCTTTTACCTCCATGCAAACCATGGCACATGTTTGCACACACATACACACAATGAATAAATGTTTAAAAAATCTAAAATACCAATAAATAAGTAAATAATAAATAAATAAATAGGGACACACACACACAAAGTCTTAAAGGTTGTGGCTAATATTGAAATTATAAAATTAAAGTGAGTTAAAAGCATTCATTTTAGGGCATTTCAGGAATACATAATGAGAAATTTCAACTTCATTGAAATAGCACTGATTCTCTTATTGAGCATCTGAATGTTTCTTAGCAAATCTCAAGGGAGAAGAATCCTAGTTAGTAAAATTCACTGTGTTTAGGATGTGATTGATAGTATCTTTGCCTTTAAATGTCTTACACCATGAATATGTTCATTTATTAAAACTTCTTCAAGTTCCCTTTTCATATTTATAAGTGACTTTTGTTAAGCCTCTTATCTATAGATCCATGGTCAATTCTAAAAACATTAAATTGAAATATAGAAAACATTCAAAGAATTTCACTTACTAAGATATTAATGTGTATTTATCAGGGATCCATTTAGTCCTGAAATATTTATTAATACATTAATGAATTATTAATCATTTTATTTTATTTATTACTTAACATCTCAGCACTTTTGAAATTTAATTTCTTTGAAAAAAAAAACTCAGAATAGATTTTGCTAGTCTGTGGAGCTTACGATCATAACCCACAAAAATATTGTTCTCCAAGGGGAAAGTTTATTCCAGGGACTTGGCTTAGCTAGAATGGCTAAGCTCTGCTAAGCTTGCATATTGCATAATGTCAGGTAAATATAAAACATATAATTAGTGTGCAAAGATGAAGTGGGACAGAAGGAGCAGAGTAGACAAATAAAACAGAATGCTAACAGGTGGCAGCAACTGCTGGGTGGGGTCCAACCAGGTACTAGCATGGAACACTAAGGTTTCAAACAGTGCAAAGTGAATGGTTCATCTCTGCACAGGACATCTGAATTATTTCTATGTCCTCACAGATGAAAGTAACTTTAAACATTAACATCGTTACACATAGCACCCTGAGCGCTGATTCTTGGACTACAACAGTTACAATGTCCCTTTCAATAGCAGGTAGATAAGTCATTCACAACTATTTTGTGCTAAGAATAAAGCTTAGTGAGAGGACCAGGAATTAAATGCTGTTCAGAGCAGGATCAATTTTACATTAAAATAAATGCCAAGTGCAGTTAAAAGTTACTGAAGACACTGATGAAAGATATGTGTTAAGGAAACATTGCCAGGTGATGGTGGTGGAGGCAGAGGCAGGCAGTGAGGTCTAGGACAGCCAGGCCTACATACATAGAATTTCTGTCTTGGAAATCAGGGGTAGGGGGGAAGAAGAGAAGAAAGAAAGAAAACACATAAGCCAAGAGTAGTGGCATACACCTCACAGGTACTGGCAAAACATATTTGAGGCCATGCTTCAGAGACCCACTTCCCTCAACTGGGCCACACCTTCCATTGTTTCCATCGATCCCACTAGACCATTAAGTTATTAATCCATCAATGAGTTGGACGGTTTATGATGTCAGAGCCCTCAGGACCCAATCATCTCTCAAAAACCAACCTTTGGACACTGCTGTGTTGGGGACATTTGAGATAGAAGTCATAGCAACTACTAACCTGTGCTGTGATTTAAGCTTAAATTTCTGATCTTAAGGAACCAGTTAGAGTTTGTATTTGGCATGTTCCCAAAGGTTCCTGTGTTGAAAGCTTGGTCCCCAGCTGATGGGGGCACTTGGAGGTTGTGTTAACTGTAGGAAATGGGATTGGAATATAAGATGCAGTACATGATGTGGGGTGAGGTGATTTTGAAGGATGTAATTTCTCCCTTGGCCCCCGAGTTCCCCCCCCACACCCCTTTATACCATGTGGATCCTGGGGATTCAAGTCATAAGACTCGATAGCAAGCCTCTTTACTCACCGAGTCATCTCACCAGCACCTAGGATTGTTTTCAATTAACTCTTGCCTCAAATTTGTAAGGTACTGATTGCTTTTAGGGAAAAAAAAATCTACATTGATCCACATTGATCTCAAATCCAGTATGTAGCCAAGGATGGATTTGGCTTCTGATCCTCTTGACTCCAACTTCAGAGTGCTGAGATGGCAGGCACGTTCTCACCGTGCTGGCTTTCAGGGTTTCAAGCACTCTACCAAGGGAGCTGCAGCCCCAGGCCTGGTAAACAGTTGTCAGATTGAGAGGATTCTCTGTCTGTCTGACTGCCCCAAGAGTGGTGTGCGTGCGTGCGTGCGTGCGTGCGTGCGTGCGTGCGTGCGTGCGTGCGTGCGTGCGTG
>OU015747.1:135996682-136007014 GCA_907169655.1 Acomys percivali
GTGCGTGCGTGCGTGCGTGCGTGCGTGCGTGCGTGCGTGCGTGCGTGTGTGTGTGTGTGTGTGTGTGTGTGTGTGTTATAAGGCCCAGTGCAGAGTAGCTTTTGTCTTGTCAGTGTGTAAACCGGATGGCTTTCACAGAGGCCAACAGTTCATCCCGCCTGCCCATGAGAACATCACCATCTAGTGGGGAAGACAGAAATGAAGACAAACCAAAAGACAAGCTGTTACATTCTGAGAGACAAACAGGTTTCAAAGTTACAGAGATCCAAGTCATTCTGTCTGGGTAATCAGACAAAAGGGGATAATATCTCAGCTCGCTTTTCAAAGATTTCATGATATTTTGAGTGAAAAAACAAAGGCTTAACAGACGGTCAGAAATTACTTTAGAAAGTTCCTATCTTGTGTTGATCTGAAACCTGATGGGTAAGTCTTCCAGGGCCTTTTCGGTTTGGGCACAAGTAAGACCGGAAAATGAGCCAGTTAGCAGTCAGCACTCAAAAAGACACCTCAGTGGCTACTGTCAAGACAGTTGTTGACATTGGAAAGAGACTGAAGGGACAAAACCTGGATGTCACTGGATGTCAGTCAATGTACGTGACAATGACAAGGCTGAGGTGGGAACACATTAAGGACAACGTCTTCAGCTTTGGAGTCAATTTAACTGAAAGTCTTAGCAAGGAGGAACACATTCAACATAAATCTTGATCATAAGAGGATCAGAGACCCCTGGGGCCAAGGAGTCCAGTACCACTTGCCCTGTCCTGCAAACTCTGCTCTCCTATACAGTCAGACTGCAATCAAGATGTAAAAAGTGGCTTTAATGAAGAAAATGCGGGGGTGGGGGGGAGGAATTAGGAGACAGTTCTTACCTTTAAGCAAACTAAGCTATCTTCCACAGTCCTGAATGTCTGGAGGAAAGGAGGCCACCATGCTGGGTTCACCCCACCCACAGCATCATTCGTCTCACACACACACACTGCTTCTCCTTCCTCACACAAGCTGCTGTCGTGTCCCTAGTTATAGGTCATGCTTGGTCCTCCGTTCCATCCTACCTCATAAACCAGCTAAGATCAGCTGACAAGCCCCAGCTCACTGTTTTTTTTTTTTTTTAATCTGACAAAGTTTCCCTGTGCTGCTAGGTGCCCTTGGGTTGTTTGTTTGCTTTTTTTTTTTTTTTTTTTTTTTTGCTTTTGTTTTGTTTTGACAGGATCATGCTGTGTTTTAGTCCTGGCTAGCTTGGAACTTGCTATGCAGACCAGGCTAGCCCCAGAATTCACAGAAACCCATTTGCCTCTACTTGATGAATGCAGAGATTATACACTACCATGCTCAGCTTTTCTTTTTAAAATTGCTTTTAAAGATTTATTCTAATTTATTTTAATTACATGTATGTGTCTGTGTGTGTGGGTATGTGCATGTTAGTCTGGGTTCCCAGAAAATGCTCCAGATACCTAAAGCAATAGTGAGCAGAAAGAATGATACTGAAAAGACTGCTATTCCTGACTTCACGGTTTGTTAGAGAGCTATAGTGATACAAGTAATATGGCACAGAGACACGGAGCCCAACGGAATAAAGTAGAAGACATGAGCTCATGATTATTACAGCCATCTGGTATTTGATGAATAGTCAAAAAACATGCTGAACAAAGCACAGCATCTCCAACAAATGGTGCTGGGGAACCTGGATGTCCACACTCAGAAGAATGAAATTAGATCCACATCTATCACCCTTACAGAGGTTAGGTCCAAGTGGATGAAAGGCCTCAGTCTGAAACCCGAAACTCCAAAACTACCAGAAGAAAGCATGGACGGGCAGAACCTACAGGACGTGTGTGTGTGTGTGTGTGTGCACGCGCGTGTAGGACTTCCTGAGCAGGAATCCACCTGGCAAAGAATTAAGGGCAACAATTGATAACTGGGACCTTATAAAACTAAAATGTTCCCATAAAGCTAAGGAAACAATCAACCAAGTGAAGAAGAAACTCATAGAATGGGAGAGAATATTTTCCAGATATTCATCTGACAGAAGATTAATATCCAGAATATACAAAGAACTAAGAAAAAAAAGTTTAGGAAGCAAATAACCCAATTGAAAAAGCTAAGATACTTGCTTAGCAATGTTCATTGCTGCCTTATTCATAATAACCAGGGAATGGAAGAAACAACCTAAATTTCCTTTAAACAGATGAATGAATGAAAATGTGGCACAAATACAGGTGCCACACTTAGCTGCCTCCACTCACAAACCACAATACAAAGGTTATTTTTTCCCCATGTTCAAGTACAACTATTTTCTGACTTTTCTCCTTCTTCTTTCCTGCCCTTTATGTCTCATTGTGACAAATGTTGGTTAGAACTTAACCATCCTGCCACCAAACACTAGGGGAAATCCTTTAATTCACAGAATATTTTATAGATCTATTTTGGTTCAACCAAAAATAAGAAAATAAGAAATACTTGGCTACCTGTGACTTAGTTTCATGTTCTGATGAAACCAAAATTACTTAAACAGTTGAAAACATCCAAGTAATTCACCTAATCTTTTCTGAATTATGCAAGAGGAAAAAAAATCTGTGTAATAAAAATGCTTTGGTTAAGCTAAGATTTATGGGGAAAAATGTTCTCTTTATTTAGGTCATATTTTGTCAAGACTAGATTCTGCCATAGTAACAGGACGTTCCAAATAGCAGAGGTTGAAACGTGTGAAGAGCTATTTGTCACCTGTAAGAAGTCCAGATGTTGTTACCCAAGCGTGGGACAACAGCCCCAACTGTAACTCCTGGGGATGCACGTGAAGAATGGGCACAGTAGTCCCTGCCACTAGCTTATTTTTATGTGAGTCAGTCAGATAACTGCTTTGTTGTGTTGTTGTTGTTTTGTTGTTGTGTTCCTGCCTCTCAGTCTCAGACCTGCCTGTGTGTGGGGGTGGGGGGCGGTGGCGGTGGTGGTAGGGTATCTGAGGCCGCCCATTTCCTACAGTGCACTTTCTCCACACTGTGCAGTTAGTGGCATTCTCTACCACAGTCCTTTGACACTCCACAGCAACCGTGGTGGCAGAACTGCAAGCAGGGAATCCGCTCAGTGCCTCAGCCTGTTGTAACTCCTGTGAAGGGTACCTGAAGTTCCTCAAAACAGTCATGAATGAAGCTTTTCAACACAGCTTGGAAGGAAGTCAGAGAACTTCACTTCTGAGGCTGAGCCAACTCGTAATGAAATTCAGCGAGTGCCACAGAGAGATATATAAATGCCTCAGGACAGAACAAAAGCCAGCTACTTCCACAGAATGCATTTATCCGGAGAGGAACTTGAATGCTTTTCAAACATTGTGTTTTTCCATGAAGGGTCAAATGCTCTATATTTACCAGTAAACTACAGATGTAAATTTAAATTTTATTCTAGTTTGGCACAGTTGCTGAGATTTAGGAAAGACCTTATTAGAGCTGGATTATTTTCAGAATATCAACTGAGAGATTGCAGGCTTTCAAGAAGAACAATTCATTTATTTTTTATTCAAAGTGTATGAGTATTTTATCTACATGTATGTATGTATATCACATACATGGCTGGTCTCCAAAGAGCTCAGCAACAGGGTGTGGGATCCCCTGGAATTGAAACTACAGATGGTTGTGAGCCACCAAGAGGGTGCTGACAACCCAACCTGAGTCCTCTGCAAGAGCATCAAGAACTCTTAGCTGCTGAGCCATCCCTCCAGCCCAATGTCCTTTTAAAAGACCGTCCCTGGAAGGACTACTCTGGCAGGCAACTGCCTTTTCTCCAGTTTGTGCTTACAGAACTAGAGAGGCCCCTCATCCTTGAAATAACCTCATAGTAAATCTAATCCAACACATATCTTATAGGTGAAAAACTAATGTCCGCAGCCTCATAATCTAAAAACTGTTTCCGTTTAGAAGCAGAAATTAAGAGCAAGAACCAGGATACTCAGTGACAATTTGCATCATTGTTGGAACTAAGTGTACAACAGGCCTGACAGAAACCAAAACTCCATGCCCTATCTATTGGTCTTGAAATTATTCCTGTAATACTGCCTGCCTAATAAAGAGTGGATTGCACCTCGGTTTCCTTTGGGAAATGAGTGCCTACAGGCATCTGTGCAAATGCTATCATAATGTCTCTTTTGCTTCCACACACCTTAGAAAATAACATGTGCTTCAAGAACCTCCTCAGAGACATTTACAACAGTTTCTTCACTTAAAAAATTGGGATAAGAGGCAGGCATAGTGGCATACGCCTTTAATCCCAGCACAGAGGAAGCAGAGCAGGTGGATCTCTGTGAGTTAGAGGCCAGCCCGGTCTACAAAGCCAGTCCAGGTCAAGGGTGTTACACAGAGAAACCTTGTCTCTCTCTCTCTCTCTCTCTCTCTCTCTCTCTCTCTCTCTCTCTCTCTCTCTCTCTCTCTCTCTCTCTCTCTCTCTCACACACACACACACACACACACACACACACACACACCCCAAACAACAAATTTGGGATAAGACATGGTGTGCATACACATGTAATCACAGTACTTGGACATTGAGGGGAACTGAAAGTTTGAGGCTAACCTGGGCTACATAGCTAGCCTTTATCTCAAAGAAACAAGACTCTTTGAAGACATTTGTGACAGTCCAATTAAGCAAGCTATGGAAATGTACTTTCAAATCCAAGTGAAAGAAGCAGGCTGGTCTATTTATGTGTGGACATTTCAGCAAGTACGTATTAAGGACTCAACTCTGTGCCAGATCCCACGCTAGAGTCCAGGTATATAAAGGGTTAAGCAGACCCCCAGTCCTCCCCTGTTGTATTTTTTTTCCCCACCGGAGCCTACCATTCTCTCACTTTTAGTTAGCTAAGTACTTGGCTGGCCTGTGCCAGTCACTCGCTTTTTAGTTCCGTGGGAACATTCCCTTTTTCGTTCTGAAGCTCTGCGCCTAGAGCGTGGCTGGCACAGAAAACATTAACAAATATTTGTTGGGCGGTGGAATGAACGAACGAATGAAAAGCAAACGGATGATTAAAACACGCGATCTAATACAGCGCAGGTCATATTAATACACTGGGTTTTCACGGTACCGTGGCAATTTATAGAAGTTAACTGGTGTCCCTATGGAGCTGCTTTCCCTGAGCCTCGTTACTTGAGACACTGTCTCTCTCACACTGCTTGCTGCTTAGTGGCCTCAACACCCAGAAATCCACCTGCCTCGGGCTTCTGCGGTAGGAAAGAGGGTTACAGACATTGGCAGGACAGACTATTTTTTTGGGCGAGGGTACAAACACCTATATTTTCACGCGTACCTGTCCCCACAGCTTAAACAGTATTACTGTGAACTATCTAGGTCACATCCGTGGAAACGCAACAAGACTGGTTAGGTGACTCAATGGCCTCGGCAAAGCCCAATTAGATCACCTTTGGAGGAAGGCCAGATGACGGACAGGCTCGCGCAAGGCGGAGGACCAAAGAGCGACGCCAGGCGCCACGTCTGACAACCCGCCACAAGCGGCGCGGGTCACGTGCCTTGGGCAGCGCCTTCCCTCGGCGCCCCGGTCGGCCTGCGCACGCGCAGCTTCGGGGCGGCCTGCGCACGCGCAGCACCCGAGACCGCCCCTCGGGGCCTACTGACAGCTTCCGGTCCTGCGTCCCCGCCCCCCCGGGTGGCTGAAGCTTTCGGGGCTCCGTGCTGTCGGCAGCAGAGTAGAGTGGGCCGGGTGTGGCTCCGGAACTCGAGCCCCGCGAGGCGGGGTCCCTGCAGCCATGGCCTGCTCCATCGTCCAGTTCTGCTCCTTCCAGGACCTTCAGTCCGCGCGCGACTTCCTGTTCCCTCAGCTGCGGGAGGAGACCCCCGGAGCCCTGAGAAAGGACCCGAGTAAGTATCCCGGCGACCTGGCTGAAAACCTCCCTTCAGCGTCCTGTCTCTCTCACCCTCTGCCTTCTGCGTCTCGCGTCCTGTCGCCTGTCGGTCACCGCACCCCACCCCCTCCTTCCTAGTTCCAGCTTCAAGCCTTCTCCCTCTGCACGCACACAACCTGCTCTGGCATCCCATCCTCCGCCGCAGTCCCTGCCTGCTGTCAGTCCTCCATCCTGTGCTGGTCCCCAACTCCCACCTCACTTCATCCCTAGGGCTGTGGCGTTTGCTCTGCCCCTTCCAGAAGTGTTTAGCATCCCCACGCACTTCTTGCATCACTTTTCTGTCATTCAGATTAATGGAATAAATACCTGCTTGGCAAATGAAGAACGTTTAAGGTGGTGAGTAAACTCCCAAATAAGAAAAGTAACCTCTTCGGAAGTGAGGAGAATCCAGGGTATGAACTAAAATTACAGCAACACGGCCAAGAAAAGTTAATTGGCGTTTATTGAGGTGAGAAACATTCCACCTGTATTACTGTCAAACAGTGTTAACAAGCCGTTCTTTGGCAGTAAAAATCTTAAGGCCGAGTTATTAGATGCTGCTTATTTCCTTACGATTTATTATATGCCCCTTTGTGCTACCTTAATATGGAAAACACTTGGCTTTGTAACATAGCTTTGTTACTCTGTGCTATAGCAGTATGGTAATAAAAGACCTAGTAACCAAAAAAAAAAAAAAAAAAAATCCTCTCGCTTTCAAAATGTAGAAGCTATCACAGGGTGCTAGAAAGATTCGGCCTCACAGTTAAGGCCAGCTTGGTTCTGTCTGAAAAATAATGTTTGAAAATATCAGCATAGGAGTGGCTAGTCTGTACCAATCATTGGTGCTACATGCCACTTAATGTTGGTAGTTTCTGCCCCGTAGGACCTGTGACTCACTGATAACATCTGTCTGTATGTGTGCATGTGAGTGAGGGTGTCAGGTCCCCTGGAGCTGTGGTTACAGGCACTTGTGAGCAACGTGAAGTGGGTACTGGGAACCAAACTCAGATTCTCTGGAAGAGCAGCAAGTGCCTTTAACCCTTAAGCCATCTCTCCAGCCCCCATGAAGCACTTTCCTAAAGTATTAGATACTTAGGCCTCCCTGTGAAGTAGACGCTAGAAGAGTGAGAGAAAGCATGCGCAGAGGAAGCAGGTCTGAAAAGCTCTGGTGTTTAAAGAACCAAAAAAAGCTAAGTGACTGGAGAGGGGGATGTGAAGGCATGAGTGGAGAGATGAGGCGATAGCGCTGGCAACGGTGTTTGATCATGAATACCCCCCTGTGAGATTCTCTGTTGCCTCTGAGAGGCTTTAAGCAAGGAATGGAGTTGTCAGATTTGCGTTTGATCCAATTTACAGAATTTGGTGAGGGCCTATAATGTACTGTGGCCATAGTGAGGAGAGTTGGGAAGCCCGGAAATTGATTGAGAGGGTGTTCAGTAATCCACACAAAAAGTTATGTGAACTTGAACACAGCCGTAGCAGGACGTGAGGGGAGTAGGTATTAAGGATAGCGTCTGGTGCTAGAGGTTGAGGCTGGAGAGAGGCAGTTTAGGTTGTCTTTGGCTTGGCAGGCGTGTGTGTGAGAGAGAATGAAGGCCATATCTGATAAGTCTGTGGTTTTTCCACGTGAGCGGGTGAAGTTGCACAGTAGATGGAGGCCCAACACTTGCTGTGGCGTCGGGAGTCAGGGCTACTAATTTGGGAGTTACCAGCAGAAGTGTGGTTTCAGCCTGTAGGGTTGCGTATATCGTGCCGTGACCTGGCTACAGAAGATACAACCTTAGAGAGAGACTGAAGTTCTGGAGTCCTGTGGAGGCTCCTGGGAAGGCAGGTGGAAAGGAGTAGCGGAGAGAGGAACAGAAGGTGGTGGAAAGCCAAAGGAGAGGGTTTGACTCGGGTAAGGGGTGAGGGGCAGAGGTCAGATAGACTAGGAAAGTGCTCAGTGGTTTGGGCAAGATGAAGGTGACTGGGACCTTAGCACTGTCTCAGTGGCATAGTGGCCACACATACATCTATAGGGCGTTGGAGGAATTGGAGAACGAATAGTGGAGAAGGTTGTTCTATGAGCTTAGGAGCGAGGGACAGCAGATTTGTGGCGAGAAACAGGGTATGCAGAGAGGAGGGGCATGACTCTGTCCTGTTGCCACTGTCCCAGGCCAGGCCATGGCTGCGGTCGCTAATCTTTCTGCTTTGACACTTGGCTTCTAATTAATCTTCAAGAATAGTCTTAGTGAGCTTCAATATATATTCTCATGTCTTCCTTCTTATAACCCAGAGCGGTTTATTTGTTTGCTTTTGTACCTTAACTTAAAATCGATAATTCTGGGCCAGTGAGAAGGCTCAGCAGGTCCAAGTGCTTGCTTCTAAGCCTGAATAGCTAGGTGTGACCCCCAAGAACTCACATGATGAAAGGAGAACACTGACTCCTGCACGCTGTCCTCTCACCCCTAAACATATGCCATGGCACAGACATGTGTCAGTGAGTACATACACACATACTCTTTAAATGTTTTTAAAATCTAAAATTAATATATAAGCTCTAAGGCCCTTAAGGTCTACTCCTGCTGCCTCGCTGCACCTTGTTTTTGACATGAAATCACAGTCCAGCACAGGCTAGCCTGGGACTTATTAAATAAAACAATACATGCATGCATAGAGCATGTGTCAGAATATTTGGACATACTTTGAGTACTGTAGTGTGGCTCATAGCTTAGCTAACAGTTGTTTCCTGTTGACACACTTTGAGGAAAGAAAGCAAAGCATACAGTAACTGTGCCAGAGTCACCAGAACTAATGGAGAATAGGCTTTTTAGTGTAACCTGAAGTGGGATCACTTTGTGTCATGGGATATAACAAAGCATACTGAATATCAGTTTTTTTTATACAGAGTAAATGTTCTTTCTATGAGATCCTGCTGTAGAGAGAAGCTGGCCATAAGTAGGAATTTCAATAAACAGTTACCAATGTCCTGTTACAGAGCCGTTTTTAATCAAAAGGAAATGGACACTTGAGTGATCTTTAACCTTTTCATTTTGCTAATAATATATTGAGCACCTACTGTGTGTATTTATTTTATCTTAGTCACAGTGCTGGGGTTGAGTCTAGGTTTCCAGCTTGCTGAGCATGCCCTCTAGCACTGAGTTACACTGCAAGTTCCCTTTACATTGGAGACAGACAGACAGACAGACAGTGGAGGGGCAGAAACACACGACAGGGACAGAGAGAGACAGCATTTTATTAAGTTGTCCAGGTGAGACCTGAATTCATTCTGTAGGCCAGGCAGGGTTTCAACTGATAATTTTCCTGCCTCAGCCTCCAAAGCAGCTTAGAGTACAGGCCTGATTCAGACTTGTGGTTTGGAGAACAGCCTGGGGCCTGTGGTAATTACCCAGGTCACAGAACAAAACCCGAGAGAAAGAGACAGATAGACATAGATACAGACTGACTCCACATGGCTAAAACAAAATTCTGAAACAGGGCAAAAAGACTCAATAGTTCATGATTTCAAAACATGCTACAAGGGTACAGTAGCCAAAACAGTGTGGTGGGGTCAATCAGAGGGACAAATAACGTTAAAGTTCCAGGATGCCTGCCATGCCTGCATTTCTTTAGCAAAAAGGAAATGAGAAGTATCTTTTGAACACAATCATTTTCCTCTGTATACTTCACATATAAATTCCCCAGAAGAATCTTGTCAGCTTAAGAAAACAGATGTAATGCACCTTGTTAAGCCCATCAACCTGCTGTGAAAGCTGGCCACTCATTCCCCCACCTCGCAGATGATAAAGCTTCAGGGCTCTGCTACACAATATGGAGCTTCTAGCAACATGCAGCTAACTTTAAGCTTAAATCATAGATATTCAAAGTAATACAGTTCCTGAGTCATACTCGCTGCAAAAGTGGTTAGTCTCCAGATAGAGAGCCTGGCTATTGAGTAGCTCGGATGGAACACTGCATTCACTGCAGAGAGCCATGTGGTGAGTGCTGCCATCCAGTGAGGCTCCATCAAGCTTTTGTGCTTCAGCAGTCATTCAACACATTCAGAAGATGCTTGGGAATTCGTCTTTTAATTACATGTTACCTGGTTTTATATAATGCACATCTGTAACCTTCTTTGGCTTACTTAGTCATATGATGGTGTCTTTCCAAACCTCTATAAAGCGTCATGGCACTTTCATACTCTGCCAGTACTCCAACCAAGACTCCACTAGATTTCTCATCATTGAATATTTAGGTTGTTTTTCATAGTTTTTTGCTGTGAGAATAATGCTACAGGCAACCTTACTCATCTTGGTCACTGTTGCCAAGTTATTCTTGAAATTGGTTTTCAGATTCACTCCGGCCACGGTAAGAAAAGCACCTATGAATACACATACTTGTTAGAAATTGTCATTAGAGTGTGTGTGTGTGTGTGTGTGTGTGTGTGTGTGTGTGTGTGTGTGTGTGT
>OU015747.1:136007024-136023890 GCA_907169655.1 Acomys percivali
TGTGTGTGTGTGTGTGTGTGTGTGTGTGTGTGTGTGTGTGTGTGTGTATGAAGACAACACTGTGGTATTGGTCTCTCCCTCCATCTTTATGAGGCTGCGTGGATTGTATTCACAGCAGCAGGCTTGTGTGTCCAGAACCTTTACTGTTCACCCTGATTTGTATTCTAAGTTGAGTCAAGATGGACATTTTAAAAGGGATGACTTTGAAAATTAACTGCTCAGTTAATAAAGTGTATTTTAAAAAAAAGAAAAGAAAACTGTTCACTGCTTTTGGCAGATTTTCACTGGATTTCTAAACTTCTTTTTCTTTTAGTACTTGAGGCTGAACCCAGAACCTTGCACATGCTAGGCAAGTGCCCTACAAACTGTGCTACAATCCCAGCCCATTATAATTTTTTTAAATTTAAGATAATATCGTAAGTTTTTACTGATACATAGCAAAACATATGTATAAGTTACACCATGGTATTTCAGTACATGTGTGAATGTGTCATGATCAGACAGGGATGAGTGTCATGCTCATCTCCTCGGACATTTACTGTTTCTTCCTGTTGGGGACAGTAACATCCTCTCCACTAGCAACATGAAACAAATAGTAATGTCCCCTGTAGCTACTGTACGGTGCTGCAGAACATTAATTTCTTCTGTCCATTCTTACCTCCTCTGGACCATTAACTTCCTTTCTCCATAACCCATCACCATAGTCGCATCCTCAGCAGCCCCCTCCAAGTCCCCTGTCACTGTTCTCACACCTTCACCAGCCTCTGCCAACTGCTCTTCCTGCCTCTCTGTCTTTATGAAGTAAATGTTGTTTTTTATTCATTTGAGATAGGATCTAGCTGTTTAGCTGAGGCTGCTCTGGAGCTCACTATGTAGACTTTAAATTCAAGATGTGCCATCCGCCTCCCAAGTGCTGAGATTATAGACATGAACCACTATGGCTAAAGCTTTTTAACTTCCACATAGGAGTGAGAATACATGGCTTTTGAATTTCTGTATCTGACTTAATTCATTTAACATTATGTCCTTTCTGTTTCATCTGTATAACTGCAAATGAGAGCTCATTTTTAATAGTCAAATAGTACTCTATTATGTATGTCCCTGCTACATTTTCTTTGCTGATCCATCAATAGATCTCCAGGCTTAATGCCGTATTTTGGCTATTTTGACCAGTGCTACAGTCAACACAGGAGTGTATTTCTTCAACACACAGATTTCCTTTGTTCTGTATCCTGCAATGGGAATGCAGGCTTATATCAATTCTCTCTCTAGAGATGCAAAGAATTCTGTGTTCTTTGCTCTGATAGCTGTACTAATTTGTACTAATTTAGTTTATATCCTCACCAAGAGTGCTTCTCCATATCCGTGCCGGTCTTTTGTTCTTGCTGCTGCTCTTTAATACTAACTTGTCTTTCTGTGGTTTTGATTTTCTGACAGTTACTGCTGCTGAGCAATTCTTCATACACTTCCTGGTCATTTTATCTATCCATGTCATTTACCCATTTCTAATTGTATCATCGTTGTTATTTTGCTGTTGAGTTGCTTGAGTTTTGTACGACCTGTGGGTTGCCTTCATTCTGTTATTTCTTGGCTGTTATCCCTTGGATTGGGTTTTGCTTTTGTTGCTAGCACTTTTGATCCTACCCCTAAATATCCTTACTGATGACTGTGTTCTAAAGTATTTCTCCTATGTTTCCTTCTAGTAGCTTCATGGTTTCAATTCTTGCACTCATGTCTGATTTATTTTTTATTTGGCTTTTATATATGGCTATTGTGTAGGGCTGTTTTATAAAAGCTCATCATTTATTATGCTTATATTTTAAACACTTGTCACTTGTTTTTAGCCTTATTAATGGGAAAGGATTTAAGATTTTTATTTTATTTATCTGTTCTTTGAGAAGCCATACATGTATGCAATGTATTTTAATCACATCCACCTTATAACCTTTGAACTTCTCCCAGATCTCCTCATGTCCATTTTCCAACTTTTCGTTCTGTTTTTTTTTTTCTTTATAACCCACTAAGTCCAGCTAGAGCTGCCCATACACACATGGGTATAGGACCACCCACTGAATCATGAGTAATCTACAGCAGCTGTACCCAGGAAGAAACTGATTCTTCCTCCTCCAGCAGCTACCAACTGCCAGTAGCTCTCTCTAGGGGTGAGGCTCTGTGAGCCTCTTTCTCACCCATGCTGGAATGTTGACTGGCTTGACCTTACACAGGTCTTGAGTAGGCAGCCACGGTGGCTACTTGATTTTATTTTGAACTCTCTTCTGTTTTGTTGTTGTATTTATTATTGTCCATTTTAATGCCGTAGATTACCTCTGCCAAGCTACTCATCTCTCAAGAATGTCACAGGGACAGTCTTACACATTTCTGTCCTAGTTTGAGCTTTAGAATTTATTAAGCTTTAAAAACCAAATTCACATCAGGGCTTTGATGAGTTTATATTCATTTGGGGAGGGTTGGCATTTCCCAAGACTAGATACTTTTCTTCCTTGCTAAATTTATTGAGTGTAATTGTCAGAAATTAGGTATATGCAAGACATACAGTGTGAAATTTGATATATGATTTACATGTAAAATGATTATTACAATCAACTTAGCACATCTATGACCTCACATACTGTCTTTGGCGGACAGAGCACTTTCTATTTACTTTTAGCGATTTGCCAGTGTATAGTAGAGTTTATACCTAAGCTTCATGTTGTGTTATTTCAGACAAGCTAACTATGAAGCAAAGCACAATGATAAACAGGCATCTGTATATTTTTTTTTACTGTGCATCTGAACTCTTATAGGTGCTCAAGTGATATTATTAAAATGATCAGGTTTTCTTTATGTGCACTTGAAACAAAAACCTGTAACTATGATGTAAGATTCAGCCAGTATTCAGAGGACATATTCAAATATGAAAATGATTTCCATAAGGAACATGGTTGGATATTAGAAAAGGTTAAGGAAGAAAAATAGAGAACTGGCATCTCTAGTCTATGCGGAGACTAGTTCCAGTCATGTTTTCACACTGGCACATGCTCCTCAGCCTCGTGAGTTGAGGTTCCCTCTTTTGTGCAGTGTATGTGGTGAGACACCACCAGAAAACTCTTAGCCTTGATAAGCAGCAAGAAAAGGGAGCAAAGTACAACATTAGTATTAAAAAAAAAAAAAAAAAAAAACCAACTTTCCTTTATACAGGCATACTGAGAAAGAAATTAGGGGCACATCCTTATTCACCATAGCTTCAAAAACAAACAACAAACAAGGTCATTAACCTTGGAATAAATGTATCCAATGAAGTGGATGACCTCTATGGGGAAACTTGAAAAAACACTGAAGAAGTTGAGAAAGACACTAGTAAGAGGCAAACCCTTTGATTCTCATGGATGGTGAAAGTGGCCATCTTAACAAAAGAACCTGCAGATTCATTGTAACCCTGATCACAATTCCAGCACCATTCTTTGCAGAATAAAAAACCAAAAATCGTAATTCACATGGCAGTACAAAGCACCCTGGCTAGGCCAAAGCGTCTCTAAATAAAAGAATACTGATGGATTTTAAACTATTACAGGATCATAGTAATAAAAGCAGCATTGAAACAGACACATAGATCAAGAGTGGGATAGGTATGAGCAACTATCAGTTTCCTGAATTTTGACAAAGATGCCAAAAAATACACACTGGAGAAAAAGACCACATTTCATCATACGATATTGGGAGAACTGTATGCCTACGTGTAGGAGGAAAAAACCAGAGCCATAATTGCTACGCTAGACACAACTCAAAATGGATCTACAACCTCAAAATAAGACCCCAAACCCTGAAAATTTTAGAAGAAAATGTAGAAAGTACTCCACAAGATACGTACAGAGACACGGACTTTGTTAATCGGACTCTGGTTGCTCAGGAAACAAGGCCAGTAGTGGGTAAATAGGACCTCACAGAATTAAAGGTTTCTGCTCAACAAAAGTAACTGAAACTGCCAATAAAGAGGCAGTCTACAGAAGAGGGGGGAAAAAATCTTAGCTATACGTCTCACAGAAGATTACTACCTAGAATATACAGTGAACTCAGAAAACTAAACATGTGAAAACAGAATGGGTATGAACAGAGAGTCCTCAAAAGAAGCAATGTAAGCTTTTTAAGGTGTTCATTATCATTAGCCATCAGGGAAATTAAAATTTAAACTACTATGAGATTTCATCTCACTGTAGTCAGAATGGCTATTATCAAGATAACAAACGACAACAAATGAGGAATCTTTATTCCTGTTGGTGGCAGTGGGTAAACTGATGTAGCCCCTGTGGCAATCAGTGTGGAGTGTTTGTAAGGAACTAGCATTAGAGCTACTGTACGACCCGATGGTATCACTTCTGGCCCTCTATTGAAAGGGCTGTATACCAGGACATACATGCACATCCATTTTCATTGCTACTCAGTTCACAGTAGTTAGAAAATAGGGCCAGCCTAGGTGCCCGCCAACTCATAGGTAGAAAATGGAAATATGGCACATTTGTGTAGTGAAATTATCATTCAGCACAGAAGAAAAATGAAATTTAAAAATTTTCAGAAAAATGGACAAAACTGGAAAATATACAGCGTGAACTAGCACAGGCCCACAAAGACAAATACTGTATGCTGTTCCTCTTGTATATGGATCCTACCTTTGAATTTTTAGGTTTCTGTATTTAAGTTAGACTGATACTTATAAAGGCCAGGAAGCAAGAAACAAATGGAGACAGATACAGGGTCCTCTTTTAAGGGAGATAGCAAAGCACGTATGAAAGCAAAGGGAGGATACTAAGGATAAAAAGGGTTAAAGAGAATTAATGGTAATTCTTTGATATATGAAACATACTGTCTTTAGTGCTGACCCACTTGAACGCCACGTGGCCTGCATGTATGACTACCTCTTCCATGGTCAGCTGTCAGTGAGGACTCCCATAGCCACTCCTGCCCTGGGGAATCTGTGTGAACTTAAGCTCTAAAACCTGATCCCAGTCCTTGAGCTACATGTCAGCGTTCACTATCCTGTTCCTGCTGCCTTCCCATAAAGCCACGGGGCAATAGGTGAGAGTGTTGGATGATAGTCTACACGTGGCTTGCAGACTTAATTTAGATGCTGGTTTTGCCTAAATACTGGGTGTGTTTTAATTGGAAGCAAAATATTTAGTGATTAATGAAGGAAAAGGGACCTTACCGAGCAAACTCCAAGGGTGTAGTTACCCTGTTAATGGGGAGCTGCTAAAACCTAGATGAGGAGTGAGGATTAGCTCAGTGAAAATGGTGAGTCAAAAGTCAGAGGGAAAATGAAGTTAATGCTTCTTCTGGGTCCCAGAATCTAGACCTTGCTTATAAATTCACATTTTAACTACTATTTGATTTATATTTTGTTAGTTTGGGAAGCATAATTTTTACCATTTTCTATAGAAAAAAATAGGTTCTGACTTACATATCATAATTGGTTTTTAAGTTACAACCCATTTTTTAGTGAGTTTTGTACAGTTGTATATGAAATGTTTTTAATAATAAAATGAATATATAGAATACTGATCTATAGCATATATATTACTTTCTAGAAATAATAGGAGAATGGGACATATGAATTTTCCTTATGCCTATAGGTCATCTGTTTGTTCATTTTTATAAAAGTCTAAAGATTTTTTAGGATTAAAAAAAGATTTATTAAGATTTCAGGCAAAAGGAACATGATTATTTTTATGTTCTTTTTTAGATGAATCTTACTTGAAGCCAGGAAGATGTGCTATGCTATGTTTCTGCTGTATGATATTTTCAGTTCTATCATTTCTGAGTTGTTACCTGGACACACATTCTTTATGATATGGGGAAAATCATTTGTTTGAGAATGGGAGTGTTAGAATTCTAGAATATCTGGAAGATATACTCTGGTTTAATCATGATGGTTTGAAAGAAATTAACCCAGCTATTGAAATCAGGATGTCGTCTTTATTTTGAGTTATGAAATGGCATTGCTTTCCCATTGTTCATGTCTTTAGAAATGGGAAAGGCTAATGGTTCTGAGGCACAGAGCATTATGAAGCTTTTCTATTCTTTGTAGCTGACTTTGTACTGCCTGGTGGTGCCTGCCTTCTCTGAACTGAAAGGACCCACCAGCAGCTTGTGAACCCTCTGAATAAATTGCAAATCATAGGTTCTAGAAGTTTCTTCTTGTAAAAAGATGCATAAAGATGGAAATGAATTTGCTTTTGTATTAAGATCTTAGATTATAAAAATTAATTTTCTCCTTTTCTAACATTTAGTTGTTTAGTTTTTTGTTTAGTTTTTGTTCTTGATATATCGTATGAATACTGTCAAATTAATTGTCCACATAATAGAATTCAGTTTTCTTTTTAGCTTCAGGTTCTTGTTAAATGAAAAAAAAAATGTGCTCTCCATTTAGGGTACAGACTATTCAAAAGTAAGTTAGGATATTATTGAGGAATTAAATAGAGCTGTAGAAAACTGAAGGCCTTCCTTAGAATGATTCATTCATTCGTTGGAAAGCCAGAGAACAGTATTTTGTAGTGATGTAATCCGCTCAGGGAAAATGTTCTTTCTAGTAGAGAATTGTGGCATCTTACGTTTGGAAGCCGTTGGTTTTCTCTGAGACAAGAATTCACGAATGAGAACATGAATTCATGGCACTGGACCCCAGTGTGATGGTGCTTGCCTTCCTTCTTGGTACTTTTTCTGATTCTAGACAGTTCAAAATAGTTAGTAATGATTGGTATTAAAACCAGGTTGAAAGACCAGGCTAATAATCAGCACAAACATTTTTACTTTTATCACTGTTATTTAGAACTTCTTGTTCTCCTTATTCCTCTTCATGCCATGTAAGTTGATAGGAGATCAGCTTCTTTTATTTAAAGAGAAGCTGTGATTCAAGAGGTGATATGAAACAAAAAAAAAAAAAAAAAAAGAGTGATTTTTACAACTGAAATACAAAATAAAATAAGTTGGCAAACTTCTTAAAAGACTCAGATTCACTCCCCAATGAAAACTTTGGTTATCTGTGAATTTTAAGAAAAAAAAATTGTTTAGAATATGAAAGAATAAAATTTAAAGGAAATTCATGCCTCAGAACAGACGAGGGAAGCTGCTTGTGAAGGCCCATGCCTGTCATCCCAGCCTTGGGAAGTAGAAGCCGGAGGAGTGTGAGCTCAATGCCACCACTGGCTGCATGGTTTCAAGGCTTGCCTAGACTACACGAGACCCTGTCTTAAAACACCACACACACACACACACACACACACACACACACACAGAGAGAGAGAGAGAGAGAGACAGACAGACAGACAGACAGACACACACACACACACACACACACACACACACACACGTGGAGGGGAACAGACAGACAAACAAAAGGGTTTGAGGAATTAAAAAAAAAAAGTTAAAGGATTGAAAACAAAGCACACATATCTTGTATGTCCTGAAATGCTATTTTGTCATTAGGCTATACAGCAAGTGAGATGTGAAAGCCCACTGGCACCTGAACCTATGGAGTATTTCCTAATAGAAATGCCCTGATACAACAATGTCTTTAGGTGCGGTGTGTGGGTATGAATCACATTTTGGAAGTAACATGGTTTGAAAAGTGTTCTCATTGTAATCTTTACATGTCTTCAGTAGGCAAAGGTTGCTATTGTTGAGCTGCCTTTCTATATTTATTCACTGTTGATAAAAAGAACATTTGAGCCCAGTCTTGGTGGTGCACGCCTTTAATCTCAGCACTTGGGAGGCAGAGGCAGGTGGATCTCTGTGAGTTCAAAGCCAGCCTGGTCTACAGAGTGAGTCCAGAACTGCCAAAACTACAAGAGAAACCCTGTCTCGAAAAAACAAAACAAAATATTTGAGCAATAATGGGTTCTTCTATTGCGATGGTTTGCTGCTTGGGAGCTCAGTGGCCGTTATGATTGCTTTTATCTAGCCCTCTCAAGAAGACTGTTAAGTTACAAGGAACTGAGTAAGCAAACTGACTTTATATTGGCCCAGAGTCTTTTGTTAGTAATGAGGAATGTTTTGTTTTTAAATGTTGAAATAGATGTTATGTATGCATGTAGATGTGAAACATGAAGGCTCTTCAGGCCACAGCGAGCCATGTACTCTCAACTTGACTGCTGAAGCTCTTTCTGCACCTAATGAAATCTGCCACTTATGCTTGAATTCAAACAAAATAGAATTTATTAATGTTACATTGTTTCATGGGAAATTTATTTGAAAAAGATTGTTTTGAAACCTTTCACTAATGTTTGAACTTAAACAAAAATATCACATTTTCCTGTTATCTCTTAATAAAAAAAAACTAAAGTGAGGAATCATTAAAGTTGCTTTGCCTGACTAATTGAAATAGAATTTATTAACATTATAATGTTTCATGGAAACTTTATTTGAAAAAGATTGTTTTGATCCTCGATATAAAGTCTGAAGCAAACTCAATAGAGGATTAATCTGAGTCTTGGAGAAGTCACCTCTGGAAAGATCTGTAGGAAGGCATGTAGTTAACATGATAGGCTAGGCAAAGATAGTGTGTGGGTGAAAATGCTGTGTTTGCCAATTGGTAATTGCAGCAATGAGGCAGATGCAGCTATTAGCTCCGCCCTGCTAAGGAGGAAGGAGGGCCAGCAAGGCATCAATTAAACTGCCCAAACTCCTACAACTCTCCAGGGTAAAACTTGGAATCTGCCCCAGGCAGCCTGATACTGCATCATTCCTTTTGCTAGACCCGCTCTGTCTCAGCACCATAGTCACTGGCCACTTGTGCTAGTGAGCATTTGGAATGTGGCCAGGACAGACAAGATGTGCTCAAAGTGTAGGATACAAGCTGGGCATGGTGGCGCACGCCTTTAGTCCCAGCACAGCGCTCGGGAGGCAGAGGCTGGGAGATCACTGTGAGTTCGAGGGCAGCCTGGTCTACAAAGTGAGTCCAGGACAGCGAAGGCTACACAGACACCCTGTCTCAAAAAACCAAACCAAAAACAAAACAAAACAAAACAACAAAATACCTCATGGGTAAATTCATTTATATATTGGAATGATAACATCTGGCTATATTATATTAAAATATAGTATTAAATTTAGTTCCTTTTCCTTTTAAATGCAATTAATTTAAAATTGCACTCGTGGCTACTGTTGAAGACTACATGACAGTGAGTGGACAGTGACCGATGTCAGGGAGAAGAATAAGATGTTTGGACCCTTCAACTTATGTTAAAGTTAATGTTCCTAAGACTGTGATCCTTGGGTCATCAGGCTCAGATATGTGGAATTGGGGGTGAGGGTGAGGTGATGGGTCAAGGGCTCAAGTCCTGTACCCACGCAGACTTTTCAAACAGTCCTGGAGAAGGGGCCATCTCCACGCCACCAGTCATCCTGACTTGTTATTTTAGTTTCTTTCCCATCTGTTTGATTTTTTTTTCCGGAGGGAAACTGGCCGGAGATCTATAGTTCTGGGGTTTTGAAGGCATTGAATATGGTTGCTGTTTTATCTTTCCTGATGAGTTTTGTTGGCTTGTGCTTTAACAAAATGAAAGACATATCCATTGGCCATAGTGTCACTTAGAGAACTACTTTTGGATATTGAGTGCTAGTGCTTATTTAATGGGCAAAACCAAAACAAAACAAGTCATCCTATACTGTCTACTGTAGGCTTTGATGTAAATGAGTACCGCACAGCTCATGATGCAAGCTGGGAGCTCCCAATGGCTGTGTGATGTGGTGTGGTTGGATCATTGCACTGTACCCGATCACCACACACTACATTTTAAGTCAGACCAGGGCTTAGGACTTTTACAATATTTTAGCCTACAAAAGATACAGGTCTAGTTACGTAAGAAACAGTCATGGTAGAATATTTTTAGCTTTTCTTTGAGGTGACTGATAATACATTAAATAAATTAATCTTATTTCCTCATGATTACATGAACTTTATAGACCTCAGGTTTTACAGAAAAGTTTCATATTAACATAAAATTAAATAGTTCATAATTTAATATTAATCACGTTGTTTTGCTTACCTATAACCTTGATCAGTGATTAATCAGTAAAGAAACACTACTAATAATATGAATGGAATTTTTTAAAAAAAACTAAGGGTCTTAGGGATTGCTTAGGTCCTCATACTTGCTTAGTGAACACATCACTGACCAAACTGTCTTTTACAGTCTAATGACTTTGAGAAAATATTCCCATGATAGCAGGAGCTCACCAATTTATTTTCCTCTTCCTTCAGTTGAAAGCAACTTTCTAGTCAGGAACTGAAAAGTGAGTAAGCATTCATTGACACAAATAGCTTAATATATTTCTCAGGGCCTATCTTTTTGGGCA
Organism: Acomys percivali; assembly: GCA_907169655.1. Taxonomy (NCBI): domain Eukaryota; kingdom Metazoa; phylum Chordata; class Mammalia; order Rodentia; family Muridae; genus Acomys; species Acomys percivali. Next base: position 136,017,372 of record OU015747.1, read on the forward strand.
TGTTTTGAATTGCAGCATGAAGAGATATTGGATCTTTGTAGAGGCAGGAAGTACAAATAACTGCTGTCTTCCGCTTGACTATATGAGTCATTTGTGAATTGAGTCAGGTTCTTTTTATACCAATATAAAGGAAAAATAAAATCCTTTTTATAGTGTTGTACATTCAACAGAGATTATGTGCTTTAACTGATCTCTTTGGAAACTTACTTTCCTTTACTTCTAAAATGGTTAATAGGTTGGCTGTTAATCAACCCACAATGAGATAATTTGTTTTGGTAATATAGTCAAATGAATGAAGAGAGTGTTTAATGAATTATATTGTCAAAGAACAAAAATTAGGTTTCCGAAGGAGTCTTAAGACATTACCTCTTTGTGTAGCTCTGGCTGGTCTGGAATTCAGTACAGACAGATCAGACTGGCCTCGAACTCACAGAGATCCACTTGCCTTGCCTTTAGAGTGCTGGTATTTAGAGGTTTGTATCACCACTCCTGACAAATTGTTCAAGTTTTAAAAACCTCTCTTAAAAGACCCAATGTCAAGGGGATATTTCTATTTAAAAAATAATTTAAAAGAACCATGAAACAAGCAAATAAATAAGAGCAGGCTCTAGCTCAGTTGGTGGAGTGCTTGCTTAGCATGCATGGAGCCCTGGCTTGGATTCCTAGAACTGCATAATCCTGGTGTGGTGGTGCACACTTGAAACCCAAACCTCAGGAAGTGGAGGCAGGAGGATCAGAAGTTTAAGGGTTATCCTTCGTTGGCTCTATAGCAAATCCAGGCTAGCCTGGGATACATGAGACCCAGTCCCAGAGAGAGACAGAAAGACTGTTATCATTTGGCCTTCTCTGTGGCCCCATTGTTTTTCTTGTCGTTGTCCAAAGGATGTGATGCCTTTTTCTGGTCACTCACACATGTGTGCATATATACTTACAGACAAAAATAAATAAAAGTGAAACCCAAAATCTTAATAAATAATGATGGTGATTATTCAGGGTGTATGTGTGTATGTATTTATACACCTCTAAAATACTTCTCTGTCTTGTCCAAGGTACTGAAGCAGTCACCCCATGTACTGTGTACTGTAGTTAAATGTTCATCTACCTCCTACTTAGGTAGATACTTTCAGAGCGAGGATGTGCTTCTACTTTTCTAAGCTCCTACTACAAGGTTGGGTATGAGTATTTAACAGAGCAATTGTTAATTGACTTGAATCTGGACATCAATCAGTAGGTCATGTGATTTTAGTCAAAGGGTGGTGCTATTTTAGGACTTAATATATGCCTAGCAGTGTATTTGGGATTTTAGGAAGTAATTATTTGGCATTTAAGTGCTGAAGAATAGATTGTTGTTACTACAAACTAATTGAGCAGTGATTCCAAGTACCAGACTGTAACACTTGTAAGTCATCTGTGTCCTTTGTCAGCAATCTTTAAACCGAGTGCATAAGCAAATGTTCTCATTACTTCTTTCTCTCTAAATCAAGAGCCTTCTCCTCTTTCATAATGACTTTCTCTCAGAGTTTGAAATCTGATTGTTTAAATATATTTTATTTCTACTTCATAGTTGTTATATCTGATGGCTAAATCATTATGGCCAGCAGTGAGGACTTTAGTATCAGATATGGAACCCCTTAGTGTGCTGTTAAGTCCTTACACAGCCCCACGGTTCCCAGAGGTACCATGTGAGGAAACTGAAGCTTACAGATAGGCCATTTGCTTCTTCAGAGGTGGGAAGTGCTGAATCGGCATTTGAACAAGCATTAGGTACTTTGTAGTGCATTTCATAAATAAATAAATAAATAAATAAAAGATAAAATTCAAGTAGAACATCCGCACTGTGAGTCTCAGCCTGAGTCTTATTGGAATGTCATTGGTTTCTAACTTAATTTGGGATGATAGGTTATCTCATTCTTGTCTCTGGTTGCTTGAGAATGATAATTTTATTGCTTTGAGTAAATTCGAAGCAAATTATATAAAATCAACATGAGCAATGCAAGGGATTGTACTTTCCAAACTTACATGAGGCTTTTAATTTCTTGTTGCATATTTTACTGAACATGTTTTAATCTAAGGAGATTGTCTCAAGTGCAAGAAATAGGAGTATCACAAAAGAGTGGAACTAAAAGGTGAAAGATTTATACAATCTGAAGAATTGGAGAGATGGCTCAGAGGTTAAGAGCACTGTCTGATCTTCCGAAGGTCCTGAGTTCAATTCCCAGCAACAACATGGTGGCTTACAACCCATCTATAATGTGGGAAGAATACTATATAAATAATAAATCTTTTTTTAAAAGAGGGGGGCAGAGTTGCAGTCTTGTTTCAGAATTCAGGCTGTTTCCATGGATACCTTGTTCTATCGAGACACAACAATTCATCTGGGCAGTGGTGATGCACACTGTTATTCCCAGCACTCAGGAGGCAGAGACAGGCAGATCTCTGAGTTGGAGGCCAGCCAGAGCTACACAGGGAAACCTTGTGTCAAAAAACAAAACAAACGAACAATGAAAAGCCTAATTCACTTTGAAAACATCTGTGTGTTTGTTGTTATATAGTTATCTTCTTTAAGTAACAAATAGTTGTTAAAAGTTTGTATGTGTAGTTTTTTGAGACAAGGTCTGGAGTAGACTAAGGTCTTCAAACTTGGCTATGTGATCAAGGCTGGCATTAAATGTTCTGAACTTCTGATTCTTCTGCTCTCACTGTCCAAGACCTGTAATTATAGGCATGTGTTGGCATGCCCAGATTAATTTTTAAACTCACCTTTACATTTGATTCAAATGTGGGTCTACTCGATATCCAATATTTTAAGATTTAAATAACTTTTACTGTTTTTCTCAACATAGATTTATAAACCAAATAGGTTATATATTTCCTAGTTTTCACTGTGTGTGACCAAACCCTGAGGTAACACAACTTACACAATCACAGTGTTTCTTATCATTGACATTATGCAGAGATGGCTTCTGCAGGATGTGGCGGCATACATCTGCTCAGGAGGCAGAGGCTGGGGGATCTCAGTGAATTCAAAGCCAGCCTGGTCTACATATCCCAGGACAGCCAGAGTTACACAGTGAGACCTTATCTCAAAAACAACAAAAAACAAACAAAAACGTTTGTTTCAGTTGGGCTCAGTAGCACACACCTGTAATCTCAGCACTGAGGGAGGCTGAGGCAGCAGACCTCTGTGCTTTTGAGGCCAGACTAGTCTACAAAGTGAGTCAAGGCTAAACAGAGAAACTCTGTCACAGAAAACCAACCAACCAACCAACCAACCAAAGAAAAAACCAGAAGAAGATTGTTTCTGTAAATTTAGAGAAAAATGTTTATAATTTCATGTGTTCTCTCCTCCCCTGTCTCTAGGTAAATCATCAGACTGGGAAGATGACAGCTGGGGAGCGTGGGAAGCAACAGAGCCCCAAGAGCCTGTAAGTCCTTAGAAATGCCTGCCTGCCTTTGTTTGTGTTTTTGAGTGTGGGTGGCATTTGTGGAGATCAGAGGACACCTTTATGGAGTCACCTCTCCTTCCACCTTTAATGGGCTCCAGGAATTGAGCTCAGTTGCCAGGCTTATATAATAAGTGCCTTTACCCATGGAGCCATCTTGTCGGTGCCCTGCATGGGTTTTGCTAGTGACATTTCCCATTTGTGATGCCAGTGGCATATTTCAGTACTAGGTTGACATTAAAAAAAAACTTTGTCACAAACATTTTTATATTTACTTAATAGTAACTAGCTAGATGCCTGCTTTTAAGGATCTTAATGACTTGATAAATAATTGGTCACTGTAGTCTGTTCTACAACAAGAGACTTAAGACCTTGTAATTTATAATGAAAATGTCACTGGCTGTGGTCCTGGAGGGCCAGATCAAATCCAGGACTTAGCTTACCCTTCTTGCTATGTCATAATATGCCAGAAAATGGATGAGAGTCAAAGGAAAAGGGAGGAAAATTGTGTGTGTGTGTGTGTGTGTGTGTGTGTGTGTGTGTGTGTGTGTGTGTGTGTGTGTAAGAAATCCAGACACCCCTCCTGTTATAACAAACCCATCCCTTGATAGCAGCATTAATTTGCTCACGCTGCCTTTATGACTTTGCTTCTCATTGTTGTCGTCACTTTACTTTTGGTCGATAAGTGTCTGCAATAGCACTGGGGACTCAGTAGAGCACTGGACTAGATGGAGACTGTTTATTGCTTTGGGAGTGTTTATTTTTTATGTTACTCTAGATGCTTCCACCTGCTCCCTCAAGGAACACTTGTTGTGCCTATCATAAATATCCCAGGCCTTCTCCTAGGTGCTAGGAATACGGCAGTAGCCAAAGTCCCTGTGCATCTGAGTACATTTCCATCGTTGTGGAAAAGCTAACTTAAGCTGGTGTAAGCAGCAGGGACGTTCATTACTTCACATAGAAGGGAATCCTGAGCTAGGATAGCTCTTAGGTTATCTGGTCAAGTAATGGGGCTCTGTGTGCCGTCAGGTCTTCCTGTCTGTCTGGTCCACTTGTTTCTCTCACAGCTGTGCAGCATTATTTGTGACCAGACGCAAGAAAACATTTGGGCCTTCACTTGCTCTTCTGAGGAAATAGCTTTACTTAAAAGCCACGTCGTTTCGTGGCCATATTGTGCTGTGTGACATCCAGAAATGGCTTGTTTCAGTAATCATGGACTTTTATGTGTGTACAGAGAACTTCTTTTGCATTCTATGATTTGGATAATTTCACATTCCATACTATGATTATTGTATTTTTATTTTTCTCTCCTTTTCCCTTGGTTATTCTACCTTAAAAAAATTTTTTTAAAGCTTTTCTCGTAGTTGGTTTCAAAACTTGAGTTTTGAGAACTTCATTATTTTTTCTGTTTTAGTGTCTTTAATTCTCTTTACTTTGAGTTTGTTTTCTAGCTTCTTAAAATTGCCTTATGGATCACTTAGTTTGAATCTATTCTCTCTTGTAATATAAATCCACATAATTTCCTATGCACCCACAGGTTTGGCTGTTTTTGATCTGTTATCTAGAAGTATGTTCCTTACATTGTAGATTCAGTAGTCTCCCCTTAAGGATGAAGATCTTCCAAAGATCCCTGTGGGTGCCTGAAGCCTCAAGGAGACCACAAACCCTATGTGTACTATTTATCCAATGTGTGCATACCTTTGAAGAAGTTTAATTTATAATAGATGCAGTAAGATATGCATAACAACAGTAATCAGTAATGAAGTGGACCCCTTTTAACAGTATCGTGTAATAACACTGCCAGCATCATTACCTTTGCATTTGGGGGCCAGTATTAAATAGGTAAGAGTCATCTGCTCCATGATGTTCACACTGTTGCTTTAATAGATAAAATAACTACTAAGAGACTAATGGGTGAGTAACAGTATGCTGGACAAAGGCAAAGCGCACAGCTTCAGGACCCCAGGGCATGGTGGAGTGGGACAGTGTGAGATTTCATTACAAAAGTCAGAACAGCACATAATTTAAAACTGACGGTGGTTCATTCCTGGCATTTCCCACTTGTCTCGTGACCATGGCTGGCTTCAGGTAGCTCAGATCACAGAAGCAGGAACTGCAGATAGGAAGACTGCTCTTGGGAATTTACCAGACTCTTTTCTGCTCATGATTTCTGTTTCACCCTGATGTTATCAGAGAATTATGTGCTTCCAAACCACTTAAATCAGTGGAGCCCACTCTGTGGCTTCCTATATGGTCTGTTGGGTAAGATGTTATCTCTGAAGACTTTTGCTGCTGACAGATGGCTTCTCCACAGTGCAGTTAGGTTGGTCTGTTCGTGTCTTCTTCCTGCTTTCTGGTCTTTCTGTTAGTGAGAGAAGAAAGTGGAAATTTCCGTGTGTTCTTGTGGAATCGCCTCTTCCCCTTGAGTGTTGAGCTCAGGGTTGCTTCATGTACTAGGCAGCTCTGCTGTAGAGTGTTCCCATTCGTGTGTGTCTGTCTTCTTCACAGCTCCTGCTCTGAAGTGCGCCAGTGTGCCTGGTAATGTGAATTACTGTCTCTCCTGCCTGCTCCTCACACGGGCACCGTTCTTCCATGGCATGTCGCTTTCTAACCTTTCTTTCCATTTTAGCTGACTTACGGTTTTGAAGTCAAATTGTGTTTTTAATAGATAGTTGGATCTTGCATTTTTGATTAGCCTGATACTTGGGACTTTCATTAAATAATTTCTTCACATTTTATGTGATTATTGGTGTGGTTAAATTCTCATCTGCCATTTGGCCATTTGTTTTATATAGACCTCATTACTTTTTAGTTCCTGTATTAGCCAGGGTTCCCTAGGGATACAGAATCAAAAGTATGACTTATTAAAAGTGGCCCTATTAGGCTGGCACAGACATGGCCTGAGTGTCTGACAATGTGTCTTAGGCTGGTACATGACGTGGCCTGAGTGTCTGATAATCAGTGTCTTAGGCTGGCACAAGATGTGGCCTGAGTGTCTGACAATCAGTGTCTTAGGCTGGCACATGACGTGGCCTGAGTGTCTGACAATCAGTGTCTTAGGCTGGCACAAGACATG
>OU015747.1:136030174-136056994 GCA_907169655.1 Acomys percivali
GACTACAGTGAGTATGCCCACAGACCCTGGCAACATGGGATTTTACTGGACCCCCATAATCTATAAACACCTTTGAAAGTTAGCTCAGTGAAAAGAACATCCAAGGTCAAAAGTGCACACTGAGAGACTGCAACTGGCTGCTTTGGTAGCTGTTTCCTACAACAGTGGAGACACCACAGACATCAGGTGAGCCATGACTCATCAGCGTGATACAGCTGTCTGCAGTCAAAGCTGGTTACTGTGCTGTGGGATTGTCATCTGACACACCTTGAAAGAACAATTCATCTGACAAGTTTGCAGATTGAAAACCAAAAAAAGGAGAATGTTAAGTATATGACGCAGCCCTGAGTTAGAGCCAGTGCCTGCTCCACGGGCTCTGTGGTGACTTCCAGCTCGGTTCAGGTGAAGAAAGACGTTTTCCCTGGTTTTAAACAAAAAGCCTCAGCATACAGGCCACACTGAAACAGGTTTCTCCCCTCCCACCTCACTTGGGAAATTAACCACCTTTTCAGTTGCTGGTGTTATTTTAGAATTACTGGCTTAAAGGGAGCAATATTAGTGACTGTGGTTCATTTTTATGGGTAGGTTTTTCCAGAGACCTAATTGGTAGACAAGGTCCTCATGGTACAGAACAATGAACCTGCGTCTTGCCAGCTACCAAGCGTGCAGCGACACCTTGGGCTTCCTGGCTTGTTGCCTGTTGATAAGCTGGGAGGGCAGCTTTGTGGTGACGCTAGTACTGGTTCACTGAGATCCAGCCTCAGGTGGGACTTCCTTATCGCCCTGTCCTGGCATTTTTGTCAAATTATTCCTGCTTTGACTTGAAGTGTCTTTGAAAGTTCTGACACAGGAACTCTTCTGGCACATCTCCATTCTTCATGTATGGCTTCTATTTCTACTGCCGCTGACCTGTGCCTTTAGCTGGATTCTTAAGAACCCTGTTCCTTTCTGTCAACTAGTCACATTTTCAAGAAGAGAAAAGTCAGAGCCAAGTACAGTTACCAAAGAAACTGGAATTCCACATAGAGGGTGTCTTAGGATTCCTGTTGCTGTGAAGAGGCATGGCAGCTCTTATAAAGGAGAACATTTCACTGGGGCTGGTTTACAGTTCAGAGGTTTAGTCCGTTATTGTCATGGCAGGGTGCATGGTGGCACGCAGGCAGACATGGTGGCACGCAGGCAGACATGGTGCTGGAGAGTTCTACATTTGGATCTGCAGGCAGCAGGACAAGAGCATGACAAGGGGCCTGACTTGAGCTTCTTAAACCTCATAGCACCTCTGTGAGACACACTTCCTCCAACAGTGCCCCTCTTTACCAGTCTATGGGGGGCATTCAGACCACCACTGAGGGAAGAAAGGAAAGGTGATTTAAAGGTGTGGGTAAGAAATTCCCTAAAGCCAGGTGGTGGTGGCACATGCCTTTAATTCCAGCACGTGGGAAGCAAAGGCAGGTAGATCTCTTGAGTTCGAGGCCAACCTATTATACAAAGCAAGTCCAGAGCAGCCAAGGCTACATAGAGAAACCCTGTCTCAAAAAAACAAAAACAAAAAAGAAATTCCTTAAGAATGCACTGGCATTGCTGGGTGTGCTGGTGTGTGCCTATAATCCCTGAACTATCACTATTTTTATCAAATATTTGCTATTCCCTTGTGATTTGCTCTTTTTCCAGGGTGTTGCCTGAAGGTGGGATTTCACTTACATGAAAGCACCCGAGACTCAGACTTAGTCCTTGGGTCTCAGTGACTAGTGGGCATACCATAGGATGTGGAGGCCTCAGCTCACAGAGGCCTGTCCAAGGGACCCCGGACACTGCGTGGAGCAAGGGGACCATGCTCTCACAGAAACCATGGGTCCAGGGAGAAACGTTAGCCACTGTTGATCTTTGTCAGTGGGGATAACTGTCTAGTTCTTCTACATGAAAGTATGTGGCTAAGACAGCAAGGTAGATACACCATTCCCTTTAAAAAGAACTCGACTAAATATGACTTTTGCCAGTAATAATGCCTTCCTGTTTTCAAGGATGTGCAGCCTTCTTAGCTTAGGCTCCAAGTCTGGTCTCATCCGTAAAACGAAAGGAAGCACGTGCAACTACACCAGAGGCTGCGGGCCTTAGAGGTGGTCGGAATCATCTTCTGTACCCCAGGGTTTAAGCGTTCCTTTGACAATACTATGATGCCATCAAAAGGAAATGAAGAAAGCAACATGTTAAAGTATGCATATATTACTTATTGTGTTCTCACAAGGGAAAGGAAGGAAAGGATAGTGAATATATTTGCATGTGTATGCAGAATATCCCAGGAAGTAATGTACGTTAATATGGTTCACTGGTTGCTTCAGTGTAGACCACTGCCTGGTTAGAGTCAGAGGAAATGTGTTTGTTTGTTTAGTGTGTATGTGTGTGCGTGTTCATGCCACAGCTGGTGTGGAGGTCAGAGGACAAGTAGAGGGAGTCTGTTTTCACCTTGCAACTTGTGGGGTCTGGAGACTGAGCTCAGGCTTTAAGGCTTGGTGCAGGAATCCTTGCTTGCCCAGCTATCTTGCTGACCTGAGGGAGAATTTTCTAAAGACTTTTTAGTGCCTGTTGAAATTCTTAATACTGAGTTACTACTGGAGAGTGATTTTGTGTGGCATTCTACTAATGTCATGTTATTTATATATAAGGGTTTTGTGTTTTCACAACAGATATGTTTATAGTAGCATTTTATTTGGTGTCTGTCATTGACATATTCTGGTATGGAGGAATTGGGAGTATATTTTTTTCCTTTCCCTTTCACTCAAGACAGGAAGGCACAGTTGTAGTATTCTTTAAAGTTTTTGCATTTACAGTAATTGTACCTTTATGTATAGGAAGAAGAAGGAAATACTTCTAAAACACAAAAAAATTCCTGGCTTCAAGAGTGTGTTTTATCCTTATCTCCAACTAGTGATCTTATGGTCATAGCTCGGGAACAGAAGGCCGCATTCCTAGTGCGTAAGTACCCTTTATTCTCCGCTGCTTCCGTTTTAGTGCAGAGATTAGAACAGAAAGTGGACTTGGAAATAGTGTTACTTCTGTCCTATATTTTATATATGGTGGGCCTGTAATTTATGTACTACATTTAATATATAAATAGAATATTTTCTTTGTGGGGAAATATGTACGTTTGTGTGTGCACATGCATGTGCAGGTGCATGTGTGTGGAGGCCAAAGTTGACATTAGGTGTCTTCCTCTATTGCCCTTCACCCTAGTTTTTGAGACAGGATATCCCATTGGACCTGGAGCTGAAATTGGCTGGCCTGTTCATCTTCTGTCTCTGCCTCCCCGCCACTGAGAGACTACAGGCCTGTCCTGCCCTGGCTTTTTTTGTTTTATTTTGTTTTTTTGTTGTTAATAACAATGCCAGGAATGAAACTCACAAGGCAAACACTTTCCAGTCTGAGCCACCTCCTTAGACCCAGAATACTTTGTATTTATTCTGTGTTGGTTTAGCCCTCTTTCTGTGACACTTCTGAGGCAGCGCTGATGACCACCTAATTCTTACAAGTGATACTGAGTGGTGAAAAGGCTATAACTGGCCCCTTACAACAATGTGCAAGGGACTTGGCTGCAGCTTGAAAGCTCACAGTACTGTAGATTTTCATTTGGTTCCTAAGTTTTCAGCTTATAAATTTTTGTTAAAGATTAAATTTTAAGATTTGGTAGCTGGGCGTGGTGGCACCAGCACTCGGGAGGCAGAGGCAGGCAGATCTTCGTGGGTTCGAGGCCAACTTGCTCTACAAAGTGAGTCCAGGACAGCCAGGCCTCCATAGAGAAACTCTGTCTCGGAAAAAAAAAAAAAGATTTGGAGACACATAGATTATGAAAAACCTCATAGAATAAAGTAAGATTATATATAAAATGTCTGTGAGTAGTCTTACAGAGAAAATTCATCGCCATGGCATAAATCTAATATAAAACCTTCCCCCTGCCATTTGAAAAGAAAAGTAGCCTTATAAATAAAGTCAGTAATGAACTGGAGAGATGGCTCAGTGGTTAAGAGCACATGGGTTCAATTCCCAGCACTCACATGGCAGTTGAAAAGTATCTGTAACTCCAGTTCTAGATGGTCTAATAACCTCATATAGACATAGATATAGGCAAAACACCAGTACACATAAATAAAGTCAGTAAAGTGGCACAGGAGCATTCATAATTTTATTCTGCAAAAACTCGGCGTAGAATAGTAAATTGTGATTTAAACTGATGAAGGAGAGACTAACGGCTAGGGGGCCATATTGTCTTATAAAAATGCTTTTACAAGTTAAAAACATTATGTACTTACCTAAATAAATAGCCAAGTCAATTCCTACAGAACAATTTTATACCCAACTTTTTGAAGAGGAAGGATTAGAATTTATAAGTAAGCTACTGGTTTTATTCTATCTATCTATCTATCTTTCTTTCTTTCTTTTTCTTTCTCCTAGCAAAATGGAAGAACAGTGATAAAGGGAAGGAAGAAATGCAGTTTGCTGTTGGCTGGAGTGGCTCCTTAAGTGTGGAAGAAGGGTAGGTGCTAGCTGACTTGTTTGTTTCTTTGTGTGTTAAATGTATGAAGTGGATTTGTTTTTAAATATATCCTTTTCATTGCTTATACGTGTGTGTGTGTGTGTGTGTGTGTGTGTGTGTGTGTGTGTGTGTGTCCATCTCAACTTTACTGATTGTAGAGAACTCTTTGGTTAGCAGATTTAGTGTTTTTGCTCTCAGGATTTTTTTTTTCATATAAACTCTAATAAGAAAAATATTTCTAGATTTATTTATTAAATGTTATGTGCATTAATGTTTTGCCTGCAGGTATATATGTGTGTGTCTCATGCTGTTAGAGGTTAAAGGAAGGTGTCAGATCACCTGAGAAAAAAACAAAGAAAAGACTAATTTTGCCTACCATGATCTGTGGGGCATGTGTGTTGGCTTGAACGGCTTATGTTGGTTTGATGGTTTAAACAAAGTCAGTCAGTAAGAAGTGTTGAGATTTCAAGTTTTTTTTCCTCTGAGTATATTTCAAGTTTACATGCCAAGAAACAACCTTCATCTGTCCTTAGAAATAGATTATTGGGGCTGGAGAGGTGGCTTAGTAAGACCACTTGTTCCTTCTGCAAAGAATTCAGGTTTAGTTACTCCAATTCCAGGGGATCTAAATCCTTTTTAAAACCTTGGACACTAGGCACACACGTGTATACATAATACATGTAGACAAAACACTCAAATGCATAAAATAAAGAAATCTTAAAAATTTGTAGAAAAGAAATATCCTCTTATGATCAGTGTATGTAAAATGTAAAAGAGAAGCCCGACCAGGTGAAAAGTAGCAAGTTCCTAAAGTAAACTGCCCACAGGAATCCAGTATGCTGGCTCTTTCTGCCTGCAGCAGCCTCAAGCAAGGAGACAGGATGGCTCTTAACTGCAGAAGACAGGGATGCTGGGAAATGGCTGCCTGGCAACCAGTTGAGGTTTTCTAGGTTTTCTGTACAGTGATTTGTATAAAGTTTTGCTTTGTTTCATACAAATACCAAGTGAAAAAAACCTGCATTTTTCTATGTTACATGTTATATGTATGGATTTTACTGTTTTAGTTATGTGTCCAATAAAAATGGTCCACAGGATGTCATCTTCCACCTTCTGCCTTTTAACATTAAATTATAGAGAAATAAATAATCAATCCAGGCATGATGGTGCACACTTTTAATCCACAGCACTCAGAAAGCAAAGGTAGGTGAATTTTTCTGAGTTCCATGCCAGCCTGGTCTATGCCATGAATGCCAGGCCAGCCAGTGCTGCACATGTGCGTGTTCTCTCTCTCTCTCTCTCTCTCTCTCTCTCTCTCTCTCTCTCTCTCTCTCTCTCTCTGTCTCTCTCTCTCCTCTCCTCTCTCCTCTCTCTCTCCCTCCCCCCTCCCTCCTCTCTCTCTCTCTTTCTCTCTTATTGCTAAGCACAGGGACTGAGCTCATGATTTTGCTTTGTGTTTCTGCCTGTAGGGAGTATGTGACCAGTGCTCTGTGTATCCCACTGGCAAGTCAAAAGAGGTAAGGAAGAGTATAGGCTCTCTGTATGTCTCTTCTGCTTTGATGCCTGAGCCATTACAATCATCAATTTTATTTGTGACAGGAGTTCTACTGGGCGCCCTGACTGGACCTGCATTGTGGTGGGCTTTACATCTGGTTATGTGCGGTTCTACACTGAGGTGAGTTGGGTTTCTAGCAATAGAGAGCTATCTGACTCAGTGCTATGCATCCTATTATACCACCTGGTGGCGTCATTCCTAAGAATACATTTGGGAGTCTAAGAAGATAGTCTCACTATGAATGCTTGGAAATGCATAGCTGATGCAGTAGCAGTGCTTCCCAACCTCCTAATGTAGCTCCTACTTCAGAACTGTCATTTTTCTATGGTTATGAGTTGTAATATCTGCGGTTTTTGATGGTTTTAAGTGGCCCCTGTGAAAGGGTCATTCAGCCCTCAAAGGGGTCATGACCCCACACACAGGTTGAGGATCGCTGCTTTATAGGGTGAGAAAATGTCCAAGAAACAAAAGAGAAGTTGTACAGTTGTGAAAAGAGAGGACCCAGTGTCCTTGGGAGACTATTGGGAAATGGTGCTGTTGGCCTTGCTATCCCTGTTCAGTCTCACTGTGGAGAAATCCAGCAAGGCCCTTTTCTATGCTTGCTTCTAGAGTGGTGTGCTTTTGCTTGCACAACTTCTGAATGAGGACAAAGTGCTTCAGCTTAAATGCAGGACCTATGAAATCCCCCGACACCCTGGAGTGACTGAGCAGGTAATGTAAAAATAATGTTCAAAGCAACAGTGTCAATTGGGGAGATGGCTCAGCAGTTAGGAGCCTCTTGCAGAGGACCCAGATTCGATTCCCAGAACACACGTGCTAGCTCAAAGCAACACCCTCTTCTGCCCTCCACAGGCATAAGGCACATGTGATACACATGTCATAAATGCATATAAAACATCCATATATATATATATATATATATATATATATATATATATATATATATATATCACACATATAAAGTAAACTAGGAAAAAGAAATAGTGGCATTGTTTGGAAGCAGTTTCAGTTGCTCTTTTGCCTAGAAATTAAGAGATTTGTCTTGTGGCACAGTTAGCTGAGCTGGCATATTCAAGAAAGGTAATTTGTAGCTAAATTGACTACCAGTCTTCATATTTTATAAATGAAATGCTATATTAAGATGACCATCCTAGTCAGTATTTTACTGCTGTGAAGAGACACCATGGCCATGGCAACTCTTATAAAGGGAAACATTTACTTGGGCCTGGCCCACAGTTTCAGAGTTTAGTCCATTATCATCATGCTGGGAAGCATGGCAGCATGCAGGCAGACGGTGCTGGAAGAGGTAGCTGAGTGTTCTGCATCTGGATCAGCAAGAACAATGAGAGACACTGAGCCTGGCTTGAGCATTTGAAATCCTACCCCCCAACCCCCAGGGACACACTTCCTCCAACAAGGCCACACTTCTTAATGGTGCCATTCCCTGGTGACCAGGCATTCAAATAAGAGCCTATGGGGGTTATTTCTATTCAACGGAAATGATTTAATCCCCAAAATGATTTAAGGTGAAAATATATTAATGAAACTTTTTATCTTTTAAATTTTAATCCAGGTGTCAAAATTACCTATAGAAAAAGGAAAAAAAATAGTCTACAGTAAAACAGCAGCTGTAACACTACTGAACTAGTATGCTTCTATTCAGTCTGTAGTGTACAGGGTTAAAGCTGTGCAACGTGTCGTCCTTTTTTTGCACTACTTAGTTCCAGAAGTTTCCTTGTTAAACATATGTACTGTATGCATATGTAGAAGATTACAGGAGTTATAGAAGAGCAATCTAGTACAAGAAACTAGATTTTGTGTGTCAGCATATAAGAATGAATTAATAACATAAATACTTAATCAATCATGTAATCAGGATGAGCTATGACTGCGAAAGAGGAGGAAATCCATGGGGTGAGATTTGTTGTGAGCCTTGGAAAGTGGGCATGCAATATGATTGGTCAGTGGGAGGAGAGGGAGTTATATTTCCAGCACTTAGGAGAAAAATGAGGGAAGATTTCAATATAGGACTTTGTAACAAAGAAACCCACTAGAAAACAGCAAGAAGCTGACTGATAAATAGAGTGATCAATGTTTGCATGAACTGAAAATGTTGCAGATGTCAGAACTGATGCAGAGGGTTAGAGGAGCTCCAAAAGGAGGAAGTGGTGTAGCCTCAGGCAGCTGGATGCTTTCTCTTAGACTGCAGCTGAGAGAGGCTGGGATCAGGGAGGGTAGCTATGGGAGGGTGTTTGTTTTGGAGTTTGGGGTTTCTTTTGTAGCTCAAGCTGTCCTGGAACCCACAGTCCTCTTACCTCTGCCTCTCTAGTGCTGTGATTATAGGTAAGTCTCATGCCCTGCCTGAAGTTGAATTTTAAAAAATTACTAAGGCAGGAGATTGTAACAAAAAGCAAAATTAAATTATATCTATGTGCTTACGAAAACGCAAAAAAAAAAAAAAAAAAAAAAAGAGGCCTGAGATGAAGCTCAGTTGACAAAATGCCTGCCTAGTGTACAAGGCTTAAATGAAGTCCTCAGCACTTTAACAATATGAAGGAATGAATGAGTAAGTGAATGAATGAATGTTGCACTGACTAGAGGCATGACACTTAGTCCTGTGATATAGACTAAATGTGTGTACATTTATAAATAAATAAAATGTGGCTGGTTACTAGAGACATCATATACAATACTATAGATGACAGACTTATGCGAATGTATATGAATTTATTTGAAAATGCGTATTGGGATAGGCCTCTGATTTCAAGTGAGCGCCTGTGAGGTGTTGAGATGTTTTGTTTGGTTGTTGTTGCTTGGGTTTTGTTTTGTTTTGTTTTGTTTTGTTTTGAGACTGGGTCTCTCTCGATAGTCCTGGTTGTTCTAAAACCATCCTGCCTTTAAACTCTACCTGTCTCTGCCTCCCAAGTGCTAGAATCAAAGGCATATGCCACCACACCCAGTGAGCTGCTATTTTTAACATTGACTTACATCTTTATAATGATTATTTCTCATCAGCTGGAACAAATTTTTATTATTTTCACCATTATCCTAAAACCAATTCCTACTAAATTGAAAATCTCATATTTGAGAAGAAGTTAAAGTCTGACCGGAAGGCACTCTGAAATTAGTTCCTCCTCCTGCTGCTGCCTTCTCCCTGATTGCTTCATGTTTTGTAGTTTACTGTTTAGTTCTAGTATTTAACTAAATGTGATTTTTAAGTATTTTTAAAAAGGAAGATTTTTACTTGTGTGTCTGTTTAAGAAAAGGCATTTCCTTTATTTCCACCCAGAATGAAGAACTGAGCATCTTATACCCAGCGGCCATCGTGACTATTGACGGCTTCAGTCTTTTTCAGTCTCTTCGCGCTTGTCGAAACCAGGTAGCAAAAGGTAAATTTTTTGTCAAGAGGTGTGTAAGTCCTGTGAGGATAGTTTTATTCAGTGTGGCCTCTTCCTCGCACAAGTGAGGCGTCTCCTGCAGGGGATTGTTCATAAGTATAAGCCTCCATGCAGTTCAGATGTTGGCAGGGGATGTGGCAGCCTGAGAGCAGCAGGCTTTCTTCACCTAACTCAGCAGCACAGCTTGCTGGGAGAGGACTTCACTGCGTGAGGATGTTAGTGCAACCAGCAAACCTCTCCCTGGATGGGAAGCTGTAGGACCCATGTCCTGAAACCCCCTGACTCCATTGTCTGCCTCACTGAGGATACAGCTAGTGTGTGCTCACAGGGGAGAGGGCCCAGCAGCCCAGCTTGGCCTCTCTGTTTGAAACACTTGTCAGTGAAGAGATGCTGGAAGCCTGAGCTTTGTGTGAGGACTTCATTATTGAGGTAAAAACCACATAGATGTCAAGAAGCCTCATTGCGGTGATGGTGGGTGCGTGTAGAAGCTAATGGCCACAGCAAGAGTGATCCCTTAGCACTCTTCACCTGCTACTTCATTCATTCACTCACTTACTCATTCATTCTTTCATTCATTCATTCATTTGAGACAAGATCCATCACTGAGCCTGGATCTCACTGGTTCAGCAAGATTAGCTGGCCAGTGAACCCAGGAATCTGCCTGTCTTCATCCCTCCAGCAGTGTCATTACAGGTTCTTTGCAGGTACCACCCTGTGTTTCACACAGCTTCTGGGTTCTGCACTCAGGTCCTCATGCTTGTATGCAATACTGATGGAGCCCTCTTTCCAGTCTCAATTTACATCAGGTGCAAAACAAGCAGTTTCTCCTAGAGGGAAAATAAGCCTTCATTTGCCTTGAGTGGACGGATTGTCTCTTAGCAGCTTGTGACTGGGAAAATGCTCAAGTCTTAGTTTTGTGATTCTTTTCAGTAGGCCATACTTTTTCCTTATGTCAAAATACTTAGAATTTTTATACTGACTTTCATTACCTTTTAAATTGTTTAAACTTGCCCCATTATAACTTCATTCTTTTGAGATTGATGAAATAGTCACCATTATTGGGGGCTAAGGCAAGAGGATCTTAGGCTCAGCATGGACTGTTGTATGTGAGCCTATGCTATCCCAAATAAGTAAGTAAGTGAATTAATGAATGGATGAGTGGTGAGTGAGTGAGTAAAGCCATCATTAATACACATACAAAAAGAGAATGACCATTTTTTGTGGGTAAAATTTTATTTGTAAACTAGAAGTGACAATTGAGACAATTCTGTTAATGGTATTGTCAGCTTTTTAAAAATTTATTTATTTATTTACACCCCAATCCCTGTTTATTTGTTGTATATAAGAACATAACAAAGTCTGGGCTGTTTGCCAGGTTGTATTTGTCAGATGTATCAATAAGTCCCTGAAACCTCTCTAGACACTTAGGTAAACAAACCAAGCTGAGGCCAATACTCTTGTGCACTGTTGAAGTTTGCTGTTGGGAGAAGTTGCTTGTTTTATTTATGGTATTGAACTTTTTCTTCTGTTGGGCAGCAGAAGGCTTGCAGGCTCATGCCAGTTTGTCTGCCACAGGTGAAGACTGCTGCTCACTCAGGACAGGTTCAGCAGGGTCTTTTGACAATTGTGTTGTGTGTACTGCCATGGCATGACTAAATCTCAATTTATGCCTTTTTCATTAATGTGCATCATTATTACTTGACATTTTAGAACAGTAAATTATATACTAGTTATATTATTTATAAAATGTTATTCTATCCATGATAATTGTTTGGATTGTCCGATTTTTTATTTTTGGCAGCTGCAGCATCAGGCAATGAGAACATACAACCACCACCATTAGCTTATAAGAAATGGGGACTACAAGATATTGACACTATTATTGACCATGCTAGTATTGGTAAGCATTGCTAGTTCTGTTTTTATTTTTATTCTTCCACTCTTTATTGAAATACCTGATTTATTAGAAATTGACATTGTTGTGTGAAAAAAAATCCACTACCTTTAGTGAGACACTGGGAAGTTAGTTCCAACTTTTCTCTATGCTAGGCTTATGTCTTTATGAGAGAGTAGCAATTTTAATAAAGATTTAATTATATCCCCAGCATCAATAATTTGATGTAATTTGACTACTGACATTCTGATTCTTATCATTATCTTATATATCAGTTTTTTAAAAATGTAACCTTTGAATCTCAGCACTTGGAGGCAGAAGGAGGTGGATCACTGTGAGTTCGAGGCCAGCCTGGTCTATAAAGCAAGTCCAGGACAGCCATGGCTACACAGAGAAACCCTGTCTTGAAAAAAACCAAACCAACCAACCAACCAAACAAACAAACAAAATGTAACCTTTGGACCAACAGAACATATATAAAGCAGATTTCTTCCCATGACAGCCAGCTCTCAGGGAAAAAGATGTCCCATCTTCATTCTCCTTTCTCTGTCTGGTCTCCTGATGAGACTCCCATGGTCTGAATTCAGCCAGAAATTAGCAGGAACTGTTGAAAGTCTGGTCTAGGAAAGGCCTGAGGAGTTCTGTGGAGGCCTGGCCCAAGGTGTCTGGCACAGAGGCCTGCCCAGTCTGTCTGCACAGTCCTGTATATCATTCTTGCATGGACTACTCTAACAAATGCCTTACTGGTGTGTGTCTTTAGTTTTTTGCTAAGAAAAATGTTGACATAAAATTTCCAAAGTGTTGAGTTCAGCCCAGGGTCTCCTCCCTGCTCTGTTAATTAGACTTTGGAACATTGCAGCTGGCTGGGGAAAATGATTGGATAGAAAACATTATTCTATTCATTTACTCCCCAGCCTACAAAAAAAAAGAGGTACCGTAAACTTTACTTTATGTACATCTTTATGTAATGGTCTTAACTACCTCATTCAGTGATAAATACTGATTATTCCCTAGGGACTAGAGCTGGTGCTGGAAATCAAAGACAATCCAGACCCTACCCTGAGAAAGCTTGGTTCTGCTGATATTGATAATCAGAACTACATGAGTAAATGTGGTGCTGCCAAAACACTAGCAGGTTGTGGAGGAGGAAGTCAGCAGAATTGTGATCTAGGCCATCCATTCTAGCCTGGGGGTCCAAGGACTCTTTCATAGGGGTTGCATATCAGATCTCCTCCATAGCAGATATTTACATTACTATTCATACCAGTAGCAAGATTACAGTTATGAGGTAGCAATGAAAAAAGCTTTATGGTTGGGGGTCACCACAACATGAGGGACTGTATTAAAGAGTCACGGTGTTAGAAGGTTGAGAACCGCTGCTCTGGAGTAAAGGAAATGCACAGACTAAGTGTTAAGGGCAGACCTCTCCAGAGAACACACCTGGGTTGAGACGGGAAGGGTGAGAAGGAGCTGCTGGGGGATTTGTAATCAGAGCATTCTCAGCAGAGGACAAAATGTGAACCTAGGCCTGGGGACCCCAGAGACCTCAGAGGACTCGAGAGAGAAGGGAGGTCAGCGTGGCTTGATAGAATGAGTGTGAAAGGGGAAGTCAGAGTGGAGATATGCAGAGGGGTCAGAGCTGAGGATAAGGAAGGTAAACTTTATTCTGTGTTTGGTGTCTAGGACAGCTGGAACTATATAGAGAGGCCCTGTCCTAAACAATAAACAAAACCAAAAACATCCCTTGGGTGCTCTTTAGAGAGAGTGTGGGAAAGGTAGCAAAGCACCAGGGGTATTTCGGAAGTTCAGGCATGTGAGAGTGATGGACTCAGCAGAAGCAGTGGTGTGAAACAGGTATACACTTGCTCAGCTCTGAGTCTGAGAAATGAGGGAAAAAGGGTTCAGAGACTCACCCCCACCCCCACCGAGTGTCTCGGCCTCTGAGTGACGGGCTCCCAGGTGATGCTGTCCCAGGTCAGTTGAAGCAGCTGGGTGGCTGAGCAGGTTGTTCACTGAAAGGAGAACAAGAAGATACATAAGAGGGGCAAAGCAGGAGTTAGGTTTTGCATGTCGACTTCTGGTACATTCTAGCAGAGAATCAGGTAGGCAGATAGACATGTGGTCTGAGGTTCAGAGGCAGTGGTACTGCAGAGAGAAATGGCTTGGGTGTGCACTGTGAAACAACGGCATCCAAGAGAGAGCATGGCTCTCCGGCCTTGGCAGCCTGGAGCTCTTTATTGGCTTGATTTGAGCAGCTGGGGGAGAGAGGCGAGCACAGAAGCCAGGCCTGGGTGAGTTTGTTTCACAATAAAAGTTTCCGTTTCCTAATTTCAAAAATAACAAATAAGAACAAGAAATAAAATTACAGCATCTCCACTCTTCATGTCTAGTCCTAATCCGTTCTTTGGGCGTCACATATTTTTATAAGCTCTGTGTCTGAGCATTTTTACTGGATATTCAAACTTGACATCCAGTATTAAAATCTTGATTTCCTCTCCTCACACTTGCTGCTCTTTTCTCACTCTTCTTCCAGCTGCCTCCCTCATCCCTCTACTACTCCCAGTTGCACTTGGTGAGGGGGAGGGGGTGGGGTGGGGGGGGCATGGCATGACCTCCTCTGGTGCTTGGTGGCTTTGTCTCCTAGCCCTCTCTCACTGTGTCCCTTTGTGCTGATCTGGCTCCTCAGAGCACCTGGAGCCTTCTGCAAAGCATTATAATTGCTGCTCCCCTGCCTGGACTAGAACCCACAAAGCCATGCAGCTTTCCCTTGCTCAGTGCAGGCCCCTGTTCACATGCCACACTGTCAAGGAGGCCCTCATAGGTACTGAGGTAGATGTGGAACTTTTCCAGTGGGCTTGACTTTATGGAGATTTATTTTCAGAGGAAATCCAGGGTGTTTCACAATATGGAAAGGACTTTGTTCAGGGAAAAACTTAACAAGATTGTAATCCCAACAGGAAAATCTAAGCTATGTAAAATAGAATTATAGTTGGAAAACATCATATTTAATGAAAACACTGAATAAGAAGTTATTTTTTTAATGGCTCTACAGCTTTTGAAGGGCTGAGAGAGGAGAGTGGCCCTCGGTCAGCTGTGTCACCCTGTATGCATTAAGCACAATTCTACAACTTGTTACAAAAGACGGTGTTCGTCTAGACTCAGCTGCCAACATATGGCAGTGTGTAGGGCAGAAGAAGTTAGTACTGCTGCAGACATCAGGCTAGCCAATCTGCACTGGGATATTAGTGCCAAACAGTCCGGTTTGTTCGACATTTGGATTGCAGAGGATTGGGAGTGTGAGGAGGTGCTAGGCAGTGGGGCTGGGGTGGGCCCGGTGTGAACAGCTGTTCCTTAGAAGAGCAGAAGCTGCAGGTTCTCTCAGGTTAAGGTTTACTCTGAGAGCATGTGGAATAAGATTGGCGCAAAGGCTTCTGGGAAAGGCTGTAATAAAATGTGCATCTAAGATGGATGAGAAGGGAAAGGGAACCCAAGTGCTTTTGATAAGTACAGGAAAAAAATAGGATTAGTGAGTTGAAACAATTGGTAAAAGAATAATATTATTGTAGGAGATATTAAAGTAGTAGAGATTTAAAAAAATGCTTGCAATTCAGGCTAGTGATTTAATATTATGAGCACTTTCTTTCTTTTTTCTTTTTTTTTGGTTTTCCAAGACAGGGTTTCTTTGTGTAGCCTTGGGTGTCCTGGACTCGCTTTGTAGACCAGGCTGGCCTCAGCTCACAGCGATCCTCCTGCCTCTGCCTCCTGAGTGCTGGGATTAAAGATGTGTACAACCACGCCCAGCCCTTATGAGCACTTTCTAACGTAGATATTTGTAGTTTTGAAAATTACTTCTGACTTAAATAAAACTAAATTAGTATCTTAAAGCAGAAGCGAAAATAATAGTTTAAATAAAGTCATCTTAATGTTTTCAAACTGTGGCTTCTATCTTGTTTTTTTTTATTATAAGGTATCATGACGCTGTCACCATTTGATCAAATGAAGACTGCTTCCAATATAGGTGGATTCAATGCTGCAATTAAAAACAGCCCCCCAGCCATGTCTCAGTACATCACTGTAGGGTCCAGTCCGTTCACTGGCTTCTTCTATGCGCTAGAGGTATGAGTTTCATCATGAGTAGAACTGCTCTGAATTTTAAAATTTGCCTAAAAATCAGATATAGTAACATGGCCTTAGAAAGATTAAGTTTAAATTTGTAGATTTTTACCTGAAGCTAAAATTAGTCACAAGTTCCTTCTAAAGAATTTTTATAATCAAATAAATTATTGTCTATAGAAGTGTTTGTGTGGAGTGTGTGTGCGCGCGCGCGCGTGCGTGTGCTCGTGTGGTGTGTGCTAGTGAGTGCGTGCAAACAAATTTTTTTTTGTGGGTGCTTGGTTGGTTTTTGGATTTTTGAAACAGGGTTTCTCTGTGTAGCCTTGGCTGTCCTGCACTCTCTTTGTAAGACAGGTTGACCTCAAACTCACAGAGATCTTCCTACCTCTGCCTCCCTGAGTGTTGGCATTACAGGCATGCACCTGGCTCAGGCATGTGTGTTTGTGTGTCTCTGTCTGTGTATATCAGCAACACAAATCCCAAGATAAAACCAATAAATAGTGTCTCTGAAGCCATTAGTTCTTTGACAGCTGAGTTGTGTTTAAATCTTGGTGTGACTTCCGTTTGCTAGTTATGTCAGCCCTCCAGGGGTTAGCAGAAATGAAGACCTGTGAGACAGGACAGGCTGCCCCTTATAGTTGTTATCGGTTTTGAACATTGTTTCCTAAAATAGAGAAAAGCTAGGTGTTATACTTGGCAGCACTTCTTACTTAAAAAACTGCCTTCTCTGGATGGCCGAGCTGTCTTTTCACTTTTATACAAACATGTATTTACTTTAAAAGGGAAGAAAGGGAAGAGGCATTTGAGTACAGCTGGGAATTCACAGCACAGCTAGACACTGCTGTTGTCTTGTTGGCCTCCTTGGTTTCATTAAGCTGCAGTTTAAAGAGGGAACACTAAGGTTGGCGATAGGCTAGCAGAGGCTCAGCACAGTGGGAAGCCCTGGCTGCAGGCCGTGAGTTAGTTTGCATTGCTGGGGCCAGAACACTGACAGAAGCAGCTTGTGCCACTAGTGGGTTTCACTTTTGCATCCTAGCACTAACTGGGTACAGTTGCTGCTGCTGAGGTTGGTGCTTCCAGAAAGAGCTCCGGCTGCAGACTTTGCAACTTGCACTTTTATATTCGTCTTCTCTAGAAAACAGGTTGCATCTCAGTTGTCTCTGCCTGTCTGTTTTGCAGGGCAGCACACAGCCGCTGTTATCTCATGTGGCGCTCGCAGTTGCAAGTAAACTGACTTCTGCTCTCTTTAGTGCTGCCAGGTAATGAAGCAGCATTTTTAAATGGTCTGATTTGGATCTGGCTTGATTGTACCTAGACTCTGACACTCTGCACACTAAGCGCCTTGAGGCCAATATTCATTTGTGTCCCCTTTCTTCAGTGGTTGGCTTGGTTGGAAAAGCAAGCATGAGGAAGAAACTGTCCAGAAGCAGAAGCCCAAGATGGAGCCAGCCACCCCACTAGCCGTGAGGCAAGTCACACACTTTTCTCACTGCTGTTACAATTACACTTACTTGGGGCCCTTAGCTGGTTTTCTGACTCTCTGACCTGTGGGCTTCTGAGAATTACTCCTCGTGTAGGGTTCTTTTCTCACCCAGAACATGAGTTCCCTGAAGAGTGAGACTCTTTACAGTGCTGGCTTGGATTTTAGAACATCAGTGTATCTGTGAACAGTAGGGTTTTTGTTGTTGTTAAGTTTTTTGCAAGAGAGGGCTTGATTTTTGCTTGGCTTTCTTTTTAATTGTTGTTTATAACCTAAATATGAAAAACCATAAAAAAGGAAGTAATATTCCAGCTCCTCTTTTTAAAGATGTTCTTCACCGGAGAAAGTGGACTAATGAACTGTTAGTAAAATCAAATTTCTGAGGTTTGTAGGGTTGCGTTCATTATTCTGTAAATAAAGAGGTTACAAAGTCACTCTTCTTGACAGTACTGGGACTTTGCTCATGTGAGGCAAGCACTGTACCACTGAACGGTATTCAAGCCATTTTTCTTACTTTGTACTGTAATACACCTGAATTCTGGATTCACTCAGCAGTCAAGAATCGGTCAAGGGGCAGGAAAAGTGGCTCAGCAGTTAAGAACACTGGCTACTCCTCTAAAGGTCCTAAGTTCAATTCCCAGCACCCACATGGTAGCTCACAACCATCTATAATGTGATCTGATGCCCTCTTCTGGCATGCAGGTATACGTGTAGATAAAGTGCTCGTGTATATAAAATAAAATTAAAAAAAAATTTTTTTTAATAAATTAGCCAAATGAGCACTTGACCTCACGGTTTTTTTCTATGTGTACTCCCTTTTCGTTTCCTGTTTACTTTTGTCACTGATAGATCTCATAAGTTGGTCATAGGCCAATAGTGCTTGAAAAGAAACTCTTTAGGAAAGGAAAGTTCTTGCTTTGAGCAGTGGGCTAGTTACTTTTGTGTTACTGAGGTCAAAATGTTTGACAAAAACAGCTTAAAGATGAAAAAGTTTATTTGGGTTCAGTCCATTGGCAGTTGGTCCAGTGTTCTCGAGCAGTGGGAAGAGGTGGCAACAGAGTGCAGAAAGATGGGACCCAGGAAAAGGCCAGAGCCAGCTATTGCTTCCAAGCCGCTCCAGTGACCTACAGCTTTCTGTTAGGTGTCTTCTTTGATTTTCACCACCTCCTAATAATGCCATTGTAGTAATAATCAAGGGGTTAATCTGTTGAGGTCAGAGTGCTCGTTACCTTGTTACCTGTCGAAGCACACTGCAGACACTCCAGAGGTGTGCCTTATTCATGTCCTCGGTGCCGTTCCGGCATCAGAGGTAACCATCACAGATGGGTGTGTGGGTGCCAACAAGATGTGCTCCGGCCACACCAGGGCCACACTGGGGGACTGAAACAGAAGAGCCTGCATTGGAGCAGAGCACCCTGCAGGGCAGTTGCCTGTTGTGTTTTCTGTGACAAGACTCTCACTCCAAGAAAACTGAAAGGACAAGATAGTACTATGGAGATGCTTTTCTTTTGTGTATTATTGTTGTAAATGCCAGATATGATGAATTATTAATCCAGGAAGGATTTATATTCATTTAGAAATGGGCATAGCCTATTTTATTTATGCATTTTACTATTCTATATTTCTAGCTTTGAGTGTGATTTTAGATTTTATCTATTTTTTAATGATAGATTTGGACTTCCGGATTCTAGACGCCATGGAGAAAGCATATGCCTCTCTCCTTGTAATACTCTGGCAGCAGTCACAGATGATTTCGGCAGAGTTATCTTGTTGGATGTAGCTCGAGGAATCGCAATACGGATGTGGAAAGGTACTTCCCTACAAAAATGGAGAAAATGTTGCCTCACTTTTTACCCCAGTAGTTGAACAACTTTATCATCTTTCAGCTTTTGGTTGGTAGCAATATTCAGTCCCCTGTGACTTTTCTTTTTAATGTCATCTCAGGTCAACAACACTTGACTGTAGTTAATTGACATATCATCAACTGAAGCACTGGCTTTTTGTTTGGTTAGCTTGGGTTGGTTTGTGCTGCCAGGGCCTTGTGTGAGCTCCCACTGAACTCCTGCTTGTCACAGGCACTTTGACCTCTTCCTCCTGCACTTACTTGCAATTCTATCTTTGTCAGCTTCTGGCTCGTGCAACATTCCTTTCCTTTTGTAAGGCCACTGTTGTTGCTGACATCGCTGCCTGTGTTTTCCAGCTGCTTCTGTCACTTGTAATTTCCACGTGTATTAGTTATGAGGGCCACCCCTAGCACCACAGCATCGGCTATTAGTGTTTCCATGTGCCACCTGCTCTGCCTCTTCTACACCACCCAGCAGTGTGAAGAGCAGGATGGCAACTTTATCTTTTGCTTGTATGTTAACTACCAAACTAACACTTCCCAGAGGAGAGGCAGAAATGAACTCAGGAAGCTTTGATGATGTCAACTTTATTTTCTTTTTAAAGAAAAGAGTGGGGAAAAAAAGAAAAAAAAGAAACGAGTGATCTGAGTAAATATGTTTTGGTGACAAGTTATTACATTTTTAAAAGTCTTTTCTGTTTAAGGTCTAATAAAAAAGTAATGTACTTCTCTATCTTGTCTTAATGCTCTCTCCCTTATCCCTAAATAGTCAGACGTCCATGAGGACCTACTTTTGAGTCCAGATGAAGAAACTGATTTGCTACCTTTTTCTGTCTGCAAGGGTATCGGGATGCACAGATCGGGTGGATTCAAATTGTAGAGGACCTCCATGAGCGAGTACCAGAAAAGGGAGATTTCTCCCCCTTTGGAAATACTCAAGGTCCCAGTCGAGTAGCTCAGTTCCTTGTGATCTATGCACCACGAAGGGGGATTTTGGAAGTGTGGAACACACAGCAAGGGCCTAGAGTGGGAGCCTTCAACGTGGGTAAGCACTGCAGGTAAGCTGCCAGCCCTGACGTCTGATGGTCCCAGAGAGAAGTACAGGGAAGGTTTTTTTAAAGCATGCAGTAGACTGCAAGGCACTGGGACGATTGCAGAATCCTCTGTTGTGGTTTCCCTGTGGTGCGTAATTGAGGATTATGTATTACATAGCAAAGGAGTGTTACTGAGAATGCCATGTTCTGCTACTGGTGTAAGTGAGCTTGCTCTGGCCACTTGTCTTTTACTTATGTTATGAAGACCCCAGAGGGACAGTCTACCAGGGTTTCCTAGCAAGGCACACACACTTCATTTGCCATTGGACCGTAGGTTTGGTTGTGTTCTTAGAGTTTTCTAGAGCCTTTGTAGAAAGTAGAGAAAGTAAACCTCCTTCGTCCGAGTTGGGTCTGCTTCTCTTAACTTCCTGGTATCAGTGTTTATTTGTCCAGAGGATGCCCCTGAGTTGATGAAGATGTAGTTGTAGTCAGAGCACATGTGGCCTTTCTCCTCTTGCTGATAATCTTACCCGCTGATACGTGATTGCCTTAGGCTGTTGTATCCTGGCTACAAAATAATGGGCTTAAACAACGTGACAAGTCAGAGTTGGCAGCCTCAGACTTACCAGATCTGTCTTGTGGACCCAATGTCTGCAAGTGTGAAAGCGGTGAATGTGCCTTTCCACTTAGCCCTGAGGTAAGAGTTGCTTTGTGTTTGCTGTGACTTTGCTCTGCACACTTTGCATAGCCCTTTACCTTGGGCTTGTTTGTTTGTTTGTTTTATAGTTAGTGTTTTGTGGTTTGTTTTACCACTAGATGATCCCTTTAAAGTTAAATAGGAAGCATACAAGTAAACACATACAGACAAAAAAACTAAGTTGGATTGCATCAGGATTAGAAAGAACACAAATGTATGTTGTGTAATAAGTAATGCTTATTATTTTAGTGATAAGAAGAGTGAAAGAGCCAAAGACCTGCACTTAGTGAAGAAGCTGGCAGCCCTGCTGAAAACAAAAGCCCCCAGGCTTGGTAGGTGCCTCTAATCAAGTAGTCCTAGCATTGTGGCATGGCGAGTGCAGCAAAGAACTTAACTGTTCTGAGCTGTTTCCAGCCCCCTTTCCAGGACGAGGGGAGGGACATGTCATCCTGTCAGTGCTCTGAGAGGATGGTGTGTGTGTGCATCTGGTGTGGGGGAACCTGTGAGTCCATAGAGTGTCAGGACAGACAGCTCCTTTTCTCTCACAGAAACATCTTTCTTTATTAAACTGAGAATTCCAGTCTGACTTTCTCATTATAGATTCATTTGAAACGGAAATAAAGGAGTTGATTCTTGATATTAAGTACCCTGCAACCAAGAAACAAGTAAGTGTGTATAGTAAGTGAACTTTACTGCTGAGAAACTAGATGTGTCAGTCAACCTTGAGAAAAATTGTATTTTCTTATTCCCATGTAGGAGTCTCTGTTGTCTCCCTTTTTAAAAAAGCTTAAGTAGTATTACTATATATGCACACACATACATACATGCAGAAGAGTGGAATCAGAATAACAACACAAGCACAGGTGTGCGACAGCACCTCAGGAAATAGGAGCTCACTGGAGCTCTGAGGGGCCCAGCTGCCACCTTCTTGCTAATGCTTGTTTCTGTGTAGCGCCTCTGAAGCTCTTGATGTGTTGGCGGCTTTTTATAGCTGGAGACATGGTGTCTGTTGTGTTCTGTTTTCTGTGTGTTTCTGTGGTGCCCATGCTGAGCAGTTGTAACCTTGTACATGCTGCAGTCACGCTCGCTCACTCTCCTGCCATTGAACCTGAAGCGCTCAGGTTCATCAAACTTGCCTCACTTTTAAATGCCAGTTGCAGCCAGTAGGTTGTTATGCTTCTAACCACTGTTATAACCTGGCCTTCGTTTTTGTTTGCTATGTGGCTCACAGACTCAGGGAGCCACCTGAGTTATTTATATGTTGAAACAGATACTGAAAACTACTGACAGCTATCTAGCTGCACGGGGTAGTGCTTGTGGCGAGGGGCATGCAGGCCTCCTGTCACTCCTGAGCCTCTGCATGTTATGTGGTGTTACCTATCTGAAGGTCAAAGCCTCTACTCCTGCAAGGGTTTTGGAGGTTTCATTACTTAGGCACAATTGATTGCACCATTGACTATTGTTAGCCAACTTACCCTTCGGTGCTTCTCCTCCTCAAGGTTAGGAGTGGGGCTAAAAATTATCATTCTCTAAGCTGCTGGCTGGTTGCTGTGGTAACCAGCCTTGATTACCTCACTGAAACAGAAGATGTTTATGTTCTCTCCCGTGCAGCTACAGCGGTCTCAGGAGTTCTGTATCAGGAATCTGGGGGCAAATGCTAAATGTTATACCAGAGCATTCTCTCAATCTCTCCATCTGCAGGACTTTAACATGCCTGTTCAGGAGCTGGGGCCAAGACCAATTATTAGAACAGAAGAGTCTTTAGCATCTGTCACTCAGAGACTATCATTGTTAGAGGTCATAGGAGCAGTACAGGGACCAAGGACAGAGACTAGTTTGTATCTTATTATTTCACCACATATGTGGGAGAAATTAGTGAAGGATGATTTCTGTTGGAGTCATTTAAAAAAAAATACTTTATTAGCTAGGTGGTAGTGGTACGTGCCCTTAATCCCAGCACTCGGGAAGGAGAGGCAGGCAGATCTCTATGAGTTTTGAGGCCACACTGTTCTACAGAGTGAGTCCAGGACTACACAGAGAAATTCTGTCTGGAAAAACAACAAACAAAAAATACTTTATTGTTATTATAGAGCAAGAAATTCTCTGTGATCTTTACTCGTAATTTTCAATTCCACTAACTGCTAATTGACTTTCCTAACCCCAGGACAGAAATCTCAGTTATTGAACATGACATTGTGATGACAAGGCAGCCATCTGAGAGAATTTAGTGAATCCCATAGAGAAAGTCATAAGCCAAGAATTCGCTCTCATACCATCATTACCCTTGCTGCCCACCAAGAATTCTCTCTCATACCATCATTATCCTTGCTGCCCACCACAGAGCAGCCCAGCTGGGATTATGCCTGGCACACATTGCCATATGAAGGGTTCTCATCCTCCTCCCCCTCTCCATGCCACCAATTCATACATGAAAGCATAGATTTTATTTAAAATGCTAGAAAAATCAAAATTGTCTATTACCTCACAACATTAGAGGAATGGCAGAGTTCAATAAAGACTTTGGGAGACTGAACCCAGTGACGGGAAGGAAGTGTGCTCTCCCACCAGCCTGTCCTGTTGGAAAAACAGAGGCAGTTAACATTTATCCTGGGCTTTAGTCTTTTTGGTCCCTTCCTTCTGTACTAGAGATGGCTGCCTCATTATAGGACTGGTAGTTTTGTGAGTCACCTTCTGCACCCATTCCAACCCCTGAAATACCAAAGTCATTGGGTTATGAGACCAGTATTTATCTTATTTATTTTTGGATAGGGTCATACTGTAGCTCTGGCTTACATGGAACTCACAGAGATCATCCTGCCTCTGCTGCCTGAGTACTGGGAGTCCTGTGCCCTACCACATCCAGTGTAAGGGGCTTTTAAACCATGTCTCCTCAGACAAAATCCAATTTAATATGCTAATATGAAAGGATAAATAAGAACTTTAACTGCTTCTGACTCATTGATGCTTCCCCTGACTCATCTTGCTACCTCAGGCATGATGACGTATCTTAGAATCTGTGACTTAAGATGTTTAAGTGCCTAGAGAGGTTGAGACTCTGGAGGGTAAAGTGTGTACTGTGTAGCTAGCATGGAATAGTGGCAGCGCGCCATGTGCATGTTCACAAGTGGTAATGAGCTGATCAGCTTTCATAACTGGCATGCCAAGAACCTCTGTTTGTTATTCATTCCTAGTAGAGACCAATTCAGACTTTGTATTGGAGAAGAGCTGTGTCCTCTTTATGTTGTGTGGCCATTCTGTGACCCAGAAATTGCCCTCTAGTTATTTTTTTCTCAGTCTGGACATAGGATCCATCCATCACATACTACTTTTAATGTAATTTTAATTCTCAGATGTGTGTGTTGAACTTGGGAATAGCAAAGATATAGGCACATATATGTATATATAAAGTTTAAGGAAACTGTTGCTGTATAATCACTAGACTTGCTCATGGTTTCTTCTAGGCTCTGGAAAGCATTTTGGCCAGTGAACGTTTACCATTTTCCTGCCTTAGAAACGTTACTCAGACTTTAATGGACACTTTAAAAAATCAAGGTAATCTATATTGTTACGGTTTTATTTCAGATTATATATGTCATTATGGGACATATGATGCCATCACATTATATTAATATAGAAATGAGTGGTAGATGGTTGGAAAGTAGACAGAAGGAATAGGCAGGTAGATGTAAAATAGGGCCCTTACTCTATACTCTTATGCTTTAAAGGATTTCCCATCTAGCATGCATTTGAGTTTCATCTGAACTGTCCCTGACTATATTAAGTTATTAGGAATAGTTTTTGTTCATGTCTCACTACTGTGAGGAAAGATGTCAGTGCAGAGCAGAGTGATGAGAAGCAACCCCAAACAACACGTCTGTGCTGTATCCCCTCCACCATGACTTAGGGGACATTTTGAAAATGGGGACCAGAGGTGGGTGAGTGGAAGGGGAGACTGGAGGAAAGTTGTCCAGATATGACAGAACCACTGCACTCATGAAGTCACTGCAGCTGCCGTTGCCTGCTCTAAACCTGTGTCAAGTCAGTACACATCACTGCATTGAGGGCAGTGGGGCTAATAAGCCTGCGCCCCTTCCTGAGGAGCTGGTGAGAGTTGATGGCTTCTGGAGGTGGAGAGTCCATTTTCTTTAGGGGTATGGGCTCCTATTAGGTCACACACACACTCCAGTGGACGGCCTCACACCCTGAGTATATGGGAAGCAGAAACTGGACTCAGTGGGGTATTTAAAGGGGAAAATGGGCACACCATACTTATTAAGCTCCCCTCCCTCAAGAGTGCTAATAAAATAGCAAAGTTTTGTTTTGTTTGGTTTTTGGTTTTTGGTTTTTCGAGACAGGGTTTCTCTGTGTAGCCTTGGCTGTCCTGGATTTGCTTTGTAGACCAGGCTGGCCTCGAACTCACAGCAATCCACCTGCCTCTGCCTTCCAAGTGCTGGGATTAAAGGTGTACACCACCACACCTAGTTAAAACATCAAAGTTTAATGTGAAGTTCCACAGCTTCCATTCCAGATGCCTCCTGTAGATTGTGTGTCTGGCTAATTTTGATGTGTGATATTTTTATTTGCAAAATTTTTGTTAATAAAGTTTCTAAAATTAAAAAAAGGTAGACATTAAGTTGGGAAGGGGTAGAGATGAATATGCTGAAAATGTAATATAAGCATACGTCAAATTCTTGAATAGTTTTATTCAAGTATTATTTTAAATATTAAAAAGTAAAACTGTAAGCTGAGAACTTAATTGATTGACAATATAAAAATTTTAAAAGAATGAAGAGAAGCTGTTATTTTGAGAATTACAGATCAGTGTGAAAGCCATTGGGATGAGGGTGATGAGCTGACAGTGTGCAAAAACCAAACAGGCCTGGGGTCATGGCACAAGCCTTAGTCTCAGCCCTTCGGAGGCAGAGGTGGGCAGAGCTCTGAATTCAAAGGCCAGCCTGGGTACATAGCAGACCCAGTCTTTACGGACAACAGCAGGAAAACCTAAACAAGTTCTTCTGCTATCTGTGGCTTTTTCTTTGCCTCCTAGGAGAAAAGAGGTTTCTATTAGGAACGTTCTTATGTAATGTTTTCTGACTGGGGTAATGGTGACATGATGTAGCCATATACACTGCACTGTGCCATCCTTTTATGAACAAGGGAGAGCGTTTCAGAATTCACAGCCTGTGATTCCATTAGCACAGCTGACTTTTATTTGTTTAAGCCTGTCTGAAAAGAATTACATTTTGAACTGTGGACTGTAACTCCATATTCTGTTCAGCTGAGCATAAACCGGCTTCACATTCCTAGTATCAGTTAAGTTGTGGTGTGCAGTAGATTGAGCCCATCTACTCGTGACTTTTTCCTAACAGTAATATGTGAAGCCAGATTTATATTTAATTACATTTATACTTAATCATATTTAAGCTACAATGATTTTTAAAAAGCCATATTAAGTTCTTGCATGGCATAAAGCATCTAATTTTGAGGTTGTTTCATTCCTGACATTTTCAGTAGATTTAGAAAGTTGGCTCTTGGAAAACAGTGGATGTCTTAGAGCCCACACCTTAGTGGAGACAACTCACTGAAAAGACATACTGTACTTACAGAGTCCCATATCCCTTGAAAGCATTAACAAAAGATTTGGTGTTGTGTAGAAAATAAGCCAGAACACAAAACAAAAACTAAAAATAAGTCAGTTTCAAGTCCTATTGATAAAACAGAGTCCTGAAAATTTTCAGAGTTTTGTATGCTGTTATATTATAGCTGTGAGAACATGGGTAGTGTTTCAAGTTTTCCACATCTGGCTTTTCAGAGAATGTGCTTGTTTCACATTAGTAAGAAATACTTAAGTTGTGCCAGGTAGGGAATATTTCCTCAGCATTACTCTTGAACAAAATGAACTTAATTGGTGGAGAATATTAGTGGAAGTCTACTCCAGGCCTTTCTGCCAGGCTGTCTTGAAGATACATTCATCCTGAGTGAACTCCATTGTCTTTGA
Organism: Acomys percivali; assembly: GCA_907169655.1. Classification (NCBI taxonomy): domain Eukaryota; kingdom Metazoa; phylum Chordata; class Mammalia; order Rodentia; family Muridae; genus Acomys; species Acomys percivali. The sequence goes on from OU015747.1 coordinate 136,056,712, forward strand.
CCTGCCTTGATCATAGCAGGTGCCAGGCAGCCTTACATGTGTACACCCATCCTCAGGTAAACACAGCAGGTGCCAGGCAGCCTTACATGTGTACATACATCCTCAGGTAAGCACAGCAGGTGCCAGGCAGCCTTACATGTACATATACCTACATCCTCAGGTAAGCACAGCAGGTGCCAGGCAGCCTTACATGTGCACGTACATCCTTAGGTAAGCACAGCAGGTGCAGGCAGCCTTACATGTGCATGTACATCCTCAGGTAAGCACAGCAGGTGCAGGCAGC
>OU015747.1:136057004-136069205 GCA_907169655.1 Acomys percivali
TACATGTGCATGTACATCCTCAGGTAAGCACAGCAGGTGCAGGCAGCTTTACATGTGCATGTACATCCTCAGGTAAGCACAGTGAGCACCTGGGGATGAGCAAAGCAGAGTTTGTCAAGGTTGTCTCCTTAAATATAATTGCATACAGAAATCTCTCTTGCTCTGTACCTCCTCTTGACTTACTAGAAAATGCTTTCATTTTAAAAAGCTGGACATTTTACTATAATGGGAAAATTATCTTTGCTTTCAAAATCTATGATAGGCATATCAGTATTTAGCCCATTAAGGAATTACATATTTAGGAGATTATGAATCTCTGAGTCTGCTAACTATGTCTAATATGTTCTTCCTCTGCCTTTCAGAACTTGAGTCTGTTGATGAAGGATTGCTACAGTTTTGTGCCAGTAAATTGAAATTACTACATCTTTATGAATCTGTCAATCGATTAAATTCTCTTGATTTTCACTCAGACACACCGTTCTCTGATAACGTGAGTAGCTGCAATCAGTGTTACCACAGCAGTCCCTCTGAGTACTTTCAAATGTTAAACTTTTTGAGTAAACAATAGAAAATTAAAGGTTTGAGGTGGGTTTCTTATTGCTTTTAAGAACTGAAAGGTATATTTTCTCTATCAGGCCTCCTTTTTATCCCTTGCTGCTTAATTTGTATTTATAAAAATATAAAAATAGAGGCTGTAGAGGTGGCTCAGCAGTTAAGAGCACTGGCTGCTGTTCAGAGATCCTGAGTTCAATTCCCAGCACCCACATGGCAGCTCACAACTATCTGTAACTCCAGTTCCAGAGGATCCAACACCCTCTCACAGACATACATACAGGCCAAACACCAATGCAAGTAAAATAAACAAATTATTTTTTAAAAAGAATATAAAATATTAATTCTCATTGCTGATTCATTCTTTGAAATACTCTAGACATTTTTTCAAAGGGATATCTTATTCACTGTCCTATTGCTTATGAAGAGACACCATGACCAAGGCAGCACTTATAAAAGAAAACTTTAATTGGGGGCTTCCTTACAGCTTCAGAGCATCAGTCCATCTTCATGGTGGGGAGCACACAGGCAGGCAGCCATGGGGCGCAGAGTTTGTACCCTGGTCCACAGACTAGACTGGCCTGGCCTTTTAAAACCTAAAAGCCCACCTCCAGTGACACACCTATTTCAACAAGACCACACCTCCTAATCCTCCCCAACAGTCCACCAACTGGGAACCAAGTATTCAAATATTGAATCTATGGGGCCATTCTCCTTCAAACCACCACATGTGTCTTTTAAAAAAATGTTTTGAAAACTTTACAATAAAAATATTTTCAGTTTTTTGATGTGACAAAACCCTAATTTTTATCTTTCCTTTTTCATTTATTATTACTGCTTGTATGCCTGTGAATGTGGGTGTAGACCTGCCATAGCTCATGTGGTGGACAGAGCCACCTGTTTGGAGTTACTTTTCCGTCCACTACAGGCTCTAGCGGTTGAGCGCAGGTCGTCAGGCTTATGCACAAGCCCTTTCCCTTGCTGAGCTATCTCACTGGCCATGTTTTAAAGAAAATATAAAAAAGATTCTGCCTGACAAGAGGTCAGTTTCTGCACTGTTAGTAAATTAATGCTGCCTGCTCTTTTGTGAATTATGCACTGACATACAATTCTAAAATAGCCTGTCTCAGGTCAGAGTGTTAACGATAACTGTACTAAGTGTTGTCTTACTTGTGTAAAACATCAAGTAGTGACAGTCCCTTGCAGTCTTTAGTACAGTGCAGTAGTTGCTCTAAAACATGTATTCAGAGTTTCCTTTAATGGAAACTGGCAAGATAAAATGTCTTTCTTCCTCTCAGATAACTGTTCTCTAGTGTGAATTGCCTCACCAGAACCCCTATGTCTTCTGCTTATCCAAGGCAGGTTTATTAAAATGATTTGTCAAGTCACCTATAATACTTGTTTGAAAATTAGCCTGTCTTAGTGAAAGTTAAAGTTTGATGTAAACTTTCAATTTACATATCTAACCATATAAATATTTTTTAAACTGAAAAATAAAAGAATACATTCTGATATCTTCTTTTCTGTTTGGGGGATTTTAGATTTTAGCATTTTAGTAATGCATTCATGGTGGCATTCTCTAGTTACCATGAACTTTTTAGGAAAGTAAAGTTACACTGACGCTCTTTATGATTGTTTCTCTATTATATAATATGTATTTATTAGGACCCAACTCTTAGAAGATGTATAGTACTCAAAAAAAAACTTCCTAAAATGGCACTGTTAGTAGTATATACTGTTAGCTTATTTACATAGCCTCATATTCATGAAATGTTATTTAAAACTAACATTTGAAACAGTACATTACCTGTGTCATATTTCATACTAATTTTAAAAGCCTCCACTGCTCCCCAGCCTGGAGTCTCAGTTCTGATAATGGGCTAGCATTTGTGGCAAGCAGTTCATAGAGACTTTTGTCTTGAAGGACTTGGCTGTGCTGCTGAGGCTGGATGACAAGGAACTCCTGAAGCTCCGGGCCTTATTGGAAAAGTACAAACAAGAAAACACCAAGACCACTGTCCGGTTTTCTGAGGATGTAGATGGTGTGCTGCCTGTTCAGACCTTCCTTGACTATCTAGAGTATGAGAAGGATGCGCTCAGCATAAAGAAGATAAGTGAAGAGGAGTACGTGGCTCTAGGTAGGTAAGGCCCTGAAATCTGCTCTGTATGCCCTCCCTCTTCTACAGAAGTCACGGCGCAAGTGTACAACAATTCAGTGCCTGCTTCTGTTTTGAAGTTCAGCGACCAAAGAAGTGCGTGCGTGCGTGTGTGTGTGTGTGTGTGTGTGTGTGTGTGTGTGTGCGTGCGTGCGTGCGTGCGTGCGTGCGTGCGTGCGTGCGTGCGTGTGTGTGTGTGTGTGTGTGTGTGTATACACACATATATTGGTCAATGATATATTCCGGAGAGGACACACACCATGTCATACAAGTTTAATTGTATTAGTAAGCCTTCTAATAAGAAAGTTTAAAAAAAAAAAAAGAAAGAAAGAAAAGAAAGTATTAGGGCTGGAGGAATGGGTCATACAGTAAAATGCTTGCTGTCCAAACATGGGGACCATAGTCTGAAATAGCATCTATGTAAAACACCAGGCATGGTGGCATCTGCCTATAATCCTAGTACTAGGGAGACAGAGATGAGGATCCCTGGGGCTCTTTGGTCAGGTAGCCTTGCCTAACTAATGAGCTCTAGGTTCGGTGAATGAGCTATTTCAAAAAATAAGGTGGGGAACTTTTGAGGAAGACTTTTGACATTGACCTCTGGCCTCCACCTGTGCATATGCACAAACTGTACACACACAAGAGGCAGCTTTAAGGCATAATGATTTGCCTTCTGTTCTGTTAAGTCAAATTTAGATGTTAAGTTCTTTTCTTTTGGGAATGGAGACCCTTAATCCCAGCACCCAAGGGTCAGATGCAGGTGGGTCTTGGTGAGACTGGTCTGCCCAGTGAGTTCCAGGGCAGCCCGGGCTATGTAGAGAGACCCCCTCACAAACAAAACAACAACGGAAATTCTCTTTCATCTGGTCCTGCTTCCCTGGAATCCCAGTTTACAGGTAAGTAAGACTGTTAACCTGAATATTCATCATCAGTAACATGTTTGTTTGTTTTGCTAGGCAGTTTCTTTTTCTGGAAGTGTTTGCATGGAGAAAGCTCCACTGAGGATATGTGCCACACCCTGGAGTCTGCTGGACTCAGTCCTCAGCAGTTACTGGTAAGGTTTTGTTACTGAGTGCTTTCCACATGTTCCACAGAAGTGTTAGGTTTCACATCATTATCCTTAGCGTATCAAGGACATACATTAAAAGCATGAAAATGATCAAGGAAAATTACAATTACCATATAAATTTTGGGGCTCAAATATAGAATCTATATTTGGGTGGGTGCATTTACAGTAGATTTTGATCATCAGTTGTTACATTAGAACTAGAAGAGCTCTTAAAAAACAGACTTCCCTAAAATGTGTATAAAATCTGTCACCATTTTCAGATCTTCAAGGGCAGAATCTTTACACACAAAATGCCCTTCTGACTGTTCATGCGCGCACACACAGTGGTCTTTCACACTTCAGCACACATCTCAGGTTTCGGCCAGCATTTGGACAGCCCACTCCTGTGAGCTTGGTACTGTACTCAGAAGGACTTTTATTGAACATTTAGAAGTCCTTTAAAGATGGGTTCTTTTCTACTAGTCTATGAAAGTGTGTGCCTTAGGAGGGAAGGCAGCTAAAATGCATACGAATATCAATAAGCAAATGTATTTTAGTAAGTGATGGATTATGTAGATTTAATATATCTTTAAGGCATATTTGCTATATAAATAAAAAACCATTGAGAAACACATTATAATGTTCCCTTAAAGAACATAAGCAAAGTAGGAAGGGGCCAATTTAAAAGATATAAACTGGGATAACTCTTTCTGTGTAACCTTTGTGAATAGCACAGTGAACCCTTTCTTGTTCTGATTCTTTGTTCTCTTAGTTGTAGCGATGATGTTTCAGAATTGTTCATGCACTAAAATTGCATAAGGCTTTGTTCCAGGACATTGGAGCAGAAGCAGGCAAATCTCTGAGTTCGAGGCCAGCTTGGTCTACATAGTGAGTCCAGGCTACCCAGGGCTACATAGTGAGACCTTGTCTCAAAATTGAGTTTTAAAATTGCATATACAATTAAGTACATTGTCACTTGTGAAATTTGAATTGATTTTTACCAATATTCATTTCTTGGTTTTGATCTTGGGTGAGATATTATATTAAGGGACATGGTGGGAAGAGATCTGAGATTTCACTGTGCCTACCCTGCCAACCTGCCTGCCTGCCTGCCTGCCTGCCTTGCTTGTTTCCTTTCTCCCTCCTTCCGTCGCTCCTTTCCTCTTTTTCTTCCTTTTTTTTTTTTTTTTTTTTTTGGCATGTGTGTATGTGTGTTCCTCTGAGTCTTTATGTACACGTGCATACACACAGATCTTTATGGATTATCAAAAGTAATGTCAGGTGTCTTCCACAATAGTGCTCCATTTTACTTATGGGGCAGATTCTTTCACTGACCCCAGAGTGTGCTAATTCCCACTAGTCCAGCTGGCCAGCGCTCCCTGGGCATCCTCTTTGCTGCCTCTCAGGTGCTAGGGTTCCAGGCAGGCTCTTCTGTGCAGATCTGGGGACGCATCCTCCAGGCTTCATGGTTACTTGGCACGTGTTTTATCCATGGATCCATTTCCACCACCCCGTGTGCATTTCTTTTTAGTTACTATCAAATCTGCAGTGCTTTCCAAAGAAGAATCTGGAAAGAAGGATTTGAGCTGTTGAAATGAAGCCTTCTTAGTTTATATTGCATATTCACTGGCAACACAATTATATTGTCTAATTCCCATTTTAACATATTGTAAGTGATAGCTTTATTAGAGCTTTGTTCATAAAAGTGCATGCTTGTCATCTCACCACTTCAGGAAGCTGGGGTAGGAGGCCATGAGTTTGAGACCAGCCTGGACACTGTCTCATGACAAAGCATAAAAAGAGGAGCTTGAGGTGGAGTCAAGGAGTTGGGGCAGGCCTATGGAGGAGGAAGAGAAAAAACACTATTTTAGAAAGCTTCCATCCAGCCATGAAAGCATAGCTATGTCTATAATACCAGTTTCTCAGGCTGGGGGACAGGATCACAGAGTTCAGAGCTACCTGGGCTGTGGATATTCAGGCCAGCCTAGTTAACCTAATGAAGCTCTGTCTCAGAATTTAAAAAGCAAAAAGAAGGCTCATCAATAAAGTGAATGCCTGGCATGTGCCAAGGCCCTGGCTGGGTTCAGTCATCCTCCATGTCTTAGAGGGAACAAGGGAGGAGGGGAAAAGCTTCTTAGATGTATTTATGTTGCCAAGCATTTACATTCAATTTAGTTACTTTATTCCTATGTTAGTGTGTTCATGTTTTCAGAGCAGTTATAGTTTTATTAAGTTCTGGTTGTGTTGAGGAAATACTAGGAAATGCAGCCCAGGTAAAAGAGTTCACTGAATTTTATAGTCTGTGCTGTTCCTAATCTGTTTCCTCAGTATTATTTCACAACTGTTCATATGTGGCATGTTTATATATGGAACAGGCTGATTCATATGTCCAGATTCATGCTATCATGGTCAGATTGTGCATGGTGTTTGTTCCTTGCTGTGCTGACTTGGAACACTGTCTTCCTTTGTATCCACTTGGTAGTTGATTTTCTGTGGCAGATGTTCCTGTTGTGGTATTTGTGTCCTTTGTAATATATGTCTCTGTAGTCACCTTTATTGTCCCTGAAGTTTAAAATACTTTTTGGCTATGAGTGTTTCTAAAATTACAATTATTTTGTTTTATTCTGATGGGAACTCATCTGCATTTGGTACAGATCTACCTTTGAACAAAGGTTACTTACCTGTTAGGAAAATTTAAGTTTATTTTTAAAAAGAAAAAGGAAAAAAAAATTAGAGAGTGAACAAAGGACGACTCTGGGCAAGAGAGGGAAGTGCTGACACGGGGAGAGTTGGGAAGGAAACAGCACAACAGGGTTTTGCTTGTTCAGAATTTGCTAAAGGCCTGGGATAGGATTCATGGGAGAAGAAAGAAGAAGAACTCACAGGATGAGGCTTATTTTGTCTAGCCATCTCCATCTAAAGTAGTCTTGGGTTGCCACTTTAATTAGCGTTTTGAACTTTTTTGTTAAGTGTGTCATACATCAAGCTTTTAAGTACACTTAAAAACCTGGTGGCATTTTATTTATTTCTTTGTGGAGCAGGATCAAGTGAGAGAGTCTTTCGGTGTAACAGACAGATCTGGAACTCATGATCCTGCACATGTGACGCAGATGTGCTTTTCTGTAAAGTCTGGTCGTACATTTTATCATGTAACCAGTAGGTAAATCTAGCAGCAACTGAACGATGAGCCCAAGGGCGATACGTTCTGCCCTGGTGCAGCACAACGCATGCACGTGGGCGGAAAGCAAGGGGACAGTTGTTCTGACTGGGAACCAGTTTGTGCTTATAAACAACAGGTTGTGTGAAGCCAGTTGCAGTCTAAAGCAAAGGGAGATCGTGGATACACAGGGTAAGAGGAGTCAGTCGTATGCACTCAGCAGCATGCTGGGTCACCAGTGGTAGAAATAATGTGCTAGAATATGGCTCTGATCTGTAAGTCAGTGGCTGCTGGGTCCTCCCTCCATCACATGAGCCACTGATAGCAGAACATAGAGCTTATGTAACTATTGGCATTTGACACATTGTCATTATTTTATGACCATGAGGAAAGTAAGGGCAGAGTTGGGGTCTTTTAAGTTCTTATATAGACTAAGCTAGAAAGTGGTTGACAGAAGAAATTTAAAAGGAAAAGAGGGAGAAATATGATTTCACATTAAAAAGAGTGCTTACGAGTGATTTCACATATGTAAAAGTTACATATATATATGCATTGATGTGTGCATTTGTGTGTATATGTGCTCAAACCTTTTTAAACAAAGAGAAAAGAGAGCATCTGAGTTGGTTCCAGCTGAAGGTCTAAGTCATTATGTGCATGGTGCTGGGAATTAGGGACTCCATCCACTGTTTCTGAAATGTTACAATCAGATGAAGTAATATAACGTAATGTAAGGTAATATAAAACCCTCGTGCAGTTCCTAGTCCTGAGTGACCTGGGTAAGCATGTCTCCTCCACACACTTCACCTTCAGCCTTTACTGTCTCAGAGTTACATGGACTAGTGCATTTGAGCCAATCCTTTGCAAAGGTCTTCCACAAAAGCCGCTGCATTTTATAAGTAATGGAGAAACCAGCACTTACCGATGTGACACTGTGCTCTTCAAGTTTTCCTCATCTCAGAATCATCAATTAAGTTTTATAAATCTTAAAGATGTTGTAGAAAGGTTTCCATTTTCACCAAAGTGGTTTTGTTTAAAATATGTCTTTCATAGCTTGTTAGGGATTTTAGAATGGGAGCTTGATAATTTACGTGTGTTCTCCACCACCATGTTCCTGCATCTTTGGCACGAGCAAGAACAAGATAGCAGAGCCTGCAGCTGTGCTTTCCTCTCCAGCAAATGTCTCAGTGCTGCCTTTCCTGCCAGTGTTCTCGTAACTGTGGCTTAGATTTGAAGGTAGTGTGTAACCTAAGAGGAGACAGAAGGGGCAGGATTCAGGTGCCCAGCAGATGTTGAGATCTCACGGGTAAACTACCTCAGTCTATTCCCACATTACACAACAGAGCAAGCACCCAGCTAAACAGCTGACTCACCATGTGCACATGCATACTGTAAGAAAGTGTGAACTCACCATGAGTATGGTAGGAAAGTGTGAACTCACTGTGAGCACATGAGCACATGCACACTGTAAGAAAGTGTGAACTCACCATGAGTTCATGTGCACTGTAGGAAAATGTGAACTCACCTTGACCACATGCGCACTGTAGGAAAGTGTGAACTCATCATGCACACATGCATATGTGTGAAATGTTTCCTATATTAAATACTGTTTAGGCTGAAAAGATTTAAATTTTATTTCAGTCTCTGCTCCTAAGTGTTTGGCTTTCAAAGGAAAAGGATATTTTGGACAAACCACAGTCTGTCTGCTGTCTTCACACCATGCTGTCCCTGCTGAGCAAGATGAAAGGTAGGAAACCAGTGCATTTTGTGGGCCAGTGCTCTCGGGGTTTCTACTTCGATGCTGAGAAACAGAATGTAGGGGTTGAAATGCCACACACGGACAGGTGGAGTCCTCTGAGCCGAAGGAGACTATGTGTGGAAAACATTTCAGTGTGGTGTGCAGTTAGGAGGTAGATCCTTTGAATACACAAGGCGCCGTGGACACAGTGAATTCTTCATGCACTGGGCAAAAGCTTGCTGCGCGTTTGCAGCATGCTTTCATATAAGACAGTGAAAGTCAGCCCTCAGAAGATGCAGTGTCACCAGAAAGTGGTCTTTGGGAGAGATAATCTTTTGTCTATTTTGGTAGGAGAAATGGCTTAGAGATAAGGAATGTTCATTGGTCTTCTAGAGAAGCCAGGTTCAATTCCCAGTACCCACATGGTGACTCCCAACTGTCTGTAACTCCAGTTCCAGATGGCCTTTCATATGGCCTCTGTGGGCACCAAACACACATGTGGTACATAGACATATATGCAGACCAAAACCGCATACACATAAAGTAAGTAATGACAATTTTATACCCCATCCCCAATATTTCTTTTTCATAGTGATGAAAATATTTCAAGTAAGAATTTGATATTGATTCAGAAAAAGCTTGACTAACTGTATAAAGACATGGAAGGTAAATGTGCAGAGTAAAATCAGGTGCAGTGTCTTAGCGTTTCTATTGCTATGACAAAGACCAAAAGCAACATGGAGGAGTGGGGTGATCTCTTCTTAAGCTTGCAGGTAATGGTCTGCCTGAGGGGCTCAGTGAACTTGATTGCGTTCTAGAGGAGCTGAAATGGAGACTGGAGGAATGTAGTTTACTGGCTTGTTCTCCGTGCTCAGCCAGATCACCTGCCTAGGGGTAGCACCACCCACAGTGTTCTGAGCCCTCCCACATCAGTCATTAGTCAAGAAAATGCTGCACAGGGCTGCATACATGTTGAGCTTATGGAGGCATTTTCTTAATTGAGGTTCCTTTCTCTCAGATGACTCTAGTTTGTGTCAAGTTGACAAAAACCTAGCTAGCATGCAATATTAATTTTCTAGTGCATTTAGAAATATGCAAGTACATATTTGAGGGATTTGGTTTAAGCATAAAGGATGAAGGACATATAGAACACACCCATGTTGACGGGGTAAGATGTTACCTTCTTTTATTCTTGCCTCTGTAGTGGCCATTGATGAGACATGGGACTCTCAGTCTGTGTCCCCGTGGTGGCAGCAAATGCGCATGGCCTGTATCCAGTCGGAGAACAATGGAGCGGCCCTGTTGTCTGCACACGTTGGGCATTCCGTTGCTGCACAGATGTCTAACAATGCTACAGATAAGAAAGTAAGTGGGTCCCTGTGCAGCTTTGCTCTGTGCCTGTCCAGTTGGCGGATGGACACTTTTATTTCTTCCGGTATGGCTTGCAGTGTCCTGGAGCATGTAGAGTGTGGAATTTGTGAGGACTCTGAAGTAGCTTGTCATGGATGGCGGTGCTTTCCTCACTAAGGGGTCAGGGTGAGACTAGACCCCTTTCTGGGTATTCAGTTCTGCCATCCCTTGATTGTCTCCACCTCTGCCTGGGTCAGGCAAACCAGCACTTTCTACCACACTTGCTGTATGGGTTTTCCCCTCTTCTCCTGAGGGCTTTTTTATATTAAGAAGGAAAGACTTGTTTCTCTTACATTTTATGGTAGGCCGAGTGGTTTTTCCTAGTGAGCTATTGGATTAACACCTGAGGGGGTCTCTAGCGATTTACTATAAACATTGTCAGTCCTGGAGGTTGTGGGCTAAATGTAACATTACCAGATCAAGGTGTTTACAGTGATAGAGTTGGTGGATACATTCTATCAGCACCCTAAGCAGAGCAGCCCCTGCCAAAGGCCAGAAGAGTGTGAGGTGCACATTGGTCATTACCACAGGACCTTCTCTAAATGTCCTGAGTCTTCCATCTCATCCAGTCAAGTATTAAATCTGGATAATTACTTCTCCATTGCTTTCATTTAAGTAAATGTTGATTTAGAGTCTATCATATGGCTGGGGGTGTGCTTGAACAACTTAAGTGAGGCCTGGGTTTGATCCCCAAAACAACAGTGGAAACACATTTCCCAGAGTATAAGCAGCGTATCATCTCTCAGTTCTCCCAGGCAGTTTTGGGTGCTGATGCAGAAGCCCTCACAGACTCCTGGGAAGCCCTTTCTCTTGACACTGAGTACTGGAAGCTGCTGCTGAGACAACTGGAGGACTGCCTCATACTCCAGACTCTGCTGCACAGCAAGGTGAACCCACCCACTGCCAAAGTGTCATCTCCACAGACAGAGCCACTTCCAAGACTTTCTGTTAAAAAGTTATTAGAAGGGGGAAAAGGTAAGCTGAATGCGTCTGAGTGTTTGCAAATGTACACATATTAATTTGAATATTATTTACTTGTTGACGAAGTGGCCAGGGCTTGCTTTGAACTCATAGTCCCTCTGCCTTAGTGAAGTGCTAGGAACATTGGTGCATTTATAATTAATTTTAGAGCAGCCCTAGGTTTTCAGTAGCGAAATGTGTACAAGACTCCCATCCTTGGATCTGCGTCCGTCCTTCTCTCTGGTCCCATCTCACCCACTCACAGACACTTGAGTCCTGCTCGTGTTCAAGACCCTAGCCGAGGGCCCTCCCAGAACCCATTCTCAGGCAGCTTTCTCTTCTCCCTGCGTATCTCCAGAGAGCCAGTAGCTTCATCCCTTCCTCTTTTTCTCCCCCTTTTTGTGCTTTTAATTTTTCCTTAAATATGTTTTATGTTTCATCACCACATAGTAGTCCTACATATTTATGAGACATAGTGTGACATTTTAATACATTTATGCATCGTAAGCACAGTTCCACTGCATAGATATTTGTCACTGTTTTGTGTCAGGAGCACTCAAAATCCTCTCCACTGTCTTTTTTGAATAGACCATTAGTTTAGATTCCCTGCTGTGCTACGAACCAGCAACTTACTTACCCTGCCCAGCTGCATCCTGGTACCCACTGCTGTCCTTGCACTCTCTCCAGCCTCTGCGCCTATGAGAGCAGCTGTGTAGTTCTCACACGTCAGTGAGAGCATACAGCAGAGGCTCCCATGTCGTCAGTGAGAGCCCTCAGCAGTGGCTCACTTCTTCTCTGGCACATGACTGTCTACTGGCACAGCCATTCTGGTTCAGGACATGAAAAACTTCACATTTAGTTTTCTTTGAGCGTTCAGTCTTCTTTCAGAGTCCCTGTTAAGCACTTGATCCCAGATGCTGTTTCTAGATTTATATATTCAAGTGCTTGTAGATTTTTAAGATTTATTTCTTCATGCGTGTGTGCATGTACGTGCAAGCACATCAACTTTGTGTGCGCGCAAGGACGGCAGCAGAGGGTGTCAGGTGCCGCTAACCAATCTTCTCTTCCTTATAGGCTAGGTTGAAGCCAGCAAGACCCAGGCACCCCTCTGTCTCTGCCTGCCTCAGAGATGGGCTTACAGGGTGTCTAGGATGCCTAGCTTGTTACAGGGTGTCTAGGATGC
>OU015747.1:136069215-136093418 GCA_907169655.1 Acomys percivali
GTCTAGGATGCCTAGCTTGTTGCAGGGTGTCTAGGATGCCTAGCTTGGTACATGGTGATGAGCTCTGGGCTCCAGTCCTCATCGTTCTCTCTCAAACCCTGCGCCATCCTGCCAGCCCTGTGAGTGCTTACAGATTTCTATTTACTTAACTTGCTTTCTCACGCTTTATGAGATTTGTAACAATTTTTAAATTGTAAATTTACTGTATACCTTGTTGTCACCTAAAGAAGGTTGAGGATATTAACCCAAGAAATATAGTGAGGAGCATAATTCTAGAGTAACTGTTCTGAGGTAACTTAGAAGCCAGACATGAAGATCAGGGTTTCACAGATGAGGATGAGTACACTGTGAAGCACTGTTTCTCTGGGAAACTATTTGAATCAAAATAAGAGGTAAGCCAAGCGTGGCGGTCACAGCTCAGCCCAGCTGTCCTGGAAGCAGATGGGGGTGAACATTTGAGCTGATAAATTTTAAACCAGCCAGAATGGACAACATAGCGAAACTTCATTAACACCCATGCCCCTCTACCCCAGAAGACATGGAGACTGGGGTAAAAGTTAATGTTCATTATTTTCAAATGAATTATTTGTTTTAGGTAATAAACAATTTTTGAGATGTCATAAATGTTTTTAGCTTACACTTAGAATATTTTGAATCTTCTTGATGAGTAAAACCTATAAACTATTACTAACTTTTGCGCATAGATATTTTATCTAGTGAAGTTAGTTGTATATTAACTGTAATATGGGGTATGGGGAAGAGTGCTTGCTGCCAAGCATGAGATCCTGAGTTCAAATCTTCAGAACCTACATAAAGGCTAAGTGTGGCTGTACACGCTTTAACTACCGTGCAGTGGGAGATGGTGACAGACTGGAGCTTGCTGCCGGCCTCACCCAGGTTCAATGAGAGACCCTGCCCCAAGTGAATAAGGCAGAGCAACATCCTCCCCTGATGTGTGCATGTGTGTGCAAGCACATAAACAAATATATACGTATTGTTTTGATGTAAAACAGAGTAACCTGGGGTAGACATTAGTTCCAGTGATAGAATGATCGTCTGGCACACACAGACGTGGTTCCCAGAACCTCATAAGCTGGGGATGGTAGCACACATCTCTTCATCACTCTAGAGGTGGAGGCAGTGACATCAGAAGTTCAAAGCCATTCCTCCTCAGTTTGACAATTTGAGGCCAGCCTGACACAAGACCCTTTCTCAAACAAACAAAGCCCTTTAAAACAGTAGTAATTCCTCCATCTATGTCTGGTGTTATACTTTGAACTTATGGACCTGGCAAGTGTGTAGCATAAAGTATTGACACGTGTGCATTTATATGTATTTAAGATGTTCTCAATGTACAAGTATGCCCCCAGATGGCAACCATCTTATTTGCGCTCCCAAGCTGTCAGCCTCGTGGCTTTTTGGCATCCCCTTCAGTTCAGGTGCAGAAGTGAACCTGCACATATCTGTCCTAAGAGAGTGTCTGCCATATCCTGTATTTGGCTCCACTTAGCACGCTGCTGCTCATATTTACCAGATTTCATTTTCTTTCCTGTCTCAAACCTGTAGGTGGTGTTGCAGACAGTGTAGCCAAGTGGATATTTAAACAAGACCTCAGCCCTGAATTGTTGAAATGTGCCAACAAAGAAAGAGATGTAGAAAACCCAGATGAGCCCCAAGAAGGTATTGCCCGAAGTCTCCTTGAGGTGTCAGAGGTGGAGATAGACCTAGGAGCCGTACCAGGTGACACCCAATAATGAGCATCATGGAATCTGGGGTGGAGCGGTGGATGTAGCTGAGTTCTTCTCATCAAAGGATGCTGTGGCCCTCTTGTGTCTTCCAGACTTGCTCCATCTAGCCTATGAACAGTTCCCTTGTAGCCTTGAGCTTGACGTGCTGCACGCCCATTGCTGCTGGGAGTATGTTGTTCAGTGGAATAAAGACCCAGAGGTAAAAGTCTCCATCTGCTGATTGTGTCTGCACACGTGTCATACAGTCCAGGCTTGTCCTGGAACTCGGGAAACATTTGCTTTTCACCTTGTGCCTGCACTCTCTCTCTCTCTCTCTCTGTCTCTGTGTGTGTGTGTGTGTGTGTGTGTGTGTGTGTGTGTGTGTGTGTGTGCGTGCACTGAGCATTGAACCTGTGGCCTTGTGTTTGGTAGATACGCACTCCAACACTGAACTATATCCCCAACCCTTTTAAATTTACATCTGGAGACAGGGTCTAGTTAAGGTGCCCTCACTGGCCTTGACCTGTGGCTTTCCTGAGTAGTAAGCAGCATGTACCACAGTGGCTGACTGTGTAATTAAGTGTCACTTTCTTACACCTTATTAATTCATTTAGATTTTAGGAATTATCTGCATTCCTTTTGTCATCGACTGGAAACCTATTGTGGTTAAGCTGAGACTGGCTGTGATTGACACTCTGCTGTGGGGACTCAGGGAGAGGTGATGGAGGAGCATGGGAAGGGGTCCCGTGCTGGGGTCATTTTTTGGTTAAGGTTAACAAAGGCAAGTCTATTATTTAAATCACTCTGAAAGTGTTTTCTTTTAATATATAGTATCATTACATACTAAAGAGCCTTTCTGAGGAGGGAGGAAGGGCACTTTACTGTATCAGAGTGAGATATTCACCTTTGGGATTTTTAAACAAGAATGCAGCCTGAGATAAAGACCTCAAAAAAGAATTTGGATTCAAGCGGAGTCTTTACAAGAATACTTATGAAGGAGGTTTGAGTAAAGCAGGTGACAAAGGTAATACTTACAAGATGCTTTTGTGTCTTGTTTCATCTTGGTGTCAAGTCTTTCTTAAATGGGTGAGGTGGTGGGTAATAGATTTGGTGACCAGTGGTAGGTTAGCCTTTCAATTGGGATCCAAAGCAAAGCTTGGAGCCACTTCCTAGGGTGCTTCCAGAGCAAGTGCCCACAGGAAGGTCATGACTCTGTGTGCCAAGTGAGGCCTTATCAGAGTTGAGAGGCCAGCAAGACTAACTTTGGACAAGAGTTAGCCGTATACACAGTAGGGCTGTTTCTGGGCTATTCTTCTGATCCAAATATAAGAAAAATGGTGAGCCAGGCATGGTGGTGCATGCCTTTAATACCAGCACTTGGGAGGCAGAGGCAGGTGGATCGTTGTGAGTTCGAGGCCAGCCTGATCTACAAAGGCTACACAGAGGAACCCTGTCTTGAAAAACCAAAAAATAAAAAAATAAAAAATAAAAATACTAGAACCAACCATCAGGCACCAGGCTGGCTTTAGGAACTTTACCCTTTTTTTTTTTTTTTTAACCAAGATTACAAATACTGTTAGGTCAGTGCCCCATTTCACACAGAAATGCAGGAAGAAATAAAGCTTTAAAGCACACATCTTCAAGTAAGGAGAGAACCTGTGTTCCATACTAGACTGGTAACAGTACAGAGCACTGTGTTAAGAGAAAGGAAGCAGCACAGCGTTTGTTTCTGGCTCACACAGTTGGCATAACCACCTTCGTACCGTTCCCACTCCTTACACTATCCTAGTGGCCGCATACAGCGGGCTTGACCTTTGGAAGCATCCTTGGGCCATTGTCTTAATTTCCCCTAAATGGAACATCCTACAATGGTAGTCATCTTGAAGCTGTAGAGAAAGTACCGTGCATAACACCCAGTGTCCTCGTTAGTGCAACCATTGCCTCTATTAGGATGACTTGAGTAATGGCTGGCTGTCTTGTTTGTGTGGCTTTCTTTTTAGGTATTCATCTACTTTACTCATCACACCCCATCCGAACTTCACTACACACACACATAACAAACAGGCAAACACACTGACGCACATATACCACATGCACTCACGCGTGTACATACCCCTACCTTTAATTTTAAATTGAATTTTTAAAAAGAATTTCTAGTATCAACAAGTGTGGGGGCAGTAGTGATGGGAGGGCGTCACAGGGTTTAGCAGACACCTGGAAGATTTTGTAATATTACATGCTGTTACTTGAATTTGAGCGTGTCAGCTTTGTGATTGCACAGATCGCTTTGAAGCCTCCGCTGTGCTGTTTCCCGCTGTCTTGCTGTAGTTCTTCTGTACTTAGCATTTGCTTCTGACACTCTCTGATATGTTTGCTTTCATATTTATTGTCTGCAGTTGGTCTTTGCTACTTTTGGGGCTCTTTTTTTCTACCCTTTATCTCTCTGGCTTTACCCCCTAATACTAGATAGGAGAGAGACAAGGAGGGGGGGGGGGGAGAGAGAGATCTTTGAATCTAATTTCTTTCCTTTTGCTTCTTCTTTGACCATAGCTACTAATGAACCACAAGCAACTGTAAAATGGCTTGCTATTTTACAACAGTAGCCAGTTCTCTTAACTCCTGGCCAGCCCTCTTTCCATTCTCCAGCCTGGTCCCTTCAAATGTTTCTCCCAACCTTTCCTCTCTCAGTTCTCCAATAGTCCCTTAAACAGTCCCTTCTCCCAATTTTCCCAATACTATAGCTCCAAACTATAACATCTGTTGTAGCTTCAACTTCTCCTGGGTCAGCTGTCTCCTTTCAGTATTTTCTTCATCTCTTCTCACTCTGCTAGCTGCCCCCCCCCCCCAGTTCTTTTATATCCTATCCTGTTCCCAGATCCAAGAGGCAACCAACACTGAAGGTCATAGGGTCAAGCAGTTCTAACAGCTAAGAATTCTTAAAGAGCCAGCTGTCTAGCACTTGGAATCTTTTAAAGGTCTGGGCACACAAAATAAATCACACTATGTTTGTCTAGCTCTCTTACTAGACTCTACGCTCAGTGAAGACAAAGATCTAGGTCCATTTTAGTTTTGTGTAGTATTCCTGGGGCCTTAAGTAGGATTGGTGCACAGTAGATGCTCCAAATAGGTTGCATAATGATTGTTTGCAAAAGGAAACTTGATTTTCACACCTGTAAAATTCAGGTATTGCCTGAAAAGAATAATTGTGTGGAATGTAGACCTCAAGGTGCTTGAATCTCCCTGTCATCATATCTGGGTGTGTCTAGAAATTAATCATTAATTAGATAATGAGATGATTGATGTTATCTTAACAAAAGTTATTTCTTACCTAATGCACAGAGTTTCTTTGGTTTGTCTTTTCCTCCTGCTCCTCCTTCCACTCTCCCTGCCTCTCCTTGTTTGAGTCAGCTTAGCCTGGACCTCCATCTGTAGCCCACATGGGCTGGATTTCATGGTTCTTCTGCTTCTGTCTGTCTGTCTGTCTGTCTGTCTGTCTGTCTGTCTGTCTGTCTGTCGTTTGTTTGTTTTTGAGATAGAGCCTCACTATGTAACTCTGAGTGTCCTGGAACTCACTGTGTAGAGCAGTGAGACCTCAACTTCACAAAGATCCACCTGCCTCTGCCTCCCAAGTGCTGGGATTGCAGGTGTGCACCACCTCGCCCAGCAGCTACTGTTGCTCCTGCACCTGCTCCTCCTCCTCCTTCATGTATGTGAGTGTTTTGCCTTCATGTATATATGTGCATTATGCGCATGCCCAGTGCCCTTGGAGATTCAAAGAGGGTGCTGGATCCCCTACAACAGTTTGGGTTATGGGTAACTGTAAACCATCATGTGTGTCCTCTGCAAGAGCAACAAGTGCTCTTCATCACTGAACTTTCCAGCCCCTTTGCCAAATTCTTAGATAGCTTAATGCGGATCTTTAGTAAGAAGTGTCCAGCAGGAGCTGGAGAGCCGGCTCGGTGGTTAAGGTTGCTTGGTGCTCGTAAGAGGACCTGAGTTTAGTTCTTCTTAGCACCCTAGTCTGGATGTACACAAGCACCTGTAACTCTAAGCTCTCTCGCCTCCACAGGCCTCCTGTCACACACAGTACTCCCTCACCACACACACACACATAAATACAAATCTAACTTTAAAAAAAAGGTTTTCATTGATGTGAAATAACCATTATCTTCTCTCTCTTCTGTCTAAGGAAGCACGCTTTTTGGTTAGGTCCATAGAACACTTGAAGCACATTCTTAATGCACATGTTCAAAATGGTGAGTAGCAGCGCTTAAGCCCTCCTGAGCCCTTGCCATAGTAGGATGGGATTTGTCAGGTTTACATCCTCCACTACATCTCACTGTGCATGACTGTGTGCAAAGTCTCCTTCTGAGACCATGGAGCTACTACTACTGATTGCCAGCTGCTTTGCGTGTGAATAAAAGCATAGGTTTTGCTGTTGTTTGCTTACGTGAGTCTTTTCTTTAACTGTTTTAATTTTCAAGTACTTGGAAGTGAGGAGGCAGGTGTTTTCTTTTTTTTTTTTTTTTTTTTTTCCTGTCCTTCCTGCAGTAAGGTCTCATGTTGCCCAGGCCACCCTTGAACTCCTGATTCTCTTGCCTTATTCTCCCAAAGGCTGGCATTACAGGCATGAGCCACCACATCTGGCTACTTTGATGTATTTTTAATATTTTATTATTGTAATACTTTATATAAGAATTAAGCTGCTCTTAACAATTTGTGGGTGTCTTTTTTGTTGTGAATTTCTGAGATATTCTGGGGACCAGTAGGTAGTGTTAACAGACACTTCCCAATAGGTTTTCCCAAATCCCTGTCTCAGTCTGTGTGTGCTTCATTTGTTTCACACACTCACCAAAGCTAGAGAACCAGGAGTGCAGGTCAGTAGCAGAGCCTGGCTGAACATGTGCGAGCCCCATGCTCCACCCCCAGTATAGCAACCAAGCAAACATCTTAGACCTTTCTGGGGGATGTGCTGTCATCTTTTCCTTTTATTTATGATACTGATTTTATACTGTCTATAGGTATACTCTTCTGTTCCCTTATGCATTTTTAAAAGTGAAAACTCTGAATAAGATGCAAGAATTCATTTTTATTAAAAATGAAAATTCTGCCTAAGAGGCAAGAAAAAACATATAGAGTCCACATGACTTCGTAAGCCTGGGGAAGAGAGTTGTATGTCTGATGAAGTTGCATCTGGAGCATTCTGTTGATGTTTCATTTCATTTGCTGCACAGGTATCGCACTGATGATGTGGAATACGTTCTTGGTTAAAAGGTTTTCTGCTGCTGCCTACTTAATGGATAAGGTGAGGTGGTTTTAATTTTCACATACTGATGTCTTAATTTAGTTCCCTTGATTGCTTGAAATTAGAAAGATTCCTTACACTGGGGTGTGTGGACAGCTGGTAGACTGGATTTCTGGTTGTCATACTGCGTCTTACTCCTGCTCAGTTAAGTGTACTTCCCAGAAATAGCTTTTTAAATTGTATGTGTACATATATGTGTGTGTTATTCAAATATGTACACATGTATATCCACATATATATTTGAGGTTATAATATAATGATGTCATTAGCCTCCTTTGCTTTCTTCCTCATATGTATACCCTGCCTCACTCGCTTTCAAATCCATGACCACTTTTTCTTTGATTGTTATTACATATATAACACATATACTTCTAAACATATAAATATAACCTGCTCTGTCTATATAATATTATTATTATTGTATGTATATGTTTTCAGGGCTGACCATTTGGTATTGAATAACCAATCGGTGTGCTCTTTCCTAGGGAAGACTGTTTCTCCCACTCTCGGCATTCCCTAGTTGCCTGTAGTTCTTCGTCTATGGTTGCGGCCTCATGAGCTTTCCCTCTTCCACGTTAGCAAGTCCGCTGGTGCATCCTTGTTCAGCTCGTATTTAGACAGTAGTGTTGGTGACCCTTCCTAAGGTGTAGCTTTTCTGATGTCTCTAGAAGAGACAATGGCACAGCAAGCTCCCTGTTTCCCTGGCTCGTAGAGTCCTGCAGCCCTCTCTTCTACAGTGAACTCTGAGTCTTAGGTGACTGAGTTGAGACTGTGCTCTGCATTTTGACTGGTTGTAGTTTTCTGTCTGTTGCAATGAGAAGTTTCCTTGATGAGAAGTGAACAGTAACTTATCTGTGAGTGTAAGAACAAACATTTAGGATGTATTTAGTGACTGTGCTGGGTTATGACTTTACTATCTCCAGTTAGTTGCTAGGTTTCCAGAACCAGAGTGAGTTCCCTCTTGTGGGGTGGGACTTATGTCCAATTAGAGAGCTGTTGGTTACAAGGTCCGTGTGCCACTAATGCACCCTCTGGGTTATCATTCCATGCTTGTTGTTATTATGCCTCATAGGAATCACAGCTGGGAAGGAGTGCTGGTTCCTTTTCTCCTTTGGAAGACTGCATAGTGCTAATCCTCAGGGAGTAGTCATTCAGGTCACTTCCAGCTTAGGGGCCCCTGAGCCCTGTTTCTGAAGTGTGTGGTGTCTTCAGCATTAGGGACTTAACTTTCACCCCTTGGGGGCATCCAGGTTTAGAATGTCTTGGGAGTCTCCTAGACAGCCCTGACCAACACTCAGAAGAGAGCATCTCATGCCTGTTGGTGGGGTTTTCACTAAATAGTATATTATTCTTGGGAACATTGTCATCCCAGATAGGATGTGCATGCGTGTGTGCGTGCGCGCGCGCGCGTGCGTGCGTGTGTGCGTGCATGCGTGCGTGTGTGTGTGTGTGTGTGTGTTACAGGTATTTTTAGGTAAATAGTTAATGGCATGATTCCTTACGACCTTCCCAGATGCCTTTAACTGTTGTTTCACCCTCCTCCCTCTTCTCTGTTCTCTCTTCCTTGTCCTCTGACTGGAGCTCCCTGTTTTCCCATCTCCCAGATCAGTGCCTGTGCTCTGCTATTTCTTCTCTATTTCTCCTCTGCTCCCCCGACACTGCAGTCTCCATCATACCGTTTTATTTTCCTGATTTCTGTAGTTACACAAGGATATGGACTCACATCTGAAGATTGGAGCCTCAGATGAGAGAAAACACACAACATTTTTCTTCCTAGATCTAGGTTGCTGCACTCAATATGTTTTCTAGTTCCATCTGTTTACTTGCAAAGTTCATGGTTTTATTTTTTATTACGTCTGAATAGTATTCATATTATATAGGTACCAATTAATTTTTCACTATGTATTGATCAGTTGTAGGACATAAACTGTTTCCATTTCCTAGCTATTGTGAATAGAGCATGGTTGAGTAAGTAGGATGTGTGCCAAAGAGTGGAATAGTTGAGTCATATGGTAGATTTATTTCTAGCTTTTTGAGTATTGTCTACTGTGGTTTCCGAGTGGCTGGACCACTTTGCAATCCCACTAACAGTGATTGAGGGTTCCCTCTTCTCCACAGCACCTTTAGTTGTCAGCTGTATTTTGCTATTCTGACTTGGGTATGATGAAATCTTAGAGTTGTTTTGATTGACATTTCTCTAACTGCAAGAGTCCATGAGTGTGCGTGTGCGTGTGCGTGTGCGTGTGCGTGTGTGTGTGCGCGTTAATTCTTAGCCATTTTTTATTTCTTATTTTGAGAGCTCTGTTTGGACCTCAGGCCCATTGTTTTGAATAGGTAATTGTTTTTCACTCAGCATTTTAATAACAGAAAGGGCCAGAAAACGGACTAGGGAATAAGCCATATGTGCAAAAGCTCTAGAGCAGCTGGCTGTCTCAAGTAAGGAATCAGGTACCTTTTATGTAAATTACAAATGTACAGAAAAACATCACTCTAAGAAATATGTAATAGGGTTGAATGCACTTCTGGCGTTTGTGCCTAAACTTATCCATGAAGCACTGCCTGTCTTCCCTGGATCCTCCTCCTATAACGTGGTGGTGTTGTCGAAGCACACATTCTTGGCAATTGTTTTTTTCCTTTTTTATTTTTGGTTTTTTTTTAAAACTCTTAGCGATTCTCTTGCCTCAGCTCCCAAGTGACTCAATTATAGGTGTATACCACCACACCTGACTACAAAACCTTAACACTTTGATAATTTCTCCTAGGATGTGATGTATCAGGAGATAACAAAAGCAGATAGAGAATACTGCATAAGAAAATAGTCACTGTCAATTTCCCTTTCTAGATTGACAGCGTCCTGGATTTAGAGACTTAGAAGTTCTTTCATGTGACAGGGACGTGGCTGTAGGGAAATAAGAAGTTGGGCATGAAGAAAACACCTTTGCAGGCAGTGGTTTGGGATTTTCTAGTTTGTGACCCACTTAGCACAGAGTTTTCTTAGCATTTGTGGTAAAAGCTACTGCTCAGTACTGAAGACATCGGGCCATTTTCAGTAGTGAAGTTGCATGCTCAGGAATTCTGGCAGCATTATGGGATGTCACACAGTTGGGCTGGACTGAGCCTGCTGTCCAAGTCTGGTACAGCAATTAATCTCAGGTAATGAGGTAATGTTTTTCAGTCTCAGCTCTACTGTCCGCTGTGAACTATCAGGTAACTTTCCTGAAGGTGGACCTTCCACCTCCCACTTAGCCTGTAGACACACTTCAGGAAGTCTTCATGGGATCAAGGAAGTCCTTTTTAGCTGGAGTAGAATTCTTATCTGTTCTGGTGTTTTCTGGGTAACCATTTAAAATTATTTTACCCACAAAGTTCTTAGGTGTTCTTTACTAGTTTTCAGATTGTACAAACAGAGCTGGATTTTCCCAAGCCTCTGTTGCCTCCTTCCGCTATTCTGTCCATCTGTCTTGTCATCTTTCAGCCTCCCCACCCCTTGCTTCCTTTTTGACAGTCCTACATTGGCTGGCTTTGAAATTTCAAATTCAAGATCTTCTTTCCTCTGCTCTCATGGACTAGGATTTGAGCCATGTACCACTCTATCATGCCTTTCAAGAACTTTCTCTTATTCAAAAATATGCAATTTCCTAGTGGAGGGGGATTTTTATTATATGTATTTATTTCACTTTATGTGCATGAATATTTTGCCTGCATGCATGTATGTGCATAATGTATACACCTGCTGAAGCTCTAAATGCTTGTGAGTCACTGTGTGGATGCAGGAAGTGGAACTGGGTCCTCTGCTAGAGCGACAAGTGCTCTTAACTGCTGGGGCATCTCTCCAGCCCAGGGAGATATACATACATATGTGTGTGTGTGTGTGTGTGTGTGTGTCATAATTATTCATGAGTTCAGTGTGATTGTGTGTGTGTGTATGTGTTATAATTTTTGAGTCCTATTAGAAAAGAAAAATGCCCTTATTGTTGGTACAGGCCAATAGTTAATTACTGGCATGTGCACTTATAACTGTAATTCTGGCTCCTTTTAATTTTCTGTCCATTCAGGTTGGAAAGTCTCCAAAGGATAGGCTATGCCGAAGGGTGAGTCTTGTCGTAACCTGCACTCTACATACTGACTGACTGTAGGAGTAAACTTTGATTTTTACTGTTGAGGTGATGTATCTGGAGATAACAAAACAAAAAGATACTGCATTAAGGAAATAGCTGTGATCTACGGTCTCCATCAGTTTCCTGCCTAGATTGGCGGCTAGCATGTTTAATTCTTAAGGTTCGTTTAGTTTTGGACTCTGGACTGGAGGCAGCATATTGCCATATCTGCTTGGCTGTACTGTGCTCCAAAGTCTCTCAGTGGACATGCTTGACCTCAGCTGCAGGCAGGCTCGCATGAAGGGTGGATCCTGTCAACTCAGCTCTCATAACCACTGACCTCAAAGGAGACCCTGACCCATGGAGGCTGCTGACCAGGAGTGTCGCTCTTCCTCAGACTGTGACTGAATCGTTCTTCCTAAATGTCTCAAGTGTTGAGACACATAAATCTCAGTGATAAGCCCTTATTCCCCCACTCACCACAGCTGAAGACTGCTGGTGTGTTCTTCAGATGGTTGTGTGACTGGAATTAAGCACACACACACTCTGATGACATACTTCAAGGACGCGAAAAGTTGGTTGCTTGGTGACTTTCAAAAGATGGTACAGAGATACAGTGGCCTCTCACATCGACCTGTTGAGGGCGTCAATGGGACCCATTCCTTGAAAAGTGTGAATCTAGTATTTGGTTATCAAATGGGGGATTCTAGTTTTATTCAGAGAATTCTGTTCAGTGCCTTCAAAATGCTATGAAACCAGCAGCCCAGCTGTTACCTTAGTGCTTTCCTGGTTGAACTTCCTATATGTGTCTTACCATATTTCATGGTTAGTTGGCTAGCAAATTTCTGGCAAGTTGAAAACTCTTTTTTCCTTTTCTTTTCTTTTCTTTTTTTTTTTTTTTAAGACTGATTGAGCTGGGTGTGGTGGCACACACTTTTAATCCCAGCACTTGGGAGGCAGAGGCAGGCAGACTGTTGTGAGTTCAAGGCCAGCCTGGTTTACAAATCGAGTCCAGGTCAGCCAGTGCTATTACACAGAGAAACCTGGTGTCAAAAAAAAAAAAAAAAGATTGATTGATTGATTATGTATACAGTGCTCTGCCTGCATGTACACCTACAGGCCAGAAGAAGGCATCAGATTACATTATAGATGGTTGTGAGCCACTATGTAGTTGCTGGGAATTGAACTCAGGACCTCTGGAATAGCAGTCAGTGCTCTTAACCTCTGAGCCATCTCTCCAGCCAAAAAAAAATCTGTCTTTACAGTGCACAGACACGAAATGTTACTGTCTTCTCTCCTGCCCTTGTTGCTAGAGACTTAATTCAGAGTCTTATATAAGCTGAGTGTACTCTACACTGAGCCACACCCTCAGAACATGAACTTTTAAGATTGATAGTAATAACACTAAATGCTAATATCAAGCTGATTGACACTACTGACCTCAGTGGGGGGAACTTAAAATATGTAATGACTTCAGGTTGTATTCATGCAGAAAGTCAGTCATACAGACATGCTAAGATCTATTGTTTTCTGATAGTACAGTAGTTTTGTTGCAAGGACTTACTGTTTCCTTTTTGAAAACAGGATGTGGGGATGAGTGACACAGCAATGACATCCTTCCTTGGTTCCTGCCTGGATCTTCTTCAGACATCACTGGAGGTAAAAGAGGTGCATGCTAGCCAGGCATGGTGGTACATGCCTGTAATCCCCTCTTGGGAAGCTGAGCTAGAAGGACTGAAGCCAGGGCCATGCAGTGAGACCACATACACATAACACACTTCTCCCCTGACCCTTTCTCATCTGAGTGTCTCTTTAGATATTAAAGATTCAGAAAATCATTGCGTTTAAGAAATTAAATTATGATGGGATTACTTAAAATATTCATTTGGAGATCTTGGCTTTAGCCTAAAGAGTGATATTCATATTCTCTGACTGACTGATTCTCTCTCTCCCTCAAGTTACACGTTTGTGGCTTCTCAGTTATACTGGGGAATATAGAGTACACGTTTGCACTTTGGGGTGTTTCAGTGTGCGGTTCTTATCCTCTGGTTCTTGACACAGCCTTCCATTCCTAACTTGCGCAGGCTGACATTAGCAGGGATGAAATGCAGGTGCCGATCCTGGACACTGAGGATGCCTGGCTGTCCGTGGAAGGCCCCGTCTCTATAGTGGAGCTGGCACTTGAGCAGAAGCCTATTCACTACCCACTGGTGGAGCATCATTCCATCTTGTGCTCCATCCTGTACGCGTCCATGCGCTTTTCTCTGAAGAGTGTGAAGCCACTTGCCCTTTTTGATAGCAAGGTGAGTTCCCCCAGAGGGTCGCAGAGCTGTTTTGGAGTTGCTGGTTAGCAGGCACATGAGCTTTCTTAGTAAATTGTGCATGTTTGGTTTAGTGATTTGTGGGGGATGATCCACTGAGGGGATCTAGGTCCCTTATCCCCCTATTCCATTCTTCTGATTTACTCATGATGTCATTCAGTGTCATTTGCGCTTTGCCCTCTGCTGTCGGTCCCTTTCATTCTGCATATTCTCTCTCCACAGACCCATTTTCTTCCTCTTGTATTTCTGTAGGCAGGACTTACTCATACAGTTTGATGAGTATGCAGCTTATCCTGGATCTCCTTGCAGTAGTATCAGCTTCAAACATGGTCCACAGAAAGGCTCTGCGTCATTTGGCTGGCTAATAAGTCCTTCCCTTCTTGGGTGCCCCTGAGGTACAGGGTTCATAGGAAGTAAAAACTTCATTACTCAGCCATTACTGAGTTGGAGAATGCACCTTCAGCACATGAGAAAGTGTCACTTCTCAGCCTTTGGCTAAGGTCAAGTGTAATATCAGACTTTTCTCAAGGCAAGCTTTCCCTCAGGTACCTGTCCCTGTAGGAGCAGAGAAAGTGTCTCCCCATGGAAACGCCACCTTTCTAAAGGGCATGCAAGGACGTGGCCTGTGTGCAGCTGCTCCAGTTACACTCACAGCCCTCAGGGTCATGATCTGTTCTTACTATTCTAAGGATTTTCCGCCACATAGAACTGTGGAGCCAGGAGGGACTTCCCACAGCCTCTCCTTCTCTGTCAGCCATCCCTCAGTCACATATCCCGTCCCTCTGTCTTCCCTGTGTTGTCTGGTTTTCATAGGCAACCAACCATTTTGTGTGGCCAATGCCTAATTTTTTTTAGATTTGTCTATGTCCCCTAAATTTATCACACCGCTTTGTTGTTCCCATGTCTTTGCACCTTGTCTATCACAAAGAGCTCAGCAAGTTTGATGCATGAAGTTTCAGGTGGATTCCCTAGTAAGGGGAGCGGGGGCTGTCTCTAACACGGACTCTGTTGCCTGCTTTTTGATGGCTCTCCTCTGGTGGGGCTGCCTCGCCAGGTCACAGGGGAAGAGGGCACACTCATTCCTGGTGTGACTTGATGAGCTAGGGTGGGTGGGTGGGGGCTCCCCTTTTCTGAGGAATAGAGGAGGGAAAAGAGGGAGGGGGTATGAATGGGATGTAAAGTGAACAAATAATTATTTTTTAAAAGTTTAATGCATTTGCAATCAAGATGTTCAAGGAAAAGTGAATGTCCACAGTGTGCAGAAGAGTAGTGTTGTGAGGGAGGTTCAGTCAGGGGTGGGAGCGGGGCCTAGAGAATAAATCCTAAAGGCTCTGGAGGAGCTCACCTCAGCACCAACTGCAGAGCCAAAGGAGTCCGAAGGTTACATCACATCTCTTTTCAAGCTTGGGGCTGGGCAGATCATTTCTAGAGAGCTTATTTAGAATGCTTGAAAGTGCAGAAGCAGAAGGAATACACATTTGAAGAGAGAGATTTGGGGACTGGTGATAGAGTTTAGTGGTAGAGCGCTTACCTGATGTACCTGATGGATGCTCTGGCTTCTGTCTCTCTCTAACCTTAGAGTAAGTTTGGGGCCATGTTGTTGTTGTTGGGGTTGTTAGTGGTTTGGTTTGGGTTTAGTTCGGTTCGATTTGGTGTGAGACAGGGTTTCTCCATGTACCCCTAGCTATCCAGTAACTCACTCTGTAGACCAGGCTGGCCTGGAACTCAGAGATCTGCCTGCCTCTGCTTCCTGAGTACTTGTGATTAAAGGTGTGTGCCACCACTGCCCAGCTGAGAGAGATTTTTAGTTAGCATTTAACATTTAGAATACAATTGTTAGGGGAAGGTATAGCATAGCAGCAGAGACTGCATCTAGCCTGCAGAGGATAAACTTTTAACTTTTAACTTTTAAAAGAAAGAAAAGGGGGATTCTGAAGACAGATTTTATCAATGAAACATTATATATAGTAAATACTAATTTTGAATTAGTGTATCTTTCATTTAAAATTGTAAAAGATATGTTAAGTAATACTAGGTTTAGCATGGCAGATCTTTGCTAGCCAGGACTACCCATACCTGGGCAAGGTAAAGTGTTGTTGAGTGGCAGGCCTCAGCTCTGTACTCCATTTCCTGCTGAAGGAAACCTGATAACCCTGTTGTCTGGTTGGGTTTTGTGTTGGGGGATTGTGGAGGCCAGAGGATGGTGTCTTCCTCCTTGTACCTCTTGTCCTGACTGCCTGAGACTGCTAGTCTCAGAACCAGAAGCTCCATGTTCACTCTAGGCTGGCTGGCCAGTGAGCTGATCCACCCCACTCCACACAGCCTGTGGGGTGTCAGGCACACACAGCCATTCCAGCTTTTCATGATAGTGCTGAGGATGTGAGTTCAAGTACTCATGCTTGCTCAGCAAGTGTTCTTACCCACGAATCAGCCTGCCCTGTTGTCTGTGCCTCTTTAAACATGTCTGTTTCTTTAAAAAGTAATACAAGTATTTTTATAGATCCAGAACACATGCTAATTGCTCCAGTTATCTAATACTACTTAACCAATTATCCCAAAAGACTTGGTGGCTGCACACAACCAACACTTGTTCTTTTAGATATTAGCCTTGCACATGGTAGCGATTAACTCCATCACTGAGCTAGACTCACAGACCTTGGTACTTTGCTGTGCCCCTTATGTGGATTACAGACATGATTCACCCACCTGGCTCACTTTTTCAGTCCTCATGAGTCTGAAATCTGACTTCCTTACCTAGCTACCATTGGCATAAGTGTTCTTGTGAGACTGGCGGAGTGCTTCACAGAGGTCTCAGCTAAAGGCGCAGCTGGACTGGGGATTATGATATATTCATGTACTCCATGTAGCTGTGTCTGTAGGGTGGCTCACTTAACCACTGGACCCTCTCAGAGGGAGCAAACAAAGGCACCCAAAGCAGAAGCCTTGGTTCTCAGGAGCCCAGTCTGGAACGTCTAGTTATGTTTGCTGGCAGATGGCAGCCCACAGTTGAGGGAAAGAGGGATCACACAGAGCTGGAATACTAGGCAAGTGGGGGCTGCTGCACAAACACTATACACTGGTTACCAGGTTGGATGATGAACAGAATGCTGAGATCTTTCTGTTCAAGGAGAAAGTAAAAGTCAATGGTGAATTACTCATAGTAAAGTCATTTCATTTTTAAAAAATCTTTCCCTTAGTCTCCTCTTATAATCCATCCTCATCAGGGTTTTTGTTTTGTTTTTCTTGTTTTTCCATTTTTTTCTTTAGGGAAAGAATGCATTTTTTAAGGATTTAACTTCAATTCAATTGTTACCTAGTGAAGAAATGGATCCAAATTTTATTTCTGTAAGACAACAGGTAAGTTAGTTACTGGATATTGTTCATGTTTCTTAGGAAATAGCAAAGCAGAAATATAGCTGTTTTTTAGAAGAACAGCTACTTCTTCAAGTGAGTTGCAGGCGCTAGTTTCCCTAGTGTGTGTTCCTTTATTGACATCAAAACAAGTTTAGAGCCAGTGAGATGGTTCAGGGGGTGAAGATACTTAGTGGCCTGAGTTCCATCTCCAGCCTCCTCCACATTCATGCTGTGGCATGTGTATGGGTCCTTATGTGCACATGAATGCACACATACACACACAATTTAAAATTAAAAATAATTTTAATGGAGTCTTTTTGACAAAGTTGACTTGAGGCACTTTTAATTATTTTCTTGATGTGTATGGGGAGCGGATGGCTGGGACTGTCCCATGGCACAGAGCATGGAAGGGAGAGAACAGCTTGTGGGGTCATTTGCACCGTCCATCCTTTAGATGAACACAGGCCATCAGCTTACACAGCGAGTGCTGGGCTACTTTTAAATGAAAAGTACTGACAAGGCAGTGCTGTGCCTTCCTGTCTTCAAGTTCTTACTGAAAGTTGTCAGTGCAGCTGTCCAGGCTCAGCACTCCGTCACCAAGGATGAAGGTCCCTCTGAAGACGCAGCACCCACTCATAGCAAAGACCACAACTGGCCAGTCCTGGCTGTGGATTTAGCCCATCACCTTCAAGTGAGCGAAGATGTCATTCGAAGGCATTATGTGGGAGAGCTGTACAACCATGGAGCTGACCTCTTGGGAGAGGAGGTGAGAATGACTTGTGATGTTCATGGGATGGAGGTTATAAAACAGCTGGAGGAGGCTGTAAATGAATATTAAAATGGTTGGATGGAATGGTATGTGAATTTGGGATGTGGAGGCAGGATGATAAGAATTTTAAGGTCATCCTCATCTACACATGAACTGACTAATGAGACCTGCTCAAAACAGCAATAAAAGAATAGAAAACTGTGGCCAGATTTGCATCTGGTGCCAGGTTCACACAGGGATAGAGCAGTAAAGCAGGGCAGGCCCTTGTGGATTGGTGTCTGTTGGAACAGACACGCATGCACAGTTCTGTACCAAGAAGTGAAAGGAACCAGAACCATAGGATAAACAGGAGCCTCGGTGGGTGAGAGAGAGCGATGACTGAACCGACCTCAAGAAGCAGCAAACTAGCTACTTGGGGAACAGTGCCTCAGATGGAAGAACAGAGGAGTACAAAGGTCCTGAGATGGCGACCAGCTTGGCAAGGTCCAAGGCCAGAAAGCCAGGGTGGCTGCCGGAGCACGTAAGCAATGAATAAGGGTGGGTAGGCATCCACTCACCAGCAAGGAATGAGGCTGTCAGCAATAAGGAGGCAGCTGGCTATTGTCCAAGCCTAAGGTCACTCTAGAGTGCTCAGCAGCCACCATCAGAGGGTGGCAGCACTGTCATGCTGAACTGAAAACTGAGGTAGCAATAAGGAATTATCTGGTGGCAAGATTTGGGCTTGAGTTCTCGGGTAGATTTCAGTTTTCCATGACACGTGGTCATGCTGAGAGGGGAAGTCATGTCTTCACTGGCAGCCTTCCTGGGACAGGCTGAGCCGCGCTCTTGCTGTATTGTTTCTCCATGTTCATCCTTAGGCCATTCTGCAAGTTCACGACAAAGAAGTCCTGGCGTCTCAGCTGCTGGTGCTGACAGGGCAAAGGCTGGCTCATGCACTTTTCCACACCCAGACAAAAGAGGGCATGGAGCTGCTGGCCCGACTCCCACCCACGCTCTGCACCTGGCTGAAGGCAATGGTGAGTGCAGGACAGCAGGAACAGGACCATGGGTGGTTTCTCCAGGGAGTTCACAGAAAGAAGCTTGCTTCATTCCAAAGAAGTGTTTTCATCAGGGGAACTTCTTCCATAGTAAAGCCTAAGGCAGTAACAATTACTGTTTGACTGCAAGAAACAAATTAATGGCTTTTGTGTCCCATTTGCAGAACCCCCAAGATCTTCAAAACACTGATGTGCCAATTGCAGCAACAGCTAAACTAGTGCATAAAGTGATGGAGCTCCTGCCAGAAAAACATGGGCAGTACAGCCTCGCCTTACACCTCATTGAAGCTGTGGAAGCCATGGCTACTTTATGACAGTAGTCTACAGTCCTGAACTACATAGTCACTGCATGTCATTTTACACAGTAACACTGGGAACTTTTTGGAGGTTTTTTGTTTTTGTATAATAAAAAAATAAATATATTACTTTTAAAAAGTGCAATCCTGGCTAAATTCCACTTCTTCAGTTGAGACTGGAGATAAAATATAAACACAGTAACTATCCTGTAATTGATGCAGATGCTTTACTGTTTATTTTTTCATTCAAATAAGCACCTTTATTGTTAAACTTTGGTAATGTAACTGGTTATTCTTTGCAGATTTTGTTCTTACTGTAGTAGTTCATAACCAAGTGACTCCTGTGGGGATTGTGTTCATATAGCTTCCATCAGCACGCTAGAGATGCAGCCCATGTCCCTTTACCACATGCAGAATGTCCTCATGGATGGCCCTGTTCCAGGATGCCACCTGGCAGGGAGCTCTCAGTGCTGACCACTTCCTGTCCAGGGCTCTGCTGCTGCTGCTGTCACATGAGAAAAGGCTTGAGATCACCAGAGGAACCTGGGAAGGATCCCGAGCCTGCCGCTCTTGCCAGAATCGGGAACCAGAGATGTGAACAATGCAGCAAAGTCAATTATAATGTAAATTAAGATTTACTCTATTTTGTCAAGTTCCAAAATTATATCCAAATCAGGTAACTGTAAAAATGTATTATCTTGTAAGACATGTAAAAAAAAAAAAAACAAAGCAAAGATTCTAAAATATTTAAAAGTCCAACTTTATTTTTCTTCCAAGTGTTCCAAAATGTCTGTTTCTGGGACTTGGTCATGTTGCCTGTCCTGGGAGCAGAACAGAGAATATACTTTGTGCTGTCACAGCCTTAGCAACCCTACCTCACAGCTGGGTGCAGAGAACGACAAGCTGCAACTAGTTCTGTAGCCTGTGGTGCCTAGAGCAGCCCAAGTGCTAACCAAGTGTGTGACAAGCCCTCCTAACCCGCCTGTCCACAGTGCTTTGCGCTCTGCACATCAGCAAGTTCTTGCTGCAGTTCAGCTGTCTCTGGAATGTAGCCATACAGTGCAATTACTGGTGCCTGCCATGATCATAGTTGTTCACAGTACTCATTCTAGTAGAGGGAAGAAGTCAACTCCATTAGAAGGTTGAGAATGTTCTTCAGGGACTCCAAGTTAAAGTGACACCTAAGCATATATAAATGTGAATTCTTTTTTTGGGTCAGGTGCTCCCTCCCCCGAGCAAAATGTGAATTTTTTTTTCATTAAAAATTAGATCTAAGTAAGACTGTAACTGGCTAAAACTAATTCTGTGGACTGTTTTCATATCTTCAAAGAAGAACGCTTCAGATGTTCCTGAGGTGGCCCTGTGAAAGTATAGCTTGACTGACATAATACCATCCTCTACACAGTTCGGGAGGCCCATTCTGCCCATGGCCTTCTGCAGGACTCTGGAAGGCACAGGAACTGGGCAGCTTGCCAGAAAAGCACTGCTAATGATAATGGTCTTTTTACTCAATCCCATTACTTGTTTTGAAGGGGAGAGGGGCTTGCATTTTTTGAGAATAAAATTTGCTAAATTTACACTGATAGGTCACATAAGAGAGCCAGAACACAAATTGTTAAATTTCTAGTTAGATTAATCATCCAAAAAATGTAAAATACATAGAATTTAAAAACTAAATCCTGAGTTTGTTTAATAAAAGCAGTAAAACAGTCTACTACATTACTAAGGGCTTTTAAAATAATTCTGATGAGAAAGGAAAAATAACACTATGTATCCGTTCTCTAACAATGAAGTGCCACGAATAGAGAAATTGGGTTCTGATCTAGGGCTGGTGTCCATACAACAAGGGCATGGCACATGCCTGTAACCAGTAGTGTTTCCCTAGACACCCCCTCTCTTCCTTACAATTACGTACTTTCACCTTGTTAATCAGAGTGTTTAAATAGTCCTACCTTTCTCTGTCCCGGATGTATTTAGATACAGTAGTGGAAGGGCCAGGACCAGTGTGGACGCAGCAGTGCACAGTGCCAGGCTTCCCAATGCTTCACACTTAGAAAAGTTCACCAAAGTCACAGTAAAGCTTGCTACATTTAAATAGCTTCTAAAAATATTACTTGTGATTTAAAATCATGGAAAACTAAGACTTAGTGCCAATAAGCTTACATCGATTATAGTGTTCACTTAGAAGCTGCTGTTAGCCATTTCTTTAAGAAGTAAGTATCCCATAGCACACAGACTATAGCAACAGTGACAGCCCTCTCACCTCACAGGGACGCGTTTGCTGGGCAGCTAGCTTCTGCTTAGTAAATTATCCATCCCTGGAAGATCAATCCAGTTTTGGATTGTTTATAAAATGCTCTATTATTTATCTACTGTCAATGTATTGTAAGTAGTGAATTCTGTATATATGTTATTTCCTGTGTCTATTCATTATTGTGAACCAATGTATATTAATGAAATAAATTTTCACCTTTCATGTTATTTCCCCAACATTCATACATGAAAGAACAAAGAGATTTCTCCCCTCTTGAATAATAAATTTGGTCATGTTCTTTTCAGTACAGCATTCACAATCCTGCTGCTTTAGAAACTTGATGTTTGCTACAGGGCAGATTGAGCTGACTCACTTCACCTTTTAGGGGCATACAACTCTTCCTGCAGAATCACACACGTCATTATCCATAACTACACCATCATCAGTTGGGAGTTTCCCAGAATGCCTTTATTTTCAGACATCATAGAACTTAAATATTGAGTCAAAAAAAGTTTTAATAAAATATAAAACATTCTGCTTGGCCACATTAGAAGTAACCATATCCAATGTCTGTCTCTGAAGAAGTCCATGAGTGTGTGTGTGTGTGTCTGCCCGCTATACATCTATGTCTCTGTGTGTGTGTGTGTGTGTGTGTGTGTGTGTGTGTGTGTATATATATAGTGTGTGTGTGCGCGCGCGCGTGTGTGCACACATTATTCTTTCTGTAGTTACAGGAATTACTCCTTCTGATTTTCTGAGTCTTGCTCCCATCTTTTACTGTTTACTCTTATACTCCTTACCTACACCTTGGGTTTCTTTCTAGGGCTCCGATCCCCCCCCCGTCAGTACTGTAAGGAGGGTTATCACTCACTGAACTGCTAACATCAGGGAGCTACTTTGCACCAATGACATCCGCACACCGAGGACAGAGAGCATCTGCAGTCTCAGCGGTGTGCTTCCAACATCGAGGGCACTTTTCTCTGGTAGTTGGTACGACAATGACTTTATATGAAGATTCCTCACGAATGTCACCGCCTAAAAAGAATACACAGAGCATCTCCACAGTCAGTACACTTACACCACTATTCCTCAAGGCTCCCTCACTCCCACCTTCCTAACATTGGCCAAGTTTTGCCCTGTAACATGAACACCAAAACAGGACTACACAGCTCCAGACAACTCAGACCAACTGCTTCTCACCAAGTCAGAGTTCTGTGATGCTTTCATTCTTGACCCAGCTACACAGTTGACTCATGATTTTTTCTCAGTCTATGTAGTCTTGCCCTCATAGAGATCCATCTGCCTCTGCCTTTCAGTGCTGGGACTAAGGGTGTGTGTCACCATGCCCAACTCTTAAAACAGGAACTTAGAATGTCAAAAAGACAGTGGCAATGCTCAAAACTCAAGTTACACAAAAGAAACCACACTTTTCTCCACTATTCCTATTAATGAAGATGAATCAAGGTGACAGCTCTGTAGACAGTGCACCAAAGTCCTGTGATAAAAATCCAGTAAATCTACCAACCCTTTAGAAAGAGTGGCTAAATAGTATTTTAATTTTAGATATGCATAAAAGGAAATTTTAGAGTCTACACGGGACGGGTGGGGTGGGGGGGCAGTTTTAGGCTCTATGTATCCGAGGACAGAGCACAAGAGGGAGAAGGACGCACAGGATCATCACAGTGACAGTTAGCTGGGGTGAGAAGAACTCTCCTGCCTCAGCTTCAGTTCCCAGGGCCCAGTGTGTACTGGTCACAGAAAGACTGTCCCAAGTGTGTTCCTGCCTTTACAGTCACCCAGTCCAATGGAAAGCTGGGAGTGACATCAGTTACTCAGTCCCCACTCACTGTTCTCACCTTCTAGATTGATGAGGAAAGTTCCCGTGAGCTCAATCCCATCTTCAGCTCTCTCCCGTGGCTCCTGGGACAGCAGTGTTGTCTGGGAGGCCATCATCAACTCATTCAGCTGGGACGTGCTAGAGGTCTCCTCAGCTTGGAGCATCTGCAACGTGTGCCAAAGTTACTGTTTCAGTTAAAATTTGACCATCAGTTTTAGTTGTTTACTGGAGAATAAACACTTTGCTTCAGTTTGAAAACTATGTTCCCCCCAAACTCCAATCTATATGGTATTTATTACACTTATTTTGCAATGGGCAAAGAGGTTAAGTTACCCTTGTCTGGTAAGCCAAAACTCTGCCAACTTTGTAATAGCCTCCTTCCACATCACGATTCCTCTATTAGCAGAGGGTTAAGATTCTGTTAAATTGAGTTTACCAGCTAAAAGTGAGGAGGTTCCTTTTATTTCTAAAGATTTAGGTATTTTATGTGCATGAGTGCTTGCTGTGTCTATGTATACATCCAACATACAGACCTAGGGCCAGAAGAGGCTGTTGGCTCCCCTGGAAACGTAGGGACAGGTAGTTGTGAGCCACCCAGTGGGGGCTGGGAACTGAACCCAGGCCCTCCACCAGATTAGGAAAGGCTCGTAACTGCTGGGCCATCTCTCTAGCCCCAAACTAGTACTAATAAAACTTTAAAAAAATAAATCCTCGCTGACAGTCCTTTTCTTAAGCATTTAAACTAGGGACAAGGCTCAGGTCAGTGTGTTAGGCTTAATATCCTGATACTCAGCCAGTCAGTTCTAAGGTCCCCAAGAAGAAAACTCTGATGTGACTTGTGGAAGTTAAAGCATGATAAAAGTTTTGAGATATGTGTTGGCTTGCTGACTCTGTGACCCAAATGGACAAAATTTTCAAAACCAAGTAAAACTCAATTTTTATGTATTCCTCACACTACTGCAGGTATGTCTGGCAAGGACCTAAATAGCCCTGCATGTGTCACAAGTTCAGAGCAGGGAACAATCAGTGACAGGAAATTCTAGTTTCTAAATTAATACAAGGTATTAAACATTGGAGAATAGAGATTTCAAATGAAGCTTTGATGTTGCCACCACTTCAGATGGTAGTGATTTAGCATACCTCCATTCACACTTCACTGCACCCACTCCGCTTACCTCCATCCACACGTCACTCCACCCACTCCGC
>OU015747.1:136093428-136104048 GCA_907169655.1 Acomys percivali
CCACACGTCACTCCACCCACTCCGCTTACCTCCATCCACACGTCACTGCACCCACTCCGCTTACCTCCATCCACACGTCACTCCACCCACTCCGCTTACCTCCATCCACACGTCACTCCACCCACTCCGCTTACCTCCATCCACACGTCACTCCACCCACTCCGCTTACCTCCATCCACACTTCACTGCACCCACTCCGCTTACCTCCATCCACACTTCACTCCACCCACTCCGCTTACCTCCATCCACACGTCACTCCACCCACTACGCTTACCTCCATGATCTCAAATAGGAGCCCTGGTTCAATCACTATGATAACCTCATACTCAGCAGCATTTTTGCCAGGGATGCTGCCAAGAAAGGAATCTCGCATGGCACAGGCACTCTCCACTGCCTCCTCCAGGCCTGGTTTCTTCCAGATAGAGCTTGTGTTAATCCAGCCAGTGCGAAAAACACTCTTAGGTTCTTTAAAAAAAAAAAGAAAACAAACCAAGTTTATATAGTCTAGACAGCATATAAGCTGTTTAAAGGAAAGTAAAGGATGTGAAAAATCTAGGACATGAAGTTCATTCATTAAACCAGTCTGATGTTCCCAGGATCCACAGTCAAAGGTTCCCGTTCCCGTTCCCTTTACACATTATAAACACATAAACATAAAAATCTCAAAGCACGGGCTGGAAAGATGGCTCAGCGGTTAAGAGTAGTGGATATTCTTCCAAAGGTCCTGAGTTTAAGTCCCAGCAACCATCTATAATGAAATCTGGTACCCTCTTCCGGCGTGCAAGCGTACATGCATGCAGAATACTATATACATAACAAATTAATCTTTTAAAAAAAAAGAAAGAAAAACTCAAAGCGAAGCAGAACTATGAGCTTGAGTTGTGTTCCAAGGGGAAACAGTGGTTTTCCATGCTTGTGAGGCTATGGATGACCCTCTACTCACCATCCCTAGTATTCTATGAAAATAAAATCATAAGAAGAAAAAGCTAACATAAAAGTATACATTAGAAGCACCATTTATTTTTAAATTAAGCTTAAAATATATTTTGGAACATCATAAACATATGAAGCAAAAGTGATTTCACATTGTCAAGTGCTTCATACATATCTGAAGGCACTAGAGACAGCGGTGCTAACACCTGTGTGAGAAGGCCCACGGGCTGAGGGAGCCTCATCAGAGTGGCACTGCAGTGCACCATGGGAAGCTTACAAAGCCCACAGTCAACCCCCTGCACGCTCCTTCCCATGCAGGCAATAGTGCTCCTCACCTTTCACATAGGGGATGTGCTGGAACACCTCTTCTGCCAAGTGAGGAAGAATGGGGGCAAAAGAACGCACCAACACATCCAAAATCTCTGCCAGTGCGGTCTGACAGGAGCGCCTCTTGGGGTCCTTCTCGCTTTCACAGTAAAGCCTGAAAGAAAGGCTTGCTCAGCAGCTGCCATCGCTCCACCGTTGGCTCCTACTGCGGAAACTCCATCTACTCCATATTGGTTTTGGACAACTTGTCATCTGCCTCTTACTCTCATCTCCTCATACTGTATCCAGCTGTGGATGTTGACAGTCCAGACCTGTCTTTGCACAGGACTAGTAAGGTAACTGATAACATGAAATGCCTGGTGCCACTGGGGTTTTCAGGGAAAAAGTACAAGTGGTAAATCCTATGCCAAGACTGCTGAGGTGCCATGTGGCAGGCTGGGGTTGACAGCTCATAGACTAGTCACCAAGCCAGCCCCTTCACCTGCACATGGGTGCACCGTAAAAGCCAGTGTCCTTACAGAACTGCCTGGCTAGTCCTGGGTCTGCCCTCAAGGACAGCAGGGTGTTGCCCTACCAGCAGCTGTAACTCACTGTAAATGGGCACCAAGCACATGAGAGGCTCTCTGTTTTGACAGTCTCACTGTGTAGTCCTGGCTGACCTAGCATGGGCTGCTCTTTGTAAAATAGGATGCTCTTGAACTTGAACTCAGAGACCTCCTGCCCCTGCCTCTGGGTCTTGGGATTAGAAGGGTGGGTATCACCCTCCTCACTTTTCAGATACACTGACATCACCCTCTGAGGTGCTCCAGATGTGAAGCTAGGAAGTAGCAGGGCACAACTGATACTCAGGCTTGACTCCCGATCCCAGCTGTAATTACTGCCTAGCTGCCCACTTTGGCCACTGCATCCTGTACACTGGTGAGAGATGCTCAAATATCCCTGCTGAGGAGCACATGGTTAGGCACACTCACCTGTCTTTGACTATGCTGAAGTAAAAGCTGGAGAGTTCTCTGGTGTAGAATGCTTTTAACAGCCTGACCACTTTCCCAAAATCATACTGTTTGTACGATTCAGTGACCTACAGAACAAAGATGGGCTGAATGTGGAAGCTGCAATGAGCAGTGAAAACAGAAGAAGCACGGTCAAGGCCAGACCCACTCAGGAGAGATGGCTCAGCAGCCACACTTGCCCAACAGGCACGAGAACCAGTGAGGACCACTGAAACGCACATAAGTACAGGGGAGGCATGGTGGCCCTCTGGCACTGCCTGTGATTCAGTCGTCAAGATGGAGCCAGGATCTCTGAAGCAGACTGGCATTGGGGTAAACTCTGTTTTCCTTTTATAAAACTTGCCCTTGAAATTTTGAATACTGTCGATTGGTTGCGGCAAATGCCTTTATCAATCGAGTCATCTCACTGCCCAAATCAAGCCATTTTCAAAACAGCAAACAATGGAAGGCGCCAGCCACTCGTTAGTGTTTCCTCACATATTCCCTTTTTAACTGATTGAAAATGTGCACGTGTGCCTCTGACATAGGGTACACTGAAGCAGCAATGCCCAATTTTGGTTTACCTTGTCAACTGGACAGGATTTAGAACACTTAACAAATAAACATTGGGGCTTCCATGACTGTGTTTCCAGATGGGTTTAAGTGAAGAAGAAAGACCACCCTGGACATGACCGCACCACCCCAGGCAGGGGTTCTGGGCTGAATACAAAGGAGGAGCGGATGGATCAGCACTGATCTCCCTGCTTCCTGACTGTGGATACAATGTGACTGATAACCTATGCCCCTGGCACCATGTCTTTCCAGACATGACAAACTATCTATCTATTTTTTTCTTCTTTTTTTTTCTTTTCTTTTTTTGGTTTTTCGAGGCAGGGTTTCTCTGTGTAGCCTTGGTTGTCCAGGAACTCTTTTTGTAGACTGGGCTGGCCTCCAACTCACAGTGATCCACCTGCCTCTGCCTCCAGAGTGCTGGGATTAAAGGCATGCGCCACCACACCTGGCCTGTATCTCTTCTTAAATTGTGAGTCAAAATAAACTTCCAGCCTACTGAGGTGGCTCAGCAGCTAAAGGCACTCCTACCAAGTCTGACAACCTGGATCAGATCCCTAAGGACTCACGAGTTCTTGGACAGCCACTTGTGCACTGTGCCACACCCCTAACCATGACAACTGGATACAGATAAACTCTTCCTAGAGTTGCTGTCTGGGATTAGTCAGAAAAGAAAAGTAGCCGATACAGGTTCTGGCTCAGGGCTGTGAGGGAGCTATTCTGGCTCAGGGCTGTGAGGGAGCTGGTCTGGCTCAGGGCTGTGAGGGAGCTGGTCTGGCTCAGGGCTGTGAGGGAGCTGGTCTGGCTCATGGGTCTTTGCAAAGGTTTGTGGCAGGAATGTGGAAGAGCTAGAGCTGGGGGCTTGGGAAGCCTTGGAGTACTTGATGAGCCACTGTGGAGGGAGCCTGGAAGGCCAGAACAGCAAGAAAAGGAGGACAACAGAGATGGCCTGCTGGAGCCTGCTAGAGCTCATCCCTGTGATAGTCTGATGCCTCCATCTTTGTCTTAGTGACTTCTTAAAACATGTTTCATTTTACCTACTGGTGTTTTGTCTATGTGTATGTCTGTGCACCACTTGTGTGGCTGGTGCCTGCAGAGGCTGGAAGAGGGAGTGAGGCCCCCGGAACTGAGTTACAGGTGGCGATGCACCACCGTGTGGGTGCCGGCAATCAAATTCAGGTCCTCTGGAAGAGCAGCCCACGCTTTTAACTGCTGCGCCATCTTCCCAGCCCCTGTCCTGGTAA
This sequence comes from Acomys percivali, assembly GCA_907169655.1. Classification (NCBI taxonomy): domain Eukaryota; kingdom Metazoa; phylum Chordata; class Mammalia; order Rodentia; family Muridae; genus Acomys; species Acomys percivali. Next base: position 136,097,492 of record OU015747.1, read on the forward strand.
TCTGAGTGAGGCTAAATTCAAAAGTAATGGAAAAAGTTATCTGCCAGAGGAAACTTATAGCAGTACAGCATCCATGCTGTGCAGAGTTACTGCTGTTAGCACCCCCATGACAGAGCACATGGGTGTAAAAATGTGCAGCTGGTGAGGAAAGGCACCTGAGCAAGCATCAAGACACAGATAAAGCAGGTGCACAGAGCAGTAGCTGGAACTGTTAGATTAAAGCCATGGCCTCCCTGGGTCAGCATAAAGATATCCTGAGATCACAACCCCAGCCACCGAAGGCTCTGATTTATGAATCACAATTTCATTTGAAAGGAAAGAGGCTGAACTTAGAATCCTATTGAAGAGGTTCCCTGCTCAAAATCAACTATGTAGGGAAGTGTTCTCTTAGGTTCTATCAACAAACACTCAAAAGCAGCTACAGCTGTGGCAGAAGAGGGCAGGTGACACTTTGAGTTGACAGTGGCTCTTGTTCATGGTGCTGGTTTCTCGGGCACACAAAATGCAAGAGTTACAGGCCATGGAGGCTCTAGGCAGCTACTGAGGCCAGCAGTGAATGACAAGGTCAGATTCTCACAAGGAAACCCTGAGAGGCACAGAGCTGTGAAACCTCAGCAACACACACAGAATACAGAGGAGCAAGGAGTCAAGAGTCGTCCACGTTCTGTGGGGCACAGCTGGCAAAACAGTGCCACGCCACTCCTTGTAGACAAGCAATGGTCCGGAGGGGAAGCCTGCTGTGAGGGGAAGTGGGCTCCTGTGGCCCTCAGCACAAGGTGGTCTAAGAGGCTTGGGAGGTGGCAAGGGGACATCTGCGGGTAAAGCTGCCAGCCTAAGTGGGATGTCTGGGACACAAAGGGTGGAAGGAGGACCAACTCCCATTGCAGGCCTCCAACCTCCACATATGAACTCGGCTGTGTGCACACAGGCATGCATGCATACAAACACATGCACGCGCACACACGCAGGCATACACATACATGCACACATACACACAAGATGTGAAATCACTTTATCCCACTTTCACCATTGTACTTTCTGGGGTACACAAGGTACTATTTATTTCTAGCGAGGTCCGTCCCCTAAAAGTTATGGGAAAGTGCTGATGTTGCCATTTGTGTAAGCCTACTATGGTGCACTGACCTTTGTTGCAAAATCCTGAATTAAGTGCAGCATATACTGGTCTATGACGTACATATTTTTAACAGGAACAGAGTCCGTCTCTGGGTTAAATCCAGCCACATTTCCCAAGAGAAAGCGGAGTGTGTTTCTAAGCTATTCACAGTAAGAGAAAGTACACAGTTAAAGACAAGTCATAAGGTTTTTCAATTTCAACGAAGTTAATTTATAACTGTTCATTTTTTTTTTAAAACTTCTGTTGCTTTCTTAATGCTAACTGAGACTGAAGAGGCATAAATGAACCTTCATTCCAACACCCAATTTTATAAAGAAATAAACACTGGCTGAGTTTTTCATTAACTCACTTCAGAATAAGCCACCTTCCCCTAACCTGGTCTTGCGTGTGTGTTTATTCACAGATGGGTAGATGCTATTTCATCTGCTTCACAAGGAAAAAGATAAGTGGATATAGCTTGCAAAATTAGTGAGTATATAAAGTAGAGAAAATAAAATTTTACATTAGCTTATGATATAGTCTATACCTTAATCAAATATAAAGACACATACATGGCTTAGTGTTATTATCTTAAACAAATTAACACAGGTATTTAAAAACGGTGACATGTAGTTTGTGTTCGTGTACGTCTCAGACTTTTCACTGAGAAGGTCTGACCTTGTTGATGTCCTCTCTGGCAGCACCGAGTGCAGAGGGGCCGATGGCCACTTCGGTGAAGACATTGGCCTCAGCTATCCACCAGCGCAGGACGTCAGCTCCATAAGGAGGCTCTCTGCTGTCATCCTGTCCATTGAAAAACAACATGTCAGAGAATGGCTTCTGATTTATTTCAATTAAAGAAACAAAGGCTTTTGGTGACACTCCCCTTCAGAAACTGGAGACTGTAAATGCAGACTGTGCAAGCACAGTCCTGAAACACCAACCACAAAGTAGGCTAGCAAGATGGTCCTGTCCAAGACTAATGGGAGAGCCCAGGCTTGCCCTGGCACCCAGGACATCTGGGCCAAACACACAGCACCTGCAAAGGGGCCCGGAGATAGGGGAGGGCAGAGCAATTTCCTTTCCTTACCTCTTAGCAACCCAGTGATGACACGAGGGGCTGTGAAAGCCATGGGGCAAGGTTACACACACCATGGATCTCTCTGAAAGCAACTCGAGCCTGCCCCCCAACCACAGATCTGATGGCCATTCTGACTTTAAAGTGTGTACATCCTAAGAATATAATCATGTGCACTCAGAATTCACAATCTCATTTTTTTTCTCCCAAGTTTCCATTTAATTATAAAACTGCAGTTTCACGTAATAAAAGCCTGACACCTTGAGGTCTCTACATACAAGTTTAGGTTTAAAGCATTATAGGAAGCCACCTGCTATTCTTGGCCCTGAGTTCCTGGGCTCAAGCAAGCCTCATGTCTCTGCCTCCCAAATACCTGTGCCACCATCCCTGGCACATCCTGTGAGACACGGTTCAAATTTTGTGTTTACTCACACCAAGGTAACAAGAGCCTGACAACAAAATGAGAATGAATCCTAGTCAGACACTTACTTCTCCTCCATTGATGACAGTGTCGGGATTAATGACATTCCCGAGGGACTTGGACATCTTCTCTCCTTTTTCTCCAAGAGTAAATCCATGAACCATCACTGTCCTGAGGAAGATGAATAACATCGCTGAGTATGTCTTGACAGACTATGGTTGAGTGCTTCTTAAGGGCCATTTCCAGCATTCATGAACCAGGCTGTTGACAGGAGTCCGCCACTTAGACACAGGTGTTCTATGTTCTGTGCACGGGCATTTCCCAGCCTGACGCACAGACACTAATTAATATAGACCAACAAGACAAAGAGCAGCGCAAAGCACCTCCTTAAAACTAACTTCAGTAAGGCAACTTAAGGAAAGCAGTGCTTACTGCCCTGGCTGGCTTAACAGTGACACAGAAATGGGCCAGGTGGGCCAGGAGTGTAGCAGAGCAAACCGTTAGGCTACCGTAACAGTCTTTCCGCAGTGCAGGAACGAGCAACTGTCAGTACTCCACCCGACAGGAGAGGAGCTCAGGCTGCCTGCTCTCACCCGCACAGTGTCCTTTCCTGCAGCCTTGAGGATCTCCACCCAGCTGAAAACACTGCCTTACAATGTTTGCCCAGCCAACTCATCTTATCTTCCAGGAGGTGCAATCTGCTCTGCGTGGCAGGCACCTCACACTGTTCTGTCTCTCCCTTTTTCTTTTTTTTCCGCTGTATTGATTTGCTTTCTGTTGTTCTTTGGGGGACAGGGTTTGCACATGGCCTAGGCTAATCCTGACCTTGAGGTCCTCCCAACTCTGCCCCCTCCAGAGTGCTTGGACTGCAGCATGTGTCACCATATACAAGAGGAGAGCATGGAACTTCCTTACAAACTGTACCTAATACAACAGGTGACCCCACTGTTGCTCAGCCTTGCCGCACCCACCATATGCACCTCTTCCTCTGGACAACCTTGACTCAGTGACACTCTCACCTCAGAAGCAGGAAGAATAGCGTTCCAGTTTACCAATGGCTGGCTTGTGAACCTATGTCCCCAGCGTGTCCCCAGTGTGTTCCCAGCGTGCCCCACCTGGCTGGCACTCAGAATCATCAAAGCAGGCTCACTTTACGCAAAGTGAGCACTTACTTGAAAGGCGCTTTTGTCTTCGTGGCTGCACTTGTTAGTAAGGAAGACTGGAACCAGCCCCCCAGCTGGTCCTTCCCCTCCAAGTACAGATCTGCCCTCTGCTCGGTGCCTGAAATCAACATAAAACAAGTTAATTAGAACAGGAAAATACAGCCAAGCGTGTGTCAGAGCGTTAGGGTAGCCAACATGACAGTGCTGTCTGCACTCAAACCCATGTGATCACAGATATCCACACGATGGAGGCTGGCTGTGTGGTGGAGAATATGCCAAGCATGCATGAAGTCATGTGGCAGGCAGGTGTGACTCCACCATTTAATCCACCCAAGGCCCAGCATGCCTTTCACCTTTGCCATGCCTGGTCACGGAAGCCATGTGTGGCACTAACAGGAGAGTATGAGTCAGTAGCTTTGCTGCAAGGCCAGCCGTGAGCGAGTGCCATCCTATACCCCAGGACCACCGTGCACACGACACCCTCAGCCCTGAGGCTGGGAGACTGTCGGACACGTGCCAGCAGAAAATGCTTTTTCCTGCTCTGACATACCACATGTCGTGCTGCTCACCTACCCTGTCTGTGAACATACGCGAGCTCAGCACCTAACCCTGCAACACTGTCCTTCCATGTGTCCAGGGAAACAGAATTAGGAATAGCAAAAATTCATATTGAATAGTTTTTTAAAATTAACATCTATTTAGCCAATATCCATCTTAGTGGATAAGCATGAATTTATGTATTTGACTTTCAAACTGTCTGAACTGAAAGGTCCAAAGGAAGACTCCACATTACCTGCCAGGACCCTACTGCCACAATCCCCACAGAGAGGCCTCAGACCACACACTTATTCCACATGAAACCTGAAGGTGACTCCCTCCAGTCCCTTAACAGCCAGCTGCAGAGGAGCTGTGTGCACCGATCTCGTTTTAGAAAGCAGGAAACATGTTGACTCACAGCTAGCTATTGGCAGGTTCCTACCTGACTCTAAGCTCACTGCATTGTGTTATTCTTTCTGTGTAAGTCTTTGCTTGGGATCCTCCAGGACCTGGTTTCTAACATGTCTGCACACAGTTCCTGATTCTTTTTGTTTTGTTTTTTGTTTTAGATTTATTATTTATTTATTATATGTACAGTGCTCTGCCTGCACGCATATCTGCAGGGCAGAAGAGGACATCAGATCTCATTATAGATGGTTGTGAGCCCCCATGTGGTAGCTGGGAATCGAACTGAGGACCTCTGGAGGAGCCATCAGTGCCTTTAACCTCTGAGCCATCTCTGCAGCACCCCTCCTTTCTGATTGTTGAGCACATTCTCCCCTTTCTCTCTAGCAACAAGTCAAAACCCTACCTAACTGAAGGTGTGACATGTCAGTAAGCTGGATGGTTAGGTACACTCGTGTGGAAGAATGGGCACTGGAAAGCACAGGGCCACATGTGCGCTCTGACACTATTAATCACGTGACCACTGTGTCCTGGTTCTAACTTGACCTCTTGTGAAAAATAATGTGGTCATGTTAAGTTAGTGGTTTCTAAACTGGGCGCCTTGGGGATGCTGAGAAGGAACTTCCAGTGAAGGTGGGGAGGGCATGAACAACACCAACAAAGCCCTTACCTTTTTGGTGGAATTTTTAGAGTTAGGGTGTCCTATGTAGCCCACACTATCCTCAAATTCATGATCCTCTTGCCTCAGCCTCCCAAGTGCTGGTACTACAGGCACAGACCACCAAACTGGCTAAAAATTCCCATCTAATCTTATACAGTACAATTCTAAATAAAATTTCACCTCAAAAAAAAAAAAAAAAATCCCAGCAGTCAGGAGGTAGAGGCAGGCAGATCTCTGGTCTACATAGTGAGTTCCAGGACAGCCAGGTCTACATAGAGAAACCTTGTCTCAAAAAACAAAAACAGACAAAGAAAACACGTTGGGAAGTCACTGGACTAAAGGATCTCCCAGGCCTGTCCAGATCTGGACTGCGGCAGACTGGGGTGCTCTGAATAAGAGTGGCTCCCACAGGCTCCTATAGCTGGATGCTTAGTCACCAGGGAGTGGCCTTGACTGAGGAAGTGTGTAACTGGGGGTGGGCTTTAAGGGTACAAAAGCCCACGCCAGACACAAGTTCTCTCCCAGGACAGAGTTCTCAGCTACCTCTCCAGCACCGTGTCTACCTGCTGGCAACCATGCTTCATAACATAGTGATAATATGGACCAAACCGTAGAAACTGTTAGCCAGCCCCAATGAAATGCTTTCTCTTCTATGTGTTGCTGTGGTCATGGTGTCTCTTCACAGCAATAGAAACTCTAAAATAGAGACTCTTCCAAGTCAAGAAGAAACAAACAAACTGTTGGGAACAAGCAAAAGAAACGTGTCATAAGAACCGCCATTACGTTGTCAGGCTCCATTTCAATCACATGGTGAGTTCTAGTTCCTAGGCCCTAGGGGATCTAGGGCTCCCCAGGAGCTGACCAGCACGCATTATTCATCTTTTTCTCCCAAGATTTATTATTATGTATATAGTGCTCTGTCTGCATGTCAGCTGCAGGCCAGAAGAGGGCATCAGGTCACATTATAGATGGTTGTAAGCCACCATGTGGTTGCTGGGAATTGAACCCAGGTCCTCTGGAAGAGCAGTCAGTGCTCTTAACCTCTGAGCCATCTCTCCAACCTCCGTTATTCATCTTTTGCTCCCCAAACACAATGACTGTTCCTGACCACAAAAGAACAATGGATTTGATTGGTTGGACTGTAAAATATATACTCTGTATCAACTGACATAGATTAA
>OU015747.1:136110851-136143757 GCA_907169655.1 Acomys percivali
ACACACACACACACACACACACACACACACACACACACAAAAACCCATCTTGAAACACACTCATACACAAAAAGAATTTCCCTGTGACATTACTATATCCTTTGGAGTGGGACCTAGATTTCTCCTTGCAAATTCAAGAATACTCTTTATTTTATTAATAACATTCTATACTTCGACAAACAGTTGACTTATGACCTAAAGACCAGTATAAATTACTGTTGATAAAAGTGGGTGAAGCCACTTATCACTGTGTAGGCTGTTTCCATCTGACTGCTGTATTTCATAGAGCAATAAGTCAGACCATAACAGAACTTTGTACTTGACTCAGAGGCCTTATCTATCACGCAGTGCATGTTCCAGCTTCGGTTTCCATCAGGGAAAACTCGGGCAGTGCAAGCAGCTCTCGCAGCAGCAGCCAATCACTGGAGCTCTGCTATCAGCAGCAGGGGACTATATAGCTGGGAAGCAGGAAGCACTTAGGACTTCAGGTACGGGAGCCGCTGCTGTCATCTCACGCTTCTGTTTTCTCTTTATGAGCAAAAGGGACAAGACAAGATGTTGGCTGGAAGTTCCTGGAGTAAGAACAGGTAAGAGCCTGTCCTGTCTGTGTCCTAATGTGCCTGAGGCACAGGAGCTTCTGCAGGAGGGCCTCGGCCCCATGCAGTCCCACACTCAGGCTGCAAAGGCAGCCAGCAATGACTTGGATGCTTTCTTTACTTAGTGAACAGAAAGTCTACAGGTTTCCAGAAGTTGGGAAGTCACCAGTGCTGGAGGACAACACACATGTGACATAAGACCTTCATGAGCAGCTTCCTGTCTTCTCTAGGTGAGCAATGGTTCTAAATTTTATCCATTTTAGGTTAGAAATACAAGTTTTTACTAACCGGGGACTAGATTTCCACCTAAATCATATGGGGATTATATTACAGATTCAGGAAATGAACAAGGATATTAACATCAAAAGTAGAGCAATTTTTGAGAAAAAGAAGCGAACATAAACTATAATGAAATTAATATGTCAGCGTTCAAGTCCAGAGTTTGAAATCTGTCAGTCTTTAAACTTACTTGGAACATGAATAAACCAAGGTTTTCTTTTGCTAAACAAGTATGTTTAAGGCAATGCTCAGACTTTGGTCAAGGAAGCAGGAGAAGCAGGCGTGATGCACTCACTGGAAGCCCAGCTCCCAGGAAGCTGAGATAGGACTGCAAGGTGCAGGCTAGGTCTTGTCCCAAGCCTCCCACCATGGCACCGCCACCTCTACAGCGTCAGGAGGCGGCAGAGGGCTGGGGCCAGCTCCCAAGTCTGTTGTAGATGCTTCTGGAATACCGCAAACTCCAGGTTCCACCCTCAGAAGCACACACACGAAGCGACTACCTGAGGCAAAAGGGCTGCTCCGGCCACTGTGTGGAGCCATCACATGTAACAGCAACTCCATGTGGACTGTGCAGCGACTTCCAGTGGGGCTGCTGTTACTCTTGATGGCCTCCAGCCTGCTGCAGTGGGAGAGGAAGGACAGACATAGCTGGGACCTGATTCTCAATGGATCCAAACAGAAAAACGATAACCTTCATTTTGTTTTCTAACTAACAAATAATTAAGAACACCAATGTTTTAGAGTCCACGTGCTCTGTCACCAGATGGAGCCAACCATGGAAGACAATGAGTCCTCTCCTCAGCTGGTATACAGGAAAATGACCTATGAATTGACAGACAGGATGGCTGAGTATGTCTGTCATTCTGTAGGCCAATATTCTGTATGCCTCTGCTACATCAAAGTCAGAAGGCAACTGACACCCTTCATGCAGCCGTGCAGCAGGTCACAGGCAACTCTGCAGCACAGCAGGAAAACAGGCTGACAAAATAAAATGAACACTGCTGGATAGACGTGTGTGTCTCTGTGTGTCCGACTTACTGACTGCTCAATCTGTGTATGTTTTTACTTTTAAAAGAACAGTCAGTTCCACCAGTCCGCTGAAGTATTGGGGTGCAGCTCAGTGGTACAGTGTGTGTTGCTGAAGTGTGGGGGTACAGCCCAGTGGTGGAGTGTGTTGCTAAAGTGTAGGGGTACAGCTCAGTGGTACAGTGTGTGTTGCTGAAGTGTGAGAGTGCAGCTCAGTGGTACAGTGTGTGTTGCTGAAGTGTGAGGGTGCAGCTCAGTGGTACAGTGTGTGTTGCTGAAGTGTGAGGGTGCAGCTCAGTGGTACAGTGTGTGTTTAACAGCGGAGAGGGCCTAAGTTCAATCAATCCTCTGCACTCAAAACAAACAAAAACCAAATTTGTTCTACTTTTTAATTTTAACAATATTTATGTTCAACCTCTCCCCCATCACTTCAAGGCAATGCCCTAAAAGTCAGGCATCTAGTCACTGAGGCCTGGGAAACGGCAGTGGTGGCTTTTAACTGACTTGTGTAAACTTATCTCGACTATAACCATGTTTGTTCTCAACCGACGTAGTACTGTAGTAGTGGAACGTAAGCGGCCAAGTGCTGAGTTCTGTAAGAATCACACAGCTTCAATACTGGGGAAGAGTCAAGTTCTCTCTAAACTTTAACAATACTCAAACAATCTTACAAATCTGACCATTACTTGTTTATTCTGAAATATACTTCTGCCCACTTGGGAGTTTAAAATCCTTCTTGAGATGGGATAACAATTTAGATATAATATGAATAAATTAATTTAAAAAATCCTTCATGAGGCATTCCAGATTCCTTACAGTCTGTCCTGGCCAGTTCGTAGTGACTGCCTTTCTACCCCTCTCGCAAGCCATGGAGCCTGTGTGGTTCCTATGCACGTGTGCTGTGTCCACACGCTGCCCGCCCGACTCCTGCCAAGCACTGTCCCAGCGTTCAGCTGACACACGACCTCCTCTCTAACAAAACCCATAAGCAGTCGGACCTGTGTCTGTCCAAGGCAGAGTTCTTGCTCTCTTTGAACCAAGTCCACAGGGTATGAGACCAAAGTGAGAAAGAGCAAGCACACAACGGATACTCAGAGCTACCGTATCACACAGCAGTAAGAGGCAAGAAGTCAGGGCTTTGTCCAGCCCGCAGTCGGGCACATGCAGGGCCTTGATACAATTCCCAGCACAAAAGTATTAAAAACAACAACAAATCTATTCTTTATGTGATCACAGATGAAAAGCAACTTAAGTCAACATCTTCTAAAACTTCTAAAACACATACATTCAGTAAGATGCTACTAAGGACATACGATCATGGTAAGAGAAAAAAGCTTCTACAACAGTGCAAAGGAGCCACCCCAAACACCCCGTCACTCTTGCCTCTGTCCCTCAAACTCACTAGGTCCTCAAGTAATGAAATAAACGCTCAGCCAATGTTGCTGATGCTACAGCCTAATTTAGCAAAATCTCACTAACCAAATTAAGCATTCTAAGCATTCTAAGAAAACGAAAAACCCAGAATGGATTCCTAATAGAAATGACTGGCATTCCCCCTTCGACCTCTTAAAGCAGCAACTAGTAGGCAGGTGTGGCTCGATCTCCGCACGCGTGCACACACACACACACACACACACACATACACACACACACACACATGCACACACACACACATACACGCGCACACACACACACGCACACACGCACATACACGCATACACATGCACGCAGAGGGGGAGAGAGGGAGAGAATAAACAGCAAAACAAACAGCAGCAATCTAGAATTACTGAAAACTACAATGGCATAGATCATCAAAATTGGGGAACACATCTCCTTATTAAATGCTTCGTTCTCTCTCTCCTTCTGTACACTTTCTACTCTGAGCCTCTAACTCATAATCCCCCTGTCTCCATTGTCCTGACTACTGGGTCACTCACTCCAGCAACAATATGACCTTCCAGGAGAGTTGGAACATACCTACAATCCCAGCACTAGGGAGGCTGAGGCAGGAGGATTGCTGTGAATTTGAAACTACCAGACCAGCTAGTGCTACATGGTGAGACAGAGGGATGAGAGCGATGAGGATGGTGGCACACACCTGTAATCCCGGTGAGGAAGGGCAGCCTGGACTTCACAGTGAAAGGGCATCTCAGAGTCAGGGAGCAAATGAACAATACAAGGAATTCTTAATGGTAAGCACCATCTTTCCAAGGACACATAACTCACTTTAAACAATAAAAAAAGAGAAAAGAATTACCTGTTGATCAAGTATTCATCTTTTGTCTTATGATGAAACACAGGAATTGGAACACCCCAAGCTCTCTGCCGTGATATGCACCAGTATGGCCGCCTGTCCAGCATATCAACCATGCTGTTCAGCGCCGCTCCAGGAATAAACTTCACTGTTTTCAACAACTCCTGCAATTCATTCATCGTCAGGTCAAGTGGGAGAAGCAAAACAAATTTTCAACAACTGTCCTGGCTTTCCCCAATACAGCTCTTCATTCTGAATGTCTGTAGCCATTCAAATCCCTCCCACTGCCACCACAAGCAAATGACCAAATAACAAGGACTTCAAAGTACAGCCACAAAACCAGACTTCAGCACCGTCAGGCGCAGACGGATGGGCATAGGCACTAACCTAGGGACGCTGAGACAGGAGGCCAGACACAATTTTGAGGCGACCCTGCCCTACATAGAGCCAGCACGAGGTACATAATGAGGTCTTGTCTCAAAAAACATCATCTAACTAAGCAAACAACAACAAAAAATAGACCAAGCCTTTATGGGAATGAAAAACAAACAAAACAATGCTACATGCCGCATGCCCACTGTACACAAGTGTAAAAAACACAAATGTCTGCATATAGCCCTGACAAGGAGCCTAATTATCACGCCAATGAGCAATCTGGCTGATGACATTAGTACTTCAGATGCAAGCTGCAAGCAAAGTATCTGTGTATTCAGCCTGGCTAATAACTGTGTTTGAACTCTTTCATTCAATTCGATAAAGCTAGTTTTGGAATATGCATCAATGCACGTAAAAATATATGCACAGTCAAGCAAATTAAATAAAAGAGCTTGAAAAACATGCTAAATATCTGCAACACCAATTATAAAATTTCTTAATTCATAGCAACATTCAAAAAAATGATGTATGTATGTGTGTGCATTTGTGTAGGTACACACGGTGCCTGCAGAGGCCGGAAGTGGGCATCAGAACCCCTGGAGCAGGGGTAAGGCAGTTGTGAGAAGACTGAAGTGGGTGCTGGGAACCAAACTGAAGTCCTCTACAAGAGCAGCTCTAAACTGCTGAGCCATTTCTCCAGCCCCAAATCAAGTTTTTAAATGGATCAAATTTTTGCTTAGCTTTTTTTCTTTTTAGCAGTCTTAATTTCAAAGCAATAGAGGACGCAAAAATTTTTCACTAACTGTGTATCAGGTGGCAGTCACTGCTGTGGGAAGCGACTTGCTCCCTTCAGAGGCATTACTGTCTTGAACTGGATGAAGAGCTATAGTCCTGATGTCCTAGGAGGTTACACAATTGCTGATTCAGTTCTGCCTGTAGCCTATGCTACTTTTATGACGCTGGGCACCAAAGTGACTGGATGAGTCACTTAACCTCTTTAAGCCTAGTCTTTACATATGTATAATGAAAGTATGAGGCCTTTTCAGGCCAAAGAGTATATAATTTTAGGAAAATAAATCATAATAAGAAAATTCTAACTCTTCTCTCCTTCTGTCCCCCACCCCGACACAGTCTCTCTCTCTCTCTCTCTCTCTCTCTCTCTCTCTCTCACACACACACACACACACACACACACACACACACACACACACATATACACACAGACACCACACCCTTTTTATGGTGGTAATGACCAGGCCAACCCTTAGAGCAGGAGGCCTTTCCTACCTTAGCTGTAGCCTTGATATCCGTGATGTTTACAAACCACTGCTTGCTGGCCCGAATCACCACAGGTTTCTTAGTTCTCCAATCACAGGGATAACTGTGCTCCACTTTCTCTTCTTTCAACAAATTCTTTGCAGACTGAAGCATCTTTATAACTTAAAAAATGTTCCCATTAGACATAACTTAAAAGTATTCTGAAAACAACTCACTGCACCTGAGCTTCTGGGGACATGTGGCGGCCTGGGGCAGGAGCCAGTGAACGCAGCCCTGTTCTGGTGTGGAGGTGGCAGAGACGCCAGCACCTCGAAACTTGAACTGGACTCCAAACTGCTCCACTCCTAACTCCAGGAAGACAGAAAGACAAGCCCAGGCTGAAGGCCGCCCACCTGCGCAGCTAGCTGCACAGCTTACTGAAAGAGTGGAGAATGTCTGTTCGCAGGCAACATCCACCCAAGCCTGATTTCCACCCCTCACACAGGCAACACACTGATCATCTCTGTAACAGCTCCCACCAAAACCATTACTTCCCTCGCCTTCTTCATTTACATAAACAATTAGACAATTTATATAACAAAAAGACAGTAGGTCCAAAGCTTCATTTTGAACCATAACTAACCAAATGCAGTTTGTTCTGACTAGAAGCATAAAAAGCGGCTAGGGGTCCTGTTGTTGGTGCTTTCCAGAAACACACTGGGTTATCAACAATGAACCTACCCGCATCTGTTCCCTCGTCAAGTACAGCCTTGCTCTGAAGGTCAGGGCCTGCAGCATCAGTGAACATTCCACCTTCATCCACCAAACAGTCCTACAATGCGCCATTTTGAGGAGTTAAGGCATGGAGACATGTTTCCTCATAGCAATCTATGTTAAACACCACATATAAAACATCTCAATACAGTCTACCTTTTCTCTACTTTATAAATCTGGGTACTTCTTTCTTAATTAGCAGAAGTTCCTGAATTTTATATATTTAAAGCACCAAAGACAAAATGTATCATTAAAGCACACACCTAAAGTTTAACACTGAAAAATACAAGTACTCTAAAACACTTTTAACCGCTCTCTCTCAGACACAGGACCATTGGCCATATATTCTTTGCTTGTGCCCTTCTCAACCAAATGGTGAGTGAATAGTGTGTAAAACAAGCTTAGGAGTTTGGAAAGGGCAAAGTCTAACCATACCCTCCCATTATGTAATGAACTTTACTTGCCATTGTTTGGGGAGTGAAAGTCACCTGTTATGTGACTCAACCCTCAGCCCAGGTAGACTGGTTTGGTTTGAGACCAGGGTGGAAAAAATGTGAACGACAGGAAAGCAACAGGCAAGCTGAGCCAATCACACCAATTATTCAGCTTCCTAGTATACATAGTAATTAGGCCTGTGCTAAGCTATAGGTTACTAGGTGTGCACAAGCAGCGTGTAAAGCTATAGGCTACTAGGTGTGCACAAGCAGCATGTAAAACTAGAGGCTAGTAGGTGTGCACAGCAGTGTGTTTTGAAAAATTACAAAATACTTTTTTGCTAAAAACTGCTAAGGATCACCTGAGCTGTTAGAAAAATGGTACTAGCCTGTGTGGTGGCTCACAGCCATGTGTAACTTGGATTTGCTCAACACAGGTATGCCCCAAACCTTGAATTAGTAAAAGATGCACATCTCCAAAATACAACAAGGTGACCCACAATAAGATGCTGTCTATGTGTAGTAAGAAGCGCCTCCACATAAGCATGCTCTTCAGGTCTAACTCTTTAACTCAGTACGGATTAACGATTTAGGATGTTGCGCAAATGTAATAATTTCACAATTTGACTATGATGACAGAATTGTTATTACCAAGAAACAAAGATGTTCATTAGGAGCAATCATTTTCATTCTGCAAGGTGAATAATTAAGAGGAAAAAAGAGGAACAGTACCATAGGGAGGTTGTGCTGAGATGCTACGCTGTAATCTTCCATACCGTGAGCTGGGGCTGTGTGAACCAATCCTGTTCCTTTGGCCATAGTCACATGAGTGGCAGGTAAGAGGGGAGACCCTTTATCAGGAATTAGAGGGTGACTACAAGTTCCACCTTCCAGATCCACACCTGCAGGTCAAGAAAACCATTACCAAGTATTTATGTAAAGGGCTGGGCTCCCGCTGAGTGGTAGAGCTTTCTTCCCATGTATGACGCCCTGGGACCAAGCCCCAGGTATTTTGTTTGTTTTTGTTTTTTTCGAGACAGGGTTTCTCTGTGTGTAGCCTTGCCTGTCCTGGACTTGCTTTGTAGACCAGGCTGGCCTGGAACTTACCAAGGTCCGCCAGCCTCTGCCTCCCAAGTGCTGGGACTACAGGTGTGCGCCACCATGCCCATCAAGCCCCAGGTATTTTAAGGAGCTGTTCTGTATGATAATTCTACCTTGTTAGGTGTGGCAGTGTAACTTCAGCTCAGGCTGATCTCAAATTCACTATGCAGCGAGGTGACCTGAAATACCTGATCTTCCTGCTGCCACTGCGCAGGTGTCAGGAGAGCAGGTGAGCACCAATATGCTTAGGGAGCATCTGTATGTTCCTATTTTAGGAAAGAAATGCCAACCTGGCACATGGTAACCAAGTGCTTTGCCCCTTAGCACCAAACACCGAGGACGAGACTGGCTGGCCTCAATACTGGCCTCCCCCTGAGTTACAGTAGCCAGAAATCTATAAGATGCAGGCAATTACAACCACTGAGAGCACCACTGTCAGGAGATCACTGAGACTATTCTGAGCAGCTAAGCAGACTATTGCCTCACTACAAACTGTCAAAGCATTACCATTGATCTGCTGTTGTCTGTTAGCAAATAAGAAATAAAAGCTGGTCCAAGAGAACTTATCGAGAGCCGGAGAGATGACTCAGAGGTTAAGAGCACTGGCAGCTCTTCCAAGGATCCTGAGTTCAGTTCCCAGCAACCACCCAGTGGCTCACAACCATCTATAATGAGATCTGGTACCCTCTTCTGGCGTGCAGACAGAACACTGTATACATAATAAATAAATAAAGCTTTAGAGAGAAAAAAAAGAAAGAAAGAAAAAGAAAACTTAACAAGGCCCTGTCTAAAATGAAGATAAAAAGGAGCCAGGATCTAACTCAGTGGTAATGTGCTTACTTAGCAGGCACAGGGCATGGGTTCAAGCCCTAAAAAAAAAAAAAAAAAAAAAGCAGACTAGGTCCTCTAACTTACCCACTGCACCACGGACGATCAATGGTCTTAGAAACTCCAGCTCCCTTCCTGCCTCTTACATATCCCTTTTATGCTGATAGGGCTGGATGTTACTCTTATAATCGTCTTACACCTAACTGATGAATGTAAGAGGGTTTTCTTCTTTAGCTAAAGCATTATTCTATTTTTTAAACTATATTTACTATAAGATTGCTTTTCAGCACAAAATTCAAAAGACATATTCATCTCTAAGAATCACAATTAATTTTAAATATGCCCAGACTTCCACAGTTATATGAAATCAGTCACTGCATTGAAATCCCAAATTATTACTCTTAAAAGAATCTTCTGAAGAATCATTATGTTTGACACCAGGCATAGTAGCGCACACCTTTAATCCCAGCACTTGAGAGGCAGAGGCGGGTGGATCTCTGTGCGCTAGTTCAAGTTCAGGGAACTATGGAGTGAGTTCCAGGCCCGTCAGTCAGACATCGTAAGACACTGTCACAAACAGACAAACAAACAAACTGCATATACTTCTTTATTTCTCCCTCTAAAAAAACAGATGTCATATCTACTTCAACTCACAATGGAGAATATCCAAGAAACTATTAAACACCAACCAACCATTATTTTAATAACTGGGGCTGAGCAATACCTATAAATCCTCACCTGAAAATGTTGAAATAACTTCAAATTTTGTTTCCAAGACAGAAGCGATAGCTGGTATTTTATCTTCAGCCAGGATGTAGACGTCTCCGGAAGTGGAGCATTTCACAGCAGCATACCTGAAGATGGTGTTCAGAGTAAATCACCCAGGACGATGAAGAAAGACAAGCCAGAGTTAACTGACATTACTTTAGAGAAATCAACATCACGGTCAGAGCTTACAAAGCACTCCAGACTTCACATTTGTTTCACTTCCTAAACCAAGGCCTTCAAAGGCTTTGTTCTACAGTGTAGTAAAAGCATTATCAACCTAACTGAATAACAATTCACTAGATTTTTAAAAAGTCATGAGAGTGAAATAAGTTTCACACGAATCCTATTCATGGATCATGGATAATATAAAAAGATATGACAAGATACCTACTTTGCCTCTGGCATATAGCAAACAGCCTGATTGGCAGGAATTGTCCAAGGCTGGGTGGTCCAGACTAAAACGCTAACAGGAGCTGAGGCACCTGTGGGAATAAAGTTGTAAATATGTTAGCAACCATCACGACTCCATAATGTCAACAAAGTCAAGCTCCAGCTAAACCTACCTGCAAGAGATTCCAGCTTAGGAGGAGGTTTCAAAAGAGGAAATCTTAGGTACACCGACCGACTAACATGCTTGGGGTTGTACTCAAGTTCTGCCTCGGCCAACGCGGTCCTACAGTTTTAAGATATCATAATTAAACATCTGTAGCTTCACAAATGTTTCCACCTTTTAATTACCAAAGAATGCATACCTTGATGAGGGAGACCAAAACACTGGTTTGTAAGACCGATAAACCAAGCCCTAGAAAAGACAAAGACGGGATAGCTGAGCTGGCTGGCTTTCGTCAACTTGACACAAACCTACACATATGTGTGAAGAAGGAATCTTAATTGAGAAAATGCCTCCTTCAGACTGGCCCGTAGGCAAGTCTACAGGGCATTTTTCTTATTAACAGTTGATGCAGAAGGGCCCAGTCCACTGTGGGTGGTACCACTGTGGGGTAGGTGGTCCTGGGCTGTATAAGAAAAAAGCTGAGCAAGCTCCAGGGAGCCAGCCAGCAAGCAACACTCCTCCATGGCCTCTGCCTCAGTTCCTGCCACAAAGTTGCTGCCCTGCTTAAACTCCTGTCTTGACTTCCCTCTGTGATAAATGTGATGGAGACACAAAACCCAAATAAATCCTTTCCTTTCCAAGCTGCCTTTGGTCATGGTCATAGCAAAAGAAAACCAGGACAGTAGTGAGGCTGAAATTTTTGTGACGTGTACTTTAATACACTAAGAAGAAAAAAAAAAAAAAGATTTCATTACCTTCTCGTACATTTGGTAAAACAGCCTCAGCTGTTTGGCTTCGTACTTTGGGTCAAATGTGTAATAGCAGTTATCCCAATCTGCCATCACTCCCCAGCGGACGAATGCTGCCCTCTGCTTCTCAATGGCTGCTTTAGCAAATGACCTCGCTACAACAGAGAAGAGAAGAAAAGAAAGGGCCTTTGAGGAACTAATACATTTTCTTTTTTTTTTTTTTGGTAAAAGTCTCATTCTGTAATCCTGCCTGGCCTAAATTCATTCTATAACCTGGAGTGGCCTCAAACTCACAATAATTCTCCTGCCTCAGAGTGTTAGAATTATGAGTTACACTAGGCTGACTTTTTACATGTTTTTTAAAGATTTTATTTATTTTATGTATGAGTGGTCTAACTACTGTATGTACACCTGCAGGCCAGAAGAGGGCATCAAATACCAGTATAGATGGTTCTGAACCACCATGTGGTTGCTGAGACTTGAACTCAGAACCTCTGGAAAAGCAGACAGTGCACTTATCCACAGAGCCATCTCTCCAGCCTGACTTTCTATATTCGTAAACACGATTTGCTACAAGCTTCTCTAACTGAAGGCGCTATGCACCATTAGACTAGAAAAGTCCTTGTTGACCCAGGCTGGCCCCCAACACACTTTGGAGTACTTTTTGATCCTCTGAGGCAGAAGCACTCCCAGAACATGGGGTGCTGGGCACTGGACCCAGGGCCTCAGGCACGCCGAGCAAATATTCTCCCTATTGAGGTACATTCCAGTCCTATGAAAAATTCTCAGCAGGAACACAATTTGAAAGCATTCAAAACATGCAACAATTTTATTACTGTTAACTGGAATTTCCCTGGGCAATGGCAGCACACTCCTTTAATCCCAGCACTTGAGGCAGAGGCAGGCAGATCTCTGAGTTAGAGGCCAACCTTGTCTACAGAGCAAGTTTCAAAACAGCGAGGGCTACACAGAGAAACCCTGCCTCAAAAACAAAACAAAGCAAAAACCTGAAATTGTATTACTATTTTTAGTATCTTCCTGACTACACATCTCATATTTAAAATAAATAAACTGGAAAATATTCCACAGTATCCCTTATTACATATTAATAGTAGTAACATAGTATGTGTGTCTGTGTGTGAGAGAGAGAGACAGACAGAGACAGAGGCAGAGAGAGACAGACAGAGATAGAGAGACAGAGACAGAGAGACGGAGATGCATTTAACACAGTGCTGCGTGTAGGAAAGTCAGGACAATGTTCATCTTTCTGGTTGGGTTCTCTCCCTCACTGTGGGACCTGGGGATCAAACCCAAGGGGTCAGGTATGACACATGCTTTTTGCCCCGCTAAGCCATCTCATTAGTCCTCTTTTATTATTTCTTAAAATAAAAAGTGGCCAGAGAATAACAATCATCTCATAGTGAACTCCCCAAATTATTTAGATATCAAACCAAAATCAATGTGAATGTGTTTCAGAAGGAAATAAAAAACACCTTCACATATCTGATGCCTTAATACGTGATATAACAGTATGATCAGAGAAAGGAAGTGCTTCTGGACACACCTACTGAAGGGAAAAAAAATCAAACAAGGGATTAATTAAAATATATGGAGGTCTGAGTGTTTTCATTTTAAGACCAAGTCTTGAAATGTAGCCCAAGCTGACTTGCAATTCATGCTGTTCCTGCCTCAGACTGCCGCATGCTGAGTTTTTAGGCATGTGCACCACAGACAAACTTCAAATGCGTGTGCTCCTGAACTGAGCAGTTCTGTGCCTGCTCTCAGCAAGCTCTACCTGACAAGCAGAGCAGAGACAGCAGAGCAGTAACATTAAAAATGCCAGCACTAAACTGAAAACACAACTGGAAACATACCCAAAATTGTTCCTCCAACCTCCAAAGAGAAAGTCTAACACAAAAGGCCATTTTAAAAAAAATCTGGGACTCCTTGGAGGCTCGTGCGAGTGATGCTACCATTGAGGAGGCTGAGGTAGGAGGATGGAACCGGAGTGCGAGGCCACCCTGGGATAAACGAGTATCCCACAGGCTTTGTCATCACAAAGCTGAGGCCCTTTGGCAGAACTTGGTTAAATAGAAGGCGGAGTGCTCACAGTGTCATTTGAAAATGAAAATGGAAAAAGTTTACCTTTCTCTCTGATTTCCATGGCTGAAAGAGTCTGGGCATTTACACCAAGCTCTGATAACGCTTTTGTTTCAATGGGCAACCCATGGCAGTCCCAGCCAGGCACAAAATGCACTTTGGAACCTCTCATCATATGGTATCGATTGGTAATGTCTTTCAAAATCTGTAGGGATAAAAGCGCAGTCACCATGCAGAAAACACACAGCTTATGGTATGACTCCTTCTAAAAATACCATTTAAAGCATAAAGTCTACTCATAAAGTATTTCTATAAAAGAACCCATTAAATCTACTAATTAATGTATAATAGTCACACAGAAATAATAAATATTTGAATTTCACAATGTTAACGCTATCAAGGGGGGAAAAAAACAGAATTATGCATGAAAACCATTATGTCCCAAATTTCATTATTTGTCAAGTTGGGGGAAGAGTGTCAGCGTTTTTTTTTTGTTTGTTTGTTTGTTTGTTTTGTTTTGTTTTTGGTTGGTTTGGTTTTGGTTTTATTTTCGAGGCAGTGTGTCTCTGTATAACTACCGTGGCTGTCCTGGAACTCACTCTGTAGAGCACACTGCCACCACCATGCCTGGCTCCCACTCTAACTTTTAAAGAAATACTTTGACCTTTTAAATTCCATAATATGAATAAGTCAGTCAGAAATTTTCATTATGCCTGTGAAAATTTAACATAAACGATACAATATAAGTTGCTCACACTTGCTGAGAAGTGTGGGCTCCTGCAGAACGGACGCTGCACCCAGTAGCTGGAATCTCTTGCCCACTGTTTTGTACTAACAAGGGCCTAGCAGGCAGCGGCACACGAGAACCTGAGTTGGCCTTCTTAGACCACTTTAGATACAAGCAAGGTAGACTGACTTAGAAACGTACCATCAGCCAGGCCTGAGAGCATGGCTCTGTAATCCACCACAGTTTCTATGGAGGCCGCATGCTAAAGTACAGGGACCTCAAGTTCAAGGCCTGCCTCAGCTAGAGTGACATCAAGGCTAGCCTAGACAACTGAGACCTTGTTTCAAAACAAAACAAAACAAAACAAAAAAAAAAAAAACAAAGAGGACTTGGCATGTGGTTCAGCAGTAGAGCAATCTCTAGCCCCACGGTTCGATCCCAGCACGGACAAGGGAAAACTGTCACAGAATGGACGAGCAAAGGCAAGGGCAGACTTAGCTACAGATCAATGTCCTTCTTCCCAAGAGCAAGCAGTGGTCCAAGCACTGGCCCAGAAGTCCAGGAGGCACTTTCATCCTTCCCACTCCTATCAGAAGCAGAGAAGACACCACACACACCCCTCTTTGCCCTTCCTCCCTTAACACTCGAGCTCTTAAACTTCTTACTGAAGAACTGGAGGGAGCCCGTGTCGTACAGGAAAGCTCATCCTGCTGTACGGAGGATTTGAGCTTTCAGTACATCAACACGTAAGCAACCTCTTCTGGTCTGTTCTGTCTGGAGACTGTTTCCTATGTCTCTCCCCTGTAAAACCTGATCTCCATGAATCAGCATGCTCATATTTTCTATGGTGAGGTCACAGCACTGGGGCCGATGTCTGGCACTGGCCTGTGAACACTGTCAAAACGATGCATGCACCGACCCTGGGCTGTGTCGCCCGCAGTAGCCACTCATCAGAAGCAACTTTTGGTGGGAGTCAGAACTGAGATGAGCTGACACATACACTTGCTACCACAGTTCAAACACCTAAAATTTAAATTTGTTGGGTTAAATATAGCATTTCTTTTTTCTTTGTTTTTTTTTCCAGGGGGGAGGGCATTTGTTTTTTGTTTTTGTTTTTTCGAGATATGGTTTCTCTGTGTAGCCTTGGCTGTCCTGGACTTACTTTGTAGACCAGGCTGGCCTCGAACTCACAGCGATCCACCTGCTTCTGCCTCCCAAGTGCTGGGATTAAGGGTATCCGCCACCATGCCCTGCTCTGAATATAGCATTTCAATTAGCTTCATTTATCTTTTTGAGTACTTTTGTGTGTATGTGTGTGTGGCTACTAGAAAACTACAACTTACCTATGTAAACTACATTCTGGGCTACCAACTCCCTCAGGCATTAGTGCTACTTCCAAGCCTAGGAATAGAATAAAGTTAGCCACCTGAGCTGAAATCAAGTGTCCTTAGCAGGAATCTCGAGTGCAGCAGTAACAGGTACTGACATGCAAAGGCTGGTAAGTACAGCAGGACCCCACTCGAAAGCACCTTATTGACTGCTCTCAGTACCAAGTGGCCCCCTCTTCTCCAAGTTGCTCCAGTGTGTGTGTGTGTGTGTGTGTGTGTGTGTGTGTGTGTGTGTGTGTGTATACTTTACTGTTTGTTTTAGTTTTGTTGGTTTTTAAAGCAAGGCATTTGGCACAGGATCCTCCTGCCATAGCCCACGCTCCTCCTTCCCAGTGCTAGAATTACAGGCATGTGCCATAATGTGTTACAAGCTACTTCATACTCTTAAAAGTGGTTTGAATGAGAATGGCCCCTGTGAGCTCATATGTTTGAATATTTGTGTCCTCAGCTGAAGAAACTCTTTGGGAAGGATTAGGAGGTGTGGCCTTGTTGGAGGAGGTGTGTCACCAGGGGTGAACTCTGAGGTTTCTAAAGCCCACACCATTCCCAGTTAGCCCTCTGCCTTGTTTGTGGATCCAGATGTGAGCTCTCCGCTGCTCCTCCAGTGCCCTGCCTGCCGCCACACTCCCCACACAATGGCTATGAACTCATACTCCGAAACTGTAATGCCCACATAAACTCTTTCTTTTATAATTGCTTTGCTCATGGTGTTTTGCTCTCTCTGTAGTCCTATCTCAGAATTCTTGCTATAAGCCAAAAATTGCTCCAGGTACCCAGAAGACAGCAGTAAGCAGGGAAGACAAGTCTCATTTTTAAATTATACCATTATGCACTCAGCAGGGAGCAGAAACCATGCTAAAGGGTTTGGAGGGTGGAGGTGGTACCACTTTAGAAGGGAGCAGGGAAATCTGGTTGAGATTTCACTTCAATAGAAGCTGAAGGACTGGAGGGTGAGGGTGTGAGCCATTTTTGTCACCTGGGAAATGCACACCAGGCAGGAGAGAGGAACCGAGACTACAAGCCTGAGGAGGAACAAGTTAAAATCCTCACTGACTGCTCCTCCTTTGACAGGGTTCCAGGAAGGCACAGGAGAGGGAGTTCTCAGATTTTGGAAATAGTCCTGCATTCCTGATCCCATGGGGCTGACTCCTGTCCCTGCAGACCCCTGGGGGAAGGAAACGGACTCCCTCCAGCTGTTCCGTGACTTCTACACACACTGTGGTACATGCACCCTACCACATGCAAGTCAGTCAATATATTTTACTGGACAAATAGATACAATTTAAATGCAATGAACATATTAGAATTTGTGGACATAGAGGGCACAGTGGTGGACGTGTGTAATGGCAGTGTTCTGGAGGCTGAGAAGGGTCATGAGTCTGAGACCAGCTATGGCTACTAGACTCCGTCTCAAAAAGAGAAATAAAAGGTGGGGTGGGGGAGGGGGAGTTGAACATAGTTAAAACAGTGTCAAGAGAAAAAACTATAGCATTAATACAGAACATATTCCAGCGGGAAGCAGAGGGAACCAGAGGAATTCTCTCAGAGAACCTACTTGATGCACTTCCTACTTAAAATTAGAACAGCCATCCCCCTGCCTCAGAAACAAAACAAAACCCAGCTCCAGCTCCTGGGCTGCTGACCGCACAGCAGAGTCTGGTTGTTGCTTTTCTGAATACTTAGTATCTTCACCTGTGTCTGAGTGCCCTAAAATTCACATGCTAAAGTCTCAACCACCCCTCCAAAAATCAATCCTCCCACCATTTTCCCTGTCGGCTTAGAGAAGCTCTGGCCTGTGTTCCAAATGAAAGTTCTCTGAAGAGTTCTTGACTTTTCTCTTAAAACACTATGTCCAAAATACCAGCAACCACCAGCTCCACCATCATACCACACTCCAAATCTGATCTCTTTTTGCTTTTCTCAATGTCGCAGTCATCGTCATCTTCATCCTGACTTGTGTCTCTGCTTGCAAACTTCTTAACCTCAACAGTCTATCACCAATACAGGCCTAAGATGATCCTACTGCTCAGACCAAATAAATGCTCTAAGCCAAATCACAATAAATTATTTAATAAGTCAGACCTTGAGTGTATCTACTTAACTACCTTCTTATCACGGTCTAGAGTGTTAACGTAGTTTACTGATTTGTCTTCCCAAATAGAGTAAGGAAGGGACATGGCCTTATGTTGTCACCACCTGGAGGACAGAATGACGCCTGACAGAAACAGGAAGTACGGAATAAAATGGAACGTTAGTGTAAGATAACAAAAGGTGAAAGGAAGCACTAGCAATGTTAATGTTCCTACAGTGTCAAAACTGAGCATTGCTTCTATGTACTTAGTGTGGGCTGCAGATGTGGGGATGAGCTTCAACATCAGAAACAAGGCTCCCATGTGCTTCCCTGGGCTCCATCCCCAGACCCCGGCACACACACAAAATATATCTGGAATGCAGCTCACTGGTAGAGTACTCAGCACAAAGAAAGCCCGGGTTGATCCCCAGCACTGCAAAAAAATTCAATTCAATTCAATTTAAAAATTCCAAGTTTTATAATCTAAATTATAATTACCTTGTTTAAGGCATGCCCAACATGCGGGTCACCATTTGCATAAGGAGGTCCATCATGAAGGCAAAATTCCTTCTTTGCTTTTCTTTCTCTTTGCCAGGAATAAAGCTCTGAAAACCCACATTTCTGTTTTAAAGAAAAGCCAACGTTCACTTATCATATGCTGTATGCTGTAGACTCTTATCAATAGTTGGTTAGCACTGATCCCATCCCAACCAATCCATTCAGCTGTCAAACATAACTGGAAACATTCCTGGAATGAACTAGAATTCTCTCAACACTTTCATTAGTCTTCCCTGCCCCCCAGGATGCTTCAGACTTTCACGCAGCACGGGGGCTCTACATTCTTAACCACTCTCTCAATATCCACTGCCTCCACCCAGCCCCGCTGAAAGAACTGCCCATTCCCAGCTCTCCCAAACACCCAAAACGCACTGGTAACTTATTCTTGCTATTCTTTGCCTTCAATGCTCCCTAAATCTAAAGAACATTCAGGCTAACTCTATTCACTTAAGCACTATTCCATATAATGAGGAGTATTTTAAGTACCCTAACGTGCACTTATCCTAAGTTAGTGTTACAGACACTAACAAGTGAATCTCAGCCATTAACAAATTCAGTATGACACAGGAGACAGACACACAGTCTACAAAAGGGGACTCAGAGAAGGACCTCTACTTCGTCCTCCAAAGGAGTCATAATTCCAGCGAATGAGCTAAACATGCAACTAAGGTGGCTTTCAACGTCCCTTCTTTGATAACACTTGAATTATTTAAGCTTAGCTTTTCCTATTATTTGTGTGTGGTGTCTGAAGTTCAGGTCCCTGCAGAGGTCAGAGGCAATGGATCTCCTGGAGCTGGAATTACAGATGGCTGTGAACTGCCAGACTTGTGTGCTGGGAACTGAACTCAAATCCTCTGCAAGCGCTGCAAGCGCTCTTAAGCTAGGAGCCGTCTCTCTAGCCCATACTTGAATTTTTTTATTTTGTGCTCGCTGGTTACTTTCTGAAAGTGACTGGAAAAGTGAGCAATGCGACTCCCTCGGTGCTGAAATCGGAAAGTGCACGGTGTGGCGCCGGGCTACCTTTTGGAACCCGCCCTCCTAGGGGCCCGCCTGGGAACCCCTGGAGCCCGGAGTGTTTCCCGCAGAGCTGGCCTACCCCGCCCTGGCCGGGTGGCTGCGCCCGGTACCTGCTGGATCTCCAGCTCCATGTCGGGCTGCTGGCGGCCCAGAAGCTTCATCGGGAAGCTGGTCTGCGGCAGCAGGACAGTGTCGCGGTATTTGCCGCTATTCGGGCTGCTCTGGGGACTATTCGCCCCAGCCACGGACCGCACCACGAGCCTCCTTGTCATCCCCAGACACCCCAGACGGCCAGGGAAACCTGCTGGCTCCCATAACCTCCGGGCCGCGGCGAGCGCCGCCGCCCTGGCCCCGCGACGGCGCAGCCCCCAAAGCATGGTGGGCGACCCGGGCGGACCTCTCGGTACACGGCCCGCGGCAGCCGCCCGGGATCTAAAGGTAGGGACCCCCGAAGAACTCGGCCGCGTGGAAGTGCGCACGCGCTCGGGGGCGGAAGGGGCGGGGCACGGGCAAGGGCGGGGTCTTCCGGTTTGGAGATCTGTGTCTATCCCTGTCTTCCGTAACGTCACGTAGGTAGGGTAGAAAGAGAGGGGTCCGCTAGCAGTCAGCTCATCCTAATCATAGACATTTAATTACCTTTTCCAGGGTCATAAACATAAGTAGCGAGCCTAAACCCGGCGGTGGAGGCGCAGACATTTAATCCCAGCACTTGAGAAGCAGAGACAGACGGATCTATGAGTTGGAGGCCAACCTAGTCTACAGAGTTCCACAAGACAGCCAAAGCTACATACGGTCACAACTGTTATTTTGCCATTCTTAAGCCACACTTTTTAAAAAAAAAATGTACAAAAAGTTGCTACAAATCAAGATAAAGGCGGGGGAGGCAAAAGGTAAACACAGACAATTATAACTAAAATGACCAATAAGTACAAACAGACGCTCAGCTTTGGGAGCCAGGAGGACAGAGAGTCATCTAATAAATTAGAACAAGCATGAAGAAGGTTGATAACATGTTGGGAGAGGAGTGGGTAAGTGGACTGTTGGTGGTACCTGACACCGTGTAATGTCTTTCCTCCCACTTCCATGTAGATGTGTGGCGTGCATGTGTGCATGTGGAGGTTCTAGACGTCGGGAATCATCCTCCATAGCTCTTCCACATTACTCAAAGAGTTAGGGTTTCTCACCTAAATCTAGAGCTACTATATATGGTTAGTCTTGCTAAGCAGCTGGCGGGGGTGGGGGTGGGTGGGTGGGTGGGGAGATGCCAGGCTTCCTCACCTGGAAATACACCTGACATTTAAGTGGTTTGTGAGTTCTCATGTTATCACCACCAGCTCTGTCGTGTCTGTTTGACAACATTTAGAATTGCAGTTCTTCTCAGAACTGCACTTTCCCATAGGGGAGCCTGACTGACAACCGTCATCTCACAGCGGCAGAAGAGGCATACACAGGGAACTCCCCACCCCAAACTCTTTACAGAATAACGTGCTGCATTCAGTCAACTCTGTTGTTTGCTGGGAAACGCTATGAGAAGACACAATGAGCTAGTTGAAAGAGGCATTCTCCCCAGGATGCATAAACTCCGCACCTCACTGGCTGAGCTACAAGCTTGAGATCAATCGTATTTGTCCTTATTTACAGCAATTGTTATACAATTACAATGTAATTACAAAAACAATGTATGGGTGGGTGTTTTTGGTTTTTTGTTTTTTAGATTTACTTATGTGTATGAGTCTTCGCTTGCCTGTGTGTATTTGTGTGCACCATGTGTGTGCCTCGTGCCCACGGAGGTCAAAGGGGCTGTGGGGTACAATGGAAATAGAGTTGTGAGCCTCGCTGTGGGTGCTGAGAACCAAACCCAGGTCCTCTAGAACAAGTGCCGCCCTTAACTGCCTGCTGAGCCATCTCACCAGCATTCAGGGTATGGTTTTACCACACTGGAATGTCTGAATTCACACAGTAAATGAAATAAAGTCCAACTCTTTTCCAACTATAGCTGTATGTAAATGGTGTGTGTTGACATTTCTTGCCGGTAAAAATCGGGGTGCATGATGGCTTCTTTGTGCTTGTAATCCCAGCACGTGAAAAGCTAAGGTACAAGGATTGCCATGAATTTGAGGCCAGCCTGATGGGACTGTGACATATATGTGAGCCAATAAGTTATGGTTTGCTTCTAATAACTAAGGTTTGAGAGTTGCAGAAAACACATACAAAGAAACAAAATTTGTTCATTCTCAATCTCATAAAATAAAAAAGTGTTGCTTTTATGAAAACAGTCCCATAAAGGCAAATCATCAAAAGCCGAAGCCAAGCCAGATGTGGTGCCACGCATACAGTCGCAGCTAAGGTAGGAAGGTGTGTGGCTCAAGGCTAGCTTAGGCGACCTAAACCCTGAGTCAGAAAATAAGGAAAAACTCTTGTTGCGCTGAAGGTAAGGCACCAGGAACCAGCACCCGGGAATGGCCTGGGGACTCCCGGCTTTGACATAAACCTGCGCAAAACGCAACCGCCAAGAGCGCTAGGGAGGCTTTTGTGCGCCTGCGCCGACTCTCGGCGAGCGCAGCCGCGGTCGCTCTCTGTGCCTTGGACTGGAGCACTTGGAGGAAGCTGGCAGCGGGACGCTGAGCAGCCGGGCCGGACAGCGCTTTGGGGATACGAGGCAGGCTAAGTGTAAGTTTCTCCCGCAGCAGGGCAGAACCTAGTGTCTTGGTTGGGTAACTGCCACCCCTGGCAGAGATTAGAGGAAAGCCAGGGCTTGTGATCCCAAGCACCCTGTGGGAACACTGCCTCTAATTCCAACGCGTCTAGAAGCATAAGTGGCCACATGTGATTGTTTTTCTGGACCTTTTCTTTCGAGCTGGAATAAACTGCAAGGTTAAACTTGACGTTCACTTCTTACTGCATCCAAATTTGGAAACTTCTTTCAGTTGTGATTTCTACACATTAGTAGGCCGTTGTGATCTGTTTCGCTCTGGAATATAATACCTGCACCGAACGATGTATGTGTTTTGTTTTTGTCAGAGGGCTCCAGTAGGAACATGTTTCCTCAGTCCTTGCAGACGCTTGCATGTGCCAATCTCAGCACTCGGGCTCTAAGTTTGCATTTCTTTTATACACAGTAGATTGAGCATTTCGTGTATTTAGTGATCAGCACTTTTCTTTTTCTGAGAACTGCTTGGCAACTGTCCTTGCCTCGTTTTTTCACATTGAGGCATAAGAGCCCCAAACAAAACAGCTCAATTTTAAGTATAAGGCACGCAGCTTTCCCTCTCCTTGTATCTATCAGTTTGCTTTGCTTATAGTATTTTGGTCATGTCTAAGTCTTAATTTCTGTGTAAATTTGCTAATACATTGTTAATGAATACAGTCTTAGTTTTATGTTTAAAGGCCTTTACAAGTTTATTAAACTGTTCCTGTAATTTTTGTTGTTTCATTTCATCACTTCATCCATGTCTCTCTGATAGTTGTCTCACATATTAGAGACAGACTGACAGAGGAAAAACAAGCTTAGGCTGCTTCAAACCCAAGGCATTCTTACCTAAGCCTCCTGAACCCTGAGCTTACAGGAGTATGCTTCCACCCAGGACTACCTGGAACGTTAAAAAAAAAAAGGGAGGTGGGGGAGCTGTGTGTGCTCAGGTTCGTAGGCTTAGTGGCAAGCGCCTTTACCTACTGAATCATTTTCCCAGTTTCCCTGGAGCATATGTTGATAAGAGTACAGCAAAAACCCAGCTAGCTCTCTTTGAAGCTCTAGCAATTGCCCTGTCCTTTATGGGTGAAAGGCTTTCCTCCTTTTTCTTTCGAGACAAGAGTTTGCTTTGTGGCCCGGGCTGACCTCAAATCCATGTTCTTCCTGTTTCCCCTTCCCAAGTGTCACCACGTGCGTCGGCTTCTTTCTCGGATTTGAAAATCCCACCCTGACTAGTAGAGTGGTATGTTTGAATTTGTTTCTGGAATTTTAATGAGAGACGTCGTTCAGTTAGTTCTGCTTGTTTGTGTTTGTGTCCTCCCTTTCCCCTCTGTAGTATACGTGTGTGTGTGTGTGTGTGTGTGTGTGTGTGTGTGTGTGTGTGTGTGTGAGAGAGAGAGAGAGAGAGAGAGAGAGAGAGAGAGAGAGAGAGGGAGAGGGAGAGGGAGAGGGAGAGAGAGAGAGACTTTGGGGCTTAGGGTATTTTGTTTAGGGTATGTGTGTGCATACATAGGTGTGTGGAGAAAGTACCTTGCTCAGTAGCCAAGGCTAGCCTGGAACTTACTATGTACCTTAGGCTGGTGTGTTACTCCCAAGCCTCCTGACTCAGCTTACCAAGTGTAAGCACCAGAAGTAAGATAACCACACCCAGCTGATTATTATATTTTGATAACTTGTACTAAGGGGATCTCTATTAATTGTTAAGAATTGCTTCATCATGCTCATTTTTATCTTTCCAAATACCTTGAACCTCAGCACTGTTTGACCACGTTCCAAAGATAAATTATTTTAATGCTTTTGCTGGGAACACATCAGACATTTTTGAATCCTAGTCTGCATGCTCACCATCTTTATGTGAATTAAAGATGAAGGACAAAGCCCAGAGCGGTGGCGCACGCCTTTGATCCCAGCACTCCGGAGGCAGAGGCAGGCAGATCTCTGTGACTTCAAGGCCAGTCTGGTCTACAAATTGAGTCCAGGACAGGCTACACAGAGAAACCCTGTATTGAAAAACCAAAAATAAATAAACAAATATTTAAAAATAAAAATAAATATTTGCCTTAAAAAAAAAACCAATGAAGGACAAAATTTTGTTTGTTTGGTTGGTTGCTTGTTTGGTTGGTTGGTTTGGTTTTTGTTTTTTTCACTGTCATTTTGGTTTTGGGGTTTTTTGGTTTTTTGGGGGGGGTTGGGGGATAAGGGTTATTCTTAAGCCTTAAGGCTGTGAAAAGAAATTGGTCATTTGAGACTTGCTATTTTTCTTCTTATTACTGTTTTGGTTTTGTTTGTTTGATTTTGAAACAGGGTCTTACTGTGCACACCTGGCTGTCCTGGCACTTGGTTTCTAGGCCAGGCTGTTCTCAATTTTTAAGCAGTTTTCTCAATAAGTCCAGCCTTCTGAGTGGTGAGATTACAGGCATGTGCCAGCATTCCCACTTGTGTCACTTTCCATCTTTCTAAAGTAGCTGGCAGGCATTATAAATGGTAGACTTAAGTGGACTCCACAACATTTGCAAGCATGGAGTTAGGTTAATTGCCTTTTTATTTGTTGTTTTTCATATTTACTCTAAGGCTCGAGCTAGAAAGAACTCTTCCCATTAGTCACCATGTCAGCTCCCTAGGGCCAGAATACTCCTTTGTATTAGTTGCTTTCCTCACTTGTGAATAAGAAACAACTTAGAGATAAGCAGTTTATTTTGGCTCGTGGTTTCAGGGGCACACAGTCCATCGTGGTGGGGAACACGTGGCAGCTGGGACTCCATTCTTGGCAGTGGAAGCTTGTGTATGTGTGGCTTCTAACATCTTGGTGGATCTGGAAGCAGAAAGCTGGAACAAAAAGCAGAGAAATGGAGCAGGTGTCCGTGATGGGGCCTAATGAAGCCTTAGGGCCCGCAGTCCAGCTCTCTGTCTACTCTAACTAGGCCTAGCCTCCTAACCAGCACTTGGTAAGCAAGTATTCATACAGACACATGAGCCCATGGGAGATATTTACATCAAAACCATGACACCCTTCCAAAGACGTAGAAGCTTTTTTTGCTTTTTTGATTTTTAATTTTAGAGAATACATATGTGCCTATGTGTCTTTATGTGGCTCTGCACCTGTGCGTCTGTATGTGGCTCTGCACTTACGTGTCTGTATGTGGCTCTGCACTTACGTGTCTGTATGTGGCTCTGAGCCTGTGTGTCTCTATGTAAGTATGTACTCGATGAGTACAGGTGCCCATGGAGGCCAGAAGAGAACTATCTGGTCCCTTGGAGCTGGAGCTCCAAGTATTTGTGAGCAGCCCACGTGGGTTCTGGGATCTGACCTCTAGTCCTGTACAGGAACAGTGTGTGCTCTTAACCACTGATCATCCCTTCAGCCCCACACCTTTGTTTTTAACACTCAGGTGTACCCCTGTTGACTAGCCAGAACAAAGGAAACCACTTAAGTGTGTTTAGCCAGTGTTGTCCCGTGCTTGTCTGTAGGGTCAAGTGCCTTCCAGGTAGAATGTATTTAATGATTACAACAACTCTATGCTTTTTTACCCCCCCCCCCCCCCAGTTTATAAGTTCAAGGATTGAGAGTTCAAGTGGCTTTAAGTCTACAGCTAATGTATGCCTGGATGTGGAGAGAGTCTATGTCTTTAACCACCACCCTGGCTTTTAGCCTAAGCTTTTGAAAGGCCACGTCCCCAAGAAGTAGTGCTTCCGGTAAGACTCATAGAGAAAGATGGACTCGTGTTCTTTGAGCTGCTATAAGGAAGTTAACTTAGTGGCCAGTTTTAGCTTTGTTCTTCAGCCACCTGTCACGTCAAAAGGTCATTCCCACTTGGGTTCCTGGGGAAGATGGGCAGCGTGAAAAGGCTAATAAGAATCCCTTTTACACATGCTGTGTTTTGATAACATCTTTTCCTTTATATCAAGAATAAAAATTGTATATATTTCTTTAAAAACCACGGTAAGGAAACTGTTAGGAAGGAGGGGTAGTTGTGTTTATAGTCTGTTTCTTACAGGCTGATGTGCTCTTTAAACTATGCTTCATAGACATAGTGTACATTGATTAAGGAAGGTCGTGAGCAGGCAGCTGGACATTTTCTGTTGGAAGAAGATCATGCCGCGTAACTGTGGCAGGGTTAGGAGGAAGTAGATTAATAACGCCTGAGGCCCGACAAGGCTCAAGAGATTTCTGAACTGGCTCAAAGGTAAATGATACGTATGGGAAGTTACAGTGAGAGGAAATTACTTCTCCGTCCCCACTCTCCCAAGTTAAACTCTCCTTGGTTTAACTCCTTAGGCATGCTGAGGACCTACTGTAGTTCACTGAGGAAGAACTTGCCTGGAGGCCCCAGGCATGGTTTCCCAGCATCCCCTCCCCTGAAAAGGTGCTGGGAAGGGCTAGTAGCCTGGAACTACCTGCAGCACAAAGTACATTAGCTGCATGGCTGCTCGCAGATAGAACAGCTGGCGGAAGGCCAGGGAGATGTCTTCTTAAATCACTCCTTCTGCATTCATAGCTTGCTTTGTTCCACCTACAGCACGTAGTATGTAAAGAAAATCAATATAGCTTGAATACAGTAATACAAAAATACCACATAGATACCCGTTTTATTTTCATCTTAACTCCGAACAGCTATTGTTCAAAGATGGTTTTCAGTATTGCACAGCAGTCAATCACATCATTTCTCTCCCTTCTAAAAAAAAAAAAAAAAAAAAAAGATTTACAAGCCAGGCAGTAGTGATGCACACCTTTAGTCCCAGCACTCAAGAGCAGAAGCAGGTGGATCTCTGATTTTGAGGCCAGCCTGGTCTACAGAGTGAGTTCTAGGACAGCTTGGTCTGCAGAGTGAGTTCCAAGACTGCCTGGGCTACACAGAGAAACCCTGTATCAAAAAAAAAAAAAGTTTTTTTCATTGTCTTACGTGTATAAGTATTCTGCCTTCATGTAAGCTTGTGGTACCTGCAGATGATGAAAGAGGATCTGTCCTGGAACTAGAGTTACAGGTGGGTGTGAGATGCCATGTGGGAACTAGGAGCTGAGCCCAGGTCCTCTGCAAGAGCATCCTAAGCTCCTGTTCACATAGCCATGCCTCCAGCCCCTCAGCCGCATCTTTCCCACACTTGCTTGTTGCCCATTTATGTTTTCAATTCCTATGATTAGATCAGAGGCAAGAGAAAATGATGCAAGTGGATTTAAAGGTGTGTTGAGTCAGCTATTCAGTTAGAAACTGTCAAAGGAACAAATAGTTTCTTTGTTCTTTATTTATGGTCCCTGTGAATAATGAATAATCACGTGCTGAGTCGGAAAAGCTTTGTCTTTAGTTTTAAAGGTTTTTGCTGTTGTTGTCTTTGAAACAATGCATCTTTATTTAGCCAGGTTGACCTAGAACTTGATATATATATATATATATATATATATGTATCCCAGGCTGGTCCCCACCTTAGGATCCTCCTGCCTCAGTTTTCTGAGTTCTAGGATTTCATATAGGTCTAGGCCAGTAATTGGATCTTGTTTTTGTGTTTTCCTGTAATGGGGATTGAACTCAAGACTTTGCATGACTTCTACCTCTGGCCTAAGAGTTTTTGCCCTAGGCTTGTTCCCCATAAACCCTTGGGGGTGGGTGGGATGAAGGGGTTTGTTTTCTCCTCCTCCTCCTCCTCCTCCTCCTCCTCCTCCTCCTCCTCCTCCTTCTTCAAGACAAGGTTTCTCTGTGTTATGTAACCTGGGCTGCTTGGACTTGCTTTGTAGACCAGGCTGGCCTGGAACTCACAGAGATCTGCCTGTCTCTGATTCTGCCTCCCTGAGTGCTGGGATTATGGGCATGTGCCACCACCTGGCCGCCTCAGTACAGCAGTCTTTCTTTCTAGGGAACTTTGTATAAGTCACTTGTAGAAGGAAAAGAAAGAAACGGGATGGAAGATACCAGGCTGTGATATAGTGTCCACTAACACCTCAGTTGGCCCCACTGGAGTGGCCCTTCAGAGTGTCCTTTAAATCTTTCTCTTGAAGCCAGGTATGGTGGCATGTACTTGTCATACCTGTGCTCAGGAGGCTGAGGCAGGAGAATTACTACTTTGAGGCCAGCCTAGGCTATATAGTGAGACTGTCACATAAACAGAGTTGGGGCGGGGCCCAGCACTTAGGAGGCTGGAGCAGGTGGACCTCTGTGAATTCAAAGCCACCTGGTTTACATAGGGACAGGGCTACATACTTGCAATAACATGCTGTTGAGTCTGCTTATTTGGGGTTTTTGATTTTTCCTGACAGGGTTTCTCTGTGTAGCCTTGGGTTGTCCTAGACTCACTTTGTAGACCAGGCTGGCCTAGAACTCACAAAGATCCCCCTGCCTCTGCCTCCCTGAGTGTTGGGATTACAGGTGTGCACCACCACGCCCAGCCTCTCTTTTGATTTTGTTTGTTTGTTTTTAAACAGTGCTAGGGTTTGCACATGGGGCCTTGAGTAAGCTGGACTACAAGGCAAACGCTCTTCTCTCGAGCTATAGCCCAGTTCCTCTCACAGTTTACCTGTGTGAACTCAAGTCTGCTGTTCACCCCTCCTTTGCCCTTACCAGCTCTATCAAAATGTCAGCTCACCAAGGCCGGTGTTACATATTATATTTTTAGCTCCTAAGACTTTCACTCACACTCAAAACTTCTTCACCTGCTGAGTTCATTTCTCCAGACTTTGAAATTCTTTGTTGACTACAAAAGAGTGTTACAAGGCTTGAGAGAGTTATTTCCAAAATTGTGTCTTTTCCAAGTCCCTTTTAGTATGTATTTATTAACCTGTGCAGTTATTTCAGGAAACCCAAGCCCTCAGTTGCCATGTATTTGCTCGAATTCAATTATTGAAACTGGTAGCTGGGCTCTAAGGTAACAAAACAGTTCTCTCCTTTTTTTCAGGGCTTATCATGGCTTCCAGCAACACTGTGTTGATGCGGCTGGTGGCCTCAGCGTATTCTATCGCTCAGAAGGCAGGAACCATAGTCCGGTGTGTCATTGCTGAAGGAGACCTAGGAATCGTGCAGAAGGTACAGCAAATCCTGTCTATTTGTGCAGTCATGGCCTTTGTTCGTCACAGTAGGGGAAGACTGTCATAGTCGAGACCAAGTAACAACTGAAATAATGGAGATCCCAAGGCCCTTAGTTTGGACATCTGCTTTGACAGTAACCCCAGACGTCATCCAAGATCTTTGTGTATATGACTGGGTCTTCTGACTGAAGTTTACCTCCAGAACAGAATATAATCTATTTCATACAAAGCCATGCAACCTTAGGACATGTGACATGTTTGTGAAAATGTGATGCTTAGATAAATATTTCTCTCTTTTAAAAAACTTTTTATTGGTTCTTTGTGAATTTTACATCATGCACCCCAATTCCAATCGTCTCCCCCTCTCCTTGTACCTGACCTCCACCTTTGCAACCTCTCCCCCAACAGAGGAAAAGAAAAATCTTCTTGTGGAAGAAGCTGTAGTGTGCCACAGTATGCCCTTTTGTCAACATTTCTTTGCTTGCAAATGTTGGTTGCAGTGAGTCATTGGTCTGGTTCAAGGCCTCTGGCTTCTGCCACATCAGTACTGGGACCTTACTGGAACTTCTCTCGGTTGTCACCCTGTGTCATGGAGACCCTGCAGCTTTGGCTCTGCAGGACCACACTCCAGCAGCTTGTAGATGTTGGGGTGGGCCAATTTAACGCCTGGGAACTGGGCCGGAGAGGTATCTGAGCAGCCTGCCAGCTCTGTCGCACCCACACCACTGGGTCGAGCTCTCATGCCCTACCATCCACACCATCAGGGCCAGCTCTGCTGCACTGCCCAAGTGAGGTACAGGGCTTCTCTCCCAAGCACTGCAGCAAGCAAGGGACAGTTCTCCCACTCTCCGGACCCCAGGGCCATCTCTCCTGCCTGCCGTAGGTTGCAAGGGGCGAGGGTCTGGGAGAGCATTTCTCCCTCACCCATGTCAACACATGGGAAACAAGTTGCACGGCTAGCTCTCCTATGCTCACACCCTCAGGGCCCGCTCACCTGCACCCCCGCCACCCACCAGGGTCAGCCCTACTGTGCTGCCCAAGGAATGTGCTTGCTATAAGGGCCACCAGACACTCATCTTCCCAGCACTTGGGAGGTGAAAGCAAGAGCTTCAGAGGTTCAAGGCCAGCTTTGGCTATCCTGTGAGTTCAAGGCAACCTGAGCTATATGAAACCTGCCTCAAGCTCATCTCTATTCTCAACCCCCCAATATAAAAACCCAGGAATTCTTTCTAATACATTAGCGCATCATCCTCAGGACCCCTTGAGTTACAAGAATGAGTGAGGGGAAGTTATAGAAGGTGTTCCTTATACACTGGTAATGGAGTTTTAGCTTCACTTTGAAACAGTATAAATCGATGTCTTTTTTGGTTGGTTGGTTGGTTCTGGGTTTGAGTCACGGTCTTTTTGTGCTGCCCTGGCTGCCCTGGAACTCACTGTGTAGACCAGTCTGGCACAGGACTTATGGGGACTGGCCTGGATCTTACTGTATAGACCAAGCTGACATAGGACTTATGGGGGCTAGCCTGGATTTTACCATATAGAGCAGGCTGGCGCAGCACTTGTGGGGGCTGGCCTGGATCTCACTGTGTATACCAGACTGGCCGAGGACTTCTGTTCTACCTGCTCCTTCCTCCTTTCAAGTATGGGATTATAAAAAGCGTGTAGCACCACACTAGTAGTTTCCTGTCCCTTAGCCTATTTAAAGAAGGTTAGTATCTCAACTCTAATAAAATAATTTCTCAACTAGAGAAGAAAATGTTCCAAGCAATTTTAAAGCACCTTTGCCAACTTGAACCGTTATGGAGCTGGGCGTGTAGCTCAGTGGTAGAGTGCTCGCTCCACATGGGCCAGGTACAGGTTTGATCTCTATCAAGCGCATACGCAGCCTGAGTTTCTAAAGTATATTTGTTTATTGGCATACAGTTTCACACTGTAGTGCAAGCTGATCTCAAATACATGGCAATCCTCCTGCCTCAGCCTGCCAAGTGCTGAGATTACAGTTCTCAGCTGCACTTCCCAGTCTTAATTGCTGTTAATTCTCTGAGAAGCAGCAGGGCGCATGGCTATTTGACTCATTTGGGGCTAAGCTCTGTGAATGTAAAATCTGGAAATACAGTGTAAATGATATGACTACTGCGCACTTGGGCGTCGAAAGACTAATTCTCCCTAGTTGTACCTGCACTGAGGTTTGCATTCTTCGTTACAGACCTCAGCCACAGACCTGCAGACCAAGGCAGACCGCTTGGTGCAGATGAGTATATGTTCTTCCCTGGCACGGAAATTCCCCAAGCTGACAATTATAGGGGAGGAGGTAAGAGTGGCCATCCCAGGTAGATGCATAACTGACATGCCATTGGTCACATGCCATGGTTACAGTCTTAGCATTGGTGCTAGTGTTTGAACAGGAAAGATCATAGTCCTTAGAAGAAACAATCTGATTTTATGGTGTTTTGGTCCACTTCTAGCCTGTCTTCATTCTTAGTGATGGAGACATGGTCACCATTGTAATGAATTTGCAGCTTTAAAACCATCAGAGAGGGCAGTGGTAGGACATTGCCTACTGCATGTGAGGCTCTAATGTGGGAGGATGCTCAGCACCAAGACCACATGGCTCACATGCGTGAGGCCCTGCGTCTGAGCCCCAGCATCAACAGTTAAATTTTAGCGCTAGAGAGATGGCTCAGAGGTGAAGAGTACTGTTTGCTCTTCCAGAGGCCCTGAATTCAATTCCCAGCAACCACATGGTGCCTCACAACCATCCGCAATGGGATCTGATGCCTTCTTCTGGGTGTGTGTGAAGACAGATTACTCATATACATTAACATAAATAAATAAATATATTTTAAATTAAAGTTTAAGAGTCAGCAAATTTCTGGGACTTTGATATAGACCGCGTCTTGCTTGGTTTGTTTACTTGTCCTTCATTTCAGAAATTAGACTTGCATGCTTATAACTGAAACAACAGAGCATGTTTCGGGTTTTGTGAAGTTAGCTCTTTGACAACTTAGCGCATGTGTATAATGCATTCTGGTTACTCATTCCCCGTACTCCTGGGTTTTCCTCCCATTCCTTCCCACCCCCTCATTCCCTCCCTGTCCCTTTCCCAACTTCATGACATTTGCTTTTATTTTGTGTCCCATTTAGTTTAAGCAGAGCCATCTATGTGACCATTTGACTGGGACTGTCCACTGGAGCCTAGTTGACAGTGGCACATAACTGAAGGCTGTGCCTTCCCCTCTCTCTGAATCCATCTGTAGGGAACAGTTCATCAGTGAAGGAGTGGTCCCATCTGCGTCCCTCCTCCATCTCTGCTTAGCTGTTGACGGACTCATTCTCTTTCAGACCCAGTGCTTATTGGGAGCTCATGATTGCAGTGGCTCTTACCCCAAGGATGACATTTTGCAGGCCTTTTCCCCATGTTCTAGCTCCTACCATCTTCCTGCCCCCTCTTCTGCAAAACTTGGTGAACCTCAGAGGGCATGGTGTAAATGTCTTATTTAGAGCTCAGCAGTCAACTGTAACTTTGTCTTCTTACACCGCCATATATCTCTCAGTTCATCATAGTCCACCAGAAAGTGAATCTTCTCTGATTAAGTGGGAATTAGATATGGGAATAAACATGTGTATTTAGAGCGTTATTTGACACTGTGTGAATTTAGTAAAGCTATAGAATTTAATTCCCTGATGGGGCTGATGACATCCTTTTCTGTACACTGACAGAGACTAGTGGGTTTACAGTACTAAGCATGGGTTTTGGAGGCTGGAGAGATGGCTTAGAGGTTAAAAGCACTGGCTCCTCTTCCAAAGGTCCTGAGTTCAATTCCCATCAAGCAACTGGTGGCTCAGGACCATCTATAAGAAGATCTGGTGCCCCCTTCTGTCATGCAGGCAGAACACTGTATACATAAGAATAAAAAAAAAAAAAAGCATGGGTTTCCCCCAGCAGAACAGACCTCAGAATCAATCAAGAGCACTTGGTTACCTCTCCTGACAGTCATGCCGCTGTTGTAAAAGTGGGCACAACTTCTCTGACAGATCTGTAGTTTGTGAGGTTACAGCTGGGTAATGTTTTCCTCCCCACCAGCCTGCATAGTACCTTCCAGCACTATGAAAGCTGGCCAGCGGGGAGGTGTTTCCAGACCATCTCTAGCTTGATTTCTCTATGTCATGCAACCAAGATATGTGGTGTCGTCAGCAGTAAGGTCTTACCGGCTAATTCCAGTGGGCAGCCAAGAACAATGACAAGTATTGGTATTGTTTTAGGGGCCACTAGGACCTCCCTGGCCAGCGTAGGAGGAGTTATCACACACACACACACACACACACACACACACACACACACACACACAC
>OU015747.1:136143767-136172340 GCA_907169655.1 Acomys percivali
CACACACACACACACACACACACACACACACACACACACACACACACACCGCATTGGGGTTTTTAATGCACCATAGTGTCAAGGGGGAGCAGTTTCTAGCCATGAGTGTCTCCTCCCTTCCAGCTTTTAAAAAGTGTATCCCATCTCTTCTCAATAGTGAGATGTCAAGCTTTGGGGCATGTCCAAGACTGGAACAGCTAGGCCATATGGCAGTTCCATCCCTAGTGTTTTGAGGAAGCTCCACACAAACTTCTATATTGGCTGCACTAGTTTACACTCCAACAGTGAACGAGTTCCTCCTTTTTCACATCCTCACCAGAGTTTATCATTTTTGGTTTCTTAAAGATAGGCATTCTGACTGGGACAAGGTAAAATCACAAAGTAGCTTTAATCTACATTTCCCTTTGTGCTAGTGATGTTGAACACTTCTTAAGATGTTCATTATTCATCCATATTACTTGTGAGAATTCTATGTTCTATGCTCATTTTTGTTGTTGTTTGTTGACACAGGGTCTCTCTAGGTAGCCCTGGCTGTCCTGCAACTTGCTATCTAGATCATAGTTGCCTCAAAGCTCAGAGATCTGTCTGCCTCTACCTCCCAGGTGCTGGGATTATAGGAATGCAGATTTATTTATTTATTTGTGTGTGTGTGTCTGTGGGCTGTGTTTTGCTTGCCTAGATGGCTGTGCTCTACTTGTGAGCCTTTTACCTGTGGAAGCCAGAAGAGAGCATGAGATTTCCTGGAACTGGAGTTGGAGATGGTTGTGAGCTGCCCTGTGGGTGCTGTAGATGAAGCCTGTGTCCTCTAGAAGAGCTGCCATTGCTCTTACCTGCTTAGCCAGCTCTCCAGCCCCTGCAGTCATTCTTTTGTTCAAGGCAAGAGAGAAGGGTCAACTTTCATTCTTTTACATATGGACATGCAGTTTTCCCAGCACCAGGTTTTGAAGATGCTCTTTCTTCCAGTATGTATTTCTGGTATATTTGACAAAACTCAGGTGGCTGTGATTATATGACATTAGTCTGGGGTTTCCATTCTGTTGCATTGACCTACACATCTGTTCTGTGCCTGTACCCTACATGAAAACAGTACCTTTTTGTTACCATGGCTCTGTAGTATAATTTGAGACCAGATATGGTGATGTCTTTGCTCAGGATTACTTTGGCTGTCTGGGGCCTTTTGTGTTGAGTTTTAAGGGTTTTTTTTTTTTTTTTTTCCCTTTCCATGAAGAAAATCATGGTGATTTTGATGGAGGTTACATTAAGTCTGTATATTGCTTTTGCTAGGATGGTCATTTTTACATCATTAATTCTATCACTCTATGAACATTGAAGGCCTTTCATTACTAGTCTCTGCCTTGATTTCTTTTTTTTTAGAATTTTTTGTCTTGAGATAATATCTCACTATGTAGTCTTGGTTGGCCAGGAACTCAATGTGTAGACCAGGCTGGCCTCAAACTCACAGGGATCCACCTACCTCTGCCTCCTGAGTGCTAGGGTTAAAGGTGTGCGCCATTGGGCTTGGGATTTTCTTTGGTTCTTCACCTCCTTGCTTAGCTTTTCTCTGAAATATATTTTTTTTTATTGAGGCTACTATAAATGGGATTGTTTCGTTGATTTCTTCTTCAGATTGTTTGCCATTGGTATAAAAAATGATGTCATGTTTGTATCCTGACACTTTGCAGAAAGTGTTGGTAATTCCAGAAGTTTTCTGGTGGAGTCTTAGTGCTTTCCTGCAGGGTCGTATCCTCTGCACATAGGAACATGTCGGCTCCTTCATCCGTGATTTATATTCCTTCCACTCCTTGTTCTTACTGCTCTAACTGAGACTAAAATGCCATATTGATGACCCTGTCTTCTTTCTAATTTTAATTCTGGTTTGACAGGGTCTCATTATGTAGTCCAGGTTGGCCTTGGATTCTTCCTGCTTCAGCCAATCAAGTAGATATACTGGGCTCCATAAAAAGATCTTTTTTAAACAATCTTTTCTCTCCTCACTCACGCTGCCCGTTTTGTGGTGCTGGGGAGCATACCGAGGTGCATGCTGGGCAGGCAGTTGCTGAACCACACTGAGCTGCATCCCGAGCCCTGGAACCCTTTGTAAACCAAGTTCATACCCACTGCCTTAGTCTCCGAGCATTCTGAAGGAAAATGGGAAACAGAAATGTGTGAAGTAAAGTGGACTTATTTACAATTTTAGGTAAGCAGGGAAGAGAAAAAGGCTTTGGGTTCCTTCTAGATGTTCCTGACAGGGCTTAAATGAAGCCAGGACCCAGCCATGAAGTTAGAGAGACTTCATGTGAGGAGGCCCTTCCTGGCGCCCACACTTCCAGCTCAGAGTGGAGCGCTAGGGAAGTCCTAAATCCTCTCTTCATGTTCTCCACCTCCTGTCAGTCTTACACTAGGTTTGCCATAAAGGCTCAAAAGACTAGGAACCCAGTTGCTGCATTTCTGTTAGGGACACAATGCATTGTGGGAACAAATGGCTTCAGCAGTGTCACCTTGTTTTGCTCCAGGATCTGCCTCCTGGGGAAGTGGATCAAGAGCTAATTGAAGATGGCCAATGGGAGGAGATCCTGAGGCAACCGTGCCCATCGCAGTACAGTGCTATTAAGGAGGAAGATGTACGGCCCATCTCTATGCTTTTCGTCTGTTGGTGTCTTGCTATTGTGAAGGGAACGCAATTTGTCCGCAAGAGGGAAAGTGCATGGTTACAAAACAGGGGCAGTCAGACACTGAGTCTGTCAGAGGCAGCGGAAGTAGCAGGAACCACATGGACACATGGCCGACCCTCAGGGCACTGTCTGCTGTGGATCTCCTCTGCCTTCAGAAAACGTTATTAAAAGCAGTTTTAGCACTTGGAAGGCAGAGAGAGGCAGGCAGATCTCTGTGAGTTCAAGGCCAGCCTGGTCTACAAAGTGAGTCCAGGACAGCCAAAGCTATGCAAAGAAACCCTGTCTTGAAGAAAGAAAGAAAGAAAGAAAGAAAGAAAGAAAGAAAGAAAGAAAGAAAGAAAGAAAGAAAGAAAGAAAGAAAGAAAGAAAGAAAAGCAGTTTTAGTAAGAGTCTTCTTTGCTGTTCAGTAGATTTGGTAACAAAGCATTGTGTGAGTGTTGAGGCTGGCCCTTTCAGAAAACCATGTAAGTCCTCTGTTGGCTGGAGGTGGGTTGGCAGTTAAGAGCACACTGGCTGCTCGTGGTGAGGATCCAGGTTTGGTTCCCAGCAATGACACTGGAAGGCTAACAGCTTCCTGTACCTCCAGCTCCAGGGGATCCTGGTTTTAAATTATTCAACATTGCACTTACAGAGTAATTATTATGAGGAATAAATTCTGTTCTGTGGAAAAAAAGATAAAGAGATAACAAGACATGACGTCAGGAGTGTCTCAGAAATTCTTCCCCAGTGTCCTGAGAGCGGATAGGAGGGCATTCGGAGTCATGCTGAAAGTCCTAAACAGGAGGGACCTCTTGAGTCTAGCTTACACTCTGTAAGCCATTCCATATTCCTAGGTGACTATGACTTGTATCCTTAAGGTAACCAAACCTTTTCTTTATGTTTTAAATCAGCAAGTACAGGCCATGATGATGACATATGCCTTTAATCTCAGCTCTTGAGAGGCAGAAGCGGGTGGATCTGTGAGTTTGAGCCCAGCCATGTTTATGTAGTGAGTTCCAGGACAGCCAGGGTTATGCAGAGAGACCCTGTCTTAAAACACACACACACACACACACACACACACACACACACACACACACACACACATTTGGGCATGGTGGCACATGCCTTTAATCCCAACACTTGGGAAGCAGAGGCAGGTGGATCACTGTGATTTTGAGGCCAGCCTGGTTTACAAAGTGAGTCCAGAAAACCAAAAAACAAACAAACAAAAACAAAAACACAGAGAGAGAGAGAGAGAGAGAGAGAGAGAGAGAGAGAGAGATCAGCATATACATACAAATAAGTAACTGCCTTCCATTTTTCAGTGCCTTTTTGAAATTTTTCCTGTAGCGCCATCTAGAGCTAAGTTAGTTCATGACATTGTATTTAGTGTTCAAGTGACAGGGGACGTTTATCAGCTAAGTTGACAAGGTTGTATTTTTGTTTTGTTTTGTTTTTTGAGACAGAGTTTTTCTCTGTGTAGCCTTAGCTGTCCTGGACTTGCTTTATAGGCCAGGCTAGCATTGAACTCACAGTAATCTTCCTGCCTCTGCCTCCCTGAGTGCTGGAATTAAAGGCCTGTACCACCACACCCGACTATAGCAAGGGCTCTTTTTTTTTTTTTTTTTTTTTTTTTTAATATTTATTTATTATGTTGACAATGTTGCATTTGTATGTACAACTGCGCACCAGAAGAGGGCACCAGACCGCATTCTAGATGGTTGTGAGCCTCCATGTGGTTGCTGGGAATTGAACTCAGGACCTCTGAAAAAACAGCCAGTGCTCTTAACCTCTGAGCCATCTCTCCAGCCCAAATAGCAAGGGTTCTTAAATCAGCTTTTTGTTACTCTAAATGGTCATACTCCATAATTATGAAGCTTTTTTTTTTTTACAACCACAAAGCTGATGGTATTGCCTAAGCCCTCCATAATAATGTGTTCAAATATCTTTAAAAGGGGAACTTTTAGTCTGTTTACCTCTG
This sequence comes from Acomys percivali, assembly GCA_907169655.1. NCBI lineage: Eukaryota > Metazoa > Chordata > Mammalia > Rodentia > Muridae > Acomys > Acomys percivali. The sequence continues at coordinate 136,148,403 of OU015747.1, forward strand.
AATTTTACATACTTACCATTTCTTCTTTTTCCCCTATTTTTATTTTTGCAGCTTGTGGTTTGGGTTGACCCCTTAGATGGCACCAAGGAATACACTGAAGGTCAGTATCTCTCGTCCACATGCACAGCACTGAGGCAAGGCTGTGACACATTTCCTGTGGCAGAAGAAGAGGTGCTGTCGCGTCTGTCTGTTGTCATTCATGAGCAGTAACTAGAAGAGCTCATCTTCAGATACCACCCCACATACTCTCCCAGCTCGGTTCTGAGGTCCTACATGGGAAAATCCATTGGTGTAAACCTTCTTACCTGAGGGACAGTGCTGATGCCTGGCTTTAGTGGGCTAGAGAAAGGCTCTGCCACACTCTGGTCCCCCAGCATCCCCCACTCTGCCCTCAGTCTCACAGCATCCCTGCCCTCTCCACTCATCTCAGTCCTACAGCACCCCCCACTCTCCACTCAGTCCTGCAGCACCCCATCCCCTACCCCGCTTTCCCCTCATCTCAGCCCCACAGTAGCCTCTCAACCTCTGAGGTTTTCGGGGGGTGAGAAAAACCAGAAAGCATCGAATTCAAACCAGAGGCCTAAAAGTTAAGGGGAGCTGTGTGATAGCTCACACCTGTAATCTCAGCACACTGAGGCAGGGGACTGCTTTGTGTTTGAGGCCAGCTTCACTGAGGTACACTGTGAGTTCCGGGTCAGCCTGGGCTAGAGTGAGACTGTTCAGACAAAGCAAAGCAAAAGAGTCATGAGAACCACGGTCTCAGAGGCAGACAGGGTTTTAAACGCCTAAAGTTGTACTTTTGAAGTAAAGATGTACATCGAGAATTTATAAGGCTGAGGCAGGAAGACTGTAAGGTCAGCCTGGCCTTCACAGTGAGTTCCAGATCAGAGCTAAAGGGCAGAGTGAGACTGTCTAAAAACAGCAGCAAAACCTCCAGAAAGACCTCCATAGATTTTCTTCTATTGGGTCCCAACTTTGTGGGTTTCTTTCTTTCTTTCTTTCTTCCTTCCTTTCTTTCTTTCTTTCTTTCTTTTTTAAGATTTATTTATTATTTTTTCCAGTATTCAGCTTGCATGTGTGCCTGCACACCAGAAGAGGGCACCAGATGTCATTATAGATGGTCGTGAGCCATCATGTGGTTGACTGGGAATTGAACTCAGGACCTTTGAAAGAACAGCCAGTGCTCTTAACCTCTTAGCCATCTCTCGTGGATATTTCTAATAACTGCCAGAGAAAATGTTATCAGTCCATGGAAGAGACAGAGTGATAGTGACTGAATGTGTCAGTATTTGTGGCATGTGTATATACTATGAGTGTGTGGAATAGGAATACATTCTATGTGATGATGTATATGAATGACTATATGTGTGACTGTGTGTGGTAGTATGTGAGTGTGTGTGTCTGTGTATGGAATGTGTATACATAATGTGTGAGTGTGTGTGTGTGTGTGAAATGTGCATAGGAGCTGTGTGAGGGTATGTATGAGAGTGTATGTGTGAAAGTCAGTGTGTTCATGTGTGTGTATGTGTGCATATATTTGTGTGTGTGGCACACATGTACTTGTGTGTGTGTCTGTGTAAGTATGGTCCATACATAGGTTCTCTAGGGAGTGCACATATGTACTCTATATTTTTGTGTGTGAGAGAGAGACACACACAACACACATATGTACTGTATGTATGTGTACTGAAAACATCTCTGAAGCCCTTGAGAAACAGGAAATCCACCCTAGAGCTTTGATTAACCCTGACTAACACCCTGTCTCGAAAAACCAAACCAAACCAAACCAAAACAAACAAAACAAAACAAAAACCTGACTAACCGAAGGGGAGTCTGCCCGTCATGGTGCATTGAGTGACTCAGCACCGCAGGATGATCCCTAGTCTGTGTTGAAACACCTGTCAGAGGCAGAGAATTATTCCTGAGGATGAACTCAGGAGCAGTAGTCTGATCCAGCAGTCTGAGCACACTGGATGGGGTGGAAGGAACAAGAGGGATCTGGTATTGGCTTTGCCACTGTGGCTTCCATGGGTTTGCAAACTACTAAGGAGAGTGTGGTTGTGGCTCTCCATCCAATCCCCATCTCTGTCCCTGAGCAGCTCTTTAGAGCTTGTGAATTTGTCTCCAGTACAGTTGTCCTTGAGTGAATCATTGCAAATCCCTTGCCTTTACAGCAAAACTAACTAGCAGTCAGGTGTGGTGCACACGCCTTTAATCCCAGCACTCAAGAGGTGGAGGCAAGTGGATCTCTTGAGTTCGAGGCCTGCCTGGTCTATAGAGCGAGTTTCATGCTAGCCAGTGCTACACAGAGCAATTGTACCTGGAAAAAAATAAGATTGTAATAATAGCAGTAATGAGTCCAGCAGCTGTTTGTTTGATGGTGGTTAACCACAACGTGAGAGAGTGATGTGCTTAATTCTTTCCTTCATAGGTCTTCTTGACAATGTAACAGTTCTCATTGGGATTGCTTATGAAGGAAAGGCCATTGCAGGCATCATCAACCAGCCGTATTACAATTACCAGGTATTGCTGCCAGTGGCACAAAAATATTAGCTACATCTAGTGTCTAAAGAGCCCAGGCGCCATCCAGTCTAGCTGTTATCGCACCCATTTGTACAAGCAGCTACAGGGGGACGGGCTTCTCAAGGTATGACTTCCTAGGCCGCCACTCACCTACTCAACTAGAATTTTCTGAGGATGTTGGGGCCAGAAATGTAGACGTGGCCAAATGGACTGGGTTCATTGTATTTTTTATATACTTATGATCCAATTGCAGTAGTTTGGAAATTACCCATTTGGTTCTTGATTAGCATGGTCATTAGAACACCTGGTTTACAGGTAGTTCTTAAAGCACTTTGAAGAAACGAACCATGTCAACAAAGAACAGATGTTGCTTCTCAAATGCTGCTGCACAGTGCCTCAGCCACTGTCAGTACAGTCAGCCTGCTAATGATGCTTGTCGCCTCTCCCTCTTACTGTTCTTTCAGCTGCTTTGACTTCCTGCTGTACTTTAAAGAAACTGTCTCCTTTAGAAACAAGAGACCAATATAATTTCAGAGCAAGAGTATGTCGTTAAATTTTAAAGAAAGTACTGAATGAAATATTTAAGAGTTTTCATATTAATGTGAAGTTAATGAACTTGGGAAAACAGACCAACCAGAGTCGGGGCTATCACTTCTGAATGTCTGATTCAACAGTAGTCTTCCTATTTGCTTAGGTGCAATGCAATTGTATTTATTCCTGCTGCTTATGTGATTAGAAATTTGATTTACTTCTTGGAGTTTCCCAGAGTGGCTCTGCATTGTCAGGAGAGCCAGACTGGAATGTTCAGGTGTCAGTCCTTACAGTGTGGCTCTGCTGGCTTCACAGAGTACACGTGGACACAGGTTTGGATTTTTAACAATATTCCTTAAAAGAAGGGTATTTAATTCATAGGAAAGGGGGTATGCATGGCCCCTTTCATCTAAACTAGAGATGTTAAGTGCTTACGAACTGTTAATGATTTTCATCCCTTATTTCTGAGACTAGGAAACTTGTATTCGTTTTCCACAGAGCAGTGAGAAGGAGAAGTTAAGGGAGCACAGGATCGAAGCAAAGGTGAGGCACAGCTAGGGTTTTGGTTCCACTTCTAGGGAGGAAAGTGTCAGGCACAGTGGCACCCGGTCCGCCCTGTGAACCGGTTCATTTCCTCCTGTTCTGAGCATCTTCTTCCTTCCCCTGTGCTGTGCTGCGCTGCCCTGTGCTGTGCTGTGCTGCGCTGTGCTGTGCTGCCCTGTGCTGTGCTGTGCTGTGCTGCCCTGTGCTGTGCTGTGCTGTACTGTGCTGCTCTGTGCTGTGCTGTGCTGCGCTGTGCTGTGCTGCGCTGCGCTGCGCTGTGCTGCGCTGCCCTGTGCTGTGCTGCGCTGTGCTGTGCTGCCCTGTGCTGCGCTGTGCTGTGCTGCGCTGTGCTGTGCTGTTCTGTGCTGTGCTGCCCTGTGCTGCGCTGCGCTGCGCTGCGCTGTGTCCTCTTTGCCCTCGTTGGCCTCTGCATATGCCTTAAACTGTGTTGCAACAAGTAGAAGCGGGGAGCTTGGCTGCACTGGTGTCTGAGGCTGAAGACGCATGGTCCTCATCCCTGCTGGCGTTTACCAGGCATTCTCTGTGCTGCCAGGCTCGAGGGACTCACACGCGTTAGCACTTGTACACTCACCGCACACCTGGCCGTGTTAAAGAAAAAGGCACCAACTGGCCAGGTGGTGCAGGTCTGTAATCTCAGACGCTCGAATAGCTGGAAGCAGAGCATGGCAAGTTCAGGGGAGTCATGGGTTACAGAGCGAGCTGAAGACTAGCCAGCGGCCAAGTCAGACTGACACGGAAGGGAAGGGACAAGAAAGCTGAGGATGCAGCTCATCAGCAGAGAGCTTGCCTGGCAAGTGCGAGGCCCTGGGCTCAATTCCTAGGAATGAACACACAGAGAGGGGTGGGCACTGAATGAGCATTGAACTTGTCGATGTCACCATTGGGGAAACAGCAGAGCTGGGATTCTAAGTGAGTTCCAAGTCCCATTCTTATTCTCTCTTGCTCGCTTGAGTAAGATAAAACAAAAACAAAAAACTGAGCAACCGAAAGCTCACTTTTGATTCTAGTAAGTACTAACTAGTAAGTCAGTCTGTGTTGGAGCTAGCTTCTCAACTTCAGTTAACAGTGGCCACCATCTGGAAGGGCAAGTGCCAGCCTTCATGTGGGCCCTTTCCGGTGGGAGCAGCTGAGATGGGGAGCCCAGGGCATGGGAGTCCATTAAGGACACCAGGGTCCGTGGGCCACTCTCTTGTCTTCCAAGTCGTTCACAAACGGAGTGTGAAACCCTTCTGAAACAGGCTCTCTTTGTGTTTCCCATGCTGGCCTGGAGCTCACTCTGTTGCCCAGGATTAACCTGCCTGCTTCTGCTTCCCACATGCTGAATTACAGGCAAGAGCCTCATCAATATCTAGAGCTACCATTGAGCCTGAGGGAACTTTCCAGATTCCAGGTCTGCGCTATAGTCAGGAGGAGAGAGCATGCACCCTGTCATCCCAAGCCTCTGAGAGTTGGCTTTCCTTCCTCTGTAGTGCCTTCCTACCCCAGTCTGCTTCCCGTGACCAGAAAATGCCAGTATATAAAGGCCTGGCGTTTCCTTCTGATTTGGGGCCACTCTGAAAGGCCTCCTGAGCTCTGGTGTATCCCACAGGCACAGCCGGAGCTCCGCCCAGCCACACTGCAGTCCATTTCCCCTCTGCCCACACTGTTTCCTTCTACAGGTGCTGACCCCGCACACACTCCTTGCCAACAATCCCCTGCTCCAGACTCTGCCTCTCAGGACGCCCAGCCTGACTAAGCTATTCTCCCTGCGTGCACTAGTGCACTTCTCTAGGACAAAGAAGGGATGCCTTTGAAAACATCTGGACAAGTCACCTCAAGTTGCCCAGTGCCCACTTTGACGAAGACGGTGACAGCGACCTGTAGTCCCACCTTCTTGCGAGGCTGAGGCAGCAGAGCTCAGGGCCATCCAGGGCAATACAGTGAGACCCCATCTCAAAAGCAACGATGCAAAGCAAAAGCAGAGCACGTTTTCAGAGCTGCAGCAAGAGCTCGGTTGGAAGCACTTGCTGCTCTTGCCGAGGACCTGGGCTGGGTTTCCAGCACCCACATGGCTGCTCACAACCACCTGGAACTCTAGATTGAGGCACACACGATGCACATACATACATATAAGTTAAAACTAAGTCTTTTCAGGGCTAGCTTGGTCTACATAGCCCCACGTTAGCCAAGGCTGCACAGTGAGACCTGAGACCATGTCTCCAAAAATAAAATGAAACAATGAGGGCTTTGAACCCAGATGAGCTGGACTTTAACAGGAACATTCTAGGCTCCTCAGCCAGCTTATTATCTATCCCAAGTCTCATGGTTAAGGATTATAGTATCTACTTCAGGGCTGCTCTGAGGACCAGCTGGGCCAATGCATGGAGAACTTGGTGTGGTCCTGACACATCCGTGCTGAGTGACTCCCATGCCTGTTCTCACCGTACACCTCTCAGGCTAAGATGATACTGTGTTGTTTGGACTTGCTGTGTTAACATCAATTTGACTTTTCCTAAAATATGTTCTGTACGTGAAGTACGCTCTTAGCAATGTGGTCGAAACTCTTTGAGCTCCACAAAGGAAAGTAGAGCCTCTAAGATTGTGTTGTCATTGTCCTTCTATCAGAGCACTTGTCACAATCTCAGCCCTGCCTCCACGGCCCACAGCCTTCTTCAACACCGGCCTGTTTGGTTGCTCACTTAGGTAGCACAGTTCCTATTGTTCCTTGAATAAAGAAAGTCGATTTACTGTCCTTTCATTTTATAACATTGTGTGTTTTTAACTTTTGAAACTAAAAAAATATTTCCTATTGCAAACCTGGTAACTTGAACTTAGTATAGCAAGCTGACTGGTCCCTCTGTGGCTGGCACCTTTCCCCAGTGACGGTGAGCTGTGTTGTCATCTCACGCAGGCAGGACCTGACGCCGTGCTGGGCAGGACCATCTGGGGAGTTCTGGGCTTGGGCGCCTTTGGGTTCCAGCTGAAAGAAGCGCCTGCTGGGAAGCACATTATCACAACCACCAGATCCCACAGCAACAAGCTGGTCACAGACTGCGTTACGGCCATGAACCCCGATAATGTGCTGCGAGTTGGGGGAGCAGGAAATAAGGTACAGAGAACACACAGAGCCATTGGCTCTGACGTGTACCGTCACTAATGGAAACGCTGAGTTTATGAAAATGTGGAATAAACTGAGCAGGAGGAATAAAGATTAAAGCTCACCCGGGCAATTTAGTGAGACTGTCTCAAAATGAGAATTGCAAAAAGGGCTGGAAACAAAGCTTAGTGTCAAGGCAGGTGCCTAGTATGTTTGAGGCCCTAAATTCAATCTCCAGTACACAGACACACACATGCACACACACACACACACACACACACACACACACACACACACACACAAACACACACACACGGTAAAGATTTAAAGGTATATGTTAGTTGTACAACACAATTTACCATAAACAAGACCTTGGGTTGGAACCTAATATGGCAAAAAAAAAAAAAAAAAAGGAAAAAGTTTAAGGTTCAGTCTTTTTCATATGGGATAACAGCCCCTGTTCCTTGCCAAGGAGCTTAGCTCCCAAGAGCCCTCCTGGATTCTTTCTAGACCTTGCTTCTCTAGACTCTGAGCATGAGCTGCCTGTGCCTGTTCTGTTATGGCCCCATTCCTTTAGCCAGGCTTCCAGGCTCCTCAGAGCATCATGAAGTGAAACCCACTGTGATGTACGCCCTAGTCTTGATCTCCTCATGGCATTGCCCCATGGCTATCATCCCTTCGACACCACTGAACAGCCACCGCAAACCCCCCCTTCCAGATGGAGCTCACCATCCTTCCAGGGCCACCCCCACATGCCACCTGAGGGGGAGGCCGCCATCTTCCTAATTGTTCCAGCCAGATGCTGAGTCTCCCGTCAACCTGGCCCTACCCAAATACATAACATTAATTACTCCTTCCCTGGTACCTTCCCTTTCCCCTGCCTAAGTGGCCAGTTGAGACCTGTCATCATCCTGCTGTAGCCTCCTCTAAATGGTCTCTCTCTGTTCAGCCCAGTCTTCACAGAGACCAGGAAGACAATTAAATGCAAAAGGAAGCCAAGTGTGGTGCTGAATTCGTGCAGTCCTGGCACTAGGGAGATGGAGACAGGCGAACAGGAGCTCTAGGTTATCCTTGGCTATAAGTCAAGCTTGAGTACAGCCTGGGCTACAGGAACCTCTGTCTCAGAGAAACCAAATAATACCAATCAGTAGTAATGGTTTGCAATTGAGTAGTGGAAAGAGCAGTAGAAGAGCGTTCCAAAGTCCCTGGAAGAACCTATTAGGCTAGTCAGCACTGCACACCCATTGGACTTGTACACTGTGTGGCTGCTGAATTATTTCTCTATTACTTAGTAATAGCCCTTTTTTTTTTTTTTTACAAGTTAAAAAACACTGCTTGTCCAGTAGTGAATATGTATTTCCTTTTTAGTAAGAAAAGCCATGTGAATAAGAAAACTGACTGACTTGGTCTATGGATAGCGGCTTAAATGATCATCTCTCTCCCCTTTAGGTTACCGTGCATTACTATGCACCTGTTTTGTCTCTTTATAACACTGGTGTTTAACCTGTTTCCGGCTTTCAGCTAAGCCTGGCAGGGATTGGTGAAATGTCTTTAATAGGACACGCAGTTTTCTTGCTGGCAGCTCAATAGTTACATGATGGATGGAGGATAATTGTTTTCACCCTTACAGATCATCCAGCTGATCGAAGGCAAAGCCTCTGCGTATGTATTTGCGAGTCCTGGATGTAAGAAATGGGATACTTGTGCCCCAGAAGTGATCTTACATGCTGTGGGAGGTTAGTCCGTGTTATCTTGGACAACTGTGGCTTTTGGATTGTACTCGGGCGTTGTATGTTATGTGTAGGGTGCTTTGTCTGCATGTTTGTCTGTGTACCACGTGCATGCCACGTGCTCTTGGAGGCTAGAAGAGGGTTTCGGGTCACTAGAACTGCTGTAAGCCTCCATGAGGTCACTGGGAATCAAACTGCTGAACCGTCTATTCAGCCCTCAATTAAAATTCCTTACCTAGATTCCTAGAATGCAAATACTGGAGGGCAGCTTAGATACGGCCCCTTCCAAGCCCTTCATTCTTACATCAGCAAGGAAATTTTTTAATAAACAATTTTCTATAGTTTTTAGTCTTTGAGAAGAGTGGATTTTCCTCTTCATACAGTTAACTTAATATTTGGTTGTTGTTGCTATTTGCTTCATGAGGGCAAGATCTCGCTGTATCCCTGGCTGGCCTGGAGTTTGTTTTGTCAGGCTCAGAAATTCATGGAACGTCTTAGTTTTCCAGAGAACATGAATTCAGTTCCCAGCACCCATGTCTGCTGGCTCATAGTTAGCTGTAACTCTAGCTTCAAGATTTTTATTTTTTTACTTATGCTGGTGTATGTGTGTGTGTGTGTGTGTTTTAAGATTTGTGTTTTAAGATGTGTGTGTTTAAGACAGTGTTCTGCCTGCATGTACACCTGCACTTCAGAAGAGGGCATTAGATCACATTGTAGATGGCTGTGAGCCACCATGTGGTTGCTGGGAATTGAACTCAGGACCTCTGGAAAAAACAGGCAGTACTCTTAACCACTGAGCCATCTCTCCAGCCCCGAGAGAATATACTTTTAAAGATGAGACCTTATCTTTAAAAATTAGAAGATAGATGATGGGAGCAGGTTTGGAGGTGGAGCACAGGCGAGCATGTATGAGGCCCTAGTTTTCTATCAACTCAACACAAGCTAGAGTCATCCGAAAGGAGGGACCCTCAGTGGAGAAAATGCCTCCATAGGATTGGGCTGTAGGCAAGCCTTAATTAACAACTGATGGGAGAGGGCCCAACTCATTTTAGGTGCTGCCATCTCTGGGTGGTCCTGGCTTCTGTAAGTCCAGGCTGAGCAGCTAGGCATGGTGGTGCATGCCTTTAATCCTAGCACTCAGAAGGCAGAGGCAGGCAGACTGCTGTGAGTTCAAGGCCAGCCTGGTCTACAAAGTGAGTCCAGGGCAGTCAAGGCTAACACAGAGAGACCCTGTCTTGAAAAAAAAAAAGAAAGAAAGAAAAGAAAAGAAAAAGAAAAAGAAGAAAGAAAGAAAAAAGAGAAAGAAAGAAAGCAGGCTGAGGGGCTGGAGAGATGGGTCAGTGGTTAAGAGCACTGCCTGCTCTTCCAAAGGACCCGGTTCGATTCCTAGCACCCACATGGCAGCTCACAACTGTCTGTAACTCCAAGATCTGACACCCCCACACCAACACACAAATTAAAAATTAAATATTTCAAAAAAAAAAAAAAAAGAAAGAAAGACAAAGAAAGCAGGCTGAGCAAGCCGTGAAGAGCAAGCCAGTAAGCAGCACCCCTCCAAGGCCTCTGCTTCAGCTCCTGCCTCCTGAGGTTCCTGCCTGGTTTGAGTTCCCACCTTGGCTTCCCTCAGTGGACTGTGATTTGGGATAAGTAATCCAAATAAACACTTTCATCCCCAAGTTACTTTTGGTCTTGGTGTGTTTCATCACGGCAGTAGTAACCCTGACTAAGACAGACAGACAGACAAAACATTTTGGAAAGTGCACTTTATAATAAAAGAAATTGATACCAAGATATTCAACCACATGCTTGGAGCTATGGCTCAATGGTTAAGAGCACTGGCTGGGGGCTGGAGAGATGGCTCAGAGGTTAAGAGAGACGGCTCTTCTTCCAATCCCCAGAAAACACATAGCAACTCATAACCATCCACAATGAGATCTGGCGCCCTCTTCTGGTGATGAGGCACAAATGCAGGTAGAATAGTATATAAATAATAAATCTAAAAAAAATAAAAAGCACTGGCTGTTCTTGCAGAGAACTCAGGTTCAGATCCCAGTGTCCACATAGTGGTTCACAGTAATCTGTAATTCCAGTTCCAGTGGATCTGGAGCTCTCATCTGACCTCCAAGGGCACCAGGCACTCATGTGGTACACAGTATACACACACAGGCAAAACACTGTACACATAAAATTTTTTCCTTTATTTTTTTCCCTAATCCTAACTCTAATAATGTTTTTTAAAAAATAAGAAATACAACTTGAGAGCATCGGGCAATGGCTCAGCGGTAGGCCTCACATCTGGCAGCCATCTCTAGTTCCAAGGACAGGAGGGAAGCAACAGGGCATTGGACAGGAACAGGCCTCTGTACAGGCGAGATCACTGCAAGTTCTGGGCTAGCCAGGGCTGTATAGTAAGATCTTGTTTAATAAATAAATAAGCCTGGGCAACTTAGACTTTTTCTCAAAAATAAAAGAGGAATTATGATATGTAACTGAGGAACTTTGATTACCATGCCAGCCGCGACCCATAGTCCGTCAAAAGTGCGCTCATCCCCTGAAGCAGTATTTCACTGCGTACCCAGGAGGACTCCGTTCTCAAAGTGACACAGCTTAGGACTGATTAGCTAACTGAAGTATGTAATTAGAGTGCCAACAATCATCACTGATGAAAACAACAGAGGGGGCTGGGGATGTAGCTCCCTGGAAGTCTTGCCTGGTGTACATGAAACCATCATAGGTTTAATCTTCACTGCAAAAACTGTACAAAGTCATTTAGGAATAACTGGAGTGGTTTAGCACATAGTTCAGTAGTAAACCATGTGCTTAGCGTGAGCCCTGAGGGTCAATACTCCCCAGTCTTGATCCCCAAAGAAATGCCCGAAAGGTCCTTTAACGTGGTGCCATGATTTTCCGCAGGGAAGCTGACAGACATCCACGGGAACGCCCTCCAGTACGACAAGGAAGTCAAACACATGAACTCGGCCGGCGTCCTGGCCGCGCTGAGGAACTACGAGTACTACGCCAGCCGAGTGCCGGAGTCCGTCAAAAGTGCGCTCATCCCCTGAAGGGGTGTTCCGCTGCGTCCGCGGAGGATCGGTTCTCAGAGTGACGCTTCTTAGAACTGATTAGCTAATTGAATGATTTGAGCACCAGCTGCGTTCGTCAGTGATCAGTGTGAGGGACAGAAGATGGGATTAAAGAACTTCGCTTTATGTAATCTAACACTCTCACGATTTAGGCATATCATACGTTTTATTTGTTGTTTCTCCTGCCTGAAAAAACATTAGCCAGGTGTGGCGGCCCTTGTGGTAAGTAGTCATAGTCTCATGGTTGAGCGAGGAGTGCCAGAACCCAAGGCCTCAAGGCCGGCCTCCACTACACAGCAAGACAGGGCCTAAAAAAATGAAGAAAAACAAAAGAAAAAAGAATTCACTTTTATTAGTTAGCTATCTAGACCAATTGGTTTGACATTTGGATAGTCTTTCAATTTTGACGTCTTAAGTGGTCTTGGTGTTTTTTGTTTGTTTGTTTGTTATTGTTTATTTTTTGTTATCTTTGTTGTTGGGGTTATTTGTGTTTTAGTTTTTGTTTGTTTGTTTGTTTGTTGGTTCGATGATTGGTTTTTGGAGAGGTTTCTGTGTGACTCTGACTGTCCTGGAACTCTCTCTGTAGACCAGGCTGGCCTTCAACTCAGAGAGCCTCCTGCCTCTGCCTCCTGAGTGGTAGGATTAAAGGCATGCAGCACCACTACTGGCTCAAATGTTATTGTTTTTAAGTAGATAAATGAGAAAGAGTTAGTTCCAAATGATTGACTAATGATCAACATTCCTGCTTATAAACCATATTTCTTCAGGGCACAGAATCTTAAGATATTCTAGAATTTGTTTTGTTTTTCACAGTAATTTTTTAAATTTCTGACTCCAACTGAGAATGCATATGATATTATTTATGTTGATAGATTTATGGGGAAAGTTTCTTTAAAATATTTAGTCATGTACCTTCATATTATATATCAGATTTTTTCAAAAGTATTTGAAAATTATAAATACTGTGGAGATTAATTTATTCTCTTGTCATCATTTAAAAGCCATGATTGGAGAGTTGAGTGGCTGCCTGTTCCTTCCACTGAATGTACCGGGCTTTAGCTTGATTGTGACCTTGAGGAGATGGAGAACCCATGAACTCAGCTGGAAGACCAGCTGGAAGTGTGGGCAGCACCATCCCCTAAGCTGGGGCCTGGACAGAATGAAAGAGGAAGGAGAAAGCCAAGAGTCACAGGTTGTTTTTGCTGCCTGGCTGCCATGAGGTGGGCTGCAGTGTCCAACCGTCCCCCTTGAGGCCACCGTCCCACCCTCTGGAAATCTTCCCCTCCGGCACTTGTCAACAGCAACACAAAAGCCTTCTGTAAATGTCATCTTTGTATTAATTCTTTGGGAATTTTATTGAGGCAAATGTTGTATTTTGGTCATAGTCACCACTCCCTCCCACAAACCCACTCTTCCTATGGCTCCTCCCAGATCCACCTGGACTTCTCACCACTTCCCACCCTCTTGCCCTCCCCCGCCACCTTTTTTTAAAAAACATCTACCAAGTCCAGTTTGTGCTGCTCTTGTCCTCTTTGGCATGTGGCCATCCACTAGAGTGTGGTCAGCCTCTCAGAGGCTACGCTGTCATGACCATCTCAGTCGAGTATAGGACCTTGGTAACAGCAGTTCTCGAAGTATTGGTGGACAAGGATTTGGCAAGTGACAGAGTCAAACCCAGAGGTAGTTTGAATCTGAGTGTATTTTTGTAGGCAAGCAGTCTAGATTTTTATATACATTTCTTTGAAATAGAGAGTATTTTGTGGCTACATTTCCCATGGAGTGGATTCAAGGGAGTCAGTGAAGCTGTCAGGCATACACAGTACAAAGTCCAGAATGCAAAGTAATAGTATTGTCATTTTTGAGTTACTGACTTGACTGAAACAATACAGGAACAGAAAGCAAAGTAAAGACATTATTATTCTTAAGTTATTGGCTTGCTATCAGTGCACATGTGTTCTCTTTGTCAGGGGTCAACGTTTTCTCATTAACTTTTGCCTAGCACTCGTGTGCTGGGAATGTGGGAACCAAGACAGGTTTTTTTTTTTACTTCCCCTTTCTAACATATGAGCGCCACTATTTGGAGCTTTTTGAAATACTTTATTTCTTTATAAGCCATAATATGTATTATTAACTAGTGAATAATTTTTAGCCATGTTTCTTTTAATAAGTGGAGAAGAGCAGCAGACCTTGGCGGTGAACTCTGGGCCTGAATGGTCCCTGGCTGCAGTCCCATATTAGAGCATTTAATTGAAATGTCATCATATTTGAAGGGTCCTGGTATGGGTATAAGGTTAGGAGAAAGAATAAAGACAGAATATGCCAACACAATGAGAAAAAAAAGGCTGTAATCAGTTACTCCTGGCAGGAACATCAGAACCATTCCAGGATGCTCTCCCTGGGCCGGGGTCATCGCCTCGGGTTGTGTAACAGCATTTGTCACACAGACTCCACTGGACGGGTCATGACAGCACATCCTTAAAGAAAACTAGCTCTTGTACTCCCCAGAAGCCAGCAGCTGCCAGTGGCTCCCCAGCTCAGGGTGGGAGCTTATGAGCTTCCCCAGCCCCACCCCACCTGGCTGGGATGTTGACTGGCTTCATCTTGTTGGAGTCTTAGGCAGCCATGGCTGCTGTGAGCTCTGAGAGCAGAGGTTCTGGTTGTCGCTGATGCTCCTGAAGTCTCGCTCATACAGCCTTTAACAGAAGCCCTAACACACTCCTACTTGGATGTTATACATGAGTTTCACATTTTTTTTTTTCAGTCCTGGATATTGAACCCAAGGCCTTGTACATAACCAGGCTCTACCTACCATGCTATATCCCCACTCTTGGCTTTTTTTTTTTTTAAACTGTTTTGGTCTCTGCCTAATCCTTTAATAAAAGTTCTGGGTTTGGTTGAAGCAAGTAGAATCACACTCAGTATGTTTAAGGCCCTAGGCTTTATCACTAGAGCAGCAGTTCCCCCACACAACTGCATTACAGAATTGCCTGAGAGCCGGGTGTGGTGGCGCACGCCTTTAATCCCAGCACTTGGGGGGCAGAGGCAGAGGCAGGTGGATTGCTGTGAGTTCGAGGCCAGCCTGGTCTACAAAGCAAGTCCAGAACAGCCCAGGCTACAGAGAGAAACACTGTCTCAAAAAACAAACAAAAGAATTGCCTGAGAATTTTCAACACACTAATTTTGATTCTTTGTGCTTTAAGAAGGCTGTTTTGGGGGCTGGAAAGATGGCTCAGAGGTTAAGAGCACTGACTGCTCTTACAGAAGTCCTGAGTTCAATTCCCAGCAACCACATGGTGGCTCACAACCATCTATAATGAGATCTGATGCCCTCTTCTGGCCTGTAGGTATACATCCAGACAGAGCATTGTCTACATAATAAATAAATAAATAAATAAATAAATAAATAAATAAATAAATAAATAAGTATATATATATTATATAATAAATATAATATGTGCATATGTATGTATATGTTTTTAAAAATATAATAAGAAAATAAATTTTTTTAAAGTGGCAGGGGCTGGGAAGGATGGGTGAGATTAAGAGCCCTCATTGTTCCTGCAGAGGGTCTAGGTTTGTTCCCAGCATGCACAAGAGGCAGCTCACTATCTTCTGCTACTCTAGTTCCAGGGGATTTGATGCCCTTTACCTTCTAGTACCTCACACACACGGTGCACATAAACTCACGCCACCATGCATGCATACACACACACAAACAAAGTATTTCACGCTTGGGCCTTTGGTAATTACGTTTCTGTAGAGCTCACTGGAAGCATACCTGTGGCCTTGTGTTTACAGGACTGTTGGGATCTAGTAACAGGAAGGCAGGCCTGTGGCTTTGATAGGTTTGACTACTCCCTCTCCTAACTCTGTAACTCTCCTCTTGTTCTGATTTTCTTCTCTTCCTTCTAGCTACTTCCACTCAGGCATCTTGCTTTCTCCTGTCTTCCCTCGCTCAGTTGCCACTGCTGGCTGAGATTCCACTTCCCAGTAGATTATCTAATACCTCCAGAATGCGCCATAGAAGGACTTTGCCCAGACATCCAAATGTAGCTCTCAGCCCAATCTCAGTGCTTATGCTTGGCTCGGATGCTGAGGACTGCTTGAGACCAGCTCCGGCAACAGTAAAATCCTGTCTCAAACAAACAGCAACAATCACTAAATGTGAGAGTGAGGCCGCCTTTAGTACCAGCACTCCGAGGCAGAGGTATGTGGATCTCTGTGAGTTCCAGGACAGCCTGGCCTACAGAGTGAGTACCAGGACAGCCAAGCCTACAGAGAAACCCTGTTTCAAAACAACAGCAAAAACTCAAACAAACACAAAATGTGTTTGCATCAGAATGCTCTAACCCTAGTGTGGTGGTACACACCTGTAATCGTGGTACACCAGCGCCTGAGGTAGAAGGATCCTGACCTGGAGGCTCATTCTGGCTACACTGTAAGGACCTGTCTCAAACATACAACAAAGCTCTCACAGACTAGACCTCCACTCCTAAGGCCTACTTTGCCTCACAGCTCTCCTGGAGCTGTTTCTAACAGTTCTTCAGTCTTGCTTACATTCCTTTTTACCAAGCCACATGTTGATCCTGATGTTTGAAAATCACTGCTTCAATCTGTTTTCTTGTCTTAATTCATTGTCTCCCTTGCTGGGATGGAATCTCACGAACAGTGAAATAAACTTGAAGGATTCTTGCTGAGAACGGGAGTTCACTTCCCAGTATACATCAGGTGATGGACAGCTCCTGCTCCAGATCGGATGCCCTCTTATGCCTCCATGTTCATCTGTGTGCATACATATGCACAGAAAGAAACTTAGACTTTTTAATTTAATTTAAATTATGTGTGTGTGTGTGTGTGTGTGTGTGTGTGTGTGTGTGTGTGTGTGTGTCTATATGGGTTTGTATGTGTGAGCGCAATGCCCTTGGAAGCCTGAAGAGAGTGTTGGACCCCTTGGTGTTGGAGTGACAGGTGTTTGTGAGCTGCCTGAAGTGACCTCTGTAAGAGCAAGTGCTCTTTTTAAAGTTTTGTGTGTGTTGCTGTTTTGCCTGTGGCTCCAGGCACTGGAGGGCATGAAGCTGAGCTGGGGCAGATGGGCTAGGCAGGATCTCAGTTGACACTGAATGTGGGAGAAATAGCCTTCCTGGAGACGGTTGTCATGGAAACAGCTCTCTTTATTGGGGGAAATAAGGACTATATAAGCCTTGGGGATGGGTAGGGATATTTGGAGTGAGTATACATCATTGGCTGGGGATGAGGTTCTGGGAATGCTTCATTTGCATAAAGAGGAATTCCAGGTGCCTGTGGCCCTGTCCTTATAAGGAGAAAGGAAGTTTAACCTGAAACCAGACCATGTAACTACCTCATGGGTGGCAGAAGTGGGGGTCTACAGGATCCTGCACCATGTGCCCAGCCATGCAGGCCCGGAGCACAGATGAGGCAGTACTACTCCTGCTGGGCCCAGGTTAAACTGTTCTGGGTTTGGACAGGTCTTGACTTCAGCCTCACTCTTGCTCTAACCCCTACGCCATCACAGAGCTGACTCCACATGCCATGTGCATGAGGATGTGCACCTAGTGCCTGCAGAGGCTGGAAGAGGGTGTGCTGGCTAGTTTTATATTGACTTTAAAGAAGCTAGAAGCTTTTTGGAAGAGGGACCATCAAATGAGAAAATGCTCCCACCAGAAAGACCTCTGGTTCATTTTCTTGATTAATGTAGGAGGGCCCAACTCACTGTGGGTGGTGCTACCTCTGAACTGGTGGTCCTGGGTATTATAAGAAAACAGCCTGAGGAAGCCCCAAGGAGCAAGCAGGGAAGCAGCACTCCTCCGTGGCCTCTGTATCAGGTTCCTGCCATGCCTTTTCTTCAGTGATGGGCTGCAGTCACCTGACGTGTAAGAGAAGATAACATTCTTCTCACATCCCCAAGTTACTTTTGGTCATGGTGTTCTGTGACAGCAATAGAACCTCTAACACACACACACACCCTACATTTTGAGTTATAGTGTTTGTGAGCCACCATGTCATTTCTGGGAATCAATCCTCTGAAAGCAGCCACTGTTCTCAACTGCTGAGCTACTCCCCAGCTCCACCCCCTAAGTAAAACTGTCAAAGCCTGGGGCTGAAGCTCAGTGGGAGTTTCCCTAGCATGCATCAGGCCTTGGGGTCTAGAATAGAGGGTAGCTCCTCGTTTCCGTGACTTGACCCATTTTCTACAGGCTCTGACATGAAAACCAGACTTGTCCTATACCTGGGGGCGGGGGAGGTTCTCCATTTTTCCTGCCTATCCACTTACTTAGATACTTTTATAGCATTTCTTTAAGTCACAGCAGTAGCTTCCTGAATGTTCTCTCTGTCTGGCTCTAAGTCAGCTATAACCTATCCATCACATTACCTCCAAAGGCTTCTTAAAAAAATCAAGCCTGGGGGCTGGAGTGGTGCTCAGTAGTTAAGAGCTTACTTTTCTTCCAGATAACCTGGGTTTGATTCCCAGTACTCCATGGCAGTTCACAACTGTCTGTAACTCCAGTTCCAAGGTATCAAATGACTTCTTGTAGCTTCTGTAGGCACCAGGCACACATGCAGAGCTCAGACATATGTGCAGGAAAAACATTCATACACATTAAAAAAAAAAGTTCAATTCCCAGCAACCACATGGTGGCTCACAACCATCTATAATGAGATCTGGTGCCCTCTTCTGGCCTGCAGGTGTACATGGAGGCAGAATATTGTATACATAATAAATAAATCTTTTTTAAAAAAAAGTCTAGCCTCCTTATTTGAAGTCTGCTTGGCTTTGCTTTTGCCTTCAGAATAAACTTGAGGTTTCTCATAATGGTATGTGAAGCTTTTAATGTCATGGCATCTTCCTTGTCAAGCATAAACTCTGGTTATATACTACATCCATGCTCAACCGTTTGATGCCCCCCCCCAAGAAATTAAGTGTTCTCAAACCTAACAGATAGTAATGCAGCACTCACTGTAGGTTAACCACGTCATACAGATACAGTACATTCAACAGTGGGCACAGCACTGACTAGGAGGCTGTTCCTTTGTAAGCTATTTCAACTTACGATAAGTTCTGTAGAGAAAAAAAAAATGATTAGGAAGGTGCTAGAGAGAAAGCGTAGTGGGAAGGCTAGGAAGGAAGTTTTCTCTAGGAAGTATGCCTTCCTTAAGGCAGCAATAGCTGAAGGTAAGAGCAATACAAGGGCTCAGCCATGCTATGAGCTAAGGTTTCACGTGGGAATATCGGTGTATCTCTAAGAGAAAGAAGGCAGGAAGCAAGCCAGTATGACTATAGTAAAATGAATATGAAACTTATAAAATGAGGTTGGAGTGGGTTAATACTTCTTTATGGTTCTAAAAATCAAACGAAGCTGAGCATACTCTGTAGTGACAGCACTGGGAGGCCGAGTTGTCACGTATGCTAAGTGCTCTGCATTCTTAGCACCTAATCACTCTTTACAATCTTCAATGTTTTTAAATCTTTAGTTCTTTGAGACAAGGCCTTGAACTCTACATGTGGCAGAAGATGAGCTGAGTCCTTGACCCTTGATGCTGTCATCACCAGGCGACGTAGCCTGTACCTGCTGTTGGTGGTCTGAGGACCTCCACAGAGGAAACCTCGGCTTCCTCCTAAAAAGAATTCATGGAGAAGCCGATGAGTCAGAGTTGGAGTTTATCGCGTGATTTTTTTAGATACACATGTAAGCTTGGGAGTTAAGAGAGGTGCTCCAAAAGAGGAAACGCCACCGCAGTCACACGTCATGGTCTTAGCAATGACACTGACACTATTTTTAAAGGAATTTTGTCACAGGGTGCTCCTCAATTGTACTTTTGTTTCCACTGTCAACACAAGCTAATAGTACTGTCAGATTTGCCGCAGACCATACTTAAGTTCATATACACGCAGGCCCCGAGTCCGAATTGTTATTTTAACACTCTTATTTGAAGATATTTCTATAAAAGAAATATGCCTTCACTACAGATGTTAACTGCTGGAATTCTTGATTCTCAGGGACGAGAAGCCCAGCGAGCGGTTCTTTTTCTCCCCTTAACCCCATGATTTTCTGTATTTCTCTCCTGCCTCCTAGGTTCTGGGATTGGACATGCACCACACCAAATAATCCCTGAAAATATCTTCTTTTAGAGAAAAAAATTGAAGAAACGGCAGTTTCTTCTTCGCCTATCCCCAATGAAAATAGTCTACTTTATACAAATATGTGACACTGTCCCGGGACAGACTAGTCTCATTAGCCTGCTTCCATCACTTGACGATGTGTCGTAAAGTCCGTTGCTTTTCCAACAGCGGCGTGGCACCTCACGTGGGTCCTGACCTGCTGTCAAGAGAGACTGTAACACCCCTCGAGCATGCGGTTGAAGGCGGAACCATCGCACAGTGGCGGCGAACAGTACCGTTCGCCATGACATCAGTTTCCAGGGGCCAGGACCTATCGATGGCTTAAGCCTTGTTGGGCGCGCTGTGATGACGCACAAAGTGGCGGGCCTTGACCCCGGCCGTCGTGGCGCGTGGAGCGGAGCGGAGCGGAGCGAGAGCGGCCTTGGAGGACGCATACTTATGACGCACGTCGGCGTGCGCAGTGACGTCAGCCGTCGCGGCCTGCGGGGTGGGGCGAAGGCTGCGGTGGCTTAAGTCGCGCGCACACGTTGCATCTCTTTGCTTCCAGCTGGACCCTGGGTTTCGTGCGCCGGGAAGGCGACCTGACGGATAAGACCGCAGCCTTTGGGAGATGGCGGCGCTGTGCCTTACGGTGAACGCCGGAGATCCTCCGCTGGGTAAGGGCCGCGCCGCTGAGCTGCGCGGGTTGCATCATCCCGAGGGTGCGGGGCAGGTGCAGTGGCGGTCACGCCGAGGGAGACTCACGCCCCGGGACGGGCCTGCCCTGCGGGGAGCCTGGCCTCCGCGTGGTCCCGGCCTCTGTCCACGCCAGGTGTCGTCTCCGAGGCCCGCCGTCCCGGGCGTGGAGGGACAGGACGAGAGCCCTGGCTGGGAGATGCTTGGCTTCTCCCACACACGACTCCGTGGGGGTCCCACGCGGCTTTTAAAGTGGAATCGGCAACCTGCCTGTTGCAGAATGTCTTTTTGCGTTGTCTCCCAGTTCTCATCGGCAACCTCCCATCCCTTCCTCGCCTCTCAGAGAAGATCTCGGCGTTGTCGAGTTAAAGGGAACGAGGTAGACTTTCCTGTCAGCACTTGGAATTTTAATTGAGGCTGCCTTTGCTGTGGTTGAAGGTAGTAATTACGGAAAGCAGAAGGAACGCTGCTCACCGATGCGACAGGGTGGTTTACTACACACCCTGTGGACGTAGTGAGGCTCGAGTAAATGTCATCTTAACGTTCCGTTCAGAGTTGATTTTACAAAGTGGCCAACGCTATTGCTATATAGTTTACGATATCTGCCTTTTCATTACTTTCTGAACTTACGCAAAATCATTTAACCATGATGTGCACGGTGCAGACTCCGAAGTACTTTCTGATGTTCCAAAACTCAGCCCTTTAAATACTATTGGCCGTGTGTGGCTGATGAAATTTCTTACGATCTCAACTTTGACAGCAGTCTGAACCTATTGGGATGAAAAGACATTTATTTATGTATTAATGTGCTGGGATAGAATGCAAGGCACTTTGAATTTTAGGCAGGCAACACCCCCAATCCTAAAAATAGAATGTAGTAATCATTTTGGAATGTTTTAAAGTGATAGCATTTTAGCATATTAGTTCCAGTCCCGGTATGATAACCTCACAGCAAATGCATAAGCTCTAAAAGAAGTAGATTTGAATTTTGGTTGAAATGGCACTAGACGGTGTTGGTTAATCCTAGAGGCCTGAGTTCAACCCTGGCTGCTGGCTGGGGTGAAATTGACTAGTTCGTTGATTTGTTTTACCCTTTAAGGAAGGAGGAAACCCCTCCGGTGCTGGTTGCCAGAATTGAGTGAGACTACAGGAAAAGTTCTTACATTGTAGATGTTCAGTACATAAGTGTGTGTGTGTGTGTGTGTGTGTGTGTGTGTGTGTGTGTGTGTGTGTAAACTGCCACTGTCTTGAAAATTACTGCAGGGGACCATTAACTAGGTCTGTGTCCTTAGAACTCAGAACCACATTCTGCTAGTATTCTGGAAGAGAGTCTTAAATTTTGTTTTCATTTTGAACTTAAGCCAGCTAGAGATATATAATATTTTTCTGCTTGCACCTCTTTCCCTCATTTTAAATTTTTATGACTTATTCAAATCAGATATGTAGTCTCTTTAAGCAATAAAATTGGATTAAATATTTAGAAAAAATGGATTATTAGCTTGTCCCATTGTGTGTTAAAATACTTTCGAACTTAAAGAGGTGCACATAGAACTTTCCCTCCATCCTGCTTAAGAGCATATAGCAGATTTGGTGCTTTTGCACCCAGAATGCTTGATATGGAGTCTCTCTACCTGACTTCCTACAGGAACCGTACATGGATAGACTTCTTTTGCCTGCCTAATGCACAGGGTTCACTACTGTTAATTGTTCCAGTGGTGCCCAACATGCAGGAAGGACCATGCTTTGTCTGCTTCTTCATGTCCTGTTTGCCTGGTTTCTTTGAATGTGCAGTGATTTATTAGCTTTCCCTTCGTTTTAATAGCTTTGACTTGTGAAGATGACAAGCCTCTTACTTGTGTTTCTCTTAATTGGGCTGTTAGATGTTTCCCTGTGGTTGGGTTTAGGCTGTCCATCCTAGGCAGGGTTGGTATAACTATTCCTGCTGTACATTACAGCCCAGCAGTTGGTGTGTAATTTAATTTTTAATTTTCCTGTTCTTGTCTCCATCACTGAAGGTGGTGCTGCCTGCCTAGCCTGTCTGTCCCACACTCCACTCCTGGTAGAGCTTTCCTTTGCAACTAACGTCATTTTAATCGAGAGAACTTGGAGCCATGCAGGCATTTCTCTTTTAATGTACTTATTGGTTTCAGCTTCCATTAGTGCATCCTGCTTCGCTTGTTTATTAAAGTGTGTGACCTTCCAATTTGACATTTCCTTTTACATTTATCAGCATTTTTCTCATTTTAAATTCATAACAAAGTAAATGTGAAATATTCCATTTTCTATTTAAAATTAATTTTGAGAATTAGTTTGACCTGGAATTTGCATTTATCTAAGTTCACTGATACTAATTTAATTGTATGTTTTAATATGCAATAGCATATATGTACAGACATGTGATATATATATAAAACATATGTTATACATCCATAACCCATAACAATAATGGCAAATATTTCCATTACAAATAGTTTTCTCTGTCCCTGGCATCTGGTAGCCAGTGACCTGATTTTTTTCATTTTTCTTTTGCTTTATCCTTAATATTTCATATACATCGACTCATACCATATGCATCTTTTTATGCACAGGATAGAGCTTTTGTGACTCATCTTGTTGCCTGTAGCAATAGGTCATTCTTTTTATATGCTAGGCAGGACTCCATTATGGATACACTAAAATGTATCTCATTTACTTGGATTGCCTTGATTTGTTCCTCCAAAATTTGTCTTTTTAAAATAGGCTACCTTTATGAAATCTCTTGTTGTCTTAGTCAGTTTTGTGCAGATTTAAGGTGGTACCTCCAACAGGGTAGTTTGTAATGGCCAGAAGTTTACTGACTCACAGCTCTGGAGGATGGAAAGTCCAAGACTCAATGGGCCAGTTGTAGTGATGTCTTGCTGTTTCATAGATCTTTGAGGAATGGGGAGACAGCACAAACCCTCTTCACTGTGTTGCTCCCCTTCACCCTTTTCTTATTATTGAATCTAGGGCCTCAGACATCCTTGACAAGCCTTGGTCTTTAGGCTTAGAAATGATCTTGTATATCCCAGGCTGGCCTTGACCTCCTGATGTTCCTGCCTCAGTCTCCAGGGTGCTGGGAATAAATACAGGCATCACACTTGACTCTATAGGGCACATTTCTTTTTTCTTTTTTAGATTTATTTATTTATTATTTATACAATGCTCTGCCTGCATGTACCCCTGCACACCAGAAGAAGGCACCGATCTCATAGATGGTTGTGAGGCACCATGTGGTTGCTGGGAATTGAGCTCAGGACCTTTGGAAGAGCAGCTCTTTTTCAGCCCAGGACCCATTTCTTAATATTGTGACCGGCAACTAAATTTCACCATACATTTTAAGAGAGAGGCAGACCTACAGACCATAGTCAACATAACTTACAGAGGAGACGAACACTCAAATCAGTGCACTTGCTTTCTATTATAACAAGCCTTGCAAGATTAATGTGCTAGCCGGGCGTGGTGGCGCACGCCTTTAATCCCAGCACTCGGGAGGCAGAGGCAGGCGGATTGCTGTGAGTTCGAGGCCAGCCTGGTCTACAAAGTGAGTCCAGGACAGCCAAGGCTACACAGAGAAACCCTGTCTCGAAAAACCAAA
>OU015747.1:136172440-136253404 GCA_907169655.1 Acomys percivali
AAAAAAAAAAAAAAAAAAAAAAAAAAAAAAAAAAAAAAAAAGATTAATGTGCTTTCCTTGGGTGGGGCCCTGTTACCAGTGGAACATAGAATTTCCATAGACGTGAGTGTTGATGCTGGTTGTCCATCCTAGCCAAAGTAAGGGTCAGAGCACTGGTGGTGAATTTACTCACTGTGTTAGGTGCTAAAAGGCAGCATTACAAGCTGTTTTAGAATTTGAGATCTGAACCATTTGACCTGCATTCACATGCTGACTGCTGTGTTTAGCCAAGGGCGCTGGGCTTGCTGTGTGATCTCTGCAAGCCTCAGCTTCCTTTCTGTAAGGAGGTTGCTAGAGAGATGAAAAGTTGTGTAATGGTGACGCACTCGGCATAGTGCACAACATGTAGTATTCAGATACAGAAGCCACTGTTCTAATTTCTTCCCTTCTTTTAGGGGAGGAAAGTTATAAGCAATGGATTTTGGTGTGCTCCAAGACCCAAGATTAAACTCTGTGCTGGGGGTTGGGGCACCCACCTTACAGGATTTAATACGGGGTTATTGATTCATCCTTACTGCTCTGTGACTCGGGTTATAAATACTACCTTGTTTTTAAAGAGAAACTTCCATGCTGTCATTTTTAGAAGCTCTGCTGGCAGTGGAACACGTGAAAGGTGATGTCAGCATTTCTGTGGAAGAAGGGAAAGAGAATCTTCTTCGGGTGTCTGAGTAAGTGCTTACTTACATATGTGTTTTCTTTTCTGAACAGCATTTAAAACATACAGCACTGAATTTTTTTGAGCTTATTGTACTTGCTAATTATGTGGGTTTGTTCCTAGAAAGATGTTTCATTTTGTGTGCGTGTGTGTTTTGAGTGTGCGTGTGTGTTTTGAGTGTGCGCGCGCACGTGGTCCCCCCACCCCCACCGTGCGTGCACGTGTAGGCTAGAGGTCTTCCTTCCTCAGTATCCTGAATGCTAGAATTATAGGCCTGCACTACCATGCCAGGTTGATCCCTGTTCTTAATGTTAAAGGGGGCGGGATATAGCTAAGTGGTGAAAGGGTACTTAAATTTTGCTTGAGGCCCTTAGTTCTCTCTCAGCACCACAAAATCAATTAATTACAGGCTTTTTTCAAATACCAGGTTAGACCTTCAGGCCTCACAAGTCCTTGTGATTCTGGGTGGGAGACTAACAGTCTCAATCTTGGTCCTGTTAGCTGTGAGCTGTATCAGCGGTGCTCTGTCCGCTGTTCATTTGGTGAACATGATGTCAGAATCCACAGTTCTTTCTCAGGTGGATGAAATTATCCAAAAAAGACTTTATATTTTACTTACTAGAGGGGACATTTTCATTTATTTGGGAACGGGATGGAGTGAACAGGCGTGAGACGTAATCTCCCTCAGTAACCCAGACTGACCTTGAACTCGCCACAGTCTTGCCCCCAGGTGTGGAGGTGATGAGCTTGAGCCTTCGCAGGGTGCTTTACTAAAATAGGTATTAGGGATGGCCTAGCAGGGTCAGCCTTGTAGGCAGTGTGTTTTTAAATGATGCCCAAGACTGCTGTCAGCCAAGGTTTCTCTGACATTAAAAGTTTAAATCTGCTTACTGTTCAGTTTCACCCACTGTAGATTCTGTTTTCCCAGGCCTTGTAAAGTTTTTTATTTCTGAAATCTCCTTGCTATTACTTTTACTTTTACTTTTCTTTATGGTTTTGTAGCTTGTAAAGAATTGTTTTTGCTAAAGGCTCCCTCACTCTCTCACTTTGCTATTTTACAGCAACGATTTCCTTTCTTTCTTTCTTTCTTTCTTTCTTTCTTTCTTTCTTCCTTTCTTTCTTTTTTTAACATGTTGGGTTGGCTGTGTTGCCCAGGCTGGCCTTGAAACTCCTGAATTCAAGCACTCCTCCAGCCTCAGGTTTCTGGGTAGCTGGCCTTCAGGGGCTCGCCACTGTCTGGCTTTGTTAGCATTTTGTTCTGATTTGACATGCTTCCTTCCCTTGAAAGTTGAGAAAACCAGGCCCTTAAACAGCAGTGCATCCCTGGCGTCTTTGCATCCTGTATTTTACTCCGTTATTCAAATCCTGTTACATTTTTATTACCACTGATAAAAATTGAAAGTGAGGAGGGCAGGTATGGTGGTGCAGGTTTATAGGCTCAATACTCTAGCCCCAGGCAGGAGGACCTTGAGTTCAAGGCTAGCCCAGGATATATGAGACCCTGTCTCAAAAAAAGCAGAACAGCCTGTGAGTTAGCTCCTGGCTGAAAGACTGTTGCCAAGCCTGATATGCTGAGTTCATTTCTCAGCACCTACATGTGAAAAGGAGAGAACCAACTTGTCCTCTGACTCCATATGCATGCTGAGGTACACTGATACTCAAAACAGATGTGTATAATTAAAAATAAACAAATTTGTATTCAAACATATAAATAAATACAATAAAAAATACTAAAATAACAAAAACCTAAAGCATGAAGTGTGTCATAGAAAGTCTGCTCTAAAGTAAATTAAATTTAAGTGGGGATTTTAGAACAGATTAGAATTTGAAGCCGGGCCTGGTGGCACACTTCTTTAATCTCAGCACTCAGGAGGCAGAAGCAGGTGAATCACTGTGAGTTCGAGGCCAGCCTGGTCTACAAAGCGAGTCTAAGACAGCCAAGGCTACACAGAGAAACACTGTCTCAAAAAAACCAAACAACAACAAAAGAATTTAATAGAAACAAAGTATGATCAAATTACCACTTTTTTTACTATGAAGGAAGAAAAATCTGGTAAATATGTTAAGATTTCTATTTCCACATTTGTGATTCTTACAACTTTTGCTGTAGCAACTGTAATTTACATAATGCTTAAATCCTAGGAATGTGGTGTTCACTGATACCAATTCAATATTGCGCTACTTGGCTAGAGTTGCAACCACATCTGGTCTGTATGGCACTAACCTGATGGAACACACTGAGGTAAGCAAGGAATATTTATTTTTCTGTGAGTGTTTTGTCTTGTGCTTTCTGATATAGGGGAGCAGTGTTGTCCTCCTGTGCATTGACCTGTGACATTAGTCCTTATAAGAGTATGAACAGACTTAATCATGGCCCTGAGGTAAGGAATGTTTGTGTTTTGTTTGTGTCTTAAAGCAGAGACCAGTTCTTTTCTACGTGGTCCACTTAGCCTGTCAACTTACTATGGCCTGTGCTGGCCTAGAATTGGTGAATCTCCTGACTCCTGAGTGTATTGTAGCTGGGTCCCACATTGCCTAGTTTTATTGCATGCTTATTTTCAGAAAAAACAATATGAAAGCATAGCTTGAGTAGGTTTTTCCCATTGTCATGCACAGGGCTTTGGGTGGGATCCCCAGCACTACAAAGGAACAGACTTTTCAGCTTTTAAAGTTCCCTGTCTCTGTCCAAACCAAGTCTGTTTTGGGGTATTAAGTGCTATCTTCACCTTCTTGATTTTCAAGAATTGCATAGTTAGATTGTCCTGTCTAGCTCATGCCATTCAGTTTTGACATTTACAGGCCTACAAAAATGAAGAGATTTGTCTAGGGTCACACACATGTGGTAGCTCATTTTCTTAAGTTAATGATCAATCACAGATCATTTTTCAGTGCCATTCTGCAGATGCAGTTTTTCTCCTGTGCATGTTCTACTCTTAATTTTTGTAAATATCACAGTTCAGGAAATAAATAATGCCTTTACGTCGGGTGTGGTGGTACACATATTTAATCCCAGTAATTGAGAGGCAGAGGCAGGCAGATCACTGAGTTCGAGGCCAGCCTGGTCTACAAAGTGAGTCCAGGACAGCCAAAGCTACACACAGAAACTCTGTCTCGAAAAACAAAACAAAACAAAACAAAAAAAGCCTTTTCTTTTTAGGTTTCTTTGGATAAGGTCTCACTGTGTAGCCCACTGTGTCCAGCCCCAATCTTCTTACCCTGCCAGGTTACAGCCATGTGCCAGCATGCAGGGCAGAAAATAGACTTTAGTTATTGACTTTTAAATCCCTTGTCTGTCTAGGTAGCTTAATTAGCTAGTCCTTTCTACTGTCAGTTATCAAACATTTTTTTTGTTTGTTCTTGATGTGTGACCTCCATGGATCCGGTTTAAAAAAAAAAGAAAAAAAAAGAAATCATAGGAATATAAACTGCAGAGATGGCATTTATTTAGGTGACATTTTAGAGCCAAATGACCAGAATTGAACCCATGAGAATCCAAAGCACAAATCAGAAAGAATTAACTTCAAATTTCACACCCTCAAAGTGGAAGTTACAGTAGCTGAAAAGGACCTGGAGAAAATGCATAAAAGCTTTGCACTAGAATCTCCCTAAGTGCTACCTTTGAATTGAACCCATGTAATGATAAGTTGTATAGTTTCAGGTAAGAAAAGTTTAGGCTGTTTTGTTGCTCCACTAACTGGCATTCTTAGTGTGATCACTTTTCTTTCAAGCCTTAACTCTGCCGTTCATTTTTCTATCTTTGCTCACAGATTGACCATTGGTTGGAGTTTAGTGCTACAAAGTTGTCTTCGTGTGACTTGCTGACTTCTGCAGTTAACGAGCTTAATCATTGCCTGTCTCTGAGAACATACCTAGTCGGAAACTCCTTGACCTTAGCAGATTTATGTGTTTGGGCCACCCTAAAAGGTATCAGTAACTCCTCTTAAAGTACTGGGATTTTAGTTTTTAGGGTTTGTTGTTGTTTGGGGTAGGAAGGGTTAGGTTTTGAGCTGGGGCTGGTCTCAAACTCTTAGGCTCAAGCAGCCTTCCTGCCTTAGTCTCCAAGTGAGTAGAACTATGGGGAATGCAGCACTTTGAACAACTTGCATTCTTTTTTGGTCACAAAATAGATGAAAAGTGAGCTTTTTAAAAAATATGTACGTTGGTGTTTTGACTGCATGTCTGTCTGTCTGAGGGTGTCAGTTCCCCTGGAGCAGCAGGCACAGGCAGGGGTGAGCTGCCATCTGGGTGCTGGGACTTGAACCTGGGTCCTCTGGAAGAGCAGTCGGTGCTCTTAACTGCTGAGCCATCTCACCAGCCCCGAAGTGAACATATTTGTGTTGGGGGGGTAACTGAGGGGTGGGTAATCTGGCTTTCTTGTTCATGGTCACGGGGATCCTGTGTCCTCTGTTGGCCCTGGAAGCCATCTCTCTCCCTGTTTCTCTCACCTTGGGAGGTGTCATTCCTGCTAAAGAGTCCCTCATCCTACCTGGCACTCCAGCTGCCTTACCTCCCACATGTGTCTCCAGCTTGGGAATTCTTTTTGCTCAGTAGGATTGTAAAGGACAAATTGGTGAGGTATTTGGAGTGTAATTCTTTTGTGCGTCCCTTTTTTCCCTTTGTACAATTCATTTACAACAGATGTGATGGTGTTTACAACAACCTGGGAAACAGTTAACTTGAAAAAAAAAGAAAAACTTGATGAGCTATGCTTGATACCTGAAATCTGTACTTAAAATTTATAGTTTGAAATGTTTTGATATAATTTATAGCTGTAGTATTTTCATCACATCAAGATTGAATGTTCACAACACAGAATGAGTAGAAAGCTACAGACTCCAGCAGTCTAACAGTTTCACCTAGAGTAGCAAGGAAGAGGCTGAAACCTCAGTCAACCGTGTACTTCACATGTCATGGAGGCAGATACAGAAGTCAGTCATTTTGGAGTAAAGTAGGTTTTTATGACACGAGGTCACTGAAGTCACAAGACTAAAAGTCAGCTTTTAAAAGTGTAATTCTGATTGTATAGCTTATATTTGATTGCTGGTTTTATATATATAGTTTTTTTTGTTTGTTTTTTTGTTTTTTGAGACAGGGTTTCTCTGTGTAGCCTTGGCTGTCCGGGACTCACTTGTAGACCAGGCTGGCCACAAACTCTCAGTGGTCCGCCTGCCTCTGCTTCCCTGAGCTCTGGGATTAAAGGTGTACACCATCACACCCGGCTGAGAGCTATAATTTTTAAAAGTGTAAATATATAAGAAAACATAGATTGCTGAAGATTACTTAAGATGATGTAGGCAGACAACATGTTTTGTGGAAGCTTCGGACCTATTAAAAGCTTAAGATGCATGAATTGGCTGAAGAATTAGGAGTCTATGGCTTACTATGAACAAAATCATCAGTGTGTAGGTGACAGGGGCTGAACTGTGTCTCTGTATACTAACAAGGTTACAAAGTAGGAAAGCAGTGCAGTTGATGACCCCATTTCTGCACTGATGATTTAGAGATTAACTGCTTCCTGATTTCCTTAGCTTATATTGTTTTGTCTAGTTGATCTGCTGTGAAATGAAACATTGGTAGTGGGAGGACAGGATCTAGCCTTGAAATGGACTTAGTCCAGTTGGAAGGTGTTGAGCTTGTTTGTTCTGCTCTGTTTCTCAGAACCAGGTAGTCCAGGCTGTGGGCTTGTGCCCCTCCTTCCGCCTCAGCCTCCTGAGTGCTGGGAGGATAGCCGTGCACACCACAGCCGGCCTCCATCATACAAAACACACTAACTTACTACGGTTTCATTGCAGAAGCACAGCTGGAAGCTAATCTGTTCACATAGCTGTAACTGTATCTTTGCTTTAGGATTTGCCTAGTTGATAAAGATTTAAACGAATACGTTCACTTATAGGGAATGCTGCCTGGCAGGAACAGCTGAGACAGAACAAAACTCTGGTCCATGTTAAACGCTGGTTTGGCTTTCTTGAAGCGCAGCAGGCCTTCCGCTCAGTCGGTACCAAGTGGGATGTTTCAGCAAGCAAAGCTAGAGTGGTAAGCCTTTAAAGTGTTTACACTTTTATTTATTTGTCTGTGTTTGTAGATGCCCACGAGCACGGCAAGGTCAGAGGACAGCTTAATGGGAATCAGGTTTCCTTCCTCCTGTGGGTCCCGGGGACTTACTGCCTATCTTCAAGCACAGTAGCAAGTGCTTTTACATGCTCAGCCATCTCACTGCCCCTAATTTTTTTTTTTTTTTAATGCTGATGTTTCAGCCTAAGTGAGACTCTAGATCTGAAAAGATTATTATTCTACAGAAAGCTTGCTTTCTGGGCATTGGAATGTAGTTCAGGGTCAGGGTGTTTGGTTGGCATGTTCAGAGCCTGGTGTTGGATCCATGACATTGCCTTTTTAAAAATTCAATAAAGGTTATTTCCATTTTTAAAAAAAGCTTAGATCCTATTTCTGTACAGTTTTAGTATGCCTTTAACTGTCCAACTACATAAACCATGAACTTATGTCTAGAAGATGACGTCCCAGGGCATGCTCTTCATCCAAACTCCATACGATGAGTATCACATTTTTTTATGCATTGCTCTTGTTTTGGATGCTGGGGATGTGTCCTACTACCAAGTGATACCCCAGTCACCTGATGTATGATTGTACTTCTTCCTCCATGCTGAATCATCACTGAATCTGGGTGAATTCCATAGGAGGATCTCATGTACATTTCAGTGAAGGAACCAGCCCCCTCCTTAAGGACCCCCATTAAGACCAAAGTCTGGGGAAATGTAAACGCTGGCCCTATGCAGTCCTCCCTTAAGGATCCCCATTAAGGCCAAAGTCTGTAAATCTTATCTGCTTGGAGAGTCCATTTTGTCCCAAGGACAGCCCACCTGTGCTGAGAGTCCAGTGTAACTCAAGGACAGTGAGTTTGTGTTACAGCTTGTGTTTAAAACTTCACTTTCCCAGGAATGTACTTACCCCTCCCAACTAAGAAAGTTCCTAATGGCCCTGTAACGGCTTCAACCAATCACATACTGTAAAACTCATTTCTTTGTCTAAAGCCTATAAAAGGCCGATGCCTCTGCTTCTTGGGGTCTGCAGCTTGACAGAGCTGGACAGACGTCGTCTTGTCCACTCAGTAAATTCCTATTCCTATGCGTTTGCATTGACAAAGGACTCCGTCTCTTAGTGGGGACTCCGGGAATAGACTAGAGGTCTCTCTAGCGGTCTCAGTCTTACACCAGGTGACAGTATTCTGTTTTGATCTGCTTTGCTTACTGGATAGCCGTGTTGCATATTTTGCCAACTTGACACAAGCTGGAGTCAGTCTGAGAAGAGGGCACCTCAGATGCGAAAATGCTTCCATCTGATTGGTCTGTAGACAAGCCTCTGGGGCATTTTCTTAATTGATGATTGGTATGGAAGGTCCCCACCCCCTGTATGGTGCTGTACTTTGGCAGTTGTGGGCAGGTTTTCTGGGGTTGTATAAGAAAGCAGCGGCGAAAGCCACAGGGAACAAGCCAGTAAGCGGCAGCACTCCTCCATGGCTCCTGTGTCATCTCCTGCCTCCTGGTTCCTGCCTTAGCTCCTTTCTTGCCGCCCTGCAATGGACCATGACCTGGACATATAGGCCAACAGTCGTTTTCTCCCCTAGTTACCTTTGGTTATGGTCTATATCACAAAATAGCAACCAAAGTAAGACACTAGGCATGCATAGTCAGATTTGATTCAGTGAGGGTTTTCTGGTGTAATAAGATTTATGAGCACCGCTAGTTTGGATGTAGAGGTCATGGTATATTCAATTGATTTCACTAAAAATGTTTACTCATCTTCATTTTTTGCCCCAATCTATCTGCAAGTTCTATTCTTATATTGAGAGAGTTTCTTACTATTGTTGATTTTACTGAGGCCCCAGTAGCTCCTGCTTTATTAAATACCATAATCTTTTTATATATGAAACATATTTTACTGGTGTATGGGTGTTTTGTCTGCACACCTTGCTGGTGCCTGTGGACTGGAGTTACAGATGGCACGATGGCACGAGCCCCCATGTAGATGCTAGGGATCAAACTCAGGTGTCTGCAAAGGCAGCACCTGGTCAAGTCACTGCCACCAGGGACTTCCAAGCCATTAAACATCCCCTTGTGTTTTGGTTACAATCCGTTTCGGTCTCTGTGTTCATGCACCGTGCACCTGTGGACTTTATATCACTTTTCTCTTACATGCCGTTGTGTCTTTCTCTAAATGGCATTTCTACTTATTTTTCAAGATTCAGCTTGGGTTTTACATTCTGTTGTGATTTTTCCTGGGAACATAGACCCTGCTTCATAACTTTGAACAGAACACTCTGACAGCATCCTTTAAATGTCTCTGATAACTGATGTTTGTTTTATTCATGTTCCCCACTAGATTTTGAGTCATCAGACTGTGAGGGTGATCTATTCATCATTCTGCTTGTGACCAGTATTTGATAAATGAATGTATTCATAAGCATTTAGCCATGTAAGTTTTTGCTGTGTATGTTTTGTTTTAGGTACCTGACAAAAAACAAGATGTTGGGAAATTCGTTGAGCTTCCAGGTGCAGAGATGGGAAAGGTGACAGTCAGATTCCCTCCAGAGGCCAGTGGGTAAGGAGGCGCCACTTCCTCACAGTCAGCCACACCTAGTGACAAGCTTCTGCAGTTCTCATTACTTACTGCTCCTAGGCTCATCTAGAAGGATGTGTACAATTTTAAGGGTAAATCTAAAAATCCTCAGTTTAATTATTTACAGCTTATGGTAATTTGTAGTTTTAGTTCATTAAGGCAATAGGAGAGACAATGTCTAAATTTTATTAAGAATTTTAAAAACAAATAAGAAAATATCCATAAATAGAAAAATCTAAATATTAATAAGGGGTCCATATATAGAAAAGCTTAGGTTTTGCTTGTATTTTGAGATTTTGGCAGCCTTTTCTCGGTAAGGATTTGTATTTATACATACTCAGTGTTTTCTATTTATAGTAGATGTTACAAAAACATTTATTTTTCTAAAATAAAGGGAAGAGAATTTTGAAAAGCCTATTTAGTTCTTTCCATTAATTTCCAGGTTTTCCAAACCTATTAGCTCTTGACACACACAGAAAATAGTATTTGACTAACTCATAAGAGCCCACTGGCCCCGTCCTGCATTTCCTCAGGCTGAGTGGAACCTCTGCCTTTGCATGTCAGTCTTTCTGTTCTCCTTGCAGTGCCCTAGTCAGGCTTGTGATAGGATCCTTCCAAAGGTACTAATACAAAAGTAAATCTCCCCAGAGCAGCCTCCCTCAGAAGTGTTAGGAGAGCATTGCACTATCATTTTGTAAGTGAGATGTGTGGGCTCCTTATTTTAATTTCAGACCTTGGATTTTAAAGTCAAATCTTGCCTTATTGGCAGATAATAACTCCCCGTTTTCTGTTTAATAGTTCTTTATTCACAATTTGTTGCTAATACCAGCTTGAAATTTTACACTGGGATGGTGGGGTGATGGTGAGACCAAGTCTGATGGAGCCAAAGTTTATCTTGAACTCACTATATAGCAAGTCTGGCTTTGAACTCCTAATCTTGCTCCCACCTCCTGAGTGCTGGGATAACAGGTATATGCCTCCACCCCAGCCAGAATTACACACTTTCTAAGTTTGTCAGTTCAGATTTTAAACTGAATTCTAGATAGAAGAAAATGAAAGTATTTGGAGAGATGGCTTTTCCAGAGGACCCAGGTTCAATTCCCAGCAGTTGCGTGCCAGCTTACAACTGAAGTTCCAGGAGATCTCACGTCTTTATCTGGCCTCTGCACCTCCAGGCACATAGCCATACATGCTAGCAAAACACCGATATACATACAAGTAAATTTTATTTCATTAAAATTTTTTTATTGTATGTATATGTGTGTTTGTCTGTATGGTTCCATTGTTCAGGCAAGTGCCCAAGGCATTGTGGGTGCTGAGAATTGAACTTGGGTCCTTTGCAAGAACAGCAAGTAGTCTAGAAATAATTTTTAAAAATAGAAACGAAGGAGAAACAGTATCTAAAAAGATCTACAGATTTGATCAAGGGGTGATTGATTGATAGTTGACAAAGTGAAATTTGCCATGAATAACACCGTACATAGTTCAATTTCCATGTACTTTTAGATCCCTGGTATTTTGTTACTGTGTTCTGTGAGAGGGGGCCACAGTTGTAAGTAGTGACCTTAATAGCTTGGTAAAAGACACTTTTAAGATAGGATTTATAGTGATGCCATTTATACTTTTTTTTAGCCTGTCATTTGTTACAATCCTAAGTTTGTCGTCATTGACTTTCATAACACTCTACTTTCGGAGGCCCATTCTCTAATACAGGGTAGGAGTCGGAATGGGACCCAGTGTCCAGTCTCTCTTAGCATTCTTGCTTTTAATCACATCCCCAGATGCTGTTAGAAAGCTGTTTAATTTCTTTTCTGTGAGCATGAACATCTTTGTTTTCTCTGTAGCTGTGGCTGTCCTGGACTATCCTTGTAGACCAGGCTGGCCTTGAACTCACAGCCATCTGCCTGCCTCTGCCTCCCAGGTGCTGGGATCACAGGGGTGTGCTACCACACCCGGCTCAAGCATGAAAACTTTGCCTCCTTGCCTTTTGTTTATTTCTCTGATGTTTTTATTTTTGAGACAGGTCTCTTTATCTGAGGCCACCCTCAAACTGCTCTTGAACGTACTGTGTTGCTAAGGATGACATCATATTCCTAACTCTATCTTTACTTACATAGAAATGGAATTATGGGCATGTGTCACTACACTCATTTTGTGCAGTGCTGGAATTGAACTCAGGGCTTTGTGCATGCTAGGCAAGCACTCTACCAACTGAGCTACAGCCCTAGCCCTTTTCTATGTTCCCCTGGCTGAGTTGGTAGTTAGTCTTGAATTCATAACAATCCTCCTGCTTCAGCCTCCCAAGTGTTGTGTAGCCCACAATTCTGCAGCTCTATGAACAAAGGCATTGTTACTGTCTGTTTTATACGTGGTTTCAGAAACTGCCTCACACCATGTGTTACTAATATGCCAGACTTAAATTTTTGTCATCTGTTTCTAGAGTCCTAGTAGCTAAAAAGTGTCCCCATGTGGGGTGTGTATTTGTGTATGTGTAGCTGAGGGAGACAAAAATATGGCAGGATGTAATACAGATCACTGCCAAGTATGCATCGTAAATCTGTTTGAGAAAGTTCTCTTGTGACTATTTTAAGAGTCCTGGTTGTTTTCATGATATTTGTATTCTTAGGACTTCACCCACTGTTCCAGATTCCTGTCTTTAAAACATAAGAATTTTTTTCCTGTTTACTCCCTATAAGCAGGAGGTAGACCCTCAAGTGTTGTGAATAAAGTGAAGCACATTAACTAATAATAGGTAATCAGTGATCATAAATAAAATACATTTAAACATTACATTTATTTGCTTATTTGTCATGTGTATGCATATGTAGGCACACATGTGCCACATGTGGAAGTCAGTGGACAGGTTGCAGGAGCCAATTCTCTCCTACCATGGGAGGTCTAGAAGTTGAACTGAGGTTGTCAAGCTTGGTAGCAGGTGCCTTTACCCGCTGAACCATCTGTGAGGCCCTATACATGCTTCTCTTCTGGACAACAGTCACAGCAGTGTTACTAAATGCCGCACACTTATGACGTCTTCACAGTGTCTTAGTTTCTTTCTGGGAACTCACAGCCCTTTTATGTTTTAATTTTATGTGTATGGGTGCTCTGCTTGCATGTATATCTGTGCACCACATGTATTTCTCAGGTGCCCGTGGATACTAGAGGAATGTCAGATCCCCCAGGGACTGGAGTTACAAAGTTGTAAACCACCATCTGGGTGCTGGCACCAAACCTGGGTCCTCTGGAAGAGCAGACAGTGCGTTTTAACTACTGAGCCATCTCTCTAGCCCAGACAAAAATAACCCTTTATTTTACACAAATTAATTTTTATAGTAGTCTTAGATATATAGAAAGTTGCAAAAATAGAAAGTTTCATATATTTATTTATATACATACATACATACATATATACATATATATATATACACACACACACATAAACACACACACACACAAAGTTTTACCTTTTTTAACATTTGTTTTTGTTTTTTGAGACAGGGTTTCTCTGTGTACCCCTGCCTGTTGTAGACTCCCTTTGTAGACCAGGCTGGCCTCGAACTCACAGAGATCTGCCTGCCTCTGCCTCCCCATGTGCTGGGATTATAGGAATGTGCCACCAAGCCTGGCTGCAATTTTTCTTAATGTTACTAAACTCTATACATTTGGGGCTTTTAAATTTTTTTTCCTTTCTGATACATGAATATTGCCCAGGATACCCATACAATTCTTTGGTTTATGTGGAGTTGACTCATCAGTCTGGAGTGCTGTGTGAGTGTAAAGAAAACTGTCTGATTGAGATCTGGGATTCAGTGAGATGGTGTCTATTTGACATAGGCAAAACAATGGGTTCAACTCACAAAAAGGCTTGTTTGTTTTCTATGTAAAATAGTACAAAGACGTAAGGGGTTTGCACTTTCTCCTCCTATACTGGTATATTAGTTGAGATCAAAAATGTGTTTTCAAACTAGGTGACTGCCTTAAAGCATTCACTGCAGCTACCACAGAAACTAATAAACATTGGTGAGAGCTATTTAAACTTGCTTCATACAGGTTTATTCTTGCCTCACGCCTTGTTCTCTGCCTAGTTGACAGTATCTTTAGCAATAAGATCTCAGATGCATATTCTTAAGTCAGGGTTATGTAGCCCAGCCTGCTCTGGAATGTGGGATCCTCCTGTCTTCGTCTGCCAGTGCCTTACTACGCTTGACTCAAGGCGTTGCTTCCCACCATGGCATTGATGGAGGAGGTCACTGCTGTGCAGTTCTGTTGCTGTTTTTTTTTTATTATTAGCTGCCTGCCCATGGGAACAAATAGTATTAAGATTCTGGTTTGTGAAGTTTGGTGCTAGATTTGGACCTTTGAGATCATGTAGTTAAAATAGTTTCATTGGCATCTGAGAAAGCTAAAACCAAGGAAAGTAGTCAAAACTCATGGCTTTTTCATTGTCACATTAATTTTTATTCTAGTTCTCTGACTTAGCATCACAGTGACGGTTGTCTCCCGTGCATCTCTCATAGTGTCAGGTGATTGTTCCCAGCAAATCTGAGAGGGACACTGCTGGGCTCCATCAATAACAGTTTCCTCTAAATGACCATTCTTCTTGGAGGAAAAAACAGATTGTTCTTAGGGTTGTAATATTCATAAATATTTATAATAGGGTTTATGTAAGGAGTTGTACCTCATGGTTACATTGTCCATGTTCTAGTCTGTTGTCTCTGTCAGAGTCATGTTTTCTATTACAGCATCTGTTAGGAGGAAGTAAAATGACTGGGGAGTATTGGACACTTTGTCTAGTTCTTAGCTCCTCAAAGAGGTTAAGGGTAAGAATCTAGTTAAGCATGTTAATGAGTTTCTCTGTGAAATGTTTTTGTTTTAGTTACTTACACATTGGGCATGCAAAAGCTGCTCTTCTGAACCAGCACTACCAGGTTAACTTTAAAGGGAAACTGATCATGAGATTTGATGACACAAATCCTGAAAAGGAAAAGGAAGATTTTGAGAAGGTAATTAAAAGTGTAGTGATGACCCTTTTCTCAGAAAAGTTGATTAAAATTAGAATGTGATCTGATACCTTCATGGTATGAGAATAAATTTGGTTTCATAGCTGCCTTTTCCCTCCTCATCTATATATTTCATGCCTGAGATCTAAGCCAAAAAATAAAAAATAAATAAATAATTGACCTACCATACCAAAAAACTTCAGTTTATTTTTTTTCTCCCGTTACTGTACCGTTTACTTAAGTACTGCATTTTTCTTTGAATACCAATTTAACTGGAAGCAGGATTCCTTTTTGTTGTAGTCTTAAGCTTATTAATGAAATAAAAACTGCACAGGTATTGTAAGGTGTGGTTTCTAGCCTCAAGACTCTGTCTTTGAAGGACTTGTAATATATGCACTGAGGATGGTGGTGGCAATGTCACAGCAGAGCCAGCTCTCGGAGTAAACACAGCTCCACCTTGAGATCTGCTTTCACAGTTAGAAATCTGGAAGCTGGTGCACTGAATAGCTTTCTTCTTTTTCAACCTAACATTGTGCATCATCTACAGTCTTTTCAGCTGTTTAAGACTGATGGTGTGTTACTACATTTGCTCAAAATAAGTATCATGGGTTGATGGTGTGTAAGAAAATGGCAGGTACAGTGATGGTTACTTTTATTTTTTACTGCAGGTTATCTTGGAAGATGTTGCAATGCTGCATATTAAACCAGATCAGTTTACTTACACGTCAGATCATTTTGAAACTATAATGAAATATGCGGAGAAATTAATTCAGGAAGGGAAGGCTTATGTGGATGACACTCCCGCAGAACAGATGAAAGTGGAACGGGAGCAGAGGACAGAGTCCAAACACAGGCAAAACTGTAAGGCGTGTTTTGTATCAGATTGTAATTGATAAACTTGCTTTCTTCTTTTCTTTCTTTTTAAAATCAATATTTCTTAAGGCATATATAAGGCTATTTCTTTGTCTTATTCTTACGTGTTTCTATGTTTGTCTAAGGCAGTCTTGCTGCATGTAGCCTAGCTGGGTTCAAACTTGAGATTCTCCTGCTTCAGCCTCCTCAGTGTTAGAGTTAGGGGATGTGTCTTCATGTCCTGCCTGAAGTCCTCCTCCTTTTTTTTTTTTTTTACCTTGGGCATCTAATCCAAAGTCTGCTCATGGTAGGCCGCTGAGCTTACCTCAGTTCCTGGCCTGGCTTCTTGTAGCTTTATCTGCACTAAACCTTAGTGCAGTGTCCTGCCTCTAGCACCTTACTTCTTGTATGCATTCCCTTGCATTTATTTCATTTGAAGGATCTTTTCTGCAACATTTATAGTTATTTTAATTGAACTGCTTAGCAGTCTGGAAATGCTATGAGCACCAGCAAGTAGGCATATGTGATTAATCCAGCATACATGTCATTATTGTGCTGTGTTGCTGCACTGTCACTTGAGTAAATTCTATACTTCCTGCAGTTGCTTTCCACTGCTATGATCGTATCTGACAGAAGCAGCTTAGGGCCCAGAGCTGCAGGAGGCAGCAGATGCTGCAGTCAGTCCACAGTTACAGATCAGCAGCTCCATCACTGTTTGCTGGGAGCTGACAGCATGGCTTATTTATGTGCTGGTGACTTTGGAAGCATGGAGTGGGATCAGATTGATACTGAGCTGCTATTATGCTCAAAGGTACAACCGTGGTCTTGCACCAGAAGTTTCATAACCTTCTAAAACTGCCATCAGGGACCAGGCGTCACCCATGGCAGGCATTTCACATTACACAGTCAAAATTTGTTTTTCCAAACAACAAATATAAAGGATACTTACTGTATAGCCCAGTCTGATACTGAACTTGCTGTCTTGCCTCAGCTTCCCTGTGTGGGGCTTACAGGTTATATAGATTATATACCTCACTATATCCAGCCTAAGATACTACCTTGCCTTCTCTGTCTTTCTATCTACCTAGCATTCTGTCTATTTATTAATTAGGTATACAGTGTTTCGCCTGCGTGTACACCTGCATACCAGAAGAGGACACCAGATCTTATAGATGTAGATGGTTGTGATCCACCATGTGGTTGCTGGGAATTGAACTCAGGATCTGGAAGGGCAGGCAGTGCTCTTAACCTCTGAGCCATCTCTCCAGCCCCACCTTGCCTTTCTAATTCATGACTTCTCCCTGAGCTTACAAATCAAGCTTTTTTGTTTGTTTTTAGAGACAAAGTTTTTCTGTGCTGTCCTGGCTGTTCTGAAACTCACCTGTAGGCCTTGAACTCAGGCATGTGCCTGCTTCTAGACTCTCAAGCCGGGGGTTAAAGGTGTGCGCCACCACATCAGGCATAAATCTAGCTATCTTTATTCAATGCAATATAGAAGTCCTCACTATATTTAAATCTAAAGCATCTCATTTGGGAAGCATAGTAAATTTAAATTGTCATAGTAAACTTTTTAAAAAAAACTACATTTTAAAGAGAGGTAAGTGGACTTTGAGAATTATATTATTATTTGAATATAAGTGAAACGTGAATTGCAGCTTCAGAAGCTTCCACAGTAAAGTACTGCTTAGCTCCTTGTCCTGACGGAACAAGACTTTGTGTTGTGACATAGGTAGAGCTGGAGTTACCCAGTGCACAGAGTCCTTCTGCACCTACTCGATGCCTTGTGCCACCATCTGTTTTCTGTCATCTTTTATTTTCTTGGAGCCAAGCATTTCCTGTGCTACACTGGGGTGCTTGAAGAGACATTCAGGGAGCCCCAAGGCCAGGCCAAATTGCTCTGCCCCTGACTGTGATGCAGCAAAGGAAAATAATGATTCTGTTTTAAAGACCCAGTGTCAGACTTGGGAGGGGCAGAAGGACTGACTATTTACTTGTGCTTTGATGGGAATAGCAGATGGGAAGGAAGGCGTTCCTTTTGGTATGCCCTACTACTGAAATGTATTGCCTTTACCTTTTCTGCAACATTCATAGAGAATATTTCCTAAATGTATTGAAGTTTGTTTGCTGTTTGTCTGTCTGTTTCTTAGAGTTTGAGTAGCTCTACCTGACCTTAATATTCCTTCCTCCTGCCTCAGCATCCTGAGTGCTGGGGATTACCATACTGTGTTCTAACATACCCAGCTATTATGTCACAGTATCTTTAAACTAATGGAACATGTCTGCAATACAAAAAGAAAATTTATGTAAGTCAGATAAATAAAAACATACCTGTTATATTACAGCTGTTGAGAAGAATCTACAAATGTGGGAAGAAATGAAAAAAGGGAGCCCGTTTGGTCAGTCCTGTTGCCTACGAGCAAAAATTGACATGAGTAGTAACAATGGATGCATGAGGGACCCAACCCTTTACCGCTGCAAAATCCAGCCCCATCCTAGAACTGGAAATAAATACAAGTAAGTGCACCCCTTTGTCGTGTTGGTAGTCTTGTTTTGCTTTGCTACTGTGTGAACATGGGCGGGGAGGGGATGCAGAACAGTTGAGAAGCCAATGCCTTTGTTCTTCACAGGTGAGTTGGCCAAGTGGCCTTTTCAGAAGATGTGCAGTGGCCTTTCAGGCATGGCTTTCTCACTCACCTATCCAAGAACATTTCCATCTGTCAAGTCCTTGACACTTTGTATTCCCTGTCTGTCTTGACTAAGTTCATAAGTGTATATCTTTAGATAAGGATGTTTCTCTTCTGATAAAAATTTTTTTCTGAGCATAAATTGACACAAAAATCAAAGTATAAAAATTTACAGAGACCCAGAGAAGAGCATGCGTGTTTAGTTTTAATGACCCTGGTTCTAAGGCTTGAGCTCAGGGCCTCATGCTTGCCAGACAAATGTCCTACACTAACTAACACCCCTAATTTTAGATTCCTTCCTTTAAATAGAATATCTTCCTTTTTGGGGGGGGGGTTGAAACAGGGTCTCTATTTAGCCTTAAGTCTTCCTTTGTTATATAAAATAAGCTATAGACTGTTATAGTAACTTAAAAAAAATCTAATAATGTTTATCATAAAATTAGCTTATACTTTTTACAGCACTATTATCTAGCCTGCTATCAATCAGTAAAAGACACAGACACCTGTAGTGTTTTAGACTAGCCTCATTTTGCCTGGGACTGGGCAGATATTAACCCTCTAAACTAACCTTACCACTTCCCAGCCCCCATCCCAGGCCATCTGCTTTAGTCATTCCCTCCTTAATTCCAACATACTTGCTGATATTCTGCATCTGGGCTGCTTTCCTCCATCCACATTGACCCAGCCAGCTGCTTCTCTGCACACTACCCACTGCGCCGCTCTGCTTCCTTCCTGGTTCTACTCCTGTACCTGTCTCCTACCCAAGATCCTCTCTGTCCAAACACATCCCATCCCCACCCCCAGCACACGTGAACCTTCCTCCTGCCCTGCCTAGGCTGTAGGCCTTCATTCAGCCAATAATCAGGAATAATTTTTAGGCAATACTTACAGTAATACTTGGGATATATCACAGTTTGCTCAAAAACAATAAGAATCTTGGGGGCAAGCAATTAACAAATGCAAAGCACCAGCAGTAGACTGTGTTCTCTTTCTTTTCTTTTTAATAAACTTTATTATAAAAAACTTGCACCAGGCCCAAGTTCTATACATCTGAGTCTCTATGGTTAGAACAGCCATTCTGAAGCTGTGGAGCTTCACGTTGGATTTCACAGTTTCACTATTAAATACATTTTATGTGCCTATCCACTGCCAAAACCACAGAAATATGAAGAGCTAGGACGAGAAAAACAATTTGTCTTACATCCCCATTTTTAACTTCTATCCATTGCATGCATGTGGCCCTTCCTCGTCCCCTAATATATGTTCATTCTTGTTCTCTTTTCCACATGTACTCATGTGTGTACTTGTTTTCATATGCACATACATTATTGGTTAGTCTTCATATGAGGAGGAACATCTAGCTCTTCCCTTCTGGCAGTGTGTGACCCCTTTAATAGTCACACATTCCAAGTCAATCCCTTGTCTCTGCAATGTTTATTATATTTTTCCTTAGAGCTGAATAGTGTTTTGTTTCTTACATATACATTAAATTTGTATTATTCAGCTGTTGATAAAGTTGCTAGGCAACTAGGTTAGTCCCAGTTCTTTGATACAGTGAGTAAGGCAGCAATAAGCATGGAGTGTAAACATGTATAGATAGGTAGATGCCCAGGAGGGAGACACCTAGTCATACAGTGGTTCTAGTTTTAATTTTTTGAGAACGCTCCAGACTGGTTTGCACAACACTGTCTAAACTTGCATCCCACCAGCAGTGACTAAGGCTTCCTTCCTTTCTACACTCTCTCTGACGTTTGTTGTCAGTCATTGTGATTAGAGTGGGCTGGTACCCCACAGTAGTTTTAATTTGCATTTCCTCTACGATAGGAATATTGAACACTTGCAAAAATAGTTGTTGACTTTAAAAACAAAAACAAAAACAAAAAAGTATTCAGTTAATTTGCTTATTTCTCGATTGGCAGGTTTTTCCCTTGGCATTTAATTTCTGCAATTCTTTGTAAACTCTGGATATTAGCCTCTTGTCTGAAGTATAGTCAGCAAAGGTTTTTCTTTTTGTTCATTTGGGCTTTTTGAGAAAATACCTCGTTTTTGTAATATGGCTGGTCTTGAACTCACAGTAATCCTCCTGCCTCAGACCTGATTGTAGGATTATAATCATGAGCCACCTTGGTTTTGTTTTTTCTTATGTTCTGTA
The DNA here is from genome assembly GCA_907169655.1 of Acomys percivali. NCBI lineage: Eukaryota > Metazoa > Chordata > Mammalia > Rodentia > Muridae > Acomys > Acomys percivali. Next base: position 136,192,454 of record OU015747.1, read on the forward strand.
CCTTCTGTACTTCTATACAGTAACGTCTGCACAGATTGGCAGATGGAACTGAGCAACTAGGTAGTTGGTTTGGGGGGGTGCATTGTTTTTTGTAGTGCTTGTTTGTTTGGAGACAAGGATTCATAGTATAGCTCAGGCTGACCTTCAACTCATTATCCTCCGGCCTCATCTTCTCAGGTAATTGGCATTGCAGGTAGGCACTACCCTGCCTGGTATAATTGTATCTTCAGTTGAATCTTAAAAATTAGAAGGCAAAAAAACAAACAAAAAATTAGAAGGCATAAATAATAATATAATTTTTATAATTTAACTTGACAGTATATGTGCACTTCATTTTAAGCAGAAATTCTTTTGGAGGGGATTGGATTTTTCTTGTTTTTTGTTTTGTTTTGTTTTTCGAGACAGGGTTTCTCTGTACCCTTGGCTATCCTAGACTTGCTTTGTAGACCAGGCTGGTGGTGCCTGAAACTCACAGAGATCCGCCTGCCTCTGCCTCTCTGAGTACTGGGATTATAGATATGCGCCCAGAGCAGAAATTCTTTTAATGGTTGGTTGGTTGGTTGGGGGGGTTTGTTTTTTTTCTATTTTTTGGTTGTTGTTGTTTTTTGTCTTTTTGTTGTTGTTTTGTTTTTTGCTGTTGTTGCTACTTTTGGCCCCCTCTCTTTCTTGATGGTACTGGCATATGCCAAGGACCTTCTCCCATATTGTAGGCAAGTGCTCGACAGCTGCTGTAGGAAATGCTGTCCTGCTGGAATACAGCTGGGCAGATCCAAGGTACAGAACTTACCTAGCATTCAGAAGACCTCTGTTAAGTCCCTAGCACAGGGTTCAAAAAACTTCATCTTAAATGACATTTTTTGTTGCCCGCCTATCTGCCTGCCTGCCTTCCTTTCTTCCTTCCTTCCTACCACAGTTTATTCCTTCTTTCTTTGAAGCAGCCTGCCCATTCTGTAGTCCAAACTGGGCTTTAATTTTGTTGATTCTCTTGCTATAGCTTCTTAAGTGCGGGATTGTGATTGTGCCATATACACTTTGTTCTTGAATATATTTCTTTTTCTTTTTTTCTTTTTTAACATTTGTGTGTCATATGTGCCAACACACATGTGCCAAACAGAGGACAGCTTGAAAGAGCTGATTCTCCTGCTGTGTGGGTTCCGGGAATACAGTTCAGATCATCAGGCTTGGTGGCAGATGCCTTTATCCTGTGAGCTTGGTGGCAGATGCCTTTATCCTGTGAGCTGAGCCTTCTTGTTGTCCCTTGGGTGCATTTAACTTACAATGCTTTAAGACCCCTGGGAATTACTAAGGCTACTTAAAAGCTAGTTTGTTTGTTTTTTTAAAGCTAGATTTCTTGAAAATTCTATGTGTAATGTATTGTTTGCTGTTAAAATATATATTGGTGATAACAGAAATAATATATAGATTTTGCCAAACTAATACTGAACTATGTATTGGATTGCAAATTTGCTGACTTACTGGGCATGGTGGTACAAACCTATAATGTCCAGTGTGCTGGACAGAAAGAAGTGGTCTTAGTTCAGGGCTAACCTGGACTATATGGTGAACCCCAGGCCCGCAGGGCTAGCTAGTGAGACTGTGTCGTAAAAAGTAGCTGGAGCTGGAGGGAGGCCCAGTGGTTCTGGCACGGAAAGCTCTTGCAGAGGGTTAGGGTTCCCACACAGCCACCTGTGACTCCAGTTCCAGGGGATGCCCACTTCCTTCTGGCCTCAGCAGGCACTGCAGATACACAGACCTATACATGCCAGCAAAACCCTGAAGACACATAAAAGTGATAGCTAAAAAACAACAAAGTATATCAAAACAGTCTCCATTTTATTTTCCCTTGGCTGTGTGTGTGTGTGTGTGTGTGTGTGTTTAAATAGTTTGTGTTATATATGCCAGGTTGGTCTGGAATCTAGTGATTTTTCTGCTTCTGTCCTCTCAAATGTTAGCATTATAAGTAAGTTACCATATCCATCAAAAAAGAAAAAGAAAAAAAAATCAACTCTTCATTTGTAAAGAGTTATATTTTAAATGAGTATGGGTGTTAATGTTTATTAAGACGGGGAAGATAAAATAGTCTGTTTATTCAGAAAACCATTCTTTGTTTCTTTTTAGTGTCTATCCAACATATGACTTCGCCTGCCCTATAGTGGATAGCATTGAAGGTGTTACTCATGCCTTGAGGACAACAGAATACCACGACAGAGATGAGCAATTTTATTGGATCATTGAAGCGTTAGGCATAAGGAAACCATACATCTGGGAATACAGTCGCTTAAATCTCAACAACACAGTGCTGTCCAAAAGAAAACTCACGTGGTTTGTCAATGAAGGACTGGTAGATGGATGGTATGTCTGATATCACCTAGAGTTACAGAGCAATAAAGCTTTAGCATAGCATGGGGTTTGGTGCTTGGTTTTTCGTTTTGTTTGTTTGTGTTTTCTAAAATTTATTTAATTTCTATTTTATGTGCATTGGTGTGAGGGTGTCAGATCTCTTAGAACTGGAATTACAGACAGTTATGAGCTACCATGTGGGTGCTGGGAATAGAACAGACAGTGCTCTTAACCACTGAGCCATCTCTCCAGCCTCTTGATTTTGTTTTTAACTATATGTAGGTGTCAGATTTGACTAGGAAATGGTGTAGTGGTTAGGCCTGTAGGCCTATAAGATTCCTAGTTCATCTCTGTTTCAGCCAGGGCCTTAGGGTCCCTTCTCTCTGGCTTTAAATGCTGTAAATATGTATTGCCTGCCATAGACCATGGCATCAAGAAATGAGAAATACACTTAGCCATATCCTCTGGGTGTAGATCTTAGCATTAATACAGAGTGGTTATAACTGTCTTCTATAGAACTGGTTACCATCAGTCTCCACTCTCCACTCAGAGGTATGGCTGTGAGGTTTTCCTCTCAGCTACATGCTTTTTAGGTCCCAATGGCTCTGAGTTGAGGTAAGGGTGAAGTGGTCTGAGCCTCAGAGTTCAGGGCCCACCTTATTAGTAGAACATTTTTCCAAAAGAATCAGAACATTTCTGTAGATAGGAGTAAAGTCCGTGGAATTTTTGTACGGAAGCTTAGTTTAAAATTGGTAATCAGCTGTGTGCACTGGCACACGCCTTTACTCCCAGTACTTGGAAGGGAGAGGTGGGAGGATCTCCGAATTCCAGGCCAGCCTGATCTACAAAGCACGTCCAGGACAGCCAGGGCTTGTTACACAGAAGTACCCTGACTCTGGGGGAAAAAAGCTGGAAATCACCTTGTAGTCATGTATTTATATAAATGGTGCTGATATATCTGGATTTTAATGATTATTTTGCCTGAATTAAGAATGTGTACATTGGTTTATACTATCAGCATAATGGTTGCCAGGAGCAAACATCCATAATTCTGTCACTGAAGACATGAAGGAGGAGGATCCTGAGTTAAAGGCTATCCTCTTAAAAAAATAAGACACAAATAGTGATCAAGATAAAGACATATTATGTATTAGGTATATGCTCAAAATTTTCAGTTTTATTATAGAGCCAAATTTGATTAAAGGTAGGTTTATCTTGGGCACTATCTTTGTATTAAGGATATAATTGCAGCTCTACTGAAATTTTCAAATTCCTGTCAAATCAAGCTTTAATATATATTCTTGTATATACCTTCATAAAAAGTTGACATGATTCTATGTCTTGCTTGGTTTTATTTTATTTGCAACAAAGTGGCCTATATCTTGCTGTATAGACCAGGCTAGCTTTGAATTTACAGAGATCTGCCTGCCTAAGGCATATCATTTATTTAATTTGAAATAGGGTTTGTATAGCTAAGGTTGCTCTTGAACTCACTGTGTACCCCAGGCTGACCTTAAACTTGTGATTCCTCCTGCCTCAAGCTTGCAGGTGCTGCTGTTACAAACCTGTCCTACCACACTTTGTTCTAAATGTAATTTGTTATTCATTAGGAATCTTTTCTATGTATCTAAGCGATGTATCTAAATGTATCTTTGTAACAATGTGCATATGTCCCAGGGATGACCCTCGGTTTCCTACAGTGCGTGGGGTTCTCAGAAGGGGAATGACAGTTGAGGGGCTCAAGCAGTTCATTGCCGCTCAGGTGAGTTACTGTTTCTTTTCCAGCTTCTCTGAATTTCCAAGAGTTCCTAGTAAGATCCTTCTTGTCATTATTGCCGTTCTTCCTAGTTCATGTTTGCGTGTGTTGCGTTATGGTTCACTGTTAGGTTTGTTCTTACTGAGATAAGACTTCACTCTGTAGCTCAACAGGACCTTGAACTCCTGGTGACCTTTCTGACTTAGGTTTCTGGGTATGGAGACTAAAGATGTGTAATTCCATGTGTAGCAAGGATGGATTACCTAACTCCATCTTCCCTTCTCACCATGTATCCCTAGCTCCCTTGGAAAGTGCTGTGTAGACCAGTTCCGGCTGTAGAGGTCTTCCTGGCTCTGTCTCCCTAGCATACATGCCACTGTGCCTGCCTAAAAGTAGGCTATTTCTGAAGGGAATACATTCACGTTTATGATAATAAAATATTGGGACAAAAGCAGTGGAAGTATCTCCGTGCAGTGGGAGGTTGAGTGCATACTCTGGCCAGCCTACAGAATGACTTCCAACAAAAAACTGTTAAGACTACACCCAAGATTTAAATTTCAGTGGAAGTAAATATGCAAGCATTTGTCTTACTTGATACTCTAAGCATGCTTGACTTGAAGCAAAATCTTCTTCTTTTTTTTTTTTTAAGTTTATATTTAGCAGGTGGGCGGACGTGTGTACATGCGTGTGCGCATGCATGGATATGGGGGTCAGAGGGCACCTTATAGGGCATTGTTCTCTCCTTCCACCATGTTGGTCCCAGGGATTGGACTTAGGTCATTAGGCTTGGAGGCATATAATGTTACCCACTGAGCCATTTTGCCAGCCTTATACTTGGCATTTCTTATTCTTAAACTATTTTTATTGCTTTTCTAGGGCTCCTCAAGGTCTGTTGTGAACATGGAATGGGACAAAATCTGGGCGTTTAACAAAAAGGTACATAGCCTTCTTCCTCTGAAAACTCACTGGTGTGCTAATGACAGAGCAAGCCCTCTGAGCGGTGTTAGCACTGTCAGTCTGTAGGAAAGTGGAGTGTGGTCCTTTAGTGGATAAGGGCACTAAGCCTATTAATCGCCCCAGCAAGGAACAATTATTGAAGCAACAAACTCAAACTTAGGGGAAATCGTGGTAGTTTTTCCTTAAATCTTTTATGAACACTCTGCATTTCATTTTTCTGCTTTCAAGCTGCGAGCTCTGTGTAAGAAGGTATCACTTCATACTTGTATTGCCTTAAACATAGCTTTAGCATTGTACATGTGACAACCCGAGGGGTTATACAGCCTTGAAGCACAACCACGTTTCTGTAAAGACTTGCTCAATCAAACCTGTTGACAGTGCATCATCCCTAGTTTGGCAAATGTGTCCTCTCTTCCTGTGGCAAAGGGAGACTTGGCCAGCTTCATTCTGTGTTTCCTTGTCTGCTGAGAGGACATAAGAGTTTAAAAATTACATAATGTATTGAGCTGTAATGAAGGTTTACTTACTACAATTGCTGCATTTCAGCTTTAAAGAACAACAGCAAAGCTTTCTTAATTGGAAAATCAAACCAGGAATCATGCATACTGACCCTGTTGATCCCTAATTGGAAGCAGATGCTTGGACACTATAATAAGGCGAATCATTAGGATGCATGCTCTGCACTGCGGCTTCTGTGATTGTGTTCTGTAAATTCTTCCTTGACATTGCTGCTTGGTTGTGCTGCTGATGTCTTGCCTCAAGTAGTTGCTTGTCTCGCATGTGTCTTGAATTTATTTAGGTTGTTTTGTTTTGTTTTGTTTTTAACTTTTACTGAATTTTTTATATATTAAGGAATTATTAATTGGTTCTTTCTGTTGCTGCAGTTACTAATAACATGAGTAGAATTTACAAGGAAGTTAGTATTTGTGTACTTTTTAAACCCACCCTTTATAGATCTAAGTTTTAATCAAATTATATCTATGTATTTATTTATAATATATGAAATGTATTTCTCAGGGTCACACGATTCTCTGGGCAATTCCTTTCCCTTTTCTCCCAGCAGAGAAGTTGCTGAATTTTCAGATGACCTCTGTGGTGCTTGTCCATACTCTAGGCTAGTGCAGTGAATGCTACCTTCCTGTGATTGGAAGGGGGGTTGGTTCTGTTTTTCTTGTAAGAATTTGGTTTCCTCCTGTGACCTGTTTTATTTTGCCTGCTCCCAGATTTATTGACTCCTGGTTGTTGGAGGTTCTGTGAGGTTCCCACGTTCCCTCCAGCACTCAGGTACTTCACATGCTCTGTAGCTCGCTCTTGGAGTCACCTCTGCCAGGACCTTTGGGCTGCGCTGATGGTGCCCACTGTTGTTCTGGTGTTTGGAGGCAGAGCTGTACCCAGATCTCTTCTCATCATCCCCGAGATCCCCTTCTCTGCCAGTCTGTGATGGCACACCTAGTCCCTGGGTAGTTTTGTTTTGTTTGTATTGGGTCTCTGTGGTGCCCAGCTTGTGTCGGGTGCTTGGGATCCTCTCAGTCTGCCTAGGAGCTGGGGCCATAGGCATGCATGCTCCCTCCAGTCTCTCCCACACCGGCATGCAGTGTACATGTTCCACCAGTGAGCTCAGCCTTCTCTCTGGACATGTGCAAACATAGGCCTCTAGTCTTATCTTATTTTCTCCCTTGATTTGTGTTTATACTTTTTGGTAGATCTATTTAACTTTTCTGTGAAATTTCTCATTTTTACTGTCATATTTCAAAGATTTTCAAAATAGATTTCTGTTCGTGCTTCATGGTTTTTGCATGAGTAGACGTGTGATGTCATCTCTGAGTTATGTGGTCATATTTACTATGGGAGTACACAGGAGTGAGCAGGAGCTGAGCTTTCCTGGAGGATGAGCTGGTGGGCCAGTGACAAGAACCCCCGTGTTGTAACTTAAAATTATTGGAAGATTTTCACTTTAAAATTTTTATTTTATTTTTATGGGCACAGATAATTTGGTCTCTATGTCCATATGTGCACCTCGTGTGTGCCTAGTGCCCACAGAGGCACCAGACCCTCCAGGACCGAATTAACAGCTGGTTGTGAGCTACTGTGAGAGTGCTGGAAGTGTTACCTAGGTCCTCTGGAAGAGTAGCTAGTACTCTTAAGCTTTGAGCCATCTCTCCTCCCATGTAGTAACTTCAAACTTGAAATCTCTTTTAGCCAGCAGTTTTTCCAGAGGAGTTTTTGTTGTTGTTTGCTTTTGTTTTTTGTTACTCCTTGAATGTGAAAGTCCTGGCTGTGAGGCCTCTAGAGCTAATATGAGAAGGACTTTTACACCATCTTCATCTACTCCTCGTCTCCCTCAGTTCTTGTCTTTCTGTGTGTGCCATCCTCCACAGGCTCATGTGTAGGACACTCAGCTCCTGGCTGGTGGTACTCTTTTGGAAGTTGTGGCTATAACCTCTAATGCCTGTGTCTTACAGCCAGGCCCATCTCTTAAATACTCTACAGCCATCATAACAGCTCCAGTGAGCAAGTGCTTAAGCATAAAACTGGGACGGTTCAGATTCACCCTGTGATGGCCTTCTGGGGTTCCTTTAGGCCCCTCTTGCAAATCTTTAGATTCTTTAGAGTTATTTGAAAACCACTGATCCAGACTCTGAGAATTAAATAATTTTAGAGTTGTAAGGGACTTAAGTATCCTTCCTCTCTCTCTCCTTCCTTCCTTCTTTCCTTCCTTCTTTCCTTCCTTCTTTCTTTCCTTCCTTCTTTCCTTCCTTCCTTCCTTCCTTCCTTCCTTCCTTCCTTCCTTTCTCTCCTTCCTTGCTTCCTTCCTTCCTTCTTTTTTTTTTTAAGACGAGGTCTCTCAAGGTTGCCCAGGCCGGTCTCAGCTCCTAAGTTGAAGTGGCCTAAGTTAAATCCCTAAAATTAATAGTTGTGATCTACTAGTTGTGGCTATGAACTCTAATTTTTTACAAAAAATCATGGTTCTTCGCTTGCTACATTTTGAAGAATGATTTTTAAAAACAAATTTCTATATTTTGCCTAGATCATTTGAATCTTGTTTCTCTAGGGTAGCCTGAGAACCTGTGCAGATAGCCACTCCAGGAGATTAGCCAGCTACGGAAATGCCCTTCCCACTAGGCGGGAAGTTAGCAGACACTACAAAGCCATGGCTGGCCTTGAAATCCCTATGTAGATCTGGCTGGCCTTAAACTCACAGAGACCATTCTACTACTGCCGCTTTTATGCTGGAATTAAAGGCTTATGCCACCATAACCAGTTAGAAATCACGTTAGACAGTTTTGCAGGTGAGGAAGATAGCTACAGAGAATGATGGAATTAAGCTTCTCAGAGTTGTGTTGCTTCTTATAAGACATTTTGGAGGCTTAAAAATTATCTGAGTGGCTGGGCATGGTAGCGCATGCCTTTAATCCCAGCACTAGGGAGGCAGAGGCAGGCAGATCGCTGTGAGTTCGAGGCCAGCCTGGTCTACAAAGTAAGTCCAGGACACCCAAGGCTACACAGAAAAACCCTGTCTCAAAAAAACAAAAACCCATATATATTTGTTGCCCATTCATGCATCCATCTCTTGATTTGTTTGAGGAAGGGTCTTCTTAACCCAAGCAGCCTCCCTATACAAGGACACCAGGCCCAGCTCTGCATTTGCTTTGTGCTCATTTTTCTCCCTGGTATCTAGTGTCCAGCACTTCCCTTCTTGTCCTCGATCAGTGGATGCTTTTCACTGGCCCCAGAAGAGGAGGCTGCTAGTATTTTGGAGCTCCAATGGGGCGTAGCACAGTTACTCATTCAGTCAATCTGCAAATATTCACTGAGTGCCTGTTTATGTCCAGTACGTGCTAGAGTTGGTATCGTAGTGTTTTTTCTGTGTATATACACATTGAGTGTCCCTTTTCCAAAATGCTGGAGACCAGTGTGTTTCAGATTTCTTACTTCAGGGTAGAGACCCACATTGTGTGTGGCATGAGGCTCAAGAGGATTGTTTGTTCTTTTACACAGAGTTGCCTTATTATAGTGACCTGACGCTGTTCTGCTGTAGATGGTGCCATGGTACTTACCTGATTCTAGAAACCAGACTGAAACTCGTAATCCCTTCAATTGAATGTTTCCAGCAATGCAAAGCTAAACCCAAGTTACCTTTAGATCTTAATTTATAACCCTCACAGGATTTCTCCTCATTTCTAATACTGCTAGATTTAAAGAGTATTTTCAAAATATTTCTTACTTGATTTCTTTAGTTTCTTTTTACTTGTCAGTAAAAACATTTTTGGAAGGAAAGTAAATCTTATTAAATCTTCTCTGTCTGTTGGTTTGTAGTTAGTTTTTCATTTTAATTTAAAAATTTTATATGACAGTTAAATAGTAAAGAAATGAATAGATAAACTAACTATTAAAGAGTTAGCAGATATAAAAAATTAGTAAATGCAGTAACAAAGGAAACCAGTTAGCGTCCCTGTGCTGCTGTGTATTTTATTTATGGTGTGTTACTACATATTTCAGTGTGTACATGAGGCTGTCTGTTTCAGGTCATTGACCCGGCGGCTCCAAGATACGTTGCATTACTGAAGAAAGAGGTGATCCCAGTGAATGTTCCAGACGCACAGGAGGAGATGAAGGAAGTAGCCAGACACCCCAAGGTCAGGTTGCCCTGCATTGTGACCACTGTTTCCTTCTGTCAAAGAAGAGGACAGTTATGTGATATTTTCTGTTTCCTATTATTTGTCAAGATCTGATACAATTGGAGCAAATCTTTGTGTGGATTTCTTGTGGAAGTAACATATTTTACCTGTAATACCCAGCACATGACAGACTGTTAGACTCAGTCAGCACGTACTTTTTGTTGCTTAGACACAGCTTTTTTAATGTTGGAGAGATGTTTCCTCTCCTTCTTAGAGTCATTCTGTAGTGGGATGTTACTGTTCATATTCCTATCTGTGTGTGGAAGCTCTGGTCCTCTCCTCTCATCATTACACTGTTGTCTCTCAACCATTAGACCCAAAAACATGTGCTCACACACATGGTTGTCAGTCTAGTAAATGAGTAATAAAATACCAACTATTTTGAAAGTTGAAAATCTAATGAAGAAGGCATTTTTTTTCCCCTTCATTGTCATCAACTAAACTTTATTGTTGTAAATTGTTACTTTTCTAACTCAGGATGAAAATGAGATTAGGACAAGACTAAATCTAAGCAAACATACATCATGCTCCTTTTTCCTCTCCAAAAGGGATTAGGAACTACTTATGCATGTTTGCAAATATTTTTTATTATTTTATTTTTTGACATTTTATCATTTCTCTCTTCCCTTTCCTTCCTCCAAAGCCTCCCATAAACCCCTCCTTACTCTTTCAAATTATGGCCTCTTTTTTCACTAAATGTTTGTGTGTGTGCATGTCTGTGTTTCTAAATACATAAATATAACCTCAGTCTGTATTATGTCACTTGGGGGTGTGTGTATACAGTCGGTGTGCTCTTTCCTAGGGAAGACTGTTCCTCCCACTCTCGGCATTCCCTAGTTGCCTGTAGTTCTTTGTCTATGGTTGAAGCCTCATGAGCTTTCCCTCTTCCACGTTAGCAAGTCCGCTGTTGCATCCTTGTTCAGCTCGTATTTAGACAGTAGTGTTAGTGACACTTCCTAAGGTGTAGCTTTTCTGATGTTTCTAGAAGAAACAATCTCATAGCAAGCTCCCTGTTTCCCTGGCTCTTAGAGTCCTGCAGCCCTCTCTTCTACAGTGAACTCTGAGTCTTAGGTGACTGAGTTGTGCTGTAGAGATGTTTCAGTTGGGACTGTGCTGTGCGTTCTGACTGGTTGTAGTTTTCTGTAGTGGTCTCTGTCTGTTGCAACGAGAAGAGTGAGCTAACTTATCTGTGAGCGTAAGAACAAACATTTAGAATAAAACTAGGGACTACGCTAAGTTACTAACCTATCAGTTATAGGTCCCCGTCCAAGACCCGTGATTTCAGTGTCTCCAAGTGGCTGGTTGCTTTTCCATTACCAGAACGATTTCTCTCTTTGTTGAGTGGCCTTACGTCCAATTAGAGAGCTGTTGGTTACTGCCAAAGTATGTATGCCACTGATGCACCCTGAGAATTATGGTGGCATACTGGTTTGTAGGCACCATAGCTGGGCAGGAGTGTTGCTTGCATGGCACCTTCTGGTACCTTGGGCTGGGCAGTCAGGGGCAGTGTGAATAGTGTATGATGGCGAAAGTCCCTTAGACAACTCTGAGCAACAAATCAAAAGGTGGCTTCTCGCGCCTGCTGTTCAGTTTTTTCTTAGGTGGATAGTTATATAGTGTGATCTCTTAGGCTCTTTTCAGACATCTGTATTTCTCTCCCCACGTCCCCTCATTATGGCCTTCTGCCCGTTTTTCATGTCCACTTTTAGATAACTTGTGCTGTGCTTTTGCCTTGTCTTGTTCCCTCACTCCTACAAAGAGCACTTTTATTTTTCCTGATTTTTGCAGTTAATCCAGACTATGTACTTACGCCTGAAGACTTGGAGGTAGGAGCCTCAAATGAGAGAGGCATCTTTAGTGTTAATCTCTTTCTTCATGTGGTCCACAGTGTAAAGCAGGGCATTTTGCCTGCCTATATATACATAAGTACTTTCTCAAAGTTTGTCTCCTAAAACACAAAGCTTCGCCCTTCTCTGCCGAGGTGGCCCCTGCTGTCTGATAGTGTTCTGTGAGAGCGACTGTTTTCTCTTTTGATACAAAAGTAGTGAGACTGAGGCACATTCCAGTTGTGGGGGAAATAACTATGCTTTTAGCTCTGAAATTAATGGTTGGTTCAGACTAAGAAGCATCGGGACAGGCCCCCTGGTATAAGCTGAACGGTGTTTGGGAGTCAGAGATGGCCTTCAGGGTGCGGGTCTTTTTGCTATGAATGTGTGCCTGTACAATGAATGTGAATGTTTAAATTCAGAGAACGGAATTGGGAACTCAGGTAACACTTGCCCTTCCTAGTTTAGCACAGCTTTTACCTTTAACACAGAGAACTCTGTTTAAAGAATACATCAGAGAATGGAACGATTCACGTGGTGCACTCAGGGTCCAACAGTTCAGTGTTGCTTACCTAACTCATATCCTGCTTGTCTGTTGATCATTCAGAACCCTGATGTTGGCTTGAAGCCTGTGTGGTATAGTCCCAGGGTTTTCATAGAAGGAGCAGATGCAGACACTTTCTCCGAGGGTGAGATGGTCACATTTATAAACTGGGGCAACATCAACATTACTAAAATACACAGGTAAGAGTTTGGTGCTTATTTTCAACTATGTGGGGAAAAGTCTTCCATTTTTATTTATGTATTAAACATTATCTAATTTAGACCCTGACTGAAGTCCTTGACACTGATGCATTTTTATTTTACGTGTATAAGTATTTTGCCTGCATGAATGTTTGTGCCCTGTGTGGGTGCTTAGTACCCCTTGAAGTCAGAAAGGGCGCCTGATGATCTGTACCTAGAGTAATAGCTAGTTCTGAGCTGCTGTGTGTGTGCTAGGAACCACTTTAGATGTACAAACATTATGGGTTTTTTGTTGGTTTGTTTGTTCAATAGCATCTCCTTCAGTAATTCCTGAAGGGTCTTTTGGATAGGATTTATATATGAATCTTTATATAGTTTATTATTACCCAGACATGTAAAGTGGATTGGCCAATGTTAGTGGAAAATTTTACTTTCTAGTAAAAATTGTGTGTAACAGATTTTTAGATTCTTTAAATGCACTATGTTTAAGATTTATATAAATTCTGAAGTCTTAGTTATGTAGTATTAACATATACTTGCCTGTGATTGTTAACTGTAGCATTGCATGCTTATAGTTCTTAGCATAGTCCTGGTGACTTTAGAGTCCTAAGAGTATGTTCTTCAACGGATGTGTACAGATCTGCTCTCTGTGAATTACTAACATTCTGAAAGCATTTGTTACATTCATGTAAGTAATGTCTGTCAGACATACGTTAAAAATTGAAATAGATGGGGCTCGAGAGATGGCTCAGAGGTTAAGAGCATTGTCCAGAGGTCCTGAGTTCAATTCCTAGCAACCACGTGGTGTCTCACAACCATCTATAATGAGATCTGGTGCCCCCTTCTGTTGGGCAGGCACACACAAAGGCTGAATTGAATACATAATAAAATAAATAAATCTTTTTTAAAAAATTGAAATGGATGTTTGATTTGAATTTTTCCTAAGAGAGTTCGCTATCTACTTCCTACAGAATAGCAATGCGTTTTGATACTTTTCAATCTTTTATCTAGAAATGTGGATGGGAAAATTACATCTCTGGATGCAAAGTTGAATTTGGAAAATAAAGACTACAAAAAAACCACCAAGATCACTTGGCTTGCTGAGACCTCACATGCTCCCCCTGTTCCAGCCGTCTGTGTCACTTACGAGCACTTGATCACAAAGCCAGTGCTAGGAAAAGAGGAGGACTTCAAGCAGTATGTCAACAAGGACAGTAAGGTGACCCGACGGAACCAGATCTCATCCTCTCTTATGCAAACTTAGCATTTTGAAAGCTAATTTTGAATGTTATAATTTCTTAGGTAAAATTGAAAGGGCGTGTAGAATTTATTTAAGTGTAAAGATGTACTTGGGCTCATGCCAACCAATAATCTCAACATGTGGTAGGTTGAGTAAGATTATGAGTTCATGGCCAGCTTGGGTGGCATACTAAAACTGTCTCAAAAACAAATATATAGCTTGGTGATAGAGTATTAGCCTAGCATGTACAAGCCCTGGGTTCAACTTCTACACTGAAACAAAATAAATGGAAACAAACAAAAAAGGTACAAAAAATAATGTTCCCATTTTGTAAGGCAGGTGAAATACAGTGAAGTCAAGTAACTTGCTTGAATATACAGTAAAAAGTCGAGGTGCAGTAAAACCTGTGAATGCTGTATGCAGAGCCTTTGAGTGTTATGGTACCTTCCAACTGTATTTCATAGTTATGATCGGAGGTTATTTTCACAGGACTGCCAGTTAAATTATGTGCAAGGTTCTGTAGAACTTTTTAGTTCATCAGTGTTACCATTTAAAAATGTGATGAATGTGCTGGCCTGTGACCCTGGCATTCCTGAAGCTAGGGCAGGAGAAGGGCCTGCTCCAGTTAGCCTGGCTTCATGGTGAGAGGCCTCAAGCGCTCAGGGGTCCTGCTCTCCCTCCCCCACAAGTATACATTCCCACACCCATCTTTTTTATGTGGGTTATGGGGATCTCGCTCAGGCTCTCATGCTTTTAAAGCAAAACTTGTACAAAGTGAGCCAGTTTCCCAGCCTTCAACTAGTAAACTTCTGTTTTCAGTGAGCATGTTCCAGTTGTTGGAATACTGCTTGCATTTTATAGTTCTCTTAGTGTTCTACTTTTTTTCTTTTTCTTTTTCTTTTTTTTTTCTCTAGTTTTTGAGACAGGGTTTCTCTGTGTATGTAGACCAGGCTAGTCTTGAACTCATAGAGAGCTGCCTGCCTCTGTGTCCCATGTGCTGGGATCACAGGTGTGCAACACCGCACCCAGCTTATTCTACTCTTTAAAAGTACATTTGGTTCTGTATCATTTTCATAGCATGAAGAGCTAATGCTAGGGGATCCCTGCCTTAAGGATTTGAAGAAAGGAGACATCATACAACTGCAGAGGAGAGGATTCTTTATATGTGACCAGCCATACGAACCTGTTAGGTAAATATCTGTGTCCTTTTTTGTGTTTCTTTTATGGTCCTGAGGTTTGACCCTGCAGTCTCACAAGCAGCCAGTTACATAAATGAATATAACATGTAAATAAAATGTTTGAAGTTCTCACAGTGAATAATTTAGTAATTTCTGCTCAGGCTCATTAGATCTTCTATATTTAATAGTTCAGACTTGATTAATTAATAAGCAGTGTACACTGGGTGCTATTAACTCATTCATTTCTAAAGTGAAACAACTTGCAGTTCCCCAGGGGATGTGACTATGTCTAAGACCAAGTGCTGGCAGCTGTGAGAAGTTGAAAGCAATGCCCCTCCTTCCCCCAAAACCATTGGAAGTAGCTTGTGCATACAGGTTGACACCTGATGTGGCTTTGTGCCGCCCTGAGTCAGTAGGGCCAGGAAACCATTTCCTCCCTTCACTAAACAGAGGACAGTCTTGCTCAGGACTGCTTAGGTTAGACTGTCAGACAAGATGACTAGACCAGCACTTTCTACAGGAGAGACCAAGACTGAATAAATCAGGCCTTCTCTTAGATAAGTGGCATTGCCACAAGCCACAAGAATGTGCTACAGTTTGAAAAGCATTAACTGTGTATCATTGAATTTATCTAGTAATTAAAGTTTAATTTTATTTAGTTAACTTTGTTCAAATAAACTTTTGACTATTTTCTTTTTAGCCCATATAGTTGCAGAGAAGCCCCATGTATCTTGATATATATACCTGATGGGCACACAAAGGAAATGCCAACATCTGGATCAAAGGAAAAGACCAAAGTGGAAACCTCAAAAAAGGAGGTGAGTACTGACTTTTACAGAGAGCTCTGAAACCTGTGAATTGTATGTCCCAGGGCATAGAATGCGTCTCTTCAGAGAAGGTTGTTTTTTGCTTTTGAGATTCTAAAACTCAAGGTGACACTAAGTGCTGCTTTTTGCTTTGTTCTTTGTTTCTATAATCCTTTCTGGTAAGATTTTTATGACATTTTGGAGACCACCATTTTTTAAAAAGTTATTTTGCTATACCGAAATACTGAGAACATTTTGGGAGACCTCTTCCCACCCCTGCTGTAGATCTTCTCCTTCCCCACCCTTGCTCTTCTTTCCTTTTATTTTATTCTTTTAAACAGGGCTCTTGTCAATTGTTCTACTACCCTGTACAGAAGAGCCTCCAGCCTTTAAAGTCCTGGAAAGAGGAAAGGAAAGAAGTTCTGTAGTGTTGTAGTGGGAAATAGTTCACCTTTAAATGGTGAATGTGAATGTTTCATCTTAGAGTTGGTGTTTGATAATCTCTGCGGGAGTGAGGTAGTAAAGCTGCCTGGCCGGCTAGGTAAGAGCCACTGCAGATGCAGATGCGTGCCTTGTTCTCTTCTTCCAGGCTGTGGATGTGGAGATGTGGACAGATGGACAGAGGGAGGGAGGAGTTGTAGGGCAGAGTTGTCAGATGTCCTTATTCAAGACTCATTAATCTCAGATGACTAAATTTAAAAACAAAGCAAAACAATAAAATACTTATATCTTAATTGTTTAGTAGCCATTTGAAAGAAATTATACATATAAGTTGAAGACTTCTAAGTGTCATTCTGAAAATGTTTTGTTTTTAAATACTGATTTTTATTTATTCTTAAAATGATATGCTAACTGAAAGAAAAAAATAGTGCTTTCATTTCTTTCTTGAACCATGGATTGTACTTACTTCCTGTCCATGTTGATTTTGCACAGTATTTGCTTTTTAAACACAGCAGCTGTGCAAAGCAGACCCTTTTCCTGAGTTGTCTCATCAAAGGGAATGTAGCATTTGTGTTATAACTGAACTGCTGTGAGCTAGTAGCACAGAGTTTAACAAATGTCAGGCATTGTTTTGTTTTCCTTGAATATTTAAAAGGTGCCATAGTGCTGCTGTAAACTTGGTGACCCCTTTGGATGTCCTAGTACAGGTGGGATCTGTTGAAAACTGGTGTGGTGACAGAAGGTTATATTGGTGGTATGCGCAGGCTTGATCCAGCAAGAGCTAGGCAA
This sequence comes from Acomys percivali, assembly GCA_907169655.1. Taxonomy (NCBI): domain Eukaryota; kingdom Metazoa; phylum Chordata; class Mammalia; order Rodentia; family Muridae; genus Acomys; species Acomys percivali. Next base: position 136,209,210 of record OU015747.1, read on the forward strand.
CGACAGGGGAGGTAGGAGCTAGAAGGTGCTTTCAGGGTATGTAACTAGGATGAAACTGTAACTTCCAGGCTTGTTCTGGGTTGACTGGCTAAACAAGTGACCTCAGGCTGGGAAGGCAAACACATAGTTCCTTAGACGAGGAGAGCTTGGGACTATTTACAGTGAAAATGGCACACTTTGCAGTTTGAGCTAATCTGAACAGACTGAAATCTGAGTTTACCCAGAAGGAAAGAGAAACAACAGTTTCAGTGGCAGCATCCTTGTAACTATTTTGTGGAATTGATCAGACACCAGCAATTTCAAACATTTGGCTTCCTCTATTCTCCGTGTTCTTTCTCTTTCTCTTTCTCTTTCTCTTTTTCTTTCTCTTTCTCTTTCTCTTTCTCTTTCTCTTTCTCTTTCTCTCTCTTTCTCTTTCTCTGTACTGAGAGTCAGATTCAGGGCCTCATAATGCTAGGTAAGTGAGCTATGTATCCTGATCCCAGGATCCCTGAGATGTTTAAAAATGAGTTGTTTGTGTAGCTTATATTTTTTTTTTTATTTTATGAGGGGTTTTTTTGTTTGTTTGTTTTTTGGGTTTTTTTTTTGTGTGTGTGTGTGTGTGTGTGTGTGTGTGTGTGTGTGTGTGTGTGTGTGTGTGTGTGTGTGTGTGTGTGATTGTTTTGCTCGCACCTATGTCTGTATCACTTCTCTGCCTGGTATCCACAGAGGACAGACAGAGGTATTGGATTCCCTGGAACTTACAGATGGTTGTTAGCAGCCTGTGGGTGCTGGAACCCAAGTCCTATGAAGAAGCAATTGGTGCTTGTAACCGCCGAGTCATCTCTCCAGCCCCCATAACTCTGTAATCAATAGTTATCAAACTAAAAATTAAAATTGTTTGTTTAAGTTCTTTTTGAGGCAGGATCTGGCCATGTTGCCCAGGTGGTGTTAGAACTAGCCATTCTCTACCCCTTCTTCCTAATGCCATGTTTGTAAGAGTATGTGACCTCCTGGCTTGATGAAATGGGGAAGTCTTTAGAAGTTGCTGATTCACTCAAAATAACAGTTAAAATTGAAATCCAGTTGGTAAAAAATTTGAGGGGGCGGGGCAAACTGCAGAATCTTACAGTGTATTCCAGGCTAAGTTTCATGCTTCTCTTGAATTGGTCATCCTGCGTCAGCTTCCTGAGTGTGGGATTACAGGGATATATAACCATGCCGTGTTTAAAAATAATGGCTTTTTATGGAAAATAACTGTTCCAGAACAAAGCTTGTAGTTAGAAGACTGGTGTCATTTTGAATGTATGCAAATCCTTTTGTTGTTAGTGTTTTATGTGTGTGTGTCTGTCTATCTCATGTTGTGTGCCCCCCTCTCCATGGTGATGGGGTGGGGTGCAGTTGTTTTGTTTGAGATGGGTTCTGACTATCTAGTGCTGGCTGGCCCAGAACTTGCTATTTAAACCCAGCTGGCTTGAACTCAAACGTGATCTTCCTGCTGGAATTAAAGACATAGGCCATCATGCCCAACTTTAAATCTCTTTAAGTGCCTCTGAAAACTTGAACTGAACACTCATTAAGAGAATGAGATCACAAAAGGCAAATTACATTTTAGTATAATTTTGCAATGGACATAGCTATGACATACCAGTCCTTCACTGGTCCCATGTGGCACCCACCATCTTACCTACAGTCTCTGAGATATACCACTGTTATAAGTGCTTTTGAGTGTCTACCATAATGGAAGTTCTAGGGCTGATATTAAAGAATTTACGCTTAATACAAACCATTGATGCGCTTACTTGATGTCATTTAGATCATAGCTGTGACCACCAAAGGCTAAACTGAGCTGAACATCCAAAGTAGTTCATTTACCTGGGTACCAGGTGATGGTGACTCTGTGGTAGATGTGACCTCTAGCTCGGCAGTGTTGACGTAGGGAGGCTACTTGTGTGAACAGCTCAGACCTCCAGAAATAAGGGTGTGGAAGAAATGTGTTCAGTAGGCAAAGGAGAAGCAACATTGCCTTCATGATAGGCCTGGAGGATGTCAGAATCAAGTCGGCTGTACACTGTTGGGAAGACAGTTAGAAGGTTGCCCATCCATATTCAGACCAACAGAGACCTACTTCTAAGTGGAAGGAGTTTTGAAGAGTGTGTGTATGGGTATGCTTTGAAACAACAAACACTAAATGATTCACGTGCAGTTGATCAGCATTTATTTTAACTCAGTATTATAGTGAGAGATGTTTGTAGTCTTCATGGTTTCCTTTTGATGTGTGGATCCTTGAAGATACTTGTCCACAGTAGAAACTGCTATTGTCAGAATTGAGGGCTTACTGATGCATGGTGCGTGTGTGCGTGTATGGGGGGCGGTTGTGTAGTCTCAATGAGTTCTTTGCTGATAAGTAATTGAGACTTATCTCAACTTTTGAAGAATATTAATGACAGTGCTGAAGGTCTGCTGGATGACTTTTGACGCGTTTGTTTATTTATTTTTTATCAGCCTAAATGGGTTAAATATCCTTAGCTTTTCTACCAGCATACATAATTATTTTGTGTTGAATCTCCCATGTTGTAATGGTTATTTATTCTTGACCTGAATGGATGTATTATACTTTGGTCTTCTAAAGATAAAGATACAGGTTCTTATGGAAACTTCTTACCTCCCTCGGGTTTTACAATGATGAGAATGCAACAGTGACTGTTTACCTCTCCCGTTGCCTGCTGCGAGGACAAGGCTTTTAGCTGACTCATCTGAGCTTATGAAAGAATTCAAAAGTTTTTACAAAATAATATGAAATATGTTTGATATAAGCTTGTGAGGATGTATATGAATTAATACTTTACCTTCCGCTTTCTGCACCCACAGACAGGCTCGGTTCCTAAAGAAAAGCCAGCCCCTGCACTGAGTAATACTTGTGCTACAGCTGAGGACGCTGCCATGCTGTACAGCAGAGTGGCGCTTCAGGGGGACGTGGTTCGTGAATTGAAAGCCAAGAAAGCGCCAAAGGAAGATGTCGATGCAGCTGTGAAACAGCTTTTGGCTTTGAAAGCTGACTATAAAGAGAAAACTGGGCAGGAGTATAAACCTGGAAATCCCTCTACTGCAGCAGTACAGAATGCTTCTAAGTCACCGTCAAGCACTGTGGAGAATACAGCTCTATACAACAAGGTTGCCGCGCAAGGGGAGGTGGTCCGAAAGCTGAAAGCTGAAAAGGCTCCTAAGGTCAGTATGCTGGAGTCAAGAGTGCATCATAAGCAGCCTGTGAGTTCTGAGTATTTGAACATAGTCACCTCTCTCCAGGAAGCAGGTTGTCGGCTACCTGTTTAAATACATTATTACAGCCTGTTGTGTGCCAAGACTGAAAATAAACTCATAGTTGAGGCTGGACTTGGTGGTTAAGTGCATATTGCTTTTGCAGAAGATCCAGATTTGGCTTCCAGTACCCATGTCAAGCCATTCACAGCTTCCCCTGTCCAGCTCCAGGAAGACCCAGTATCCCAGGGTCTCAGTGTACACCTGCACTTATGTGCACATAACTTATACAGAGATACATACATATAATTAAGGAAAAAATCTTTGGGGCTGCAAAGATGACTCAGAGGTTAAGAGCACTGACTGTTCTTCCAAAGGACCTGGGTTCAATTCTCAGCACCCACATGGCAGCTCACAACTGTCTATAATTCTAGTTCCAGGGAATCTGACACCCTCACACTGACATGCATCTTTTAAAAAGAGAGACATCTTTTAAAAGGGGGAAAACATCTAAATGTTCAAAAACCTCACAGTTAGTCAAGATGAGGGACATTGTGATATGAGTGTAACCTGTGTGATGTGTTTGAGTTGGTGTGAGATGTATTTGCAGTCAAGATTGATGGGGAAGGAGAAGGCAATTCAGAAGGAATATTTGAAATATCCCTTGTAGGCTGGAGTATAGCTTGGTTTTGTTGGTTTGTTTTTGAAATGATGTCTGTCTGTGCATCCCTGGCTGTCCTAGAACTTCATGTGTAGATCAGGCTGGCCTTGAACTGACAAGAGATTGCCTCTGTTTACAGAGTCATGGGACTAAATGTCTAGGCCATCATGCCTAGGGGTATCACTCAATTTAGAGTCTATGTTCAATAGGTGTGAATGGATTGGTCCCCAGCATAGCGCACACACATACATCCCTGAAGTAATAGAAGCCTTTTACAGATGACAGTTTGCTAAAGGGCATTGTGACTGGGACTGTGATGCTTAGCCCTCTGTGCTTTAGAAGTCTTGTTAAAGCACAAGCACTACGCCTCTCTTCTTTATGCTTCACAAGGTTAGGGTATGCAGAGAGAGACAGTGTGTCTTTTCTCATTAGTTAACGCGTCTCATCTTTGACGGAGTGATCTGACAGTATAAAGAGGGAGCGGTTTATCCCCACTCATAGGCCAGCGCCTGCAGCCCATCATTCTGTATGTTGAGGCTATGCCTGATCCTTCTAGGTCCAGCACAAATGGCTCTTTAAAAATTTTTTTTAATTAGATTTATTTATTGCGTATCTAGTGTCTGAATGGTTTTTTTAAAAAGTCAGCAGCCATAAAATTGCAAAGGCTTTATGAACACTAAACTTGAGATTCTACAGCCCAGTTCAGCAAATGGTGAAATGTTACTGGAACCCTGTGAGCCACATCAGTGGTCTGTGTTGTTGCGCCCTGTTGTGTGCTGTAAATGTGGAGTTGGGGAGTGGAACTTTAGACTCACAGAGCCTGATCCCTTCACAGAGCAGAGGACATTGAAGGCTTAAATTGCTGATAGTTACTGCAAACCAATTCTGAGCTATGCTGTACTGTATTCACTGGTAGATTCATGACTACTTTGGAGCTATTTCTTACAGGCTTTGGTAATTCAGCTAAACACAGATTTCTAATTAAAAGACACTTAAAAAAAAATCCTATGGAGTTTTCTTTTTAATTCGCTAATTCTAGATATTGTAAACATGGGCCACAGCTTCAGCTGGACGCATCTCTGGCTCTGATTGCTAGTCCCTCCTACCCACCAAGGGCAAACCTCTGCTTTGGGGAGTGGTTATTACTAACACCTGTAAGTACTGCTCACTTACATGTGCTAAGGAGAAAAAGTGAATTTTTAGGGAACAAATTTGTCATGTCCTAGCTGTTTTGAAAACTTCTCTCCTTAGCATTTAAATAGTTTAGAGGACTAGGTTTTTTGTTTTTGTTTTTGATGATTTCACCATTCTCCATGTTGAAAGGCTTCCATCTAGTGGCTGCTGCAGAAATAGCATGCCACATATTTAACATTATAAATAAGACCAGATAAGCACGGATCTTTCTCCATGTTCATCACCTCCAAATCTTGAATTATAATTTTAAGATCACTTTTGCATACCTCAAAGAAATGTTGTTTCCATCATCATTAGTCCACATGAATGACTATCTGAAACTATGAAAATGGTCCATTTTCATAAGCTCAAGTCTCTGTCCATTAAGAACTTAACATGTATTAGCTCTGGGTGTTGTTTATTGTTCCAAGAAGTAAGTACATCATATAGTTTCATTTAGCAAATTGCTTTTAACCCAGAAAAAAATTAAAAGCTTCCTCATCCTTCAGTTGTACAATATGTATTGCCAGAAGCAAATGGAAGCGATGCGTAACATGTGTTCATGTATGGTGTGCGTGTGTGAAGGTGTGCTTGCCAGATTTTGGCTTGAGGAAGCCTCCTTTGTGTGTATCTCCCTCATTTTTTGAGAGAGGGTCTCACTGGAGCTGGAGCAGACTGTTTTGGCTGGAATGTCTGGCTGGTGAGCCCTATGCACACTCAGATCACTGTGTTATGCACTTAGGATGCTAGGAGCCCTGTAGTCAAGATTACAAGACATGGCTTCTGTCTTCATCTTACTGTGTAATTGGATACAGTGTGTAGTTTCTAAGGCTTGCTCCTTCTGTAAAATGTAGATGAAAATGAGGGTTAAGTAAGACAATCCTTAAAAGACACTTGGCACAGCATCTGGCATAGAATACCTTGAAGTGAGAAATATTTTTGTTAATAATTCTAGTTTTTCTTGAGAGAGTTATAGGTATTTTCTAAGTCATCAGGAAAATTTGCTTAGTGATTTGTAGAGTTTTGCTCTTATTTTGGAATTATGTATTTATACATACGCTCTTGGTGGAATATAGTATCTTTTCAATAATGTAATAGATTGTTTACCTTACTTTTTTCTTCTATAATATTTCAAAATATGTTGTCAAACAGGAATTTTTGTTATGAAACTACCATTTAACTTCACACTCAAGTAAATATTTAAACTTTATTTTACTGTTGTTATGAGGGGGGCAGGGAGGGAGAGAGAGAGTGTGTGTGTTTGTGTGTGTGTGTGTGTTGTGGGTCATATGTGGAGGCCAGAGACAACTGTGGGAGTCAGTTCTCTCCTGGGTGAACTCAGGTCATTGGAACTTCTCTCAAAGAGTATTTTGCAGACATATGTACAAGGGTGTCCCTTGGTTGGTGTTTTGTTGGTGTTTTCCCCCATTTTCATTCTCTAGCTGATGGTGCCCTTGCCGTCCGTTCCCTACCTTCCTTCCACTTCCTTCTGTCCCTCCCCAACCATTCCCGTTCTTTGTCCTTCAGCATTTAACTGTGATCTTTTCCCCCAGAATGGAGTTCTGTTGGGAAATAACCTTAATTCTAAAGTAATAGCAACATGGGTCAGGTTGGGAGTACAGACACCCTTCTATAATCTTCTTTTTGTTCACCCGGACTCCAGCCCCTTTTTCCCTGAGTCAGGGTCACACTGTGTAGGCCAGGCTGGCCTTGAACTCAGGATCCTTTTGCCGTAGCTTCCCTAGTCTGGAATTATGAACATCTTCAACACACCCAGGTCCTCCCTTTCCATTTACTCCCACTTTGATGTTCCTGGGATGGCAGACTGCAAAGTTTGTAGGCAGAAAATCAAAGTGGCCAAGGAGAGTGAGTGCTGTCTCCTGGATGCAGGGTCCTTGAGGCTGCTGTAGTGCTGTTCCTGCATGGCTGAGCTGTGGCCTCATCTGGAGTCCTCCCTTGCTTCTGTTGGTTTACTCTGCTAGCCTGTGGCAGTAGAAGACAGATGGAGAACTCACTGTGGAGGACTGGTTGGTGTCTCAAGGTTCTCAGTCAGGTGTTGGTTTGTGGTAGAATTTTGAGGTCAGGCACCCAACTTGAGTCCTGCTGTGTCACTGTCTTCTATGGTAGAATGTCAAATGTCTCCTTGCTGAGGATCTCATTCCTTCTGGTTATGTTGAACTATCAAATACGTATACATGTAATTTAAGACTTCATACTTTCCCATTTCCTTTTAGTTTTCAAAAGTGGTGTGTGGAGACAGGTTTTAGAACTCCATCAGATAACAAAACCGAAGGGTGCATAGATCCCTTATATAAAGTAGCATGGCATTTCTATAGTGTGCTCATATCCCGTCCATCATGCATCTGTGTGCTTAGAATCCTCTTTGCGTTACTTGGAGTACCTAATCTGATGAAAATAGTTGTCCTGCTTAGGAAATAATTATGGATCTCTACATTTTCAAAATAGAGCAGTATTTTGTCCAACTGAGTCTTGTAATGGCTTTTACAAAGGAATTATTGGTTCAGGCTTTTTTCTTTCCTTGCCCACTTTTTTATTTTTGTTTCTATTTTTTTGTGATGGTATGTATCATGATGCAAGTTTTTGTTTTCAAATATTTTTGGTCTTTGAGTATTCAGAGTTCTAGATGTAGATGGCTAAGTATACTTTGATAATGATTAAAGACTTTGAAATGACATTGAAATGCTCATACATTTTTGTGAAATATTTATCTTCCTCTTCATTTTCAGGTTAAAGTAAATGAAGCAGTAGAATGTTTACTCTCCCTAAAAGCTGAATATAAAGAAAAAACTGGGAAGGAGTACGTACCTGGCCAGCCCCCATCATCTCAGAGCTCACATTCAGATCCCGTCAGCAGTGCTGGTCCTGCTGGTCCAGACACACCAGAAGCCAAAGTGCTGTTCGACAGAGTGGCTTGTCAAGGAGAAGTAGTACGAAAACTGAAAGCTGAAAAGGCCTCTAAGGTCAGCGTGGGGTTTTCTTTGTGTGGTTCTGTTTTACTTAATGTATGTAGCCATGTTAGCTAATGACTACTGCTAAGACAGTGCACTGCATAGATCATTTGTTCTCGAGTATTCTGGGCTAGTTTTGTTCCTTTTATATTCTTTCATTTATTTTCTAAGTGTATTTTCACATTTTGTGTCTACAGCTGTTGCCCTTAAGTAGTTGTTTGTGAGCCTTGCAAACTGGATGTGGTATTAGTTATGTGTGCAGGGCAGTAATTTGCATTGCCTGATGTCTTCCTTTGTCCCCTTCTTCACATTGAAGGATCAAGTGGATTCAGCTGTACAAGACCTTCTCCAGCTGAAGGCACAGTACAGGTTGCTGACAGGAGTTGAGTATAAGCCCGTGTCTGCTGCAGGGTCTGAAGACAAAGATAAGAAGAAGAAAGAAAAAGAAAATAAATCTGAAAAGCAGAATAAGCCTCAGAAACCAAATGATGGCCAAGGGAAGGACTCTTCTAAAGGCCAAGGCAGTGGGCTGTCGTCAAGCGGAGCAGGAGAAGGCCAAGGGCCTAAGAAACAGACGAGGTATTAAAGCATGCCTCTGAATGCATTTGGGTCTAAAGAGATTTTCTGTTTAAAATAAACACATCCTAGTTATTATCACCAGACAGAATGCTCACACTCTGATGTCAGCGGATAACTTTTAACATTAAAAAATAGGTCATCCTCTCGCTTTCAGAAGTTTCTGTATTCTCCACCTTTTTCCTCCAACAAGGAAATGAATTAGTCACCATTTCACAGGTTGAGCATCCATCTCCATGTTCTGTTGCTGTGAAAAGACACCATGACCAGGGCAGCTTACAGAAGAAAGAGTTGGGGTCTTACAGTTTCAGAGCATTAGAGTTCGTGATCATCTTGGCAGGGAGCGTGGCAACAGGAAGGCAGGCATGGCACTGGAGCAGGTGCTGAGAGCGTACATCCTGATCTCCAGGCAGAATGAGAAGGAGACTGAGCCTGCCCTGGGCCTAACCCTAGTGACACTTTTCCTGCAAGGAGGCCACCACCCCTGGTCCTTCCCAAACAGTTTACCAACTGAGAACCAAACCTTCAAATATTTAGCCTGTGGGATGCTCAGCCTTTGAAGTCTAGATAAACATTACAAAGTACAGAAAGCTCTGAAGTCTGAAGCAGTTGTGATCCCAGAAGTACTGAGTAAGGGTTACTAAACTAGTCCAGGTTTGTTGTGTGTCTGTTGAGAGAATTGCTATACATAAATATTCCTTTTATGTGCAGCCTAAATACACATTACTTTGTGGATTTGTTTGTTTTTTTTTCCCCCAAATGAAACTTTAATAAGAAGTAAATAAGAATTTTGTTCCCAATAGGATTTTGAAGTTGGTAGTTTAAATATAAAAGATGCAAATATAAAAATCACTGAAAATGAAGAAAAACTACTCTATTTTGAGCTTATAGTCTTATTTTCAGTTCAGCCTGCTGTGGTTTAGATGTATCCCCAAAGTACATATGCTGGGAACTTAGTCCCCCAGTTCCTGGAGATAAAGTATCTAAAGGTGGAGCCTTTGCAGTGAGTAATTAAGATAAGCTGAGCTCAAGAAAATAGGGTGCTGTGACACTGGATGGTCGCCCAGCTGGCAGCTTCCTGTGTTCTTCCTGTGTCATCCCAGCACAAGGTTCGCCTCTAGAGGGCCCCCTCCACCCACAGGACTGATGCTGGCGATTGGCTATTTGGGCCTCCAACACTAGGAGCCAACCAAGTAGCTTCTGTTCTCTAGATTTCTTGGTCTCAGTATTTTGTTGTCAAAGTAGAAAACAGACTAAGAAACAACCTAAAAGTTGTTGCTAAATGAAGGATTCATGTTTCTTTTTACATGTTGGCAGATTGGGTCTTGAAGCAAAAAAAGAAGAAAATCTTGCTGAATGGTACTCCCAAGTGAGTATGCTTTCAATTAGCTTTTATGTTGGCATTTCTTAAGTTTGGCTTTGTGTTTGGATTCTAAAGTCTAGGGAGAAAAGTAGTCATAAATGATAAGATCCGCCCCGCCCTGCTGTGTGTTCAAGCATGTACATTTGTATGTGTATGGTGTTACCATCATAAAAGCCATTCACCTCCTTTGAGACAAGATCTCCCTTTGGCATGGGCTCACCAGTTTAGGCTGTCTGTCTGGCCAGTGCACCCCAGAGACCCTGTCTTGTCTCTGTTCTCCTTCCTTCCCCAGCAGGAAATTAAAAGTGCACATCTCACACCACCACACCTGACATTTTAGGGGTCTTGGGATCGGTCTTCATATGTGCAGGGCAGACATTTTACCTATTCCCATGCCATCTCCCATGATGCCCATTACAACTGTCATGTGTCAGATACGGTGAGACACTCCCAACACTTGGGAGATGAGAGCAAGAGAACTTGAGTTCCAGGCTAGTTGGCCTACCTAGTGAAACTGTCTGGAAATAAAAATTAAAGAAGGCTAAGGCCACGCTCAGTGTAAGTCTGCAGACTTGAGAGTCCTGTTGTGTGTTGTCTCTGCGTGCCTGAAAGTGTTTTCCCTCCATATGAAGGAGGATCTTTCCAAGCTGAGCATGGTAGTGTAGGCCTGTAGGAGACCGTCTTAGTCTATGGAGTGAGCTCTAGGAGCCAGGGATACACAGAGAAGCCCTGTTTTGAAAAACCAAAATAAACAAATCAATGAGACTGTTTGCTGTTTCTATAGATAGGGGCTTTGATTACCACGTGCTCTTACCTTTGCACTAGAACACTGGTTCGATTTACAAGCCTTTCTCTTCAAAGGTCATCACAAAATCAGAGATGATTGAATACTATGATGTGAGTGGCTGCTACATTCTCCGTCCCTGGTCATACTCCATTTGGGAATGCATTAAGGACTTCTTTGATGCCGAGATCAAGAAGCTTGGCGTTGAGAACTGCTATTTCCCCATATTTGTGTCTCAGGCTGCACTAGAGAAAGAGAAGAACCACATTGCCGACTTTGCCCCTGAGGTAAGCTGGAAGAGATGGGCTTTTGTGTGTTGCAGTTTTCTCTTATAAACTCAGTTATATTTTCACTAGAATTTAACGGCCAATGAAAAGAAATGTGTGGCTATTACTTTTTCCTTTTAAGTCCTGTTTCTTCTACCCTTATGGCAAGTTTGGGCAGTGACTTTCCCATTCCCTTCTAGTGAGAGTAGCAAGAGTTTGAACTTTATTTAGTTGACATGGAGAAAAACATGAAAGTTGTATGTACTAAAATGCCATTAAAACTATGTCAATAATGTTTTTCTCTTACTAGGTTGCTTGGGTTACAAGATCTGGTAAAACAGAGTTGGCAGAGCCAATCGCGATTCGTCCTACCAGTGAAACAGGTGAGAACAGACCTGAAATGCAGGAGAAAGCTCACCCAGTTGTCAGTCGTTAGAGCTGAGTGTCAGTGTTTCTGATGCTCAGCTTCTACCTGGGAAAACAGAGTTTGCCGGAGGGTGATGAAGACAGAAGGAAAGTTTAAGTCATAGATTTTATATGTTAAGCCATTCTATTGCAGAGTTCTTTATCAGAATGTAAGTCTATCTTTTTAAAGAAAAACACTTTACAATTTAGGTTCTTTATTTCTTTTTATGCATTACGCCATGACTTGATAGGGAATGTGCTCCAGCTTCACATGTCTGTGGTCAAAGGGACAATGCGTGTTTCCTAGAGAACACACAGCACGTCCTCTCCTCTTTTCCTTGGTCGTTTTGGCAAGCCACTGGAAGATGGCTGCCGTGGCTAAAAGGGTTTTGTTTGTTTGTTTGGTTGTTTTAATCTATTTTGTTCAATATTATAACTTTTCTGAAGGAACTGTATTAGAATTGTTCTTGGGATTGATGGTATTATTCGTTAGATTTATATTCCTGTAGAGGTTTTTGTTGTTTTGTTTTTGAGTTGTAGAGTTGTGGTTGTTGTTTTGTTTTTGAGGCAGGATCTCACATCCAGCTCTAGCTGAGCTGGAACCTGGCATTTAGATCAGGCCAGCCTCAAACTTAGAGGTATCTGATTCCCAAGCCCTGGGATAGAAGCTGTACCACCATGCCCAGCTTCCCTGGGGTTTTTAGTGCACATTCATGTGAGTGTATTGTGCTGTTCTGCTGTGGGACAGCAATCACTTGGTCAGATGACTTTCCTGGAGTCACACTTAGTGAATGGGAGTCACTAGGGTCTGAGGCTTTGGACTTGGTGGTGTCCTACAGTGATTACCTATTTTTGAAGTTAGTATGCTCATTATCTTAATATTTCTAGTGTGTTTTTTATATTATTTTACCTCCAGTTTTGTTTTGTTTTGTTTTTTTCTTTCTCATACCAAATTAGCAGTTTTGTTTTTCTGATTGTAGACAAGTCCTTGTTCATGGCAGGAGTTTGCTTCATTGAATGGATAATCCATGAATCTAACTAAATTTCTGATTCTGACACATAGATTACTTCAGGAATAGCATTACCATCTTTAAATTTGATAATGAAATCTCTGAGCCAAAGGAGAGAATTAGAGAATATGAGGACTCAAAGTAATTTGACATAGAACATGGCATACACTAGTCTTCACCCAAATAGAACATGGAGACCATCAGCACTTACATGCAAATAGTGAAGCACACAAATATGATTATGTTAGGTAGATTTGTCTGTCTTCAGGGTTGTATGATTTATGAAATAAGTAATGTCATTCAGTGAACCAGCACAGGTACTAGAACAAACACACTTTAATTCGTACTAGCCACATCACGAATTTAACTCTTGTCAGCCTTAAGGAGGAAATCAAGTCATAAATGTCTATATTTTCTTCACTTTCAGTAATGTATCCTGCATATGCAAAGTGGGTGCAGTCCCACCGAGATCTGCCCATCAGGCTCAACCAGTGGTGCAATGTGGTGGTAGGTGCATGTGCTCTGTTGGCCTGTCCCTGTCTGTGCGTATTGTGGCTTTTAGAGCACACTTTCTTTCCTTTGAATGTGAAAGTAGTTTCTGAAGTGTTTTAGATCACAGTAATTATTTTTGGTTATTGATCATGTAAAGTTGCCAATACAAACTACAATTTTTTCTGTACTGACTGGCTTTGTCTTGCAGCGCTGGGAGTTCAAGCACCCGCAGCCTTTCCTCCGCACTCGTGAGTTCCTGTGGCAGGAGGGGCACAGTGCTTTTGCCACCTTTGAGGAGGCAGCTGACGAGGTAGGAGCAGTCCTGCTATGCCCAAGTCTTTCTTTAGGCCCTGGGTTTGTGTTTGTGTGTGTGTGCGCGTGCGCGTGTGCGAGCACAAGCGCATACTAGAAGCAGAAAGTTAATTCAAGAGTAAACAGATTTAAAGACTATTTATTGAAATTTACCCCAAATTTACTATTTTAAATTTTTTAATAATAAGCAGTATAGCAAAATTAGTCATATGAATAAAACTAATTATTTTTTAAGGTTTTTTTCCCTCTGATACTGTATATCTATTAAGCATTTCTCTCCTACATTCTGAATTTATATACACTTAAATGTAACTCAGCCTCACTGCTTTTTTTGACATCTTTCTTAAGTCTCACATTATAATTTAATGGTATGGCCTGATAAGTTTTTATTATTAGGCTTATAATTATTTTAGTTAGTGTTTTTGAGACGGGTTTCTCTGTCCTCACATTATTCTGTGGACCAGACTGGCCTCGAATTCACAGAGATCCGTCTGCCTCTGCCTCCCAAGTACTGGGATTAAAAGTGTGCGCCACCATTGCCCGGCTACAGCAATATTATTTAACAGGCTTTCATAATCAATAAAGACACAGATACCTGATATATTTTAGAATAGCCTTATCGCCTGGGGCATGGCAGGTATTAACCCCTAAGCTACTTTCCATTATCTCCCAGCCTCCATCCCATGCCGTCTGCTTCTAATAATTTCCTTATGGGCTACCTCCCATCCTTAATCCCAAAATGCTTGCTGAGGTTGTTCATCTGGGCCATGTCTTTCATGTGGAGCTTTAGAGTTCTTTCTCTTATTTCTTACCCAACCCTGGTCCTTCTCCTCCAGTACCTGTCTTCTCCTCCTGCCCAGGATCCTTCTTTCCTGAGCCACTTTGGCCACATCTACCCCGTTTTGCTCTGCCCAGGTTTAGGCCTTTTAATCAACCCATCAGGAATAATTAATTTCTTAGGCAAGGTTAAACAGCAATACTTAGGGTACATGACAGTTTGCTGATAAACAGTAAGAATCTCAGGGGGGCAAGCAATTAACAAATACAGAACACCAGACCGTACTACAACAAACTTCCCCTAATTTTCTTGTTGTTTGTGAGGAAGTTCACAGGCAATTTGAGATAGTGGAGATTGACAGCCTGCAATGATTAAACATGCCATAAATGTTGTTACAGGTCTTACAGATCCTTGAGTTATATGCTCGAGTATATGAAGAACTCTTGGCAATCCCTGTTGTGAGAGGAAGAAAGACTGAAAAGGAGAAGTTTGCAGGAGGAGACTATACAACCACAATAGAAGCCTTCATATCTGCCAGCGGGCGTGCTATCCAGGTATGGCAGTGCTGCAACCACACCTGCCTGTCAGCACAGCTCATGGCAGCTCCAGCGCTTTCAACAGTTTCTGCTACTTCATTTGGACAGCCAATATAGAAAACAGTATTAAAATTTTGGAAAGTAAAATCATGGCATGTGATCACTCCCAGAGGTAGATGGGGTGGATACAATGAGCGTACTGAAGGGGCATCTGCACTCTGTTCATTGTAGCGTCACAGCCAAGCAGAGGCAGCATCACCTGGGGAAAACAATGCACATTTCCATAGTGGACCGTTTAGCCATAAAAGGAATAAATTCTGCCGTTTGCAGAACCGTAGATGAAGTCGGAGCTGTTCGTGTGAAGTGAAATAAACCAGGCGTCACATGATCTTAATTGTATGTGAACTCTAAGAATGTGATTGTTTATAACTTGAGAATAGAATGGTGTTTACTTAGAAGTTAGAATATGAGTTGGTCAGAAGGCACTAAATTTTAGTTCCATAGGAGCAGAACGTTACACTGACTAATGATGGTGGCAGACATCTGTAATCACAGCACTCTGAGGGTCACAAATGTATGGCCAATGTGAGCTACAGAGTAAGAGATTATCTTTGGGGAGAAAAATCTGGCCTCTTAGTTATAATGCATTGGACATTTTTTATTGGACTTTTTAAACATTTTTACATATACGTTTATATTATTACACACACACACACACACACACACACACACACACACACACACACACACACACACACATATATATATATAATTACCCATAGTGAGAAGAACCACGAAATCATATTCTTTAATTCTCTCCTTTGGCTCACAGATTTCATTATCAAATTTAAAGATGGTAATGCTATTCCTGAATTATATAAATGTTACATTCATAGTGTTTTGGCTATTTGAATTTGGCTGCCTTGAAGAAAGCATTGTACATTTTTAAAACGCTCAAAAGATTTTGTTAGAAAGAAATGGTGGATTCTTGAGAAAAGCCTCACCTGGTTTAAACATTTTAAACTTGATTTAAACATTATAAAATCTGTACATGTTGCCTCATTATGTTGCTTTAAAAAGTGAATGAAAAAATAATTACTTGTGTAGCGTGCACAGAGCCCTAGGTTTGATCACTGTGCTCCATTAAACTGGCATCAAGGAGCACACCTGTAACTCCCCTGGAAGGGGAGGCCAGAGGACCAAGCATTGGAGCTGCCCTCAGCTCCATAGTGTGTTCTAGGTCTATATGTACTACGTGAGCACTTGCCAAGCACAGGAAAGAGGCGGAGAGAGGAGAACAGTGGAGGAGAGCGCCGTGTGCTTTCTAGGCGTCTTGCGCATCCCCGCATCAGTGAGGTTCAGTTTCTCCTCAGTTCACAGGCATGAGCTCCTAGTAAGTCTTACGTTCAGTTATTCCTGTTGAAAGGGACTGCCTGGAGCAAAACAGTTTGGTTTTCTGATTTGTTTTTTCAAAATAGTTCTGCTATCTTGACATGTCAGTCATACTTGTATTTTAAGCATTAATGTCAGAGTGAGATAAAACAGTACATGTAGTGGTATTTTAAGTCTGTGATCTTGTACTTATTATCTTTTTGGTTTGTTGAGACAGGGTCTCTCTATGGAGCTCTGGCTGGCCTGGACTTGCTTTGTAGACCAGGCTGGCCTCGAACTCACAGCGATCCACCTGCCTCCGCCTTCCGAGTGCTGGGTTTAAAGGTGTGTGCCACCATGCCTGGCTTTGTAATTATTTTCAAAGGTGTAATACTTTAAAATTAAAGCCTGTATTTCTCTCTTTATTTTAGGGAGCGACATCACACCATTTAGGGCAGAATTTTTCTAAAATGTGTGAAATAGTTTTTGAAGATCCAAAGACACCAGGAGAGAAGCAGTTTGCTTACCAGTGCTCCTGGGGCCTGACGACACGAACTATTGGTGTGATGGTCATGGTCCATGGGGACAATATGGGCTTAGTCTTACCACCCCGTGTAGCCTGTGTTCAGGTAAGGAAAGTGTTTCTCTTCATCACCTCTTTGGTAATTATAGATCATGTTTACAAAGGACATTTGAAAGGGTAGATTTCTCTGATATAGAAATAATTGAAAATACCGCCTAGACCACTATATTTTATAAATATGTATACTTTTGTATTATTTGTTTCAAGTATTTTAAAAATTACTTGAAAATTTTTTTATTAG
Organism: Acomys percivali; assembly: GCA_907169655.1. NCBI lineage: Eukaryota > Metazoa > Chordata > Mammalia > Rodentia > Muridae > Acomys > Acomys percivali. The sequence goes on from OU015747.1 coordinate 136,225,967, forward strand.
ACGTATTCATTTTACTTTATGTGTGAATGTTTTGTCTGCCTGTATGTCTGTGTATCCTTGGTACCCACCAAGGTCAGGAGAATGCATTGAATCCTATGAAACTGGAGTTAGAGAAGGGTGTGAGCCACCATGTGGGTGCTCATAACTGCTGAGCCACCTCTGTAGCCCGAAAACTTCCTTTAAATATAATTTTAAAATATTATATAGAATTGTTTAAATAGAATAAAGTAGGTTAAATGAGCATGCATTTAGTGTTAGTAAGAGATACTTAACTGATTAGTATATGTTGGAGACAGATTCGTTTGTGGTAAGATTTAGTTACTGGAAAACAGCGAGGATTGTGTTAGCAATAAAGCAGCTCATGTTGGAGCCTGAGAAGGAAATGTCTCTGAGCCAAACCTCCAAACCAGACTAGGAAGCAGTTTGCATCAGCTCGCTGTGGTCATGGCTTAGAGACCTGGGGCTGGAGAGATGACTTGGCAGGTAAGACAGCACACTGCCGCTCTAGCTGGAGACCCAGGTGCAATTCTCAGGGCCCACATCTTCCGTTTACTGCCTCCTCCATGCCAGTTCAGGGCCTTTATCCACACTGGGTACATGCATCACACGTCTTTAAATGTAGAACATTAGAGGCAGGAGCAGGCAGATCTCTGAGTTCCAGGCCAATCTGGTCTATATACCGAGGTTAGAGAGACATCAGTTAAGGCGATTCTGTCTCAGACAGACCCCAGCAATCTGCAGGACAGTGTGTCTTCGTTTGTTCTCTTCATGTAGATTTGAACACCTCAGCTCCTAGTTAGTTCAGCTTTACTGAGTTTTTCACAAGATGGATAGAAGACTATGTCTTGAAAGTTGAAGTTTGGAGATGTAACAAAAGATAGCAGAGTTGAAGATCTATGGTCTTCCCAAAGATGATAAAAAAGGAGAGGGAGGAGGCTCTAGTGCTCCTCAGGGGCCAATGGAGATGCTGAAATAACACCAGGCGATGTGACATTGGCGGTGGTCACACACAAAGGAGGGCAGAAAGCAGCTCCCCTATAGGAGAGACATGGAAGGGCACTGCGGCACACTGGGAGACCCAGAAGGGGCCTGGTCTGCCACAGACTCAGGAGAGTGAGCCAGAGGAGGATGAGAAGGAAGAGGATGCAGATGTGGACACAAATTCATGTGCAGCTCAGAATTTATATCACTACTAACAGATTTTCATGTGCCAGTGAGAGTCTTTGAAGAAAAGGTGCTTTTAAAACAATGCAGAGTATAGCATCTCAAGAAATTACTGTGTGTGTAGTTGGATTTTTTTAACCTGTGGTGTAGGATAATTGTAAATATTTAATGGTTTTGTTGGTGGTGTTCTGTTTTGTTTTTAATACAGCGTCCCAACAGCAAACTCTTTAGGGATTCCTGTCAGTAGTATGCCTTGGCTTGTTTAGGATGCTGCATGTTGTGGATTTTTTTTTCCTTTGTTTTGTTCTATTTAAAGATGTAATTTCAGTGTGTTTGCATACATGCATGCCTAAGTGTATGTCTCTGCATCACGTGTGTGCTGGAGCACTCAAAGGTCAGAAGAGGAGCTGGACTCTCTGGAGTTACTGCTTGTGGTGGTTGTAAGCCACCATGTGGGTCCTGGGAATGAAACCAGCTCCTCTCCAAGAGCTGTAAGTGTTCTTAACCACTGAGCCATCTCTCCAGCACCGTGGTTTTAATTGTAATAAAATTAGGTATATTTAAAAGATTGGGTCATTGGCAGAGTTTAGCTTCTGTGGGGTCATTATTGTAGGGTCTAAATGACTTGTTAATGTAGATGTCATTGTGTGTATATAATGTGTCTTTGCCTGGCCTCCAGGTGGTGGTCATTCCCTGTGGAATCACAAATGCCCTATCTGAAGAAGACAGAGAGGCACTGATGACTAAATGCAATGAGTATCGGAGGCGGCTGCTTGGCGCTAACATCCGAGTCCGAGTCGATCTACGGGACAACTACTCCCCAGGCTGGAAGTTCAACCACTGGGAACTCAAGGTAAGCTTGGTTTGCACTGGGAGGATGGAGATCTGCAAACATAAGGTTTGTTTGTTACCCCATGTCTGCAGTGTAAGTTCTTCACTTAGACTACATTCTGAGCACGCTTCATACTGTGTAATGTGGGTTTCTAGAGTCTCTGTTTAACTAGTTTCTGTGGTGGTTCAGGGAGTTTGTGCTTGGCCTGTTTTTGATTCTCAGCACTGTGCCTTGTCTCCCTAAATGTTGCGAAAGACAGATTATGTTAGAATAAAAATGATCTTGAAGTTTGTTGATACTAAATAAGCATCATTTGGTGGGTGTGTTGCAAAGCTTATATCTTGAATTAAGTCACTGGCACAGTGAGGTTTCCATGATAATGGAGTCATCACCGGTTCCTTCCACATCTGCAGATCTAGTCCACATGGCTACACATCAGTTCATTGTTGTTTTTAACTCTGTGTGTACAAACTCTAATTCTGGCTTAATGTTTTTGATATTTTCATTTACTGCACAGCTTCATTATTAGCTAATGCACACCCTTGGTTTTGTTTTTACAAACTTAGCATTTGCCATTTTTTTTTTCAGCTATGATAGACTATTAACTCAGTCTAGAAATTAGAGGAGTCAAATAAATATATATCAACCTCCACATATGAGTAGCTAGCATGTCCTCAGAACGGTAGCTGAGGACTTAAGAATGGATGCTTGATACATTGGGTTATTCAGAACAACCGTCTCGAGTTACAAAGCCTCTAACTTTTACTATCCTGTTTTAAAATGGCTCCTAAGCTACCTCTGTGCTGGGGTTAACGCTGATGCTGACTTTGCTTCTGTTTGTGTGTCATACTTTCTTCACATGCTCCCTTACCTTCAAGGAAGACCTTAAACACAGATGTTCTGCCCTTTGTAATTTGTCTTTACTGGCAGTCGTTTTTTTGTTCACCTAGAAATAGCTGGTGGATACCAGCAGCTATTTCTCTAAACCGGTTTAACTGTGTCTGGGTGTATAGTCTTAAAGGAGAAACTTGCTGTTAGCTTAATCAGAATGAATTAAAACTGTTGTCTACTTCTGAACTCATCCATTTCTCTTTCCTCTTTCTCTCCCTTCCTCTGAAGATGTGGTTTTATCTCTACCACTCTTTATCCCTGAAAACGTGTTCTGTGAGGGTCAAGTAGGCTTGCTTGAATTTACTTAAGTTTTCCTTGGCTTTGACTTAGGTATAGAACACCTGGCTTACAGTGTCAGAGTCCTAGAGTGGGTTTGTTTGTTGTTTGGTTTGGCTTTTCGAGACAGGGTTTCTCTGTATAGCCTTGGCTGTCCTAAACTGTCTTTGTAGACCAGACTGGCCTCGAACTCACAGCGATCTACCTGCCTCTGCCTCCTAAGTGCTGGGATTAAAAGCATGCACCACACCTGGCTCTTAAAGTAGTTTTACAGGATCTTTCCTTAAAATTTAAGACCTACTCTTTTTCAGATAGGATTCCAGGCCCTATAAATGCACAGTCTCCCTGGACCTTAAGGGCTTCAGTCCCCTAAGAGATCGAAACGCACAGACTTGAAAATGTAGGAGTCTCAAACATGTATGAAACCACTTCTTAAGTTCCTTGATGGAAACCTGATAGCACGGTACTTCTCAAACTTCACTCCCAAAAGCTAGCAGGCTGAGCAGCACTTAGTAACTCCTTCAAATATGAGTCTCAGCCTGTCCTTAACCTACAGTAACAGGAAACTGTGGTGAGGCCTGGTAGCCCGTGCTGTAGCAAGCCCTGCAGGTGATGTGATGCATGCTATGCTTCCATCTAGAGGCATCCCAGCAAAAGCACATGGTTAGCATGAGTGAGTCTGGGATGTACTGGTGAGCTAGCCCCTCTCAGCATCTTGGGTGTCAAGATGCCCCCATATTCCTCCATGTAACACGTGAGGAGTCTCTAAGTGCTTCTCCATCAAGTGCTTAGTTCTGACCACACATGCAGTGGTCTCTGCTTCTGTGCTGGACTAAGCTCTGTAGTGTGTCAGGATTGTCACTTGTCCTTTTCTTGTTTGCTTACAATTGCTTTTTGGCTGTTATATGATCTATAGTCGATAAAGCCATGAATAGTCTGTGCAATTTTAACTGCCTACTTTGTTTTATAGGGAGTTCCAGTCAGACTTGAGGTGGGGCCACGTGATATGAAGAGCTGTCAGTTTGTAGCTGTCAGACGAGATACGGGAGAGAAGCTGACAATTGCTGAAAAGGAGGCTGAGGCTAAACTTGAAGAGATTTTGGAGGACATCCAGCGTAGCCTTTTCAGAAGGTAGCTCTGTAGCTTCACTGTGTCTCCTTCCTTCAGTGTTCACCTGATGTTTGAGGTACAAACAAGGGATTTGGGGATTATTGCTACTGAGAGTAGCCTTACAGCCGCTGTGCAACAACCCCTCCCCCCCACACACACACACACTCCCGGCTCAGGGGCTACTTAATTTTTTACTTGTAGTTTTGACCTGGAGTGGGTTTTCCTATGTGTGTGTTGCCTGTGAAGCTGTGGTCTGTGTGTTGAACTTACGGAGTTAACTTGAGATCCAGGCTTTTGTAACATAAATGTGAGGGCTTAAGTCATTGGTTTAAGTGCTGGGTACAGATTGGTGGGACCCAGGAAGCTTTAGTAAATATCAGCACTCTCCCTGAGATAGTAATTACAGTGTCTGCAGAGCAGCCATCAAGTGCAGAGTCAGAAGCGTCCCAGTGACAACAGAAGAGGTGGCTCAGTGCGTACTGTTCCTGCAGAGGACCTGAAGTTCCTTCCCACAGCCACACAGGCGGCTCACACCTGCTGTAACTTCCCGCTCCATAGAGATCTAGAGATGCTGTGGTCTCCGTGGCACTGCTTACTGTGTGCATGTCAAACTTCCCACCCCTGTAGGCCTGAGGTGGTGCCAAAATAAGGTGGCTGGCTCATGTGTAGTCACTGCTAGTAAGAGAATTAATACAATGAGTTCTTCCAACTTCCACTTACTAGTTCATGTTGGGATTTTTTTTTTTTTAGAAAAAACTGTCATATCTGTAAGAAAATATGTATGTTCTGATTTATTTTGGTAGGGCTTCTGAAGACCTTAAAACTCACATGGTTGTATCCAATACATTGGAAGACTTTCAGAAGGTACTAGATTCTGGAAAGGTAAGAGACTTCCAAAATAGTTTTCTTGGCTTTGTTTGTTTTCTGCAGGGCAAGAGACTGATCCCAGGGTCTTGCCTCTGCAAGACTGTGCTGTACCACTGAACTGCACATGTACCACTTTTCAGTAAATCATATTTTAAAAGTTCCTGAACTTATACTTTCTATTACTCTCTTTTTAAGCCAATTAAATAAAAGGATTGCACATTATTCAGCTTTATATATTACTGGAGTGAATCACTTATGGACTTTAGTATTCTGGTATACGTGTTAAATACGCAACCAGTTCTTCAGATTACAAATGAGAAATCCATGGGCCAGAGTCTAAATGAATTAGCCCATAGAACTAGACAGATGGCAGGAGTTAGAGTTTTCTAACACAGTTTGATGTACTTCCTCCTCGGATTTTTAAAATTTCTCGTTGAGAATAAAAGACTTAAGTTTCTTATGATGATAGCCTGATACTGTATCTCTTGTTACGGGTCTGAGGAATTAATCCCTCTCACTCTGTGTATTGATCTGTAAAATGAATGTTAAATAGATGATCTCAAAACCCTCTCAGATCCCCACTTCTGCAGTATACTTGGCTTTGGTTTCCTGTTTTCCTGACCTTTTACCCTTCTGTGTTCTATAATGTTCCCTTGACTCATGCTGTGTGCTTTTAATAGAGTAGAACTTACACAGCTTCTAGAAGTTACACCATGTGCTTTCCTTTCTGTACAGTTTATTTATACATTATTTTCTCTTTGCTTCATTACTTTTTTCTTGAGTATTAAGGACTAGATTTACAGGTTTGATATGATGGTGCTAGGCAGGACCTTTACCACTACGCTGTAGCTCCAGCCCATTCTTTGTATTGATAAAGGTCTCCTTACATTGCCTAGGTTGGCCCTTGAACTCACTGTACAGCCCAGGCAGCCCTTGAACTTAAAGTCTTTCTGCTTCAATCTCCTGAGGAGCTTGCATGACAAGCTTGTGCCACCAGACTAAGCTTGCTCCATGGAGCTGGGTATGGTGGTGCACGCCTTTAATCCCAGCACTCGGGAGGCAGAAGCAGGCGGATCGTTGTGAGTTTGAGGCCAGCCTGGTTTACAAAGCAAGTGTAGGACAGCCAAGGCTACACTGAGAAACCCTGTCTCGGGGGGAAATAGTTTTTATTTACCATCATGATAGGATTAGTCACTTTTTAAGAACAGTTTACTAATTATGTAAGCATGAATATAATAGCTTATATATAATATAACTAGCTTTTAGCTGATACATTGGTTTCAAAGAGTCATGAAGTATAAGTCATATATTTCGTCCTAACATTAGATAAATTACTATAAGGATTTCAAATTTTAAAGTGGAGCAGAGGTATTTTAGTTTCATGTGTAAAGAATACATAGGACAGTAAATAGATTGTTGTATTCAGTAGTCAGTGCCTTCTCTCCTCTTGCTTCATGTAGATTCTCGTAGGTTTCCCAACTGACCATCAAACAACCTTTGAGGCTATTGTAAATAAAACTTCCTAGGAGAGGAAAGGGTCTTTGGAAATTAAAATTAGGTAAAACTTTGCTTTTTTTCCTCTCTACTCTTATTTATTGATATAAAGGGCTGGGGACACAAACTTGCTCCCTGACTTTCAAGTACACTCTTTCTACTTGTCCTTTGAGGCTGTTTGCTATATGTGTAGTGCTGGGGGTTGAATCTCGGGCTTCAGGCATGCTGGACAAGCTACTTGCTGCAGTGAAGAGACAGGCTCCTGTAAGTTTCCCAAACTGGGCTTGAACTTGGTGGTGAGCTAGGACATCTTTGAACTTTGGATCCTCTTGCTTCAGCCCCAAAGTAGTGAGAATTCCCTACCTGTGCCACCAGGCTCTGTAAGGACCACTTATGAGTCCAAAAACAATTTTTTTCATGTGCCGCAACCATTATTATTTTACATATTACACAGTATTATAAATGTACTTTTTATGCATCATGTTTGCAAATATTAAGGGTTTGCAACTCTCATACAGGGAAGTAACTGTTACCGTGGCTTATATCTTGAGTCTTTTGTCTTTGTTTTCATGGCACAAACCATTTTTGTATTAAAACTATTATGTGTTGTCACTGATCTCCATCCATTTCCAGGCCTTCAGGGCACACCTAGAAATGTATTCCTTATGTAGTCTTGGAGGCAGTTTATCAGAATAGCAGTGGGTAAACTTGAGGAATTAGACTAGTACATTCACTGAGTGAGCATAAGAGAATTGACCGTGTTCACGAGATCCCAGGTGCATGGGAGGCTTTACAGAGGAGTGTTTTGTTTTGTTTTGTTTTGTTGTATTGACTCTGTTGTATAGATCAGAACTTATGACCCTTGCAGGTGAACTCTTAATTTTAAGAATGCAGAACACTGATAACTCATGAAAAGTTGGTAAGCAGCACTGATGCTGCGTCTGCTCACAACCCCCTCCGTTCTCTCTCACGTCTCCCCTATGAGTGTGTGTGCGTGCCATAGCCACAGAGAAATCAAAGAAGCATGGCCAGGGTTGGTTCTCTCCTTCCACCATGTTGCTCCCTGGCTTGAAGGCAGACACTTTGACTTGCCAGCCAGGTCTCCAGCCCTCTATTCCCTCTTAGGTTTCCACTGTCCAGGTACTCTTCCTAACATTCGCATTAGCATTGATTTCTAGACATTACATCATTGCTGTTGCAAACAGTTCCCGTGTGAGTATGCAAAACAACTGGCAAACTTAATGCTGGCTTGTCAAACATTTTATCTTACTGAAAGAAAATCCAGATTAGAGATTTTCTCCTTTCTCCCTTTCTTTTCTTCTCACCCTCCTTTTAGAGGCCTGCTGTGGACTGAGCAATGTTGTGTGCTTGCTAGTAAGCTACCCCTCAACTCATGTCCTGCCCCATTTTGTTAAACTTTTATTTTGTACTTGTTCTGTACAGACCTTGTCAGACCTTAAACTTGTGACCCTTATGCCTCGGCCTTCCAAGTAGCTGGGATTACAGGACAGTAACACTGAGTCCAATTCAAGATTTTCAAATAGGAAGTGAATTTCAGAAGTAAAATACCAAGTCTTGATTCTGCCTATTATTAAACAGTCCAGGAAAAAAGAAGAAAGCTTGAGGGTTGATTTTTGATTTTTGTCTTTTACAAGCCTCTTCTGTACTATAAAAGTTATTGACTTACCCCGAACATGTTAGAAGCATTTGGGATCAAGTGAGGCCTGCCTGACCGTTAGATGTTACTGTTGCTTTACCGTGAAATCAGTTTACTCTTAATCACCTCTCTTTCCCCCCCTTGACAGCCAGGTCTGTAGAACAGGCAGCAGTGTGGACCTGAAGAGGAACTGCGGCAGAGTTCTCCATGTCATAGCCAGTTTATCTTGACACTTGAGGGTGTTGGAAAGATGATTTATGTCTAGTGTTATTGAGTGTGGAGTTTGGATGGTATAGAAACCATTCTTTGCTCTCTTGTGTACTTCTGAGCCAAATTCCCAGTGTGCTTGCAAAGGACCATGGCCCCAGGTCTAGGACACCCACCCCTTTTGCTTGAAAGGTAAAAAGAGAACTCAAGTAATCCTCTCTAGGAGTTATAATGGCAGAATGCTTTTTCTTTGCTTATTAGGTGGCACAGATTCCATTCTGTGGGGAAATTGACTGTGAGGACTGGATCAAAAAGACAACTGCCAGGTAAGTAGAGCTCCCTGTAGGTAGGCCCGCACTGAGAAGGACGCAGGGCGTAGTAGTAGTGACCGGACTTCTTGTCTCTTTAATTCCAGGGATCAGGATGTGGAACCTGGTGCTCCATCCATGGGAGCCAAAAGCCTTTGCATTCCTTTCAAGCCTCTTTGTGAGCTGCAGCCGGGAGCCATGTGTGTCTGTGGCAAGAACCCTGCTAAGTTCTACACTTTGTTTGGTCGGAGTTACTGATGGAAAACAGAAGCCTCTATCCAGTCCTAACTTTTTTAAAACCAATGATACTAATATCTTCTCAGATGCAGTTTTTCTTTTTCATTTTTTAAAAGTCCTAAAAAAAGAGGTCACATGAGATAAACAACTATTCTTATGCCTAAATTAACAGTGGAAAATACTTTTCTGTAAACAGCCTGGGTAATAAATACCATGAACTAATTCTATTTTATGTAGTCAGTTCATCCTGCAATAGCAAAATCATACAAGGATGGTCATCGAAAGCCAGGTGAGCACAGGGGTAAGCTTGCCTTGACTGCCCCATCTTCCCCCTCATGACAGGTCTCACTGAGCTCACAGAGGACGAGCCTGTGTAAGCCTGGTGTGCACATCTCACTTCCGTCTCACCACACTGATACTTAGGATCTTGTTCTTAACTGACCCCTATTACATGTTGTGTATCCTACTCCCACCAAACATCTTTTCAGTCATGTCTTTCATTGGCTTTTCTTCCTGGCCACTTCCTTAGGTATTAGTGTGCCAAATTCCCATACTTGGCCTCCTCATAATGTGTAATCGGCTCTTGCCATAGTGTCAAACTGCATTACTACGCTAATAACTCCCAGTTCCATCAGCAATTTGGAGCTCTAAACTACACACTGAGCTCTCCTATGATTTGTGTTTCATCAACATCTTGGGTTAGCATGTCCCCCAAATCTCGTTTCACCCCTCCATCCCTAGCACCTTTCTTCCTGTCTGGAAGATTAGTACTGACAAAATATACTCTGTCACTAACCTAGGAGCCCAAGTCATCTCAGGCAGCCCCTCCTGCAGCACAGAACTGTTAGGCTCCTGTTGCTTTGATGGGCTTTAGGTCTTAGACCTTCATAGGTGTGTGAACACCAAGCCAGTCTTCATGTTTTCAAGAATGTTGTTGGCTTTTCCAGTTCTCCCTGAAATCATTTTATAGTTCTCATCACTGACAGACCAAAATGTAAATACTTTAGCCTGAATCTGGCTTATTACCTGTTCAGTATAACACAGCCCTCTATACTACCACAAACTGAATTTCCTATCTGGCTGTTTGTAAGGCCTTTTGTACCTCATTTGGAGCCTACTTAGTAATTTCTTTTTTCTTTAACATTTTAAAACATTTATGTATTTATAGCATTTTTAAAAACATTTATTTGGTGGGAGAAATGTGTGCTTACCTTGGCATATGCAGAAGTCAGAGGACAGCTCAATGGAGTCAGTTATATCTACCATGTAGATGGTGGGAATTGAGCCCAGGCTTTGTCGTCCATGTCTGTCTGCTGAGACTACCTCACTATGTAGCCCAGGATCCTCCTGCCCCATCCTCCTCTGACAACTTGGTAAATACTTTATTTCAGCACGTCGTTTCCAGTTCAGTTTCTTATGGTGAGAACAGAAAAGCCTTTTAAAAAGGTGAGAATTCTGAGCCATGCTTTGAAGAGTGAGTACCATCTCAGTATTTACAGAGAAGGGAGGGAACGTGATATAAAGGCAGCTCATGCTACCTGTAGCAACCGGAAGTGTTCCAGGGAGGTAGCTGCAGGTTAAGTACAGCACACAGCCTGAGAAGAAGGCTCAGTGAGTCAAGTGCTTGTGGGATAAGTCTGCAGAGAGACAGGAGGACCCTGGAACTTACTGGCTCACCAGTCTAACCAGTTAGTGAGCTCCAGTGTCAGCACGACCCTGTGTGTCTCAAAGACTAAAACAGTAAGCACCAGAAGATCCCTGGTGTTAAACTCTGGCCTCCACCCTCAGTGCAAGAGAGTAAACGCAGCATGCTTATCTGAGCCACATACTGTCCTCTGAGTCAGTTTCTACTGGCTACAGCAGTGTGAATGTTATGTCCCATTCTGCCATCCTTAGACTAGTGTAAACTTTCTTGGAAAATAGGGAGAGGTCAAACACCTGCTTCCAGGTTCCTCTACTTGTAGAATAAGTCATTAGAGCAATGCTTAGTACTTCAGTATAGTTGATACAGATTACCTGGCGTCAACTGAAAGCTCCTACTAATATGTGACTTTTATCATGGTAAATTTTGTGCCTTAAAAAGTGTATGTGTTGGTTTGGAGAAAAACTAGTAGAAACTAAAGAGATGACATTGTTTTGTTTTGTTTTTCTGACGTATGGAAAAACAAAAGACGAAGGTCATGTTTTTGTATTTTATACTGTGACCCCGGGTCATCTGGGAGGGGGAGGGAGCCTCTGGAGCTACTTTTATTTTTAATTTGCTTCTTTGTTTTGTTGTTCAAAATTAACTAATTTATTCACTTTACGTCCTGATCATAGCCCCCTCCCTCCTTTCCTCCAGGTTCCGTCCCCCCGTATCCCTTTCCCTACTTCTCAGAAAAGAGGAACCCTCTTCTACCAACCCACCCCAGCACTTCAAGGCACATAAGGCCTAGCCCCTCCTTTTCCCCTGTGGCCTGGCAAGGCAGCCCTGCCAGGAGGAAGTTATTGAAAAGGAGCAACAGAGTCCATACCAGAGAGAGCCCCTGCTCTCCTGACTGTGGGACCTACATAATGCCTGAGCTGCCCTGTCCAGTCCATGCATGGTCCTTGGTTGAGGCTTCAGTCTCCACAAGCCCCCCGGCTCTGGTTAGTTGGCTTTGTTGATCTTGTGGAGCTCTTGTCTCCTCCTGGCTCTTCTATCCTATCTCCTACTCTTCCACAAGACTCCTGTGCTCTGTTCAGTGCTTGGCTGTGGGTCTCAGCATCTGTTTTGAACAGCTGTTAGGTGGAGCCTCTCAGATATCCCCTGCACATTTTGTAGGCAGGGTAAATGTATAGACAGTAGAAGTGATTGAGAGGGAACAGGGTAGAGGAGAGAGATGAAGGTTAATATCAGACCTGCAGAGAGTGGAGGAGAGGGGGCAAAGGGCCAGCAGAGAGAAGAGAAACCATGGGTGGAGGCATCTCTGAGACAGGCTTGAGACCTATGACAGGGTAGGCTCCTGGGAGGGTGTGAGGGTACCTCTAGCTGAGACTCCTAGTAGCAGGTGTCCTGGAGACGGAACAGGCCACCTTCTAACTAGACAGGACTCCTAGTGGAAGGAGAACATCAACCCACCACAAAAGCTTCAACCCATCATTTTTATTTACTTCTTATTAAGCTTCTGATGAGTAGAACTAACACTGAAAAAGCCTGGAGTTTGGTGCCCCCTTTCCAAAGTCGTCATTTAAAGTAACTCTAGTTATGGTAAGATATTGTTTACTTAAATGACATCTCAGATAAACTGGCTTGTTTCCAAAACTTGGGATCAGCCAAATATGAAAACCTTTCAGACTTCATATCTTGCAGAGCACTAATCTGCCAGGCATGACCCTGTTGGAGACCCTGCTACTGGAGCCTCAGGCAGGAAGATCATGACTTTGAGGTCATCTTGGGCTCTGCAGTGCGCTGGAAGCTAGCCTGACCTCATCATAAAACTACCAAACCGAGAAGTGCTGCTCCTGCTTTGTTTGTTTGGTTTGGGTTTTTTGTTTTGTTTGGTTGTTTGGTTTGTTTTTTGAGACAGGGTTTCTCTGTGTAGCCTTGGCTGTCCTGGACTCCCATTGTAGACCAGGCTGGCCTCAAATTCATGGTGAACTGTCTGCCTCTGCCTCCTGAGTGCTGGAATTAAAAGCGTGCACCTGGCTTGCTGCTGCTTCGTAAGAAGGAATAAGAACTATTTGCTTTAAATTGACAGCCAGAAGCCAGAAATAGCCGTCCCTTGATATCTATGGAGGACTTGGTCCTATGACCCCATCACCAAAGCCCACCAGTGTTTAGGTCCCTTATATAGATGGCAGAATATCCACATGCAGTCTGAACTCCTGGCATACACTTTGAAGTTCTCTCCAGGTCATCTGTAGCATCCAGTGCTGTGTAAATAGTTGCTACGTTAAGTTCATTACAAATGGAGTTCTCAAGCTGTCTACCTGCGTCTGCTTCCTGAGTGTTGGCATTAAAGGTATGTGCCTCCAGTGCCCAGCTTTCAGTTATTTTTAACCTGAAGGTGGTTGAATCTTTAGATGTGGAACCCATGAATTTAGAGACAGACTACATGAGTTAAAGTCACAAAAAGCAGAAGATAAGGCAGACATATTGTTGACCCTCATCCAAGGGCCGCACTCAGCACCTTGGTTGTAGTCATTTATGGTGGTTCTAGATCACATACATGAAGGCTTTGGGGGAACTGGACAGCAGGAGCAACTCATTTCACAGATTTGAATCTGGAATTGAGTACAGAAGAATGTTTAGTGAAACAGCTGAGAAGGTATGTTGACCAGCTGTGAAAAAAGTCACTCCTAGTTATTAGTCATCTGTCACATAGCCAATGGTACCCTGCGTAGTAGCTTCAAGAATGACTAGGGAGACAGACACTGCTACCTTTTCATTTTCAGACAACCTTTGCTCTTAGCTTGCCCCTCCTACTGTCTAAAGACGATTACCACAACCTGCAGGAGAGAGCAACTTCCCACAAGTAGTCCTCTGACCTCTGCATGGGCCCAGCTAGCTCCCATTCAATAAATGCAACTAAAACAACATTTTAATTTAAAAAGGCTGAATAGTAGGTGTCTATTCCAAAAAATAGGCCACTGTCACTTCAGATGCTGACAACTAATAAACTTTAAGAAGCTGCAAGTTCCTAAGGTATAAGCTTTTTAAAAGTGAGAATCCAAACGTGTTGCATCAGTTAAGTCACTACTTGGCTTTCTTATTGAAACGTGTATCTCTAGCTCCTCCAGTTTGAAGGGCTGAACCCTTCCTGACCATTGGGGTGATTTTCTTGCCTTTCTTATGAAGACTGTTGGAAGTAGGGTAGCTTACTTGGGGGTTAACGGAAAGGATACACACACACACACACGACTATTCCTAAGTATTGTGAGAATTTGTTATAGATGTGTGGGAGAGCATAGCTGGGGCAGGGCAGAGACATCTGGGAGAGTCCAAAATGGACATGACCAGACTGAGCTGGGCCATGTGGAGAGGAGAACTGGGTGTAGCATCCAGGACACCCAAAGGAGCCCAAAAGAATGGGTAACCAAAATGGTTGTATTATATAGGGAGGAAAAGACCAACCTCCAGGACTGCAGAGTTCAGTGTAGTGGGCAGGAGGACCCCTCCCTTAACAGAGTCTGAGGGATGCAGGGAGAACCTGGTGGCCAGGTCTACTCTGATATGTTAAATAGGTACCTCAGGTTTGAAATGTGAGAGAGGCCAGTGGGCAAAACAATAGGAATGGCCTTTTACTTGGTATAGCTCTGGATTGACAACTCTAGAGTTAGATTTCACAAAGATTGCATTCAGAACTACACACCTAGGAAACACGACATGGCCACCGGTGCCAAGTGGCTTACATTATTAAAGCCATCACTGCATGCTGCCAGAAGCTGGAAAGGCTCTGGCTGTGGCTCCTACAGAAAGGAAAGACAGGAAGACCTTTCATTAAGCTCATCCAAACAATTCTCAAGTCTACACCTGAAGCCAGTGACTCCCAATTCCACAAACCCAGGCTCACGTGACATCCCTTGCTTAATTGCCCTTTAAACTGCTTTATGGCTTTATAGAAGCCTATAAAAGGTGATTTTCAAATATGAAAGGCTGAGGGAGAGAGTTATCCAGGAGTTGTAATCTCTAAATCTGTGCTAGGAGCTCTTGCCTTCCTGAGGAAGAGAAGCTGCCCCAGCCATGGGACGATACTCGGGCCGAAGCTTCCGTCTGATCCTCATGTGCGTAGTCAGCGTCGTCCTCTTCGTGCTGGAGCTAGTGGTCGCACATATAGGCAACTCCCTCTCACTGGCCTCCGATGCCTTTGCGGTTCTCTCCCACTTGTTGTCAATGATCATCGGGCTGTTTGGCATCAGGGCCAGCAATATCAGGCAGCACAGGAAGAGCACATACGGCTTTCTCCGGGCAGATGTCGTAGGGGCGTTTGGCAATTCCATTTTTGCCGTGGCCCTGATGTTCAGCATCCTGGTAGAAGCCATCAAAAGGTACATCAGCCCCCAGAAGACAGAAGAACCCCTGCTGGTTCTCAGTGCCGGAGTCATCGGGCTGCTCTTCAATATCCTTAACTATGTCATCTTCTTAGATTGCTGTTACTGCTCAGGCCCCAGGCCCCAGAGAGACACCGAAGCAGGTAAATACCTCCCTGCAGATGCGGCGGCAAGCCTGTTGAGTCTGGCAGGTGCTTTCCCCCTTTGAGGGGCCTCTAAAGGCGCTGTTAGCAGAGGCCTTCCTTTATGCGAGCCTCTTGTTCTGTGACTTTACAATAGGATTGCGTTCAGTCCGAAGTTCCTTGTGAACTACATGCTTTAGATGTGGCTCCTTAATTTTTACTCACAGAAAATAAACGTGTTCAGACAGGTGGGGAGGGACCACACAGCAACTGAAGAGCCTCCCTATGTGACTCAACTTGGGCCATCCAGCTGCGACATGGCTAGGTTTGAATATAATGTTAATATGTCAATGTCTCCATTAAATGTGTTTTTAAAATGCTGGGTTTCCAACCCACTCAGAAAAGCCAAGGTGTCAGACAGCAAGTTAGGAGCATGTTAGACAGATGTGACAGAACGCAAGGAGAGGAACAGGTCTGTGTAGAAAATCTCATTTGTAAGAAGAAACATTTGCATGTGGTTATGAGCATTTGTTCTTGAGAAGACTGGAAAATACTTTTAAATCTTGAAACAACTTTAAGAGGAGGTACCAAGTTAGCTGGATTATCTGTCACAAGATCAAACTAACTCTTGGAAGAGAATAAGGAGTACACTTTTATTAAGTGGAACCATGTTTCTTTATTCTCATGAGAGGGTGTGTGTGTGTGTGTGGGTGTGTGTGAGAGAGAGAGAGAGAGAGAGAGAGAGAGAGAGAGAGAGAGAGAGAGAGAGAGATATTGACTCTCAGTGGTTCTATATTGTGGGCAGAGCAGATTGGCAGGGTCCAGCACAGGTCAGTGGGAAGAGTCTTAACTGCATTTGTTTTTCCATCTGCCATATGAAAATAGAAGGTGCCACAAAAAAAAAAAAAAAAAAAAAAAAAAGCTACATGTTTTAGCACTGGGCAGAAACGTGGTATAGGCTAAAGGCTAATTATTTTTTGGTCACATTACAGAATTTAGTATCACTTATTCTTATTTAATAGTTGGGGAGCCTCTTCCTGTAACTGCATTCTTCAGTGGAGTTCTACCGTTTCTGCTAAAGAGAGTTGCTAAGTCCTCTCGCCATCTCTGTTGACAGAGTACCTGTTCTGAGAGTGCCTGTGTTGTTGCTGACTACAGAGGTGAACAATTATGGGGCCTAGATCTGTATCCACCTAAATGCTGAAAATTAGCCAGGGCTCATCTCTTTTAAAAGACACTTAATCAGTTAACTTGAGACCTTATGTCTTGGCTATATTAAATACCACATGGAAACTGCCACCTAAGGGTCTGGTATGTACATGTAAGGCATGAGGGCTGTTAGTGTTGGCAGGGGAATCCCACTGTCATCAAGCTAGCTATTGCTAGCAGTTCTAAATTTGCCTTTATTCTGGAATACAATATAGCAGGAACAGGAGACTCAGACCACATGAACACTGGCACACACAGATGCAGTTCTACTCTACAAACCAAATTGGTTTTAGCTAACTGGCTTAGCACTCGCTTGGGAATGGTATGCTCCAGTGTGTGTCTGCCCTAAGACACTAGTCAGAGGCTTGCTGCAGGACTCGCCCCTGGAGTTTCGTGGGCTTCATTCCATGGTGTCTTCTGATGAGCATATTCTAGGCTGAACACTAAGCCAGGTGCTGGTATAAGAGCCACAGACATTGAGATCGTTCTAATTCTGTTAGCTTTCGTGTTAACTTAATCTTCTGTTAGGATTTCAGTGTTGGGACCTTCCAGTTTGCTTTAGGGTACCTCCTGGGTTTATTGCCGTTGACATATAAAAGCTTGCATTTATCAGTGTTGGGAAGCCACACTTTAATGCAGTTTTATAAACTATTAGCCCAGTATCAGTTGGCTCATATTTTAAGAAGGGCAATAATTAATTCATCCATATTAAATAACAAGAGTTATAAACTATAAGGTGAGAAAAAATCTTTATAAGTTTTAGACAGTACCTGGCTACATAGCCCAAGTTGGCCTCGAACTTGCGATCCTGTTCCTTCAGTCGGCCAAGTGTGTACTACCATGTCAGGTTAGGGAAGAAAATTCTATGTGTGCTTTAAAGCTAATTGTGAACAGAATCCAGGAATCCATCCCCTTTATGGAGTCTGAGCTAGGGAGGGCTAGAAGCACGTGCCTGCAAAACTTGCAATAGAGAGGCTGCAGCAGGAGGATAGTGAATCTGGAGAGCAGCCCAGGCTCCATATATTTCAGGACAGCCTGGACTACATAGGGGGACCGAAGTGGCAAGTCTGATCTGTCTTAGAAAAGATCTAGAGTAGAGAATAAGCCCTGGTACTAGAAAGTAAACGGGACAGTTATTTTAGCTCAAAATAAAGGCTCATGTGAGTCAGTGTCATGTTCAGTCCCAGTCTGGGGTATAGAAAGCTAGCTCCCGCGGGTACACACCTTTCAGCAGATCACTGGAGGCTGAGAAGTGTGTGGCTGAGTACCCCACACATTCAAGAGGCTGAGGCAGGAATGTTAAGTATGCAAAGCCTGAGCTACAGATGGAGACCCTGACCCAATTAAAATGAATGAAAAAATACATGATTAAAATTTAACCCTTTACAATCGCAACTTGCAAGCTAGGAATAGGGGTACACAGCTGTAATCCCAGTATGAGTAGAAGAAATCGGAAAGAATTGGGGAAGGAAGGGTGCGGGGGGGCGGGGGTCAGGAATGAGGAAGCCAGGGAGCTGACACTGGGTCTCCTTGGGTCTAGATCTGCATACTGGCCTCACCTCTTCACCCTTTGCTTGGTGTCCCTAGCCACCCTCATGCATAAAGCCATCAACATTTTGGACTTTAAGCTTAGTTTGTTTGCCTTTCTCTTAAGTTTGTATTTTCACTCTGCCTTTCATTTTGGCTAAAAATAGCTCCAGCAGCTCCTGAAGTCCTTCACATGCTGTTTCGTGTCAGTGAGGGCCCCACATCACTCCTCCTTGCTCTAAGGCTTCCCCATGCCTTGAGCTCCTTTCTCCTTCCTCTCTGTCTGTTCTGTCCTCCCTCGCCTCGTCCTCTTCTTTTTGAGGGGTCTCGCTCCACAGTTCAATCTTGTCTGTTCCGCTTCTTTCCACCTCAGGGGCTAGAGTACAGGTGTAGACCTCACATTAAAAACTACTTACAGAAAAATGTACATACAAATTTTATATATGATGTGTAGAGTATTTATTTTCTGACAAATATCTTTCCTTGATAATTATTTGATTATGTTTTGATTCCAAATTGTTCTCTCTTCTCTCACCCCCCCCCCCAACTCCTTGTCTTCCTTCCCTGGCTTTGGTCCCCGGCATGACACTTTCTTTGATCCACATGCAGCATAGGCAGTGGCTGCACGGTGCCTGTCAAAGGCAGTCTTGGCAGGAGGTTTCAATGCTCTTCTGATCTGTTGCTTATACAACTTCTAGATGTGCCCTACTGCTTTCCTACGGGTGGTCAATAATGGAAACAAACAGGACTCCTTTCTTGAGAGGGAAGTCAGGCTCTGGGTTTAGGAAAAGCAAGGAAGAACTTTCCTGCTTTTCCCTGTATGGCAAACACTATGGAGTAAGTTAGACACAAGAAGCTTCACACGCTGCATGTGGTGGCTCACCTTGTACTCCTGGCACTTGGGAAGCCGAGGCAGGAGGATCGTGAGTTCAAGGCCATCTTGAGCTATATTGTAAATGTTATAAAAACAGAAACAAAAAAGGAAAGAAAAAAGTGCATACTCGGAGAACCTGGTACTTCAAGCTGGAGAGGAAAGCACTCCTGGGCAGCAGTGCTGGGCATTCAGCAGCCATTTTACAGAGCATGGGGTTTAAGGTCCTAGAAGCAATTAGTCTCTTGCCTGTTTATGTTCACAAGTTTGGAGAAGTCCACTCTCATTTGAAGATCCAGTGGCAGGTGTGAGCACACGCCATAGTCCTCTCCTTGTCTCACACCAGATGCTGTGAAAGTCCCAGCATCCCTTTCTCTGTTTCTGACACTTGGCTAACCTCTCATCTCCCCTTCTGCCCATTAAACGGTTCTGGAGCAGTTGCAGGGGTGAGTAGCAAAGATGTAAGGAAGATTGGGAAACTGGTCTTTTCAAATGTGAACTCAAATTCATCAGAAGGGAAGGGAAACAGGAGCCCGGCTCCACATTCTTGGATATGTCACTCTAGTGTGTGGAAAATTCTGTTATCTGAATTGAATGATAATGAAGAGTTTGTTGGCACTATGTGTACTTATACAGCTCACGCATCTGCAGTTGGAGAAATGTGCTTTGCAGAACAAGTAACTAGAGAGAACATTCTCTGTTCTCATTTTTTCATGTAGGTTCCAAAGGAAAGGCTGAAACAAGGGGAACTAATTGCAGGCGTGTAAAGCTAGTTGGCAGCAGTCACAGAACAACACTGGGAAAGGACAGTTGGGTTATACAGGGAATTGAATCCTAGCTCCAAGCTGAGTGTCCTCCTGAAAGTTTCTTTTACCCCTAATGTGAGACATCACCACCTCATAGATGCTGTGAAGACAAAATTGTATCACAAATGCAAAGTGCTCAGCCAAACATTTATAGAGCACTCAGTGAAGGGCGGTGGTGGTGGTGCCGCCAGATTGCAGTGGTTGTTCAAGAAAACAGTATAAATGAGATACTGGTAAGAGCAGAGCCAAACATGATGGCACACTCGAGAGGAAGGGGCAGGAGGATGGTGAGCTTGAGGTTACTCTAGGCTAAAGGCAAATAGAAGCAACAATAAGGAAAGAAGCAGGAAAGAAAAGAAAAAAATCAGTAAGCTCCCCATGCGGACAAGTCTGTTCGCAGGACTGTGCCATGGCGGCCCACCTCATCCTTGGCCAGCGTTCTTATAGTTGTTTGCTGTCCGATGTATTTTGATCAATGTAGACTCCTCACCTCCCCTAGGAACCACACAGAACATGTGCGGATGCTGATGGGCTGCAGCAATCTAGGACTGTTACAGCCCCCAAACAGCTGGACTGCTGCTGTTCAGCAGCCACACCCACCTCTCCTACCCTCACTCCACCTCCCTGCCATGGAAACCGTTAACCTGACCTCCATCTTGGTAGCCATCTTATTCTAAGAATGCTCTGTTAATATGCTGGGGACCCCGCGCAACCTTCGAAAGTGGCTGGTTTTTTTTTTTTTTTCTTTCACGACAATGCTCTTAAGATCCACTAAAGTTGCTCAGACATCAGTGGCCAGTGGCCTTCACATAAATCAGTTGAGTACTCTTGGCCACTCAGCTAGTTTTCATTGTGTATTAAACCACTTACTTACATTCAATGAAATTGTCAGAGGCGAAGGCTCACGTTGGATATTTTCAATTGCTGGGTTTTTAGTCTTTTAACTTTTTTCCTCTGTGGTCCTTCTTTGCTTTTTAAAAATGTTTTCAGAGTTTTGTCCTTGAGTTGTCTGCTTATTTTTGAGCATCTGGTATGTAGTTCTGCTAGTAGTTGCTTTAGGTGTCACTGTCTAAATTTCCGTGAGCTTCCAGTGGGAGTGAAGCTAAACACACCTTTATTTTACTTGATAGTTTTCACTCCTATGCTCTGGTCTTTGCCTCCCTCTCTCCCTCCCTCCTTCCCTCCCTCCCTCCCTCTCTTTCCTTCCCCCTTTCTTTGTCCCGCCCTCTCTTCCTTTCTTCTCCCTCCCTCCCCACTTTCTATTTTCTATTGCTCAGGTAGGGCTCTTTCTAGGATTTTATCTTCAAATTTGGTGATGCCTCATTCTGCTGTTGAGCCCATCCATTGAGCTGGTATTTGCTTTGTTTTGTTTCTTAGTGTTAAGGTTTCTGTTTTATTTTTTTAAAACTGTGTGTTTGTGTGTGGAGGCCAGAGGTCACCTGCCAGTGTAGTTCCCCAGGCTCCGTCCATCTTGTGGCTTTGAGACAGTGTCTTTCACTGGTCTGGAGTTTACCGAGTATTCTAGGCTGGCTAGAGAATGTGAGGGTCCTCCTGTCTCTGCCAACCCAGCATCCAGATTATAAGTGTTCCAGGACACCTGACTTTTTACATGGGGTCTGCGCTGGAGCTCCAGTCCCCATACTTGTTGGGAGAGCCAGCCTCCTCAGCCTTCTGCTTCTTTTTAAACCTTGTATTCCTGCCGAGGGTTTCTTTCTCTTTCTTTCAAGTGTGTCCATAATTACCTGCCAACACATTGCTATGATTGACTAATTTAAACAACCAGAGAGTTCTAACACTTCTGTCACCTCAGATTTAGTGTCTCTTACGTTCATGCTGCAATTTCCCCAGTGTTTGGTAGAAAGAAAGATTTCCTGTTGGATCCTGGCGTTTAGGAATTGTGAGGTTCTGGCTGTCTTCCCTGACAGGCTGGTGACAAATGCTGTTACTGCCAGTTGGTGGCAGAAGTCCAAGGTTTGTCCCTGGGCTTCTGTGAGTTGTCAGGGGCAGGAGTCCAGCCCCTCATTAGGACGTCAACACTGCCACCTGGCTGGGAGGAGCTTTAACTTTAACCACTTGTTTATTCATCTTTTTTATCTTTTCCTCTTTGTTTGTTTTTTTAAATTTATTTTGGGGGTGAAATCGATGGCTTCAAATATACAAGATTCTTTTCTTTCTAATAAGCATATATATATTTTTTATACCTAGTCCCTTTGTGCCTCAGCACCTGAGATTCTTGCACATCTGATTGTGCTGTTGACTGTGTTTGGTCTTCTAACTGTATTACTTTCTGACTTTCTGTTTTTGAGGCAGGGTTTGCTGGTGTAACCCAGGCTGGCCTGGAACTTGTGACTTTCCTTTCTGTGCTTCCTGAGAGAACTATAGGTGTGTGGCACCACAGAGAGCTTATATACTTTTTAAATTGTAAATTAATTTGTTTATTGTAAATTAATGTTCAATGAAATTCTTTCTGAGACTTTGTTTTTGTTGAAGTGTAGAATATAAGCATATTTTTAAAAGAGTTTTAAAACGATTGTGCATATTTTTATTTGGTTTAAAAAATTACAGAGAAGGGTTTTGCCTGTGTGTACATGTGTCTCTCCTGTACGTCTAGTGCCCATAGAGGCCAGAAGAGAGCATTGGATCCCCTGGGACTGCAACTTCAGAGGTGAGAGTAGCCATGTGATGATGGGGATTGAACTAGGGTCCCGTGGGAGAGCAGCCTGTCCTTTAACTGCTGAACTATCTCTCCAGCTCTATGCAGGTACAAGTGCAAACACACATTTGGTCCTAGAGCTTGTGAGGCGGAGGCAGAGGCAGTCTGGTCTACATAGTGGGTTCCAAGACACCTAGGGCCTGCCTCAAAACACCCAAAATCAAAACCCGACAAGTTCTTTGTGCAAAACTTGCTAGGATACACTTAAACACTATTTGCCCACTATTGCTTGTTAATGTCACTTTGTCTGCAGTAGACATTTTGCCCACACTCCCATATCACCTTCAGCTCCCGGGCAGATATTTTTCTCTCTGCCAACAACAAAGGCTAATATATACAAATATCCCAGATGTGCCCTTCAGAGTAGTGGTGTTCTCTGTATTTGATGGTTGTGTTGGAGTCTGAATTTCCTATTGAGAGACCCAGCAACTCTCCACCTTCCTGCATCTTAATCTTTTATGCTGCGTATAACTGTGTGGCTGTCAAAACTAAGAGGTGAAATGTTTTTCTTTATTGCACTGATACAGGTATTTTGAAGTCAGACTCCAGCCTCAGCTTACCATTCTAGATTTCTAATTTTACTTTGGTTTTGGCTTTCAAAAATGTATTTATTTTAATTTATGTATATGGTGTTTTGCATGTATGTCTCCATTATGTGTCTTCCTGGTGTCCTCAGAGTCTAGAAGAGGCCATTGGATCTCATTGGACTGGATTTATAGATAGCTGTGAACCACCATGCGGATGCTGGAAATTAAACTTGGTTTCTCTGCAAGAGCAGCAAGTCCTCTTAACCATTGAACCATTTCACCAGATCCTGGCTTCAGACCAATTTTGTTGGGTTTTTTTGTTGTTGTTGTTTTTGGGGTTTGTTGTTGTGTTGTTTTGGTTTGGTTTTTTGTTTTTGAATACAGGGTTTCTTTGTGTAGCCTTGGCTGTCCTGGACTCACTTTGTAAACCAGGCTGGCCTCACACTCACAGAGATCCTCTTGCCTCTGCCTCCTGAGCGCTGGGATTACAAGTGTGCTATCACTACACCTGCCTCCAAAGTACTTTTTTAAAAAAGAATTTTCCACCACATTTTTCTCCTGAGGTCATAAGGTTTGGCAAAGTGACCTAAAGGGAGAGAATTTATTATAGATAAACTTAGTTTCTCAGAGTCTAGCATTTCCTACAAGCCAGATGCCCGTGGCTGCTGACAAGGATCATTTTAGAAACTTGGCAGTGTTGGGCCTGGGGAGCCAATTCAGCAGGTAAGGCAAGTGCAGTGCTCAAGCAGGAGGACCCTGGAATCCCTAGCAGGCATACCAAAGGCCACCAGGTGAGGCTGCCCCCCACCTGTAACCCAGCCCTGTGGGATTGCCAGAGACAGGACAACTGGAGACACTGGGTTGCTGGCGCCTAGCCTAGCCCCAGATTCAGAGAAACCTTGTCTCTAGGGAATACGGCTGAACATGATAGATCAGGAAAATGTCGTCCTCCCTGACCTCTAGTCATATGCACCTGTATGTGTGAGGTGCATGTCCATTCATGTGCGTGCATGCATACAAGCGCAATTCAGCCGGTCTGTGAGGAAATGTGCTCTCTGGCTTTGCCTTTGTCTATAAATTGTGTTTTCCTCTCTCTAGACAACCAGTTTTCTCATGTTTTATGTGAGCCAGAACTGGTCAGGGACTAGGCCTGCATAGTATTCAGTTCTGGCAGATGTTAGCTCACGGTGCTGTACATAGATTTCCTCCATGTGACCCAGATCTTTTCCAGAGAGTTATACTTAAGTCCTCTGTGTAACTGGAACTTTTCCCACACAATGAGAGAAGAAGGAAAGAGGGCCAAGAAGGGGAAGTGAAAGAGAGAAAAGGAATGGAGGAAGGAAGTTAGGAAGGGAGAAGGGGGAAGAAGAAGGGAAGGGGAAGAAGAACACAAGAAGGAAAAAAAGAAATGGAGGAGGATGGAATGTTGAGTTTCTCTCCTACTTTGTACTCCTGTGCCTCTCTCTGTCTGCTTCATCTGCCTCTCCTTCAGAACCTGTGGGTCCTGTGTGTCTACTTCTTCAGGAAGTGGTTCCCCCTCTACATACCAACACACACACACACACACACACACACAGTTTCAGTGTTAGGCTCAGCTGTCTGGGACCTTTAAAGCTTGGTTGCCACTTGTGCTTCTCCAAACTGTCTCTGCATGGCTTTTCAGCACTGCGTGTCTGTCCTGCGGTTGGCAACAGGCTTTGCCTGTGCTCTGCCTGCGCTCTCCCAAAGTCTCCGCTGGGTGCTAGTGGCCAGTAGTTTAATTAAGCCCTGCACTTGGCCTCCTTCCTGCTCCACCATATGGAAGGCTGCTGCTTTTATTGGACCGTCTTCCTCTTCTTTGTTGTTTTCTGGGTCAGACTTTTGTTTTTCAAACATAGATTTTGTTGTTTTCTAATCACAGGGAGAGGAATGAAGTCCATGTCTTACTGGTTGGCCAAAAGCAGCTGCTGTCCAAACAAATCTTGTCAGCTCTCACCCCTGAGCTAGATATTCTCACTCAACAGGCGTTTTCTAGTTAAACCATCGTCTACCCTAGGCTTGATTCAAACGACCATTGCCCTGCCTGGGTCCCAATCATTATTTCCTATATGTGTCCTGATAGTCTCGGTTCTGTTTTGTTTTGTTTGCTGTACCTTGAATATGTTATGGAAATTTCCTTAAATAGTTCCAAGTTCCACAGATGCCCCTGTTTAGTGGCAAGATGACTCTCCCAGTTACTATGTCTAACAAAACACCTCAAATTTATACTCAGAGATTCTGTAGTTTGGGGTTTGGAAAGAACACAGTATAAACAGATGGCTTGTACGCAATATCTGAGGTCTCCCCTAAGGGACTCAGAGGTGGGGTAGCCTGGTGGACTAAGGATGCTCTGTGGCTGGAGGCTGCAGTCACTTTACCTCTGATACCTGGGCTGATAGGTCCGCTGTTCAAGACTGTGACCAGAAAGCTGAGCAAAGATGACCTCCAAATGGATCCTCACCTAGAGCAGCCTCAGGGCATGGTGGGGCGTGGCCTAGAATTCCAAGCACAAGTGAGCACAAATTGAAGCATTGTTGTCTTTCTGAACGTGAGGCTGTGATGATGGCATGAGGGAGTGTTGAACTCCTAGACCCCCATATCTGGGTGGAGGAACATGAAAGTCGCTGTGTGGAAGAGAAGGCGGATAGGAGCCATCTTCAAAACCCATTCTGCAAACTTCCCCTGTGGACATTGGTCATATCATGACCTCACACAAACTGTACTCATCCATGCTACAGATTCCTGACAGCCCACTGGGCATGGCAACTGTCCAAGTCCAGGATCTTATGGTCCTAAATGACTCTGGGATTGCAGATTCCACTGATTAAGTTCCTTGAGTGTTTCTTTCTGGCTGGAAGACCCTTGAAATAAAGGATCTATGCACACACAGTGCAGATCTACCCACAGCAGTGAGGGGACAGGCACAGGGTACTGGAGCCATGCCCCAACTGTGTTTATTTAGGTAGCATCCACACCTTTAGGGGGATGACTACTGATCACTTCCTGAGGCTGGTTCTCTCTTATGGGGTAGAGGATGAGCTGCAATTCAGAATGCTCTCTGAAGTCTTTCCTTTCTTTCTCTAAAAGATTCTCTGGTCCCCAGGCTGACCTGACAAAATTCTCTTCAAAGAATCTTCAGAGATGAGCACACTTCTTTTTCTTGTTTGCATTTCTCTAGGCCCAGGAAAGCTAACTTTTCCTCTAGCTCAATTTGTTGGATGTTTCTGGACTTACCTTTTCACTTCCGTTGTAGCTAAAGTTGAAGCAAATAACAACAACAACAATAATAATAAGTCTTAGAAGGAGAGAAAGACTATTAAAATAGCCATTCTTCTATAAGCAGTAAGCTGCTGTAACCTGTCAAAACTACTATGTGGCATATGCTTATATTGGACCTGTCTGGCAGCCTTGTTCCTGCCTTTCCATCACCTCCATCCCCACAGGCTTCTTTGGGCTCTCTATACTCCTCTTTATCTGCCTTCATCAGAGCATGGTGGAGAATTAATCTCATCTGCCCACTCCCAGACCCCCTCCTTAATACCCAAGGACACATCTTGCTTCAGCTATTTTCCCTCTCTAAGAGTTCAGGTCTTTGTGAGGAGGCAATTCTGAAAGGGAAATCCCAGAAGAGACATTGTAAGGTCCTGATTCTCTGTGGAAATAGATTGGATGGGTGCCCAGGAGCCTGTTTCTGAAGTCCTCCCTCTGGGTACCTCTTTTTCTGGGTACCACCAGTCACTGAGTCCTTGGTGTCAGCCTCACTGTGCCTTACAATAAATACACCACCCAACTCCTTAAGCCCCCTGTACTGTATTCTCCAGCCTCTTCTATTTTTCCTCTCTTGTCTACTTTGCAGTGAAGTTGTTTCTTCTGGCTTCCCACTTTCAGTCACCTCTCCCTCTCCCTTTCACATCTTACTGAAAGTTAACCAGGTGTGCTCTTCCTGGGCTCACTCCTCATTACCAGCTCCCTGTGGCCTCCATGGTACATTTCAGATTCTTTATCATGGCACACAAAGCCCTCCATGACATGCCCATGATCTGGTCATAATTATCATCACACACACAGTCCAAGGTATCTTAACCACATTTTCATTGTGTTAGCTATTTTTGTTTTGTTTTGTTTTGTTTTGTTTTTGGGTTTTTTTGAGACAGGGTTTCTCTATGATAGCCTTGACTATCCTGGACGTGCTTTGTAGACCAAGCTGGCCTTGAACTCACAGAGATCTGCCTGCCTCTGCCTCCCAAGTGCTTGGACTAAAGGTGTGTGCCACCACTGCCCAGCTCATTGTCTTAGCTATTAAAGTAACTATCAAACAGAACAGTATGCTGGGTATTATGCTACATGCCAGTAATCCCAGCCCTGAGGAGGTGAAGGTGGGAAGATCAATGTTTGAAGCCAGGCTAGGCTGCATAGGGAAACCCTGTCGCAAAAACAGATGAACCCAGGGGATTGAGATAGCTCAGTGAGCATTGGCGTCTGCTCTTCCAGAGAGCCGGGGTTCTTGATTCCCCAAACCCACATGGGAGTTTACAACCGTGTATGTGTGTGTGTGTGTGTGTGTGTGTGTGTGTGTGTGTGTGTGTGTGT
>OU015747.1:136263186-136285212 GCA_907169655.1 Acomys percivali
TTCCTTCCTTCCTTCCTTCCTTCCTTCCTTCCTTCCTTCCTTCCTTCTTTCCTCCCTTCCTTCCTCCCTCTCTCCATCTCTCTTTTTCCTTTCTTCCTTCCTTTCTTCCATCCGTCCCTCCCTCCCTCTCTTCTTCCTTTTTTTCCTTAAGAGTTTCCCATCTGATCATCAGAAGGGACCTTCAGGAAAGATACAGAATATAGCAGTGACATGTGAGGCCCTAAAATTCTAAAAGAAAAAAAAAATGCAATTCAGTAAGGGAGTTTACCTTTCTAAATATTGTGATAGCATTTTTTGAGATTCTCTATAATGAAACTCCCTTTTAATTCATCTTTCTTCTCGAGGCTTAGATACACATACATATGTCCTCCTCCTCTTTGCTCTCTGTTTCTCCCCTTCAACCAATCATCCGTGTCTATTAATTACCAACCAGCCAATCCACTTAGCATTTATCTATCTTTATCTAGTATTTATCCACCCTGCTGTCTCTCTCAAGGATGCCTGTGGCCAGTCAGAGCCTTTCTCCTGGAGCCATGACTCAGGGGAAGGACCAGAGAATTAGATGGAGAAAGATCTTGGGGAAAATGGACAGTCCTTCCCCTCTGCAGATGAGGGGACACACTCTGAGAGTGTGGTGGAGGTGGGCTGTAGTCTCAGCTCTCTTTTCACACGTATGGCTCTTTCCGTGGTCACACATGCCTCTGGCTTCCAGAATGGATGCTGGCTTGCTTCTCCAGTGGGCATTTCCCACTGAATGGCTGCATCTTAATAGGCAACTGATTCTATAAGCAGTTCCTTCCAAGTATCTGCAAAGGAATTATCTCTGATGGAGTTTCCCTAGAAAAAGTTATTTATTAATTTATTATTTCTGTGTGTATGTGCACACATGTGTGTTGTGCATGTGTGTACACATGTGTGCATCTGTGTGAGTGAACATCTGTGTGTGTGTGTTGTGCACAAGTGTCTACATGCTTGCATCTGTGTGGGTGCACATGTGTGGGAGCATCCGCATGTGAAAGCTGGAGAAGGATGTTCAGAATCATCCTAGATTGCTCCTTCATCACAGCCATCTCTCAGTCAAACCCAGAGGTCATCCATAGACGTGGACTTGCTAGCCTGCTTGCTCTGGGGAGTCCCTGTGTGTGCCTTCCCAGCCTGGAATTACAGGTTTGCTACAACATGGCTTATGAATATCTCAGCTTTGACTAGCATGGTGTGCTGGCTAGTTTTTATGTCAATTTGAGACAAGCTGGAGTTATTTGGGAAGAGAAGACCTCAACTGAGAAAATCCCCCCTCCCTTTTTGTGGGCAACCCTGTACTATATTTTCTTGATTGACGATATGTACCGGGGCCCAGTTTACCGTGGGCTATAAGAAGCCATGAGGAGAAAGTCAGCAGTATTCCTCTGCATCAGCTCCTGCCCTTATTTCCCTTAGCGATGGACCAAGCTGCTTTTAGTCTTTGTCACAGCAGTAGAAAGCAAACTAAGACATGTGGCAAGCACCTTAACCAGAGGACCACTGCCCCAGCCCCAAACCATTTCTTCAAGCTCACCACTCTTCTTATTGTAATGGGGATAAGAGACAGGGATCATCTTTTGTGCACAGAGCAGGGGGGAACACACCCTTCTGAAGTTCTCTGTAGTGGCTGCGTTTTCCTAATGGGATCAAAGATGCTGCATTAAGATGCGGTCCTAGCATGTCAGCAGCATCACATACACAGAGGAATGGCAGTGTGCCTTCACTTGAAAAGACATCTCCTCTGATGAAGTATTTCTTCACAGTTGTTTGTTTTTCCCCAGAGAGAAGCTCTCATCCTTTCCCAGGGCCTTGTGAATGTGGCACTGCTTTCACACTAAGTCAGTGGCATTGAAGGCTGGGGCTCCATACTGGCTTTCAATTTAGGTCCAATTGACAGTATTGGTATATGCCAGTTCCAGGGGACAGTGGTTGTTTTTATTAAATGTCAGCATGTGAGGGTCAAGCGCAGAGATCTCCTGTCTTTGCAAAGTAACCCTTGTGAGCAGCTGATCAGGAAACTGAGGCATCCAGGGAGACCTTTGTCTCTCAGGACACCTCACAGGATCATCTTTGGAAATCAAGGCTTTTGCAGCACTTCTTCCCACACATTACTCCCCCACCCCAGCGCCTGCTCCCCACCCCAGCCCTGTCTTCTCTTTCCCATATCCCAACACAGCTGCCCAGGTGAGCGCGGTGGATGCGCTACTCAGCTGCACATGTGAGAGGGGTGGACGCGCTGCTCAGGCAGTCCCAGGTTTTGCCTCTCCTAGTTTGGTGACTCTGGCTAAGTGCCATCACCACCAGCCTCCTGCAATGGCGTCCACCTCCCAGCGCTGTGGTAAGGCTCCCGAGCATGCTGGTGTGAACAGAGGACTCTGCAGTTATTCCTTTCACTTCCAGGTCAGTGCTTAGCGGGACCTGAGCCTTTGTCTCACACATACACCGTGGGGACCAGTTTCTGTGGGAAATGAGATGTGGATCATCAACCTTATCTCATGCATGAGACTCTTCTTTCATAGGCTTTGTGGCTCACAGGCCCAGCATCAGGATCTGAGGCTGCTTTGTCTTCCCCTAAAGGCATCTTCCACTCTCAGTCTCCCTGGACCCCTGCCTGTGTGGCACATATTCTCCCCGGGCTGCCTCCTGTCTTCAGTCTACTCCTCAGAGACCCTCAGGACCTCCTCCTCCCTGACACAGTCACTGCCATACTTAGCTCAGGATTTGGCTTTGTGACTGCACTCAGTGGGTGACTGTGACATCAGGCAGGTACTGTACATTTCAAAAAAGCCAGAAGAAAAGACTCTGAGTTTGTTTTGTTTTGTTTTGTTTTGTTTTTAAACACAGGAAAGAAGGGCTCAAGGGTGTAGATCTTTGACTTAATATTGCATTCTATGCACATGTATCAGAATAGCACAGGGAGTGTGTTCATGTTCAATATATTTATGAATATATATGCTGGGATTAAAGGCATGTGCCACCACTCCCAGCCTTCAGTTTTTATCAGTTAAGATGAAACAAAACAAAACAAAACTATCTCAGCAGAGAGCGGGGGGTTCTCAGGGTAACGCCCTGCCCCGCTTCTGCACTTTCTCTTTGACTAGGAGACACACTGGGATTTTACATTTCAAGGTGTTAGCATCTAGAGTGCCTCTCTGATAGAGTGAGTGTTTGCCTAGAAAGGTCCTGAGTTCTGTCCTCTCCAGCACTGAAGATACATGTTATATATATATTCGGAGAGATAAGGGGTAGGTTTGGTGTGTTAGTGGTTTCAGCAGTTATGTTGTATTAGGGGTGCTGGGGCTTGAACCTATGGCTTCATGCCCCCTACATGGGCACTGTACACTCATAATCTCCACCCCACCCACAGCGTTTGTTCAGCTGAAGTTCATGCTGGCCTAGGCCCTAAATTCTGCTTAGCAGAGTTTAATATCACTAGGACCTAATGGAACAGAATAGAAAAGAAAAAAAAAAATCATAAGGGCGGGGTTCAGTTTTCCTTCAACTTGTATCTCTGTGTGTGCTGGGATGGAAAGCAAAGCCTTTAGTGTAGACTGTGGGGAAAAGGTGTGAGAGCCGCTGCTGTGGAGATTCTTAGTGGCCAAACAGAGGAAACCTGGCATGGGAACAACGGGAGCTTTGGACAGGAGCAAACAGCTCTCTATTCAGACTCTCTGGCCCCCAGCTTTCTCTACCACTCTGTCTCTGTTCTAAGAGGCTCTCACTCTGTAGCCCAGGTTAGCCTGAAGCTAGCAGAGCTCATCCTTAGACTGGGATTATAGGCCCAAGCCACTTCTCTGGCTTTCCCCTCTAGCTGTGTGTCTTTGAGACACCACTGCCTGCCTCTAGGAAGTGCAGGGTGTGACCCCCCCCCCCCACTAGACTCAAGTGAGGCTAAAGAGCCCTGAGACAGGGATGCCAAGAATGCAGATGAGGCAGTAGGTTTTCCTGTTTGGTCAGCTGCACTGGGTACTGTCCCCAAGAAAGCAAAGGCTTCCTTAGCTCCTGTCAGGGGAACAAGTGGGTAGGACAAGTCCTGGGAAGGTTCTCAGTGCCTGGAAACAGTCTGGGGAGGACCAGAGAAAGCGCTGGAAAGAAGGACTGTCTCATGCATATATATTGATTCAGTCAGTGTCCTGTTGCTGTGACTAAGCACTCTGTAAAAGGCCGGAAGTGTGAGCAGCTCATTTCAAAAGCCTCCCAGGTCAGACCCTTCAGTGTTGTCCAGGGGTGAGCAGTTAGCAATTGGAATCACTGTCAGTTCTACTGAGTCAAGTTTTTGGATACCTGGGATGACTAAGCAGACCCTCATTAACCATTTGTTTTCTTCTAGAAAGGTCCCCGCCTTGCCCTCCCCCGCCCCCCCCCCCCCCCCCCCCCCCCCCCCCTTTTTTTTTTTTTTTTTTTTTTTTTTTGGTTTTTAGAGACAGGGTTTCTCTGTGTAGCCTTGGCTGTCCTGGAACTCATTTTGTAGACCTTGAACTCATGGCGATCCTCCTGCCTCTGCCTCCCTGAGTGCTGGGACTACAAGTGTGTAGCCCCCCCCCCCATGAGTTGGCACTAGAACAATCCTTTAACAACTTCTATTTGCATTCAGATCACCAGGGCACTCTTGTTCTAGTGCCCACTTGGATTTGATGGCTGTGTCATCTTGGGCAAGTTACTTAACCACTCAGTGCCTCAGGTTCCTCATCTCTAGGGTGGAGAGGGAATCGCAGGTGCGCCTTGGGGTGTGGGGCTCCCCTCCCTCCCTTCTGCCTCTCCCTTTTCCTTTGGTTTCTGTTGGCATTGTTGGACATATGGCTCATTCCTGCGCTGTGCGTTTTGCTGTTTCTGTCTCTTCTAAAAGATGGTTTTCCTCAAGTTCAGCTCCCTCTTTCCTGTGAAGACTAGCTTGGTGGGGGTGGGGATGGGGTGGGTGTCCTGGAGGGTGTTTGAATCCCACCACAGCTCTAGAAGTTCATGTTCCCTAATAAGAGCCCCCATGTAAATACTCAGGCTCCGCAGTGCTCTCCGTGGCGTTGCTGGTTGGTTTTGCTCTCCGCATTTCTAAGTACATATACAGAAATTGAGCGTTCTTGTTATTTTATTTTAGACTGGGTCTTATTACGTAACCCTGGCTGGCCCATAACTCACAGAGACCTTCTTCTGCCTCCATCTGCCTCTGCCTCCAAACTGCTGGAGTTAAAGGCATGCTCTATCACACACACACATTTTGGGTCAAATACTCTGTGCCCACTGTTTGGCCTGGCACACCTCCTTCCTGCCTCCACCACTGTCCCGGAATGTCACTCAGTGCTTCTGTGTAGCAGCAGATGCTGGGTGGCTTTGGATACTCAGTCTTAAAGGCTCAGGCAGTTTCATAGTTTTTCAAATGTTTGTTTGATTGTGTTTTTTTCTGAGACAGTATGTGGACTAAGGAGGCTGAGAATTCTCTTTGTAGCCCAGCCTGGCCCTGAATTTTCCATCCTCCTGCCTCAGCCTTCTGAGTAGTTTGATGGTAGGTGGGTACCACCATGGCCAGTCACAGGTGATCTTTTAAAAATTATATTTATCAGGGGCTGGAGAGATGGCTCAGTGGTTAAGAGCACTGCCTGCTCTTCTAAAGGACCCGGGTTCAATTCCTAGCACCCACATGGCAGCTCACAACTGTCTGTAACTCTAAGATCTGACACCCTCACACCAATGCACATAAATTAAATATTAAATAAAAATATTTTTAAAAATTATATTTATCACATTTGTACATGTGTAGAGGTCAGAGGACAACTTGCAGGAGTCAGGTCTCTCCCTCTTTGTACCGTGCGGGTCTCAAGAATCAAGCTGCAGTCATCAGGCTTTGCAGCAAGGGCCTTTCCCTCTGAGCCAGTGCCACAGGCTGTCCGTTTATGGATACGATGACTCGAAGCTCTTGATTAGTGTGATTTTTGTAGGGTGTGCAGGGTGTGATGGCACCCCTTACTCAGATCAAGACAGGACCCACATGGGCTTGAGACTGTTTATAACAGGTGCTGCTGCTACTGTTGCTGCTGGGGCTGTTGCAAGATTCTGGTGTTCCTTTCTAGAATGCAAATACTTTGTGTCTACATTTTTAATTCCTCTGACCAGATTCCACTGAATTTACTACCTTCTAATTTAATGTATAGCTACAGCCCAGCCTCTAGATCTTTGCTGAGGGTTGAATCTTTTCTGAAATTAATTGACTAAAGACCTTTAGACTCTACAGCTTTAATCTTACATGTAGAGTTTTAATTTTTATGTGATTGTGACAAATGGCTTTTTGTGCAGAGGAAACTTCAGCAGAATCGTGCTCTTCAGGCCTTCTTACACTAGAGCCACGGAGATAATGATGGTCCAATGAGAAGGAGAGAAGTGTCTCCAAGGAGAGGGGGTGTGGCCTGGGTGGGAAGTCAGAGAACCAAAAGACCGGCTCTGGATGGGTCACAGTTCTGTCTGAAGCTGCAGTCTGGTGTCAGAATGCTTACTTGGCATGCATGAGCTGCGGGCTCTGACCCCTGGCACTGCAACCATAAAAAAAGCAATAAAAGATGACGGGACCTCCATCATGCTGAGCTCATCAGAGACTCTGAAGGGGAGCCCCGCCCCACACCTGATCACACGTATAATAAAGACACAAACTTTGAAGCCAGGCACGGTGGTGCATGTCTGCAACCCCAGCACTGGGATGCTGAAGCTGGCTAAGATTTGGAGTCTGAGTGCAGCCTGGGCTACACAGTGAGATTTTATCTCTACTACAAATGAAAGAAAAGATCAAAATAACTCGATGTACAGATGCTTGTCTGAAAGAATAACACATTTGTTCAGCTGTTATGATGCCCTTTGATGGGGAATAGGCAATAGTGATGTGGCAGTATTGGACGGTGACACAGTAGGTGACAGCTAGCCAGGTCTTTCTAGGCCATTCTTCCTGGGTTCTGGGTAGCTGGTCTGAGATTTTTGTTAGATTTTTTTCTTTTAAAAATATTTTTAAAATTTGAAATTAAAATATAATCATAACATTTGCCCTTAAAAATAATTTTCATTACTTTGTGTGTATGTGTGTGTGCGCGTGCGTGCACGTGCATGTGTATGGCTATGAATGTGGAAGTTACAGGACAGATGCCATCTTGCAGGAGCCAGTCATATTACTCTATCTCTGACCCTAGAATCGCCCCCAGGCTGCCAGGCTTGGTGGTAAGTGCCCCCACTTGCTTGAGCCATCAAGTTTGCTCTGGTCTGAGATTTGCTTTCTGAGTGGTTGCTATTGTTATTTTGTTTGTTTTAAGATGGTCTCTGTGTAGCTTAGGCTGTCCTCATGTCTCAGCCTCTCAAATGCCAAGATTATAGGCATACATCCCATACTGGTCTTGTTTTGAAAAATTCTGACCTGTTAGGTGTTGTAACAGAGAATAGCAGTGAATTGTATGAACTTGGACATTTGGATCACTGCTCATCATGTGGTTCCCACACTCGGCTCTCGGCTTTATTGGTCTGTCTTCCTTCCTGGCAGGTGTCCTTTTGCATGTGATGGGAGATGCCTTGGGGTCCGTAATTGTGGTCATCACGGCCATCATATTCTATGTACAACCCTTGAGACCTGAAGACCCATGTAACTGGCAGTGCTACATTGACCCCAGTTTGACTGTTGTCATGGTCATCATTATTTTGTCATCTGCCTTTCCACTGATCAAAGAAACTGCTGTCATCCTGCTGCAGATGGTCCCCAAGGGAGTCAACATGGAAGATCTGAGTAAGTGGATTATGTGTGGATGGGGACCACTAAAGATTTTCCATTGTGCAGTGTAAGGGTCACGATTACAGCACTGTTTGATTGGCGTGCTCTGAAGCACCATGGAGCATTGTGTGATGGAGGCATGCGTCAGGTGGTTTGCAGCGAGCCATGGTGACTCATACCTCCAAGAACCAAAGGTCTTAATCACTTGCCCCTTCTTGAGAATGTGAAGCTTGGGCAAACCCCACTTTTGGGCTATTTGACCTCATGACAAAGGTATATTTTAACTCTACTAAGGCCACTCTGCAAGACCTTGATTTTTATACTCCTCTTTCCCCCTTAAAAAGATGAGCCATTCATTTCTGGTCTAGGTGATGCCTTCTAGTTAGTGACATTCACAAGCTGGGAAGTTAGTGGCACATTACACTCACTGTAAAGAGGCAGTGTTAAACAGCCATTCCCATGTCTGGAGAGAAGCCGTCTCATTTGCTTTGCTCAGAAGAAGCCAGACTCTCAAGTCAGTTATGTGCCTCAGAGGCACTTTGAATATATCCCTGGAAGTAGCACTTCTGGTAAGTGCTTTTGATCCAGGTTGCTAAACTAGCCCATCTGTCTGTCTGTCTGTCTGATCCATCTACTAATCTAACTTGATTTATCAATCATCCATCTTTCTACCTATCATCGGTTTATCTATCATCATCATCTCTCTACCTATCTACCATCTATGAATTACTTATCTATCTACCATCTGCCTTCCTCTCTTATTGGTCTTATCTATTTTATCTATCTATCTATCATCTAACCATCCATCTACCTATCTGAGAAAGGGTCTCCCTACACTGTCCTGACTGGCATGGAACTTGCTATATAGATCAGGCAGACTGGAACAGACAGTCCACGGGGAGCCCAGGCTGCTTTAGAACTTTCTTGAACTGGTCTTGCACTTGTAACCTTTCTGCTTTAGGCTCTTGAGCTACTTGTTATAGGCTAACACTTTGTGGTTTAGAAAATCAGAAGAAAGGCTGATTATGGGAAAATGGATGGTTGGGGGACCATTCTTTTTCCTGATGACCTTGGTAAACATGCAGCCTTGGTGGTCATGACTAGGCACACAGGTCCCTGCCTTGGTTCCAAGTTTCCATTCCTGCACTCACTGTTGGCTGTTGTTTACTCCCATCTGTTGTAGTGGGCAAGCTCTCTACTGTGCCTGGAATCAGCAGTGTGCACGAAGTGCACGTCTGGGAACTGATAAGTGGGAAGGTCATCGCCACCCTGCACATCAAATGCCAGAAGGACGTGGGGTACCAGGACGCCAGCAGAAAAATCCGAGAGATCTTCCACCATGCTGGAATCCACAATGTGACCATCCAGTTTGAAACACTGGACTTAAGGGAAACCCCGGAGCAGAAAGACTTCTTGCCGACCTGCAGTGCCGCCTGTATCTCCCAGAGTTGCGCTAAGAAGCTGTGCTGTCCCCCGGGGTCACTGCCGCTGGCTCTCGTCAACGGTTGTGCAGAGCACAATGGTGGGCCCCCTCTAGAGAGTTACCAAAGCACAGGGGATGCTCTGGAAGTGGCCATTGATATGGCTTTGGATGGATGTCCGAGGGAGCAGGGACAGACT
The DNA here is from genome assembly GCA_907169655.1 of Acomys percivali. Lineage (NCBI taxonomy): Eukaryota > Metazoa > Chordata > Mammalia > Rodentia > Muridae > Acomys > Acomys percivali. The sequence continues at coordinate 136,272,560 of OU015747.1, forward strand.
TTCAACAAGACTTGGGAGGGACAACATCATGAAAACAGCACTCATTTTTAGTGGGTTCCCACACATGTCTGGAAGGCACTGTGGTGTCACCGGCTCTGCTTGTGGGAGGAGCTTTGTGGGTGTTCGCCCTATCTGTAGGGGTCAGCTGTTTGGGATGCTAGTGAAACAAGCTTGCTGGTCTTCATGTGGCGGATAACCCTTTTCCGTTACTCTGGGCACCTCACGCTTCTCTGTGATATGAATTTCCTAAAGCAGACTGCCCTAGTGTATATATCAGGAGTGCTGAAGGCTGGCACTCAGCCACTGTGACACAGGACTCAAAGGCAGCCTTGTCTGTCTTGCGGTGCTGGGGAACTGAACACGGGGCTCCTGAGAGCCAAGGAACAGCTTTGCTACCGAGATGAACCCTGTGGTCCTTGTTTTTAAACCCATCGGAACTTCTAGCCAACTCTCAAAGGAGCTCAAGGCCCAAGTGGGTAGAAAAAAAAAAAAATTAAAGCAAATCAAGTATGGCTTCCTCTCTTCCCCTCATCATAAAAGATGGACGTCAGCTGTTTGTGGCCCTGCAGAGTTCTATATTGCAAAGTCCGTCCTTAAACCAATGAGACATGGACACCTAAGAAACACATGCAAAATGCATAGCTATTAAGGTGGAAAACCGGAATGCTGCTTAAGGCAGGAAATGCTCTCAAAGTATTAGAGGGGGTAGACTTTGTAGGGTGCAGGGGAAGATCGGAACCTCTTTGTTTTATGAGGGGTCAGGTGGCTAGTGTTTACTTCCGGCTGGGAGCTTACCTGTAGCTGTGGTGTATCGCTTCTCCTTTCTCACTTACCATTTCCCACCCCTGAGAGTCTCCAGATAGGATTGTTGCCACATATAGTTTTGATAGGGATTGTCTTTTCCGGATTTCCTCCAGGTCTTCTCTTTATGATCACACTGATCTGTGTAACATTGATGAGGGGGGAGATGAATATATTCCGGGGACAGGAGAATACACATTCCTGGCCCCCCCAAAAAAAAAAGCTAGTCTGCCTTTGCTTTAATTAGGCATATTTTAAAGTACTTGTTGTAGATGCCAAGAAATAACTGGATGGAAAAGTTGATATCCAAGCGAGAAATGAAAAGTAACTTGGTCGCTGATTTTAGTGTGCGTGGAGGCTCTTAGAGTTTTATGTCGGTGAACCAAGATAACGAGTTCAAAGAAATCATGTCCTGATTCAGACACAGAACTGAACTGTATTGGTAGGAGAAAGTGCAGAAATGTCTGTCATGTGTTTTACTCCTTGTTTGAATATCCCTGTTTAAATCAAAGCCTCATGGGTATGACGTGGGGGCACCTGACTGATGGAGCTGGCATCGTGTTTGACAAATTCCAAGGCTGCCTGAAAGGGATCTTGTCCTAGACTATAGGTTTTGATCCTACTGAGAAACTGCACAGGATTCATCAGAAGTGATGGACGGTCACAGAGAAGGCCACAACGTTTGTTAGTGCTAGCATCACTTCAAAGAAAATGCTTTTATTAGGCATGGTGCCACATGCCTGTAGTCGCAGCTACTCTGGAGGCTGAGGGAGGAGAAGAGTCACTTGAGCCTAGGCGGTCAACACCAGCCCAGGCAAAATAGTGAGACTCAGGGTTTTTTTGTTGTTTGTCTGTTTGTTTGTTTGTTTGTTTTTAATATTAGTCTTAAATTTGGAGGCTGATGGGTAGCTGCGATTGGGAGTATGGGAAATTCTTTGTTCCTTAGAAGTTGGTTAGATCTAAATCAACCACCTATTAGTAAATAGAAAGTATCCAAAACCTTTTAATTCCCAGATTATTGTGATGGATTCTATGTAGTTTATAAGCTAGGGGAGGAGCAGAGACAAAGCCTCTGATGTAGACTCACAGAGAGCAGAGGACTCACCAGGAAACCCAGTGTGGCGCTGACACCTGAGCAGGCTCCTCCACAGAAGCACTGTTTCATGTCTTAGTTGAAGCCAAAGTAGAAATTTGTCTCTAAATTCCAAATCTCAATTCATATCACTCTGTCTTATTCTCAAAGGAAAAAAATAATTTTACAGTTTTCTTACTACTAGCTAAAGGAATGTATTTTAGTTTGCATGTAAATAACATTCTTTCATTTCTGAAGTCTTTTTTTTTTCCTGAGAAGAAAATTCATTAATTCCAATATAATTAAATCTAACCTCAGAAATCTAACCTCTTGATTGACACTTGGTAAGTAAAGTATAGACAGCAGTCAGTATGAAATGTGGCTTTTTGAAGACAGCCGAAGTTGATTGTCTTGTTTTGAATTCTCTGAAGGGAGAGCCTATTTTCCCTCCCTGAGTCAGCTGTGCACTGGTGGACAAGACAACACAGTTTCTTTGAGCTTTGTGACCCTTGCCTGATGTCCTACATGCCTGGGTTCATTCTAGAACCCCCCCCTGGGCCCCCCCCCCCACCCCCCCCCCCGCCCCCCCTCCTACCCTCCCTCCTGCCCTCCCTCCTACCCTCCCTCCTGCCCTACCTCCTACCCTCCCTCCTGCCCTCCCTTCCCTCCTGCTTGCCTTCTGTGTTTTCCCCCTGAAGCCTGGGTGATCAGCTCCAGAGCCTTCAGGGTTGTGAGGCGTATGTTCTGCTATTGAGCTACATCCCTGACCCTGGGACTTGTTTTCCTAACACGCATTCCACCCTCCATGGGGTAGGTCAGGCTTAGGGATCCTGCATGTGGACTTGTCCTCCATCTTTATAGGGCTTTCCACGCCCTCCTGTCTTTGTTGCTCTGTGGACACTTCACTTGCTTCTAGCACTAGTTACAGGAAGCGATTGCTCCACTTCGTTTCCCAACTTCTAATCTTAGCTTTTAAAATGAGGATATTTCTTGACGTAATTAGGGACTTCAAGTTTCAGTGGAGTGGGTGTTAATCAGGAATGTTTCCATTTTGACATGTTGGCACTCTGAGCTGGGTGTGTCCAGGCCATATTACGAATGACAGCCTATTTAGTAGCATTCTTGGTTTCTCGTCACAAATCCCAGATCATCTCCCCAACCTTCTAGACCTTGCTGTGTGTTCCCTGGGGAGAAGTTTTGCATCTCTCTCTACTTCTAACCTACCAGCCATAACCACATTGAGACATTATTGATGGAACTCTCCCCAGGCCCAAGTCCATCCATTCTGCAGGATTCATACCCTTCCTCTCCCAGCCTGGTTTGGAACGCTCCATCTTGCAGCCCCAGGCTTACAGGCACTCAGCACCACCCTTGGATCAGGATTTACTGTTTACAAGCAGTGTCTTTAAAAAGTCTTTTGTTTGTCGTGCTGAGGCCCAAAGCCAGACCCTTGCTGCCCGGGCATCCACTTGACCACTGAACTGGCCCTGCAGCCAAGCAGTAGTAACCTAAGGCAGGAGGTCAAGTTATCCTTGCCCACAGGGTGGGTCTGAGTCAAGCCTTTCTACATGAGATTTGAGGTTGGCTACATTTTTTAATTTGGGTTTTGAATTCAGTTAGTAATCACTGATGGTGTACCTTCTGTACAGCTCTGTCCTGGCCTGATCTCCTGTCACCTTTTTGTGCTTTTGAGTTTATATGCAGTCAAGTGACCTCGAAAGGGAACAAGGTTATCACACCAGGAAGTTTCTTAAACAGAACCTGTGTCAGACCCAAATCCTCAATGTATAAAATGTTCTTAGAATTTGGAAAAGATATATTACTTTCTGACACTTCCACTTTTTTTTAACCACCTCCACCCTGGGCTTTTCATACTTACATGGAATTGTTTTAGCTAAGTGGGGCTTGTGCCTTTAGTCCAGAGACACTGGACCTCTGAATTGCAGTGAGTGCTATCCGAGATAGCCATCCTCTCCTGGAGGCCCGAGGTTCTGTTACATTATTGTGGAGTTTTGTTGCTTAAAAATGCTCCTCTGTTCTCAAGAGCAAGATTGCCAAAGGGTAACCATTACATTTGGGGGCTGGGTTGTTGTTCAAACTTTAAGGTAAGGAGTTTCAATAACTTCTTGTTAACTGCATACGAATCCCCCACAATGGATGCACATATACCTACCTGTTGCAGGTGAAAATGTTCAACGGTGCTGTAAATGAAATGTTTTGGAAACTAGAAATGCCAGTCAGCTGTTTGTGGAAATTAAACAGACAACTCAAAGCAGATGAATTCCTGGAGTCTTTGTCATATGTGGCTAATTCGTTACTTAGTAAAAGCGGGTCCTAGCTGGTTGATTGTGATTGCAGCTCTCCCCATCATCTCCTACAGCCCATCTATTAGTTTTCTGCAACTGTAACTAGTACCTGAGATAATCAATGTATGGGGAGACTGTGTATCATTTTGGCTCAGAGTTTTGGAGGTTCTAGTCAATGAACAGTTGACCCTGCTGCTTGATGGGATCCTGTGAAGGAAACAGTGCATCATGATGGATCCTGTGAAGGAAACAGGCCATCATGATGGAGCCTGTGAAGGAAACAGGCCATCATGATGGAGCCTGTGAAGGAAACAGTGCGTCATGATGGAGCCTGTGAAGGAAACAGTGCATCATGATGGAGCCTGTGAAGGAAACAGTTCATCATGATGGAGCCTGTGAAGGAAACAGTGCATCATGATGGAGCCTGTGATGGAGCCAAGCAGCTTCTCACCTCACAGCTGGGAATTAAAATAGCAGGGGAAAGAGCCATTTTCTCACTCTTTGCTTTACTAGCTTACCCCAGAGCTGGGAGATCTCCCTGTAGGTCCCATCTCTTAATATTTCTAGCACCTTCCAGTTTGTACCAGTTTGCAATGATATATGGACTTTGGGAGGAACATTTTCCCAAGTGGAAGACCATGTCTCAAAAACCAGAGAATCATCGAGGAAGGCACCTGACATTGACTGATGGCCTATAAATACACGTGCGTGCGTGCGTGCATGCGCGTGTGCACACATGTGTGCACACACACACACACAGAACACATACTTGCATACACTACAGTCTGCATTCTTCTAAGCATCTTGCCTGACATGAGCCTACCCCACCCTTGCCTGACACTCTGAGCTCTATTCACGGGTGACCAAGGACTGCGCTCCAGCTGCTCACAGCCACTCTGAAGCCAGATATTCGCCTCGACTTTAAAGCTGGCTTTCTGTCCTTGGGGCTGAGCCCCTTCTTTCCCTGCAGCTGATAAACACCACGCAGGGACACCTGAGAGCTCTGGCGTGTGGGAGGGTGACTAGTTAGAAAGTGTATTTAACGTGGAGTGGGGGGTGGGGAGTGGGTGTGATACTGTGGCCTGCATGCCAAAAAGGCATTTCATCTTTTCAACTACATTTACCAGGGCTGGAGAGATGGCTCAGCAATTAAGAGCACTTGCTGCTCTTGAAGACAGGCAGGGTTTGGTTGCTAGCACCCACGTGGAGGCCCACAACCTTCTGTAACTTCAGCTCTGGAGACCTGAGCTATTCTGGTTTCCACAGGCACTGCACACACGTGGTGCCATGCGCACTTATTTTTACGGGATGTGTGTTTGCCAATTATATTTCCCCCGTTGTTTCTTCTCTGGGGCTTCCTCTTGTCTATCTCTTCCTCCTCTATGTCAGCTCTTACCATGACCCTGCTGTGGACTACAGAATTAGGCCTCACACTCCTGCCCAAGGCCTGCCCTGTGTGTGGAAGCTGAGCCATATCTTGTCTGGTATGAGGCAAGAAGCGGGATCTTTTCCTTCTCCTGTTTTCATGTAGAGGGATTTTAGTTCAGAACACCGCTTCTCTGGGAAGAGATCACATCTAAAGACCTAGGTCTGTGGGATCCAGCAGAAATGCGGACAAGGACAGACAGAGGCAGGCAGATCTCTGCGTTCAACGCTAGCCTGGTATAGAGCAAATTTCAAGGAAAAATCTTAGGTTTCAGGTGTGGTGGTACACACCTTTAATCCCAGCAGTCAGGTCATAGAGGCATGCAGATCTCTGACGTTCTAGTCTCTGCTATCAAGGCAATTCGATGGAGAGTGAGTTGAGAGGCAGTGCAGTGGAGTTGAGTTCTTGGTAATTTAGTTTGTGGAATTTAGAGGCAGCTTTACCAGGAAAGTTTTACAGAGACAGGTTAAAGAGAGAACAAGCTAGACACAGGTGAAGACAGAACGAGCCCGAGAATAGAAGGACAGGTTATTAGAAGGAATTAGAACAGGTTGCTAGAGTTTGAGGTCAAGCAGAGCAACTCAGTCAGAGAAGCCAGTTTGGATCAGTCAGCTTGGAGAGAGGAGTTTGAACCAGAACAGCTGAGTTGAACCAACCAGTCAAGGTTCAGAAAGGACTAGAAAGGGTAAGAGGCTGAGTAAGAGTAAGAGGGTGAGTCTCAGAGGCTGAAAACATTCTAGGCCTAGATTAGAGTGTATGGAGGCTAGAAGCTTCCAGGACTAGGTTAGGTTAGTCAGGCAAATAAAAGCTACTTTTACATTTTCACCACAAAGCCACATGTGTCAGGGACAGAAGAAGGGTGAAGACTTCACAAAAAGTACACTTGCATGGGACTCAGACTTTTCTGCTTAGTTTTTCCAGAGAGGAGGCCAGAGCTGGGGCCGAGGAACATTCAAGAGTGGGGCCTCAGTCCAGGCTGCTGAGGGTCATGATAACAGGCAAGTCTCTTATCACTGTCAGAAAACTGCCCCTGGAAGAGGATTCTACCAGAGGGTTGAGAAGTCACAGCCATAATCAGGTCCTCAAAGTTACTCAGAAAGAAAGTAGGACAGTGTTTTTGGGAGGAGAGATGTTTATTTAATATTTGTGGTGTGGCTTTTGCTTTTAGTATAGAAATTTGCACTCACTAGCATGTCCTAGGCAGAGAGGCTTGACTTGACCCATGGTGCCCCTGAACTTGGGTTGTAGAAGACTCTGGAGAGGAAATATTATTAAAACAATCAACACATATTCTGAAAGATAAGTTATGAAGTAGGGGGTTTGAGCACTCAATCTAGGTTCAGATCCCTGTGGTTGCATGTTAGCTCTCTGACCATCAGGAGTACACTGTCAGAGAACACAGAAAAGTCTCAGCCTCACTCACCCATTACACATATGGGGAAAAGCATCGCTCCTGCGTAGTAAGTGGGAGACTGAAAAAGGCCAGTATGGGCTGGCATGCATGTGGAGCACATGGCCTCCTTAAACAATAATGCTAGTGGGTACCATTACACACATGATTATTCCTATTTTAACTCACTACTTGTAGTGGCAATGCCAGCATGCTTAGCATTGACCAATATTTGATTAGGTATTTATTTGTTTGTTTATTTGTTTGAGGTCATTTGAGGCTGGCCTCAAACTCAATATGCAGCCTCAAATGACCTCAAATTCCTGAGCCTCCTACCTCTGTCGACCCAGCGCTGGGATTACAGGCAAGGCTGGATTAAACACCTGGCTTGCAATTAAGAGTTTAAATTCCCTGAAGGCAGAGGGTACCATCAAAGAACAATGCAGACTCGATCAGATACATTCGAGTTTACAGCTAGGAAATCAAAATATTTGCCCTGCTGAGGGAGTCCAGGCCTCAGGCCGGATCCCCTTCCCTCACCGCCACACACAGGGCACCGAAAACAGTCAGATCTCTGATGCAGAGTTCCTGAACCCGGGCTCCCAGACCAGGGGCATCAAACACTTCATCTGACCCTGGGTGGCCCACCGCTCTGACAAGGCCCTACAGCCAGACACCTCCAGGAACATGCCTGGGTCAAACAATCGGGGTTCAGTTTCAGCACTTAAGGATGAGGCAGCTTGGCAAGAGGGAACCCAGAGGATGGTTGTAGGGTTCATGCTCCTGCGGGGTGATGTGAGCCAGGCTTCCTGACAGCAGGTCTTTGCTCTGGCTTGGATGCTGCCCCAATTGGGACCATTTCTATGACTGGGCATTAATAAGCCTGAAAATGTCAGCAAGGGGAGAGCTGGGGGCCTAGGGAAAGGCTCAAGTCTCAGCTGGAGGCAGTGGCCACTCACGTTTTTCATGATCAGGTTGGTGTCCAGTGGTGACATGGGCTCTGTTTTGTGTTCACGAATGATTATAGCCTGAATTTGCGCCTTGTCCTTTGTTGTCACGGTCACTAGTTCTATCTTCCATGGTCTTTACTTAGTTATTTTTTTATCTTAGACAGAGAGTCTCACTATGGGTCCCTGGCTGCTGTAACACTCTATGCACACCAGACTGTTGTATAGGATGATCCTCAGAGCCACACTGCCTCCATCTTCAGGAGTTCTGCTGGGTTATGGTCATCACAACTGGCTTTGATGGCTGCTTGCCTCATAGACGGACTCGGTGGGAGGGCCGTGGAGCCTACACCTGGGTACCCAGCCACTCTGCCTCCCAGCTACAAGCAATTCTACCCTAAGTGCACTTGGCCACCTCAGGAGTCTGGGGAAGGGCTAGAAACTGTAGGTGGGAATGACTGAGGGAGAGAGCTTCTTTTATGTGGCTACAGGGAATGCAATCATCCTTGCCACCTAAAGACTTTCAAGCTTGACCTTCTTCGGTGGAGCACCCACACTCCTGTAAGTGACCTCTCCCCTGTGCTCAGTAAGGAAGCCCGGTAGCTACTCGTTAGTTGCCCAGCAGGAACCTTGGTGGAACAGCACCTCAGGTTTTCCACTCAGGAGGAGTGGTAGACATTGTTTATGGTCCCAAACTCACAGAAAGGGTGGAGCCACCTATGCCCAGTTTACATTGGTCCATTTTAGTGAAGCAGGTGATGAGATTTTAATCCTGGCTCAAAAACCACTTAGAAGTTTGTGACTTTGGCACATCATATCCTCCATGCCGGGAGAGATGACAGGGTACCGTGTGAGTTAAATGAGATAATGTACCTGGCAGTGTCAGAGATGGGTACGCACTGTGAGCTTGCTGAGCTCCTCTGTTGGATTCTGCCTCCAGCTGTCTGTCTGTCTGTTTGTTTGTTTTTTTAGGACTTAGGTCAAATGCATGGAAGCTATTAAAAGAGTAACATCAAAGCCAGGCATGGTAGGGGATAGCTGTAAATTCAGTACTTAGAAGTCTGAGACAGGAGGATGTAGAGTTCCAGGACAGCCTGGGCTACATAGTGAGACCTTGTTTCAAACACCAAAAACAAGCCTGCAAACAAAGAGGGCTTTAACTGTTTTAACCTGGCAGACTCTGAAGGTTATTTTGTTTCCTTTATTCTCACTTCTCCTGATGCCTCAACCTTCCATTGGCAACCCCATCATGGCTGTTTGACATAGGAGAAGCAAGAATGAGTCATCACCAGGCTCCTCACTGTGGAGGCACACACACAGCTGGTAGGAAGTCAGACTCATTCAACCCCCGGGAGCTCTGGTGTCTGCCCCGGAGTGAAAGCATGGCTGCAGGTTGCAAGGCGCAGGCCACCCTCTTCCCTCCTTGTTTACTTCATTCTGGTCTTTTGTCTTTTGACACAGTCGTGCATAGGGGGCTCCCCTTATGTCCAGAGTCAGGCTCACTGAGATAGCTGGGGCTCCCTCGAGGTAACAGTGTGTGTGTGTTGGAGGGGGGGGAGTACATGTCCTATCTCCTCTTTGCATCTGTCCAGGCACAGGCTGCCACAACCCCATCCCTTTCAAGCCATCAAATTTGAAACAGATGTTTTCATCACTGTTGCTCATTTGATAAGAGTGTCCTTTGTTCTGTTTTGGAGGTTGGTGCTGTCTCCTGCTGTCTTTTCTCTTTTCTTCTCTTTTCTCTCTCTCTCCGTTCTTTTTTAAGCCTTTCTTAATACATATTTTTTTTTACATTTCTTACTAAATCCAGTAGAACAAAATAAAGCATGTGCAAAGCATTTCAGAAGATTCCAAACAGCTGAGGGAAACAGCTTAATGCAAGCATCATGTATATTTTGCTTTCCAGCTCGATTTTCAAATAAGTTAGCAGGACCTTCTGGGCATTTTCAAGACAGGACTTGTTTTTGTTAACACTTAGATAATATTCCACTTTTCAGAAATACCAACTAGGTAGCTGCCCTTCTGTTAATGTACTCTACTTCCTTTAAAAATTACCTGGACTTATGTATGTGTGGGGTTTTTTCTTAATGCCAACTGAAGTACTTTTTCTTTATACTTTTTTCCTCCCTCTGCTTCTTAATTCAAGTATGCACTATTTATGTGAGCTCAGGAGAAGTTAATAGCATCAGCTTTGATCGTGCACTTTCCTGTTTTCACGCCAAGGGTGCTTACTGCTACTCCTAGGCCACTGGGTTATTTCCTCTCTTTAAGTAAATAGCATATGTTTTGAGAACAGAGATAACATCCTAATAGTAATAATAATACCAATCGGCACAGAGATGTCCTCTGAGCCTTCACAGGAAGGTCAGGGAGTGCTGGTGTGCGGTGGGATGGAGGAATTGGGTTGGTAGACCTTTTCTTATAGCATTTTCTCTTCAGCACACAGGCTTTGAGAAATTATAACATGGAAAAAGAAAAGCCATGGGGGTGGGGGGAGGTGAACTGAAATTCCCAGAAAAAAGACACAACTGTGGAAAGAGTCTATAAGGCTGTGTGGATAAACACTATGGTGACCACAGAGAGCTGGAATGGTGCCGTCCAGAGCCAAACGGGCTTGAACTTTGTTTATCTCCCAAATAGCTATCGATTGCCCACCAGTTTGGTCTAACCTTGTTGTGACTATGAGCTGAAAGCCTTTCTGGAATGTGAAATGGAGTCCCTGGCTTGCGCCAGCCCATCGGATCATCTGTGGCCTACACCAGAGGCTCTTGTTCTACTGTAGCATATGTACCTGTTGAGTCCACCACTGTGCTTGCAAGCATGGCCAACTTTGTAACTTCCTTTGTTCTGTTACTCTGAAAATGCAATGAATTTGTTCCCACATTGGGACATGGCATTTAGGATAACAGATGTCTTAGGGTTTCTAATGTGATAATAAAAATACCATGACCAAGAGCAACTTGGGAAGGAAAGAGTTTATTTATTTATTTATTTTGGTCTTTTTGTTATTTTGGGCCTTGTGCTTGCTAGGCAAGCGCTCTACCACTGAGCTAAATCCCCAACCCTGGGAAGAGTTTATTTTATCTTACCCTTCCAGATAACAGTCCATCACTGAGCAAACTCAGTGCAGGAACCTGGAGTCAGGAGCTGATGCTGAGGCCACGGAGGGGTGCTGCTTACTGGCTTGCTCCTCATGGCTTGGTGTCTGCTTCCTTATAAAACCCAAGATCACCAGCCCAGAGATGGCACTACCCTCCATGGGCCCTCCTATATCAGTATTCAATCAAGAAAATACATCCAGGCTTGCCTGTAGGCCAATCTGGTGGGGGTATTTTCTTATTTGAGGCTTCCTCTTTATAAATGACTCTAGCTTGCTTGTGTGAAGTTGACATAAAACCAGCCAGCACACCTGGACCCTGTGTTCTGGGGCCATGGTCATTCATCTTTGGCTCCAAAATAAGCTCCCTTTTATTATCTTAGAGAGGAGAGTTGCATTTTTTGTATGAGGCGGGAGAAAGGTGAAGAAGCTCATGAAATGGAAAGTTAAGCTGGAAGGCGAAGGCTAAAGCTCAGGAAATCAGAGAGAATGACTTTGCAGAATCATAGGTTGGTAATTAGTATTTAAGTATGAGAGTCGATTAATTATCCTTATCAAAACAGTGTTCATTAGAATCCATAATTGCCTTGTCATAAAAGAGGGCTTGTGTTGTGAATTGCTGGGCAAGCAAACCCCCCTGACTTTAAGATGACATGGAGCAAGCTCCTCCCTGAGGAACGGGGACGGCTTGGGGGAACCTCAGCCTGGCTTTGGCAAGTGAGCTCTAGGACACGTCTGGGCTACAGATACCATCTTTCTTCTCATTGTGGGCATCTCTGAGCATTTGGAGATCTGTCAGTCTGTCAATCTGTCCTGAACTGCAAGTTCATACGGTATAAGTTATGAAAGATTGATTTGTTGATTCTTAGGGGACTTTAGAGTCTAAGAAGTGCACATTGGGTGCCGGCCCCTGCGGGAGAGATGGAGAGGAGGGCCTTAGAAGGAGAAGAGATGGAAAAGGGCGGGGCTGGAGGCCCTTCCAAGGCCAGCTTTGGGAAGAGAAAGCAAGGACGGAACTTAGTTGATCCTTGTCCTTGGGACTCCATGGATGCTGGTTCACCTGACAGGAGCATGATGAAGGCTCTGGAATAGGCTCACAGGAGACAGCTGGGGTAACCGAAGCTTACATATCAGCCTCTTACCATCACCCAGTCAATACTGAATACCTCAAGTTAGTTTCTACATGGTCTGACTGTTTAGCCCAGGGTGGTCTCCTGCCTCAGCCTCCCAACTCTGTGTGCCACTACAGCTCACCCCACTCTCAAGTCTTACTGTGGGAGAACCATACTTGTGTCGGGGGAAAATGTACGGCAGTGCAGAGGGGACATGCTTGTAAGACTAGAGAGCACACGACATCTTCCAGCTGGGGAGTGACGACATCCTGAGCGGAGCACGGGCACCTTCAGGACTGTGGTCCCCCTTGGCTATTATTGTTGTCTGCATTTTGCCTTTTGTTTTCAGGTTTATTTTAGAGGATATATAATATTTATCAGATATTTTCCATTTCACCTTTCCTTAAACTTAAGTAAAAAATTTTAGTTAAAATTATGAAATGTATTATTATTTCTCTCTCTCTCTCTCTCTCTCTCTCTCTCTCTCTCTCTCTCTCTCTCT
>OU015747.1:136295830-136325967 GCA_907169655.1 Acomys percivali
AGTAAAACAGCATCGTAGCTTGCACCCTCTATTTTTATTATGGCCAGGTGTTATCTCACGTGTGGCCTAGGGAAAGATCCTATAAAATTCTCTTGGATTGTATGAGTGGAAGCTAACGCCAAAACCTAAGCAAGAGGACTGAATTTGTGTCTTTTGCTTTTGGGGCATTGCAGAAACTAGCCCGCTGTGAAAGACAGGACAGAATTGAATTCTAAGCCGCGATGCGTCTCAGCAGCGCCATCTTCTGTTCTGGATCTAGAATGCACAAGGAGTGAACACGGAAGGAAGCATCTTTGTCTAATTGTCCTGCTTTCCAGGAACCTCTCTCCAGCCCTTCAAAAATCTTTCTTGCTGGAGGTGCTTGGTAGACGACAACTGAACGTTAGGTTATTAGTTTCTAGTTTTTAATTGGCTGCTGTCTTGGAGAGGTTTTTGCTTTCGTTGAAGATGACTCTGTACATCAGGGGCTCTGAGAACTTCCAGGACCACTGAGGCACCCAGAAAGGGCAAAATGACAAATGAGATGAGGAATGCCAAACTATTAAAATGCAAGGTTGAATTCTCTTAATGTTTATACTATATTATTGAAGTGTCATTATCATGGATTTTTGCATTGATTTTAGTTTAAAAAGACTTCTTCGGAGTAGTATCTGCCTTGATGGTTACCTTCTGGGACACCCACACCCCATTTAAATTGTCCTCTAACCCAGGGACTTACCTGCCTCACCCTAGTCCCGGGTCCACTCATTCAGGCCCTGCCATTCCTAGAGTTCTACATATGACACACTGAAGTCATCATCCAGGTCACCTCCCCCAGCTGAACTCAATGACCAGCAATAAAGTGAGCAGTCATCATGTCTTCGCAAGTACACGGTGCAAAGAAGCCGAAGTGAACACTCTAATCATTCCAGTGACGTGGAAAGGCTTTAATGGGTTCATAGGAGACACAGAGAGGAGGTCTTTGGGTTCGGAGGATCATAAAACAATAAACTTATATGACATTTGATTTGCTGTCATAAACGAATAAAAGCTGTTATATTAGGACGTTATCTATGCCTTGGGCATGATCTTTTACTTACTGTGGCTGAATTCTTAGTGATCATTTTTCTGCTTCACTCCATACAATTATAGATTCACTTGGGTTAACGAGCATCATTTAAAACATTTAATTCTTTTCACAACTTGATACTTACACAGGATGCGCCTTTGTCACACTGTCCTCCACTCTCCTCTGTTCTCCCCTTGGCTGGACCCTCGGTTCCGCTTTCATGTCTTTTCTTTGTGTGCCCCTCTGCATTTGGTTAGGGTTGCTTGTGGGAGCATAGGCGGAGCTACTTACTGGAGCAAGGGTAACTCAGCAGTGCCTATACCACAACCATTAACTGCCTGCAGCCCACCCCCTTCCCCCTCCCCCCCCAACCTCCCCATCCATGATAGGAAGTGGATGGGTTCAGTCTTGTGCGGGCCATCACCATTACAAGTTCATGAGAGCAGCGGCCTCGCCATGCCCAGAAGATGGCACTTCACAGCTCTTCTCTCCATCCTCTGGCTTTTATGTTCTTCCTGTCTCGTCTCCCCATCCCCCGTGCCATCACCCCCCCACCCCTCCGCCCGGTATCATTCCCAGAGTTTGGAATGAGTCGGGTGTGGATGCCCTGCTCAGGGCTAACCTCTCAGCAGTCACTTATTCTCAGCAATCTGAGAGGTCATTAGTCTTAATGTTTCAAATGGTTTTCTCCCCCTGGCAAGATAGAGTAGATATATTCAGGCCAGAGACAAGCAACTATGAGTAAAGGCCTACAATGAACTCTCAAGAAGAGTGTGGAGGGCTTCCTACCAGAGCTTGACCACCCGAAGGAGAGAGAAAAACTAGCACACGGGACTCTTGACTGAAACACATGGGACTGGGGCCACTTTTGACAGGGAACAACAGTGTTGCAGTGCACAGTAGGCCTTAAGATTCGTGGGCAGTGTTTCTGAATTGAAGCGCTTTGTGTTTTGGTGCAGGCAGGACTCCCACCACAGATCAGTTTCCTGGCTCTTACAAAACATGAAATCTAAAGGTTTTTCACAAAATATTTAAGATTATGTGCATGCATGTATGTAGGGGTGTGTGTGCATGCTAGCACAGGGTCCATGGTAGCCAGAAGAGGACATCAGATCCCCTGAGGATCTGGAGTTACATGTGTCTTGTGAGCTACCTTATGGGTAGTGGGAACCAATGTGGATCCTCTGAAGGGCAGGAAGTGCTCTTCACCCCTGGACCATCGCCACAGCAGCTGGGTAGGACGGCAGGGCTAGCGAGAGGCTGCTGTTGATGTGATGAGTCTGAGCTCAAGAAATCTGTGTCTGGTATGTGACAGTGGGCCGCCCCAGGTTCCCATTTCAGAGTGGTAGGGATGTCTTCACTGCGTTTCTCAGAAATGAGCATGTTGAGGGGCAGGATAGAGTGCATTTGTTGACCAGCTGTATAGCTCTCACCATGGAAGACCTGTAAACATTAAACTAGATTGATGCATGCCTCATCAACAGCCACAGACATCCCTCATCCTCTGCCTACACAAAAGTCAGAGCAAAGGCACATGTTTGTACTATGCTAGAAGATGCCACAGGTTATGTTTACAGAAAATCAGGATATGGTAGGTTTAGGCTGCTTAATTGTTGGTTTTGCTGATATCCTGTTCTGGGAGAATTTATTTATGTTTCTCTGTTTTAAAGCTCTCCTCCCCATATGTATGGTTTAAATGTGAATGTTAATTTTTTTTCAGAGTAGATGTGAACAAATAGTCACAAAGATATTTCCACAAAGCTCCAGTTTGGGGCTGGAGAGATGGCTCCCAGGTTTGGACCACCTGCTGCTCTTGTAGAGGAACTGTGTTCAATTTCCAGCACCTACCTGCTGGCTCACAGCAGTCTATCTGTAACCCCAGTTCCCAAGGGATCTGACGCCCTCTTCTGACTTCTGTGCACCCCAGGCATGGCCCAAATCCACACACATACTCATGTAAGCAAAACATTCACAGACATAAATCTAGAAACCAAAACTTCATATTTACTTAGTTTTTGAGATGGAGGAGCGTCCATGTTGCCAGGCTGGTCCTCAACTCTCAGTTCTCATTAATCTTTCTGAGCTGCTTCTGGGTCACTGAGAACACAGGTGCATGCCACAATTCATACTTTATTTTATGTGCATTGGTATGTTGCCTGCACATACACATATGTGATGGTGCTGAATCCCCTGGAACTGTTGCTCCAGACAGTTGTGAGCTGCCATGTGGGTGCTGGGATTTGAACCTGAGTCCTCTGAAAGAGGAGGCGGTGCTCTTAACCCCTGAGCCATCTCTCCAGCCTCCACTTTTTATTTTTGAATGACAAAGATCAGCTTGGCTTTGGCCGTCTGTGATGCACCAGCTACATAACTTACTAGGGGTTTGTCGGAGGGAACCCACACTCCATCCCCCACAAGTTTTTTTTTCTAGAGAGTTTATCTTTTTATTCTGTTTGTTTTTGGCTTTGGAGAACACCTTGAAATTCAGAAAAGCTCTTTATTCTGCCTTTTGTTGTTGGGTTGAAATAAGTACTGAAGACATGGTTTAGAAGCCGGAAGTGAGATCCATCACTACAGTTTGCGCCTCAGCAATTCTCTTTCTGCAACAGATACACAAATCTGGGGGGAAAAAATCAGCAAATGTACACGAGGCAGAAACAACACTGTCATTATCATGACCCAAATGACAGTTCTGACATTCCACCACAAAAACAATCCTCACTGGAGCTGAGATATTGTCCCAAGTTTCAGCACTTGGGAGGGAGGGCAGACAGATGGCCAGTGCAAAGCCAGGCTGGGCTACTGCCTCAAACAACAAACAGGCAAAACAGCAACAAAAAGAAAAACAAAGCAAATGAGCTCCAAATTTACATTATTTTCAAGAACACATCAGTTTTCATCAAGCTGTACCTCACACTCAGCAAAAAAACTAAATTTCCTTAAGTTGAAAAAGTCTGAGGTTTTACAGCATATGCTATTTGACCAATCATGAAATTTGACACCTTCTGTAGAACACCATTTCAGTGTTTGCACATTCAGCAAATGACTTCTTGATTCCCATGGGTCAAAAAGGAAATAAATGAAAAATGAATTGTCTTGTGTGGCGTTGACTCAGAGCATTGTAATGCTTTGACATGACAAGCTTCCCCAGGGCCTTGCCAGGGCTTTACTGGCTGGCTCTTAGAAGATTCCTTTTTAGGTGATCCTAGGTTTTATTTTTGTAAACAATGTTGCTACAAACGCTGTTGTCCAAGGTCCTGTTTCCTGGGGGAAAATTCTTAGAAGTCAAGTGGTTTGTTTTGTATATGCGTGGTCTCCAAGAGCTCTCCGGTTGGCAAGAGGAGGTCCTATCAGGTGTCTTGTTCTACCAGGTTTCACCTTATTCCTTTTGAGTCAGGGTCTCTCCCTGAACCTAGAGCTAGATCAGCAAGGAAGGGCCCACCATCCTTCTGCCCCTCCCCCACTTCCCTACACCTGTACCCAGGGTTACCGTTACCTATCAAGGTTAAGAAGTCAATTTTTTTAAAACTTTGCTCCTGAGATTTTATTTCTTTTTATTTTACGTGTATGAGTGCTTGCCTGGAGGTCTGTCTGTGTGCTGTGTGCCCACAGTGCCCACTAAGCCTGAAAGAGGGTACTGGATACCTTGGGACTAGAGCTATAGATGCCTGTGAGCCATCATAGTGTGGCTAGTAACTTAGATGCTTGAAACATACTTTCTAAAATCCATTTTTAAATACTGCATCAAATGAGTTTCATATGACATTTTCATAAACATGTCATTTGCTTATATTTGCTCTCCCACCAAACTCCTCCCCTTCACCCCCTCCCTTTGGCTCCCCTTCTCTTCCCAAGTTGACCCTTTCAGCTTTCATATTAAATCTAGATTTTGTAGATGAGAGGTAATGAACCATTTGTCATTCTGACATGCGGTCATTGGCTTTTGTATACTTGGTATCACTCTGTAGCCCAGGCTGGCCCAGAATCTACAATCCCGCCTCAGCCTCCCAAGTGTTTGGGGCATTATAGGTGTATATCATTGGGTCAGGATGCAGATGTTGGGGTTTATAAAAAATGAAAAAAAGTTCATATCAAAGCAAATAACTGAGAGCATTTGTTGGCAATGATGAGTGTCAACATTCCAGTTAAGTAGTGTTTTGGGAAGCCTCTAGCTCCTTCCTTGCCCTTCAAGTCTCCTAGCACTGTTCTGATAAGAGAGATGGCACTCATGACTCTGGATTGTTGGTGTTATGTATGGAAATGTGTTGCTTTGGAAATATCAGCATAGATCAACAAATAGGTATTTTCTATTCAAAACACCCATTCTCCTGCTTGTCAGGCCTTTGGCCTCAGACAGGAGCCCAGATTGGCTCTCGGGGTGAAGATGGTAAATTGTGGGGCTTTCCAACTTCCATCAGTGCACATATCAATTCTGTGTGTGTGTGTGTGTGTGTGTGTGTGTGTATGTGTGTGTGTCTGTATGTGAGTGTAAGTGAATGTGTGTGAGAGTAAGTGTGTGAGTATGTGTGAGTGTATGTGAACATATGTGTGTGTAAGTAAGTGTATGTGTGAGTGTGAGTAAGTGTGTTTGTGAGTGTGTGTATATCAGAAGTTTATGTCAGGTATCTTTCTCAATCAATCTGAATATTGTTATTAGTATCATCATCATCATCATCATCATCATCATCATCATCATCATCACGTTTAAAGGGAAAGTCTCTCATTGAACCTGTAGTGCAAGACACACTGGTTGCCAGTGAGCCCCAGGGGGCACTCCTGCCTCTGCCCCCCAGCACTGGAATTATAGTTGTGCAGCACTGCACTAGTTGTCTGTGTGGGTACTTGGGGTTCCAAGCAGATCCTCACACTGTGTGTGTGATCGCTTTCTTGAAGTGGCCATCTCTCTGCCTCCCGACCCTGAACCTTTTGGTCTTAAGTGTTTTCTTGACAGAATCAAATTGCTGGATGAGTAACTGTGTAATTTCACTCCACAAGTGATTGACACACATTTTCAGGATCATTGATGGGTGGTGCGGTGGGGTGATAGAGACATATCTGTGCGAACGTGACAGAGACATCTGTGTCCTCCCACTGCCTTCCTGAGTCTTCTTTTCTCTTGGCTTTTCAAGACAGGATTTCACTGTGTAGCCCTGGCACTCATTCCGTAGACCAGGCTGGTCTCGAACTCACAGAGATCCACTTGCCTCTGCCTCCCAGGTGCTGGGATTAAAGGTGTGTGCCACCCTCAACTGGCGCCTTCCTGAATCTTAAAGTCATTCTGAGCTTTACTGTGACTTGTGAATTCAGCCTACAGCAATGTATATAACTTGTATTTCGGTTATATTTAACTAAATCAGTCTTACAGCTGAGATCTGCCAAAGCAAATATGGAGGGTAATAACAGTCAGACTCGCTGACCTCTAGGGCGAGAAGTTGCTGTGATAACAAATATCCCATAAAAACTGCCAGCATGCAGCATGGAATTACCCGGGGGGCGGGACAGCCTGGCAGCTAGGGAGCTCAGCTCCAGTTTCCTGAAGGCGATTCTCCAGAAAGGAGGGTGAACCTAGGTTCTCAGATGAGGGTGAGGAGAGAGTAAAGGTTTTCCTTTGATCTGAGGACTTTCAAGTATTTTCAGCTATCCCCCTAACCATATGGAACCTTTTGCCAAGAGATGCTGTCCCACACAGAATGCCAGAGCCAGCCGCTCTTCTTAAAGAGAGTGCTTCTCTTTGTCGGGGACTAGGGAAGCTCTGATTGTGAACACAGCCGTGCCCCTTGTCATCTGGGGTGCTAGACTCACATTTACTTAGGCGGATGCCCTCAGAGGGGAGCCATGGCTCCCTGTGTACCTCCTCAGGGAACCTGCAGAAAAAAGGAAGCGACTATAGAACAACAGTACAAAACCAACATCTATGGAGGTGGCTTCTAGGAAAAGGGGAGTTTTCTTTTTTTTCCTTCTGAAGGCTAGGATAAAAACACTGGGCACTTTGGTACATGTTCAGATCACTTCCTGGTTGAATTGTGGAAAACGCCAAACTAACCAAGTAATCAACTCCCAGCCACTGACCCTCAGAAGCAAAGAGGAAGATTTGTATTTTACATTGTTGAGATTTATGTTATTGATTTATAAAGAAGATTCTAGCCAAATGGAAGAGAGAGGGGAAGAGGGGAATGGGAGGAGAGAAAGAGAGTGGCAGCCAGAGAGACAGAGACACACAGAGAGATACACACAGCGAGAGTGAGAACAGTGTGGGACACTGCAGATGCCTGAGGGTGACACTGGGTGTCGGTCTTTGCATTTCATCTCACTGTTTGTTTGTGGTTGTCTACACCCTACACGAGGCGAATCTGACCGTAAGCCTCTGGGGACTCTTCTGTCTCTACCTCCCCACATGCCTCTCTGGATGTATGTGGGTGCTGGGGATTTGAGCTCAGGCTTCTAAGCTTGCCTAGTAAGCGGTTTACCCGCCATCTCCTCAGCCCTGAATGGCAGAGGTTTGTCAAGATCACTTACTTGGAGCTGTTTATTGTGATTTCTCCTGGGCTCACTGCCAGCCTGGAAGCAAATGAATGTCCTTGAAGCCATCATGCCTGCAGCCCTCAGAGTCCACCTTTTAAAGTCAGTTTTTCTCGTCACTGTGATCAGTTACCTGACACAAACAAGTTGGGGGAGTAGAGGTTTATTCTGGCTCATGGCCCATAGGACACGCCCACCACTGCGGGGGTGGGATGGGGTGGGGGTGGGGGAAAGGCATGGCAGCTGGGCTGGTGGGAGTTTGGTCTGCGGGAGAAATTTCCCATTTAGTCTACAGCCTTCTTTTTCCTGGAATGTCTCTATAGTTTCCTTACAGAAACAGCACCGAAGTCTACATTATGGTTTATTTTTGCATTTACTAGAATATATGCCTACCTATCATCTGAAAATAGTGTACAATAAAGATGGAATTTTTTTCTACAAAAATTAGCAACTCAAGAAAACACACACACACACACACACACACAGGTAAAGATTCACTTTGCAATTTATTTACAAATATGACTACATTCAGCACGGATTAAAAAATAATTTAAAATTCCATTACAAAGACCTTTGTCAAACTGCATTCCCTGGGTACCTAATAAATCATACCATTTGCCCTCAAGACATATGTAAGTTTTAAATTGTGGGTCTGTATGTGTATGATGTACGCATGTGGATGCACATGACGTGGTACACATATACAGATTAGAGAGTGGCATCTTTATGTGGGTTCTGAGGATCAAATGTAGGTCTCCAGGCCTGTGCCGCAAGCACTGTCATCCCCTGAGCCCTCTTGTTGGCCCTTATACGTGTCATTTTTATTTTTTTAAGAAACTTACCAAGAAATTTCTGTTTGTTGAAATGATTATTTTAGCAAAGTTTTAAATCTAATGACTTGAAATATCTTCATATGAAGATATATTCATATTTCACTTTTACAGATTTTCAAACAAACTTCCAAATATTTGTGTGATTGTAAAATTGAAGTCTTATGAGAGTGGACAATACTGCAATAGCCAATTCAATGACTGATTCATCATCTTCAAATTATGAAAAGAAGGAAGTTTTGAAACTAGCTAACTACACAGACTAAGCAATTACTTCCTGAGCATGTCTCCAGCTTCCAAGTGATGCTTTGATAAGTGTATGTCAAAGATCCAATCAAGGGCACAATGGCCATGTCCATCATCGTCAACAACTAGCTTCTTTGTGGTGGGCACATCCAAACCCCTCCCTCATGATTGTGCAGCATCTGCACCCTACTGTACAATAGCAACCAGCACCCAGTCTTCCTCTCACTAAGTATAACATGCTCAATGGCCAACATCTTCATATCCCTTTGTACCCCATCCTGGGACCATACTCTTAAATTCTATGAGATCAACTTTCTCAAATTTCACAAGTGAGTGAGATCATGTGACAGCTATTTTCTGTTCATGGCTTATTTCACCTTGTTATGTGCCCCCAGGCTCATCTATGCTGCCATAAATGACAGGATTTCATAATACTGTATGGTTGAGTAGTTTTCCATTAAATCTATATCCACATCTGTCATCTCTATTACCTCTCTATTATCTATCTATCTATCTATCTATCTATCTATCTATCTATCTTTCTATCTATCTATTGATCTATCCATCTATCTACCTATCATCTATCATCCAATCTATATCATCTATCTATGTATCTATGTATCTATGTATCTATGTATCTATCTATCTATCTACTTTGTCTTCTCTTTCACATTTTCTTTACCTAGTCATCTATAACTTATGTATCATCTGCCTCTTTTACATAGCAATTTCCTTTCTTTTTTGATCATGTAACTAGTAATGGCCTTGCTGAATACAACAATAGTTTTATTTTAGTTTTTTTTTAAAGAAAAATTTCATATTATTTCTCAAAATAGTTCTATGGCTTCTCTTCATTTTCATGTGTTAGCCTTACTTTTATATAAAAGAAGCCACCTAATAGGGTAACAGCCACCTTTGAGTTGTGCTTTCTTGGTGACTGGCGATGTTGAATATACTTAGACACTGGGGCTTGGGGAGACAGATAAGTTGGTAAAGTGATTTTCATACAAGTTTGAGTACCTGGGTTGGGACTTTTAACATCTCTGTAAAACCATGAACAGTGGTGGGGAGGGAGTGGAGGCTAGTGATCCCAGGTGCTCACTGGCAGCCAGCCAGCCAAATCATGGGGCTCCAGAGTTAGTGACATATCAGTCTTAAAAATAATAAGGGAAAGGGCCTGAGAGTTGGCTTGGTGATTAAGAGTGCTGGCTCCTCTTCCAGAGCACCTGGATTAGATTCCCAGTACCCACATGGTGGCTCATAACCATCTAGAACTCCTGTCCCAATGGATCTGATGCCTTCTTCAGGCCGCTCCTGGGCACTAGGCATGCATGTGGTATACAGAACATACATATAGGAAACTACACATAAGATAAAGATAATAATAAAAAAATAAGGTGGAGCGTAATAGAGGAAGATGCTCAGTGCCAACCTCTGACATTGCTTCTAAAGCCAAAGCCAAAGCCAAAGCCAAAGCCAAAGCCAAAGCCAAAACCAAAACCAAAACCAAAACCAAAACCAAAACCAAAACCAAAGCAAAGCAAAGCAAAGCAAAGCAAAACAAAACTAAAAGAGGCCCATAAAATCAAAGGCTGACTTTATTTTGCTGTATTGAGATTTGGTCAGCTTTGACATTGCTATGGTTTGAATGTAAAGTGTCCTACACAGGCTCCGCCAGTGTCTGAACACTTGGTGCACTGCTGGCGGTGTGGTTCGGGTGCTGCGGAACTTTGAGAAGTCAGTGTAGCCAGAGGAAGGTGTTTGGGGAGGGGGGTCGGGACCCTGAGGTTCACAGCCAGATGCCCCGCTCTTTCTGCTTCTTGGCCCAGTGAGACATAAGCAAGCCCTGGCGGTGCCCCCTCCCCACCCCCCATGCCCTCTCTGTGGTGGTGGGCTGTATCCTTTCAAAACATGAGCACAAGTAAACCCTTTCACCTTTGAGTTGCTCCTGTCAGTGACAAGGAAGTAGCTGTTTTAGACAATGGTGTTGCACACAGGCTGTGGCTCATACTGCCTTTTTTATATTATATTTCTCGTCAGCATAGGGTGTTCAGGGCAGGAAGAGAAACAAGGTTAAGACAAAAACAACAAATATAAATAACCAAACATGCAGAACTCGAGACCGGAGCGGACAGTTTGGGATGGAAACCCACCCATCATTATCTGTGTACATATAGAAATGCCGTTAGCTTGTAGAATTAATACATGCTATTCAATCGAGAAGGACATATATACAAAATAAGCCCGCCCTTGTCACATGAGAGTGACAGCAGCAGCAGCTATTCTCTGGGTGTCTCTTACTCATCGGCTGCTTTTGTCTCCTCTCTCTCAGGCTTGTTATGTTCTGGGGAAGCTCTGTGAATTTTCTGAAGTTCAGATGTGAATGGAAAGTTCTCTGCACTCCATCTATAAGGTTCTGAAGTAACTCAGATCGGATAGTAAATGATAAAATGGCACTTTTTTTTTTTTTTTTTTTTTTTTTTTTTTTTTTTTTGTGGTGCTGGTGGAGGACTCCAAGCCTGGTGCGTGCTGGGTGGATGCTCTCTAGCTGAGCCATGTCCTCACCCTTTAGAGCTGGAATTTATAGCGCTCTTACTGTATTCTTGGCGTAGCAGCTCTGTTTCACTCATACTAATTCATCTGTTTTGGACTCCCCTGAAAGGAGGCGTGTCTATTATACAAACAAGGAAACTGAAGCATACAGGTGTTGGTTAAGGTGGAGTAGGCAGTGCCGCGAGAGGACACGTCTCCAGAGATGAGCTAGCATGCCTAGACTAGACTCTGTCTGTTCCCAACTCTCCTTCGCCCTTGTTTCTGTAAGAAGTCAAGCTGGAGTGGATGGGTGGGGCACGGAGGCCGGGACAAATGGGTAGGTGGGTTGGGAGCGAGGGCTGGCTCTTGCTCCCTCTGTCACTAAGGGAGGAATTGAAGAGGGAACCTTTGACCTCATCTTTAGTGCTGGTGACCATTGAACAGCCCAGGCTTGAGGAAGAGGTGCACTTTCAGGTGACTTATTTTGTGGTAAAGCCCTCAGAAAAACCGTAAAAGGGATTCCTCCATTGAGTCAGATGGTGAATGAGCCACGTGACAGGGCTTTCAGGGATGGACTCGTTAACCCCTCTATCTGTTCAGTGTAGGACAGGCCAGGTGAGCTTCTCCTCCTCTCTTCCAGTCATCACTCTTGTAATTGCCCACTTGGTGCCACGATAGTACTGTTTTCACCAGGGCCGGAGAACACTATGACGTCTTTGCTGTGAGTGTTTAGAGCACGTACTCTGGGGCGGAAACACTTAGCTCCACTCATTCACCAGCTGGAAGAAGGTAGACCTCAGTTTACCCTTCCCTGAAATGAGGCTAACTATGGGTGTGGTTAGATAATGGGTCCCCACAGGTGCACGGATAAAGGCTCAGTCCTTACCTTGGAGCTACGGGAAGGTGTCAGGCCTTTAAGACGTAGGTGCACATCAGGATGCTATAGACCATGGGGTCATGTGATTGTGGGCTCTGGCCCCTTCTTCCTGCTCTTTTACTCCTGACCATGAGATCATTACTTCTATGATACGCTGCCATGCTAGAGATCCCAAAACAATTGAACGTAGACCCAAACTTGCAAAACTATGAGTTAAAACAAACCTTTCCTCATAGTAAATCAAGTCTGAGGTGTTTTGTTACAGTAATGGAAAGCTGATGAATACAATGCTGCTCCATCCCCCATCATTTTGTGGGAGGGATTACTTAGCATATCAGAGTGCTGAGAACAAGGCTACACAGTGAAAAGGATTATTCTCATATCGCCCAATAAGTGAATATTACTTAGATTGTTTTTTTTTTAGGTGTAGCACTTCTCTGACGACACCGGAAGCTTGAGGAAAGCAGCTGTCCACCACAGCTGCTTCTTTCG
The DNA here is from genome assembly GCA_907169655.1 of Acomys percivali. Classification (NCBI taxonomy): domain Eukaryota; kingdom Metazoa; phylum Chordata; class Mammalia; order Rodentia; family Muridae; genus Acomys; species Acomys percivali. The sequence goes on from OU015747.1 coordinate 136,308,375, forward strand.
ATTGCTACCAAGTTTGCTCTCCCAGCAGGTGCCATTTATCACTTCTTCCTGAACTCATACATGATAGATGATAAGCACGCATGTCTCTGATTTCGTTTGTTTGTTTTGAGATGGGGGTTCTCAAAAGTAGCCAAGGCTAACCTTAAACTTGTTAAGTTAGCTAAGGATGGCCTTGAATGTCTGATTGTGCTGTCTCCACCTCCGGGATGCTGGCTGGTATTGCTAGCATGTGCCTATATGCCCACTTTTGTGGGGCTTTGAGGTGAGTCCAAGGCTTCCTGCGTGCTAGCTACATCTCTGAAGTCGTCATTTTTGGAAGGCAGCAGTCCGGCCATCCTGTTAACAAAGAGAACAGCACCACCTACTGGCCAAGTTTTATCTAAGCAACACCAGTCATTAGCATTCTTAACTTACTAGATTGTTCTGTATCCATAGAGTATAAAATCAACTGTACATTCAAATAACTTCACACAAGGTGTGAAAAGCATAGTTTATGTAGGTATGAAGAAACGATGGAATTTTATACATGCATACACATATATTAGGCACAATAATTTTTTAAAAAACGTGGTTAGTTTTTATTTCACATACGATAACTGCGTATTTGTTCATGATGTATGCAGTGTGGTGCTGCATGCAATGGGATGTGTCTATACACGGAGTGATCAGATCATGCTAACTGATGAAATGCACTGGACTCACTTGCTTCTTTCTGATGACAACACTTGGCAATGTGGGGGATATCGGATACACTATTAACTATAGTTGATATACTGTGTGTCGTAAATAATCTGGAAACCTACAACCCAGATCCCTGGCCTGTCTCAGTTCCCCGAAACCCACCCGAGAAAGCCAGACAAGTGGTGAGACCTATGTTGAAGCTCGCCCTCAGGATCTCCAGGCTAGGGTTTGCTTCCTGTTCTCCAGTGTCCAAAGTTTCCATCTGGAGCCTCCCACTAGGGCTTGTAGCTCTGTGTGAAGTACATTAGGGATTTAAAAACTTTTTTCTATTCATGGTCTCTTGTACTGGGAAATTTTTATGCAACCTTAGGCATACAGGTTTATGAAATAGGTACTCAAACAAACATCCATAATAAATCATAAAGAAATTTATTTTAAAACACTTTTTTTGATGCATAAATATTTTTCCATTTATTAATGATGAGAAAATTACATACCAGTAAAATAGATGTACTTGTTCATTCTGACATAAAGAATTAAATCTTGGGTCTGCAGAGATGGCTAACCTACATGGTATACAACCATTGGTAACTCCAGTTCCAGGGGATCTGATGGCATCTTTTGACCTCCACAAGTGCCAGGCATGCACATCATGCATGTGTACACATGTGGGAAAACACTCATAGGTATAAAATAATTAAAATCTTCACTGAATTATCCGCTACTTGCAGGATGTTGAGCATCTTCAACATTTCCCAGATGCTAAGAATTCCACTTTGCATAAATGTATAGTACAAAATGCAGAGTGATGTTCAGGGCCCCAGAGAAATTGTTGGAGATTTGGTTTGGTTTGGTTTGGTTTCTTGCTGTTGTGAAAAAGTCCATGACCAAAAGCCACCAGCAGAGGAAAGGGATGATTTCACTTCACAGCTCCCAGGTCACGGTCCATCCTAGTCAGGGCAAGAACTGAAGCAGACGCCATGAAGAAACGCTGAGTATTGGCTTCTCCATATGGCCTGGGTCCTCACACTTCAAACATCAATCAAGACAACACTCCCACAGATGTACCCGTCGGCCACTCTGATGGAGCCAATTCTTCTGTTGAGATCCGCTCTTCCTAGATATATCTAAGTCTGTACCAAGTAGACAAAATATTAACTAGCAAAAAATTCTATCCTGAACAATTAGAAAGAAAAGATTAATTTTTATTTATGCATGTGTGTTTGTGTAAATGCATGTGTCCGCAGGTGCCCTGGAGGTCAGAAGAGGGTATTGGATTATTGGATTTCTCAGAGCTAGAGCTACAGGCAGCTGTAAGCCACCTGATATGGGCTCTGGGAACCAAACCTGAGTCCCTTGGAAGAGCAAGAAGAACTAGCAGTCACCATCAGGGAAACACACACAAACAGGACCTCTCACTGTGAGGTGCCTGCTGTATGGCTGATGTTTCTAGTCGCTGTAAACACCCAAGGAAGCGACCTAAGGAAGGAAGGGTTCATTTGGATCTACGGTTTGAGGGTGGAGGAGGGATGGTGATGGAGTGGCTCACAGCAGTGGCTGCAATTTGGTAAGGCTGCTTGTTCATATCTTAGAGTGCTGCAAAGTGGAGAGCTGGACCAAAAGTGGGGCCAAGTTCTAACCCTCTATCCTTCTACTGTGCCACCTCCTCCAGTGGGGCCCATGCTCCAGAGGTCCCAGGACCTTCTAAAACAGCGCTGTCAGCTGGGTTCAAACACGGGTCTCTGGGGGACCTTTCACATTCAAACCATAAGCTTCTCAAGTGATTCTCAAACTCGCCATTCGTGATAGTGGCCAACGCAGGGCAGGACCTCGCTTTGTAGGTGAAGGAGACAGGTTGTGAGAGGAGGAGACCCAACTTTAAAACCACAGACAGAATTCTCAAATTTCCCCTGGTTTGGTTGTGACCTGTAGCCTCAGCCCCTTGGGATGCCAGACAGGGCTCTGCCTCAGCAGGCCTGCTTCATGCCTGCCTTCTGGCCTCTGTCAGCAGGATGCGGGGAAGGTCGTGCAGGGGCTAAGCACACTCTCTGCCTCCACTGAGACCCCCTTCTGCAGCACCAAACCCGCTACTAGTAAGAACTTTTTTCTTCTCTGGTTTCTAATCTCACTTCTGGGAGCTCTAATGAGGGCTGGTTCCTTCTCTGAGGGCTGAAGTCTGCCATGAGGGTTTCCTGGAAATATGAAAGTGGCGCCTTGGCTTCATTTGCACTTAGGTCACCCTGGTTGGAACAACTTAGTTTGAGAGAAACCAGAGGCTCCTTCTTCTCCAAATATTTCTAGCCATTTAATTATCAAACAGTCACAAACCAGAGTGGTTCTTTTGTAATTGGATATATTTTCTAGGATGACAATTCCTTAAGTAAGCACTGTTTCTTACAGCATGTGAGCATGTGTTTGAGGGAGAGGAAGAGGGAGAAGGAGGGAGAGAGGGGAGGGGGGAGAAAGGGGAGGGAGGAGAGAGGGGAGGGAGACAGAGGGGAGGGAGAGAGAGGGGGAGAGAATGAGTATATTTCTCTATGTGTCTATGTGTGAGTGAATGCATGTGTGTCTGTGTGTGTGAGTGAATGCATGTGTGTCTGTGTGTGAGTGAATGCATGTGTGTCTGTGTGTGTGAGTGAATGTCTGTGTGTCTGTGTGTGTGAGTGAATGCATGTGTGTCTGTGTGTGTGAGTGAATGCATGTGTGTCTGTGTGTGTGAGTGAATCTGTGTGTGTCTATGTGTGTGAGTAAATGCATGTTTGTGTCTGTGTGTGAGTGAATGAATGTGTGTGTCTGTGTGTATGAGTGAATGTGTGTATGTCTGTGTGTGTGAGTAAATGCATGTGTGTGTCTGTGTGTGAGTGAATGAATGTGTATCTATGTGTGTATGAGTGAATGCGTGTGTGTCTGTGTGTGAATGAATGTGTGTGTATCTGTGTGTGTGTGATTGAATGTGTGTGTGTCTGTGTGTGTGAGTGAGTGTGTGTGTCTGTGTGTGTGAGTGAATGTGTGTGTCTGTGTGTGTGACAGTGAATGCATGTATGTCTGTGTGTATGAGTGAATGTGTGTGTGTCTGTGTATGAATGAATGCATGTGTGTCTGTGTGTGTGAGTGAATGCCTGTGTGTCTCTGTGTGTGAGTGAATCTATGTCTGTATCTGTGTCTGTGAGAGTGCCTGCCCAAGCATGTGCATGTGGAGGACAAAGGCTGATTCTGCTTGCCTTCTTGTCTCTCACTGATCCTGGAGCTTGCTGTTGAGGCTGAGCTGGCTGATTATCTAACCCTGGGACTCTGTCTGTCTGCCCCTACCCCCAGCACTATTTTTACATGGGTGCTAGGGATCAAGACTCAGAACTTTGTGCTTTTGCAGCAAGTATGCTACCCACTTAGCCATCTCCCTAGTCCCACAGAGCTGGTTTAAAAGTAGGTTCAGTTCCTTTCCCAAAGTATTATGCTGCAACCAGGGAACATTGGGAACAGCTGAAAATTTCAAATTAATTTTTTTGCATTTCCTATCCAAGAACTATTTTTCTCATTACATACAACAATTCTAAATGTTGAAGGATAGATGGCAAACAATCATGTACATTTATATCTCATTTTACCTATTGCCTTGAGGAGATCTGAATGTGCTCAGGCAGATCTGTAATGCTAGAACCTAAGAGACTGAGGCTGAACATCACTGATTCAAAAGCATGGCATTGTCTCAAAGGCAAATAAACAGTTAGCAAACAAATTAACCAACTAACTAATCATAAACCAACAACCAATCAGTCAACTAACCAACCAACCAACCAACCAACCACCAACCAGCCAAACAGCCATCCATCCATCCATCCATCCATCCATCCACCCACCCACCCATCCAACCATCCATCCATCCAACCAGCCAAACAACAAGCTAAACAAACAACTAATCAACCAATCAGCCAACTAACCAACCAACCAGCGAGCCACTACGTTACTTCCCTACTAGCTAACGTACATTGAGCCAGGCTCCATGTCCCAAAGCTTTCATAGCCTCTCTATACACCACTCTACCACCTGGGGACCAAGTGCTCAAATGAGCCTGTGGGGGACATTTCACATTCCACTCAGAACACATGGGAAGCCATATTGCACCTGTTATGAAATTGAAGCTTATGAACTAAAAAAGTCACCAGAGATATCTTGAATACACACCCTGTAACTAAATCTAGGATGATTTTTAATGCCAATTGGGCTATAACCCAGTAAATACCATTGAGATTCATGGGTTTGTTTTAATGTAATGTATTGATGTAAATGAGTGAGGACACCACTCTCACAGTCTCCACAGTCAGTGTTCACACTCAGAGCTGATCTGAAGGCTTATTTGATGGATGACTTAGTGAGATACATGAATAGGTCAATGAATCTCATGTAACTTCCACCCAGGACCCCACATACAAACACACACAGCTTTGGACGAAGATAACTTTGTTCATAATGCTTCTTCTCCATGTAACTATTGCATTCTGTCAGAACAAAGATGGCCCCATCTATCTCCCAGAAGCCATTTATTGGAGAGATGAAAATATTCCTCTTTAAGTTCCATTGCCAATTCATAAGTATAGAAGGAAAAAAAAGAAATTATGAGATCATCAATAAATGCTAAAAGCAATCACTGAAAATTGGTGAAAAGTGTTTGCAGTCTCACCATCTACCAAGGGAAAGGCTGGTGTATCTATGGTTGAAGAAGCTCCTGGGTTGTGCAAGGAAGCAGGCTGATAAAGCCATGGAGAGCAAGCCAGTAAGCAGTGTCCTTCCAGGCTTCCTGCTTCTTGCCTGAAGTCCCCTCCCTGACCTCCCTTGGTGAGGGACTGTTACCTGCAAGTGTAGAATAAAACAAACCCTATCCTCCCCAAGTTGCTTTTGGTCATGGTGTTCATCACAGCAACAGAAAACACAGCTAGAGAAGAAGAAATTAGTGCCACAGAGTGGGCATTGCTGTGATAGCCATGGCCATGTTTTTTTTTTTTTTGGAAGACTGTGGTTGCATTTAGCAGTTTGGGTGGGAAAAGCCATTGGGTGCTTAGAGATTAGTCGGAATGTTCTGTGGAAACTTGGAAGATAGGAATGTTATGAAAGATGGAGATAACAGACTGAACAGGGTCTCCACAGTCAGTGTTCACACGCAGAGCTGATCTGAAGGATTAGTTGATGGATGACTTAGTGAGATGCATAAATGGGTCAATGAATTTCATATAACTTCCACCCAGGACGCCACATACAAACACACACAGCTTTGGACGAAGATAACTTTGTTCATAATGTAACTACTGCATTCTGTCAGAACAAAGTTGGCCCCATCTATCTTCCAGAAGCCATCCAGATGCCCTCTTTGGGATGAGGGCTCTCAGCCCACATAGCAGCTTTCTATAAGAATAAATATTTTCCTTATGAAATTTCTGAGGAGTGAAAAGACTATCAGGGCATTTATGTGATATTTTTGATTAAGAATCCATATATGTAAAAACTTTGCTTTACTGGGACAGTTTATGATGGTTATTTGTGCATAAATAATCATCTGTGATTAATAGAAGACTAACATTATTAACATGAAATCATCTGGAAAATATTTCTTTGGTGTTAACACACACAAGCTGTGGTCCAAAGTGGGCTACGGCTGTGTCTCAAGTTGGCAGCTAAACTTGCATAAGAATCTCCTGTGTGGTACTGGTTTTGTTGGCATGGAAATCTGCGGGAATGAAACGGCCATGGAGAGCCGATGAAGCTTGACACTCTAAGAGCCCATTGGTGAAGGCGCAGCCTCAGTTGTGGTGAAAGGCCTAGGATCGAAGGGGTCACAGAGAGAAGCTGCAGCTTGTCACTGTGTGGCAGGGCAGGAGCCATTGGTGAAGGTGCAGCCTCAGTTTCAGGGGATACCTCAGCATATTGAAGGCAACAGGACTGTGAGATGACCACCAAGGACAGTGGCAGTGCAGAGTGGAGCCAGCCTGAATCTAGGGGACAAGATTCATGGTGTGTGTGTTTGTGTGTGTTGGATGGAGAAGCTGGATAAGTGCATCTTTGAAGCCCAGATGATCATGAGTGAGTTTTAGATTCTGGACACTGAGCTTTTTATGGTTAGATTTTGGGCTCACTTTGATCTGATTATAACCATGCCCTGGGGGCTGGAGAGATGGCTCAGTGGTTAAGACCACTGACTGCTCTTCCCGAGGTCCTGAGTTCAACTCCCAGCAACCACGTGGTGGCTCACAACCATCTATAATGTGATCTAATGCCTACTGTATACATAATAAATAAATCTTAAAAAAAAATAACCATGCCCTGGTCAGTCCTGGTTATTTTATAGGGACTCACAATAATGAGACCTTTAGATATGTTAAAGATCCTTAGAACTTTAAGTGTTGGGAAAATATTAAGGACTGGGGATTTCAAAGTTATACTATGTTTTTTATTATGATATTAACATGAAATCTTGGGGATAAATAACAAAGGAGGTTATGGTTTAATAGGGATGCATTTGTGTGTCAAGTTTACAAAGAGTCAATTGTACTGGTTACTTTTTGTCAACTTGACATAAACTAAAGTCACCTGGAAAGAGGGAACCTAAGCTGTGGAGTTGCTTATATCAGATTTGTGTGTGTGAAAACCTGCGGGACATGGTTTTTTTTTTTCTTTTTTAATGACTGATGTGGGAAGGCCCCACATCACACTGTGGGCAGTGCCACCCCTGGTTTGGTGGTCCTGAGTTCTGCAAGCCACTAGCAGCATTTCTCCTTCACCTCTGCTTCAGTCACTGCCTCTGGGTTCCTGCCCTGACCCCCCTCATTGAACAACTGTCTCCTAAAAGTACATGTTTTGGAAGCAACGTAAGGAGGGTGGCACCTGCCTCACGCCCAGAGTGAAGGTTCTGTGGCTCAGCACACTCTACTGCAGCCTAGTGGCCCAGAACGCAGGAGAATTTTAGACAATAGATGCCTGTTTGCAATGCGTGGCTTAAATACCTGCCTCACACTCTGAACTTGAGTATTTAATGATAGAAAAGTATTGAAATGATTTGACTAGAGGATCAGTGTTGTGAAAGCATTATGTTTTTGCTTAACAGGAGCTTATCTAGATATCTGGAAAGAGGCATCATGAAGTTAAACCTCCTGAAACAACTGTCACAAGTGGTTTTTCTGTTATTAGTTATTAATCTTGTATTTTGGGCCTGGGGAGGTGACTCAGCAGTTAAGAGCCTTTGTTGCTATTTCCCAGGGCCTGGGTTTGGATCCTAGCATCCACACAATGGTAAATAACCACCTATAACTCCTGTTCCAGGGGATCTGAGGCCCTCTTAGCTTCCACAGCATCATATGTGGTGCACATACATAGATATGTATATATGTATGTATATATATGTATACATACATACATACATACATACATACAGGCAAAGCACTCCTACACATATGATAAAAATAAACTAAAAAAGAATTGAAAATATTTTTTAATTTAAGTTTTAAATTACAATTGTTTATTGTGTATGTCCTTGCACAACATAGCATGTGTATGGAAGTTAGAGAAGACCCCAAGGAGTTGGTCTCTCTCTCTCTCTCTCTCTCTCTCTCTCTCTCCCTCTCTCTCTCTCTCTCTGTCTCTCTCGTAGGTCCCAGGAATCACAGTCAGATCCTCGGGCTTGGGCCATCTCATTGGCGCTGGATGAGTTATTTTGCCCTCCCCCCAGGCTTTTCCTTCAGTTTCTAAGCACAGTGCTTGTTGTATAGACAGAACAGCGTCACAACAGTCCTGTGCTCACGGAAACACTGCGGAGAGCCACTGCTGCCTTTAACACACTGGTGGCCGTGGCTGCTTTGATTCTCCTACTATGCTCTCCACCCCTGAAGGCCAGGGGAGCCCTGATGGAAGTGGACCTTTGTCACCCATGAGAAGCGATAGGTCAGTTGCAGGTAGTTAACTTGTTGCTCCCCAAGCCTCTTGCTTCTGTGAGCTCAGCAGGTCACTTGTCGCTGTGGGCTCCTGCTACATCCTGGCAATAGGTAGATGTGGGTGAGGGAGGGGACAGTGTTGGTGAAGCCCCCTGGCCCCCCAGCTGGCAGGAGTAAGAAAGTCCTGGACCACACAGCACTGACTCTCTTGGCATGCTTCTCACACAGCACTGATAGGTCCTACTGGGAACACTCAGGCGCCCGAAACAGAGCCTTCCCTCAATTAGACTCCATGAAGAAGTAATGGGAACAGGCGTTTTGTAAACTCAGGAAATTAGCTTCAGTTTAGGAATCCCGAAAGGGAGCTTGTTTTGCAGGGTAAGGAGAGCTTTTCCAGGGCTGACCTTTGCTAAAAGGAAACTTCTGATTTGAAGTTTAAGAGTGCCCAAGGACTAATTCAAAGTGGAGAAAGGGAAAAGCTCTCCATGGGGACTCCTGCTAGGACATGTGCGTGCTGTAAAACAATGGCCTGCTGCCTCTGGGGCTGGAGTTTTTGGACTTGTGCACTTAAAAGGAGTTTTTTCTACCATTGAGTATAATTATTCCTTAAACCAGTTCCTATGAAAGACAATGAAATAAATGTAAACTAGATTGAACTTTTTGGATTAAATCAGTGTGTGTGTGTGTATTATATATGTTATATGTATGTATATGTATGTATATACATTTAAATTTTAATGTGTACTTGTGTCTATATTAAACATGTATATTTTAAAGTTATATTTAATTTATTTGTTTGTATGCTTGTGCGTGCACATGTGCATGCATGTGGATGGGTGTATTATACAAGGCATGAGTGTAGTGATCAAAGGACATCGCTGGTCAGGGTCAATTGTCTCCTTCTATCATGTGAGTCTCAGGCTACCAAGCTTGGCATCAAGCACCTTTACTGATGGCTCTATCATATATTTTTTTTGTTTATGATGAGTATTATTATCACCACATAATTATATAAGTAACTCACTGTGACATTTCCAAACAATCCCATCTACATGTCTGCCCCAGTGTACCTCCCCAGGCCTTCCTGTGTCTTCCCAATTCTCCAATAACCTCACTTTTGCTTTTCGGTAAACTTTTTTTTAAATGCAGTTTTCACATGGGAGAGAACGTGTAGCACTTGCCTAGCTTGTTTTGCTTAGCACGCTAACTCTAGTTCCATTTGCTTTGCTACAGAGGATAGGATTTCCCTTTTGTTTATGACTAAACGATGGCTCGTCATGTAGCAGCCAGTTTCTCACTATCCAGCTATCCCGTGCACCGATGGACACCTGTGCTGAGTCCATGTCTTAGCTGACTGTTATATGTTGAGAAGGAAGATACAGTGCTTAGCAAGTAACTAGAATAATGGTTAAAAAAAAAAAAGATCTATATATTACAAAACACCAACAAAACAACAATAACCACAACAGCAACAACAAAAGCCAAAACCCATGTTCTAGACCCAGTAATGCATTTGACTTCTTGGTTCTGTTTTGGTATATGGCTTTTTATGAAGGAAAATCCCAGGCTGGAGAAATGGGAAGAAGTTAAGAGTTCTGGCTGCTCTTCCAGAGGACCTGGGTTCAATTCCCAGCAGTGACATGGCAGCTCTCAATTGTCCAGATCTTCAGTTCCAAGGGAGCTGACACTCACCCACACATGTGAATGAAAGCAAAACACCAAAGCACATAACATAAAATTAAACACATTATTTAAAAAAGAATAATCCTGACCTATGAGACATTGCTGGAGTAATGAGATGGCCTGACTCATCAGACAACATCTTCACAGTTAAGCATTCTGGAGAGGTCAAGGCCTTGAGTGCTTACAATTGTCCTTTTATTTCTTTAAAATTAAAAAAAAATTAAATTAAAAAAATTGTTTATTGATTTTTGTGGAGGTCGGAGGACAGCTTGCAGGAATCAGTTCTCTTACCATGTGGGGCCTGAAGCTTGATTTCTGGTTGTCAGGACTTCACCAAACTCTTTACTCTCTGAGCCACGTCATTGGCCCCCACAGTCCTTCTCCTGCGAGTCTCTCCCTCCTCCCCCGTGCCTTCTTAGTGCCCATTCTTAAACCCTGCTCTTGATAACCATAACCACCACCACTTCTTAAAAAAAAAAAAAAGACCATCTCAACTTAAGTCTGACCCCCTTCCTCCAGTTCAGTTTAGCACACATGAGAGTTTATAGAGTTAACTTGGATGAAGATTTGGAGTTTGACTAGGCAGAGAAGCACAGACTATCAGGACTTGATGCTCGACCATGTACAGACCACCATTATCACTCTCCTCAGACCCTCTACCCAGCTCTTGTTCTTTCCTGTCTGAATTTGGGCAGGTTACTTTTATATCAACTTGATACAAGTTAGAGTTACTTTGGAAGATGAAACTTCAATTGAGAAGTTGAGAGACGGCCTGTGGACAAGCAGGTGGTACATTTTCTTGACTAATGATTGGTGTGGGAGGGCCCAGTTTACTGTGGGTGGTACCACCGTTGGGCTGGTGGTCCTGGGTGCTCTAAGAAAGTAGGCTCAGCAAGCCATGAAAAGCATGGTAAACAGCACTCCATCATGGCTTCTGTATCAGTTCCTGCCTTGTTTGGGTTCCTGCTCTGGCTTTCCTCAGTAATGGACTGTGATGAGGAACTGTAAGCTAAAATAAATCATTGCCATGCCAGGTTGCTTTGGTCATGGCATTTTATCACAGTAACAGAGACCCTAAATAAGACAGTATCTCTGGTGTTTTGAATAAGCCATAACTCATGTATTTGAATGCTTAGTCACCAGGGATTAGGATGCTTTGAAAGGATTAGAAAGGTCAGGAGATTTGTCCCTGTCAGAGGACATATGCCACTGTGGGTGGGCTTTGAGGTATCAAAAGCCTATGCCAGGCCTTGCCTGCCTGCCTGCCTTTCTGTCTCTGTCTCTGTCTGTCTGTCTGTCTGTCTGTCCGTCTGTCTGTCTGTCCATCTGTCTGTCTGTCTCTGTCTCTCTCTTGGCCTGCAGATAATGATGTAGCTCTCAGCAACTGTTCCAGCACCATGCTTACCATCATGATTCCCCTGATAGTCACCAATGAACAGACCAGAGAAATGATTCCACCCCGGTCTATCACAGTGAATCAGCAAGTTTATTGGGGTAACTTCCACGAGCATAAGTTACTCAAAGGCAGCCACATCACTGAGAAGCTCACCTTGGCGTGCATGATAACTCATGAAAGCTACACCCATGGAACTTCTTATTGGTGTTTCCCACAGGTGTGCCAATGAGACTCTTCTCACAAATTTTTACTTCTTATATAACCTTGAAGAAGGATTTTTATAAAATTCAGGAACTTCCTGAGACTTGTGAGTTTCATTGATTCTTGATTTCTACAGTGCTGCTCCTTAGAAAGAAAATGTTTCAATTCATAGGAAATAGCCACAAAAAATCTTTCAAGACAAAGTTCAAACTTTTTGCAAGATGCCTTACCTGCTTGTCTGTCTCTTATGTTTCCATATGACCTTGAACATGCCACTATTGCTACCTTTACAGCTATATTTTGAGAAATTCTGTTTGTTTCATGCTTTCTATCATTGACTTCAAAAATTAATTTGTAAACTCTTTGAGGGTAGGACCATATCTCATTTATGTTTATCTCATTTTTAAAAAATATGCAATGTGCTTGATAATTTTTGATAGGCTGTTAAATCCAAGTCAGAGTTCGTCCTCAAGTGGCTCCATGGCCCAAGGTAAAGACAGGAAATAAGGCAATAATGATAGCACAATGTCTCAACAAAGACAGTACAGAATCATAAAAATGTATGCACAGTAGGACTCTACTCCGTAGAGCTGGCATCAGCTGCTAGTAAGATTTTAAAAAAATCTTATGTGCATGTGACATATATGTGCATGTGTATATGTGAATGGTTGTGTGCATGTGAGTGTCATAGTAGGTGTGTGGAAGTCAACAGATGTCTTCAAGTGTTGGTCTTCATTTTCTACTTTGTTTGAGATAGAGTTTCTTGTTCGCTATCATATATGTCAGGTTAGTTGGCCTGTGAGTTTATGGGGAATGTCTTGCCTCCATCTTATCTCTCTGTAGTGGTGCTGGGATTATAGATATACTTAACTACATCTAGCTTTATGTGGGTTCTGCGGATCAAAATGCATATCCCCAGACTTGTGCAGCAAGTGCCTTTACTGCCTCGACCCCCTTCCCGGTCCTCAGCTACCTCTGTAGCCTGAGGTGTTTTGTTTGTTTGTTTGTTTGTTTTCAAGACAGGCTTTCTCTGTGTTAGCCTTGGCTGTTCTGGACTCACTTTGTAGACCAGGATGACCTCGAACTCACAGTGATCTGCCTTGCCTCTGCCTCCAGAGATTTTTATTATTGCAGCCATTGACTTGTTCTGCTCAGTTTATTGTTTTCCCTTTGATGCACTGCCTTCGGTAAGCTTCAATGAGGCGTTGGGACAGCAAGCTTCATCTATTGAGCCTCAGCTTTTCATTTGTAAAACGAGAGTGAGTCTGTATAATATTTGACCATGCACCTCCTTTAGAAACGCTTTGTCAAATCTGTGATGCTCTTCCTGCTACAGAAAGCAGAGGTCCTTAGCCCCCAGGAGGCCCGTGCAACACAAGACTTGTTTTAGTTACTTGCCTTGTTGCTGTGACAAAACATTTGATAAAAACAACTTAGATAAGGAAGGGTTTATCTTGGCTCACAGTTCAAGGGTGAAGTTTATCATGGGGGTGGGGGTGGGGAAGAGTGGACACAGGTCCATGCATCAACTGATCATCTGCCTTCGGGAAGCAGAGACAACGAGTGATAATGCTTACTTGCTTGCTTCCTTGCCTTATAAAGAAAGGCTGTTTATCACGTGTGGGAAAACACACATACAGCAAGCACACAGAGAAAGAATCACAAAGCAGAGCAGGGTGAGACTTAGGAAACCAAACCTCTGCTTACTTTCTTTTTACTTAGTCTGAGGCTCCAGCCCATGGGATAGTGCCAACAGCACAGGGTGGATCTTCCCACCTCATCTAACCCAGTCAAGCAACTTCATCCTAGATGTGCCCGGAAGTTTGTTTCCTAGGTGACTCTATACCCTATCAAGTTGATGATATTACAACGAGACTCTCCGAATTCACTTTGCTGGATGCCCCTGAGCTCATTATGGGTCCATAAGTCAGAAATAGAATATCAGGGGCCTACAACGATGCTTTTGTTTGCCTGTCATTCACCTTGAAGTTATAAGAGATATCTGTCCCCATGCCTCTGGTCTGGGAAAGGACAATTTAAAGAATTGTAATAACTCTGAAGAGTTTGCATGGGCTCTGTGGCATTGAGCCATGCCTACTTGCTTGGGTACTGGGCCCTAGGGTAATTAGGGCCCATGCTATTGTCTCTGGAAAAGTTGATTTGCATTTCAAAGACAGTTTTCTGGCAAAGCCTAAGACCAGAAGTATCAGACTACAGGAGATAAAGGATAGAGTTGATGTGCTTCCTGAGGAAGTCTGAAGTCAAGAGGCCAAGGCTGACTCTGTACTTGCTTAAAAGGAGCATGAGGACATGGCAGTGGATACTTTCTGTTTGTATCAACTATATGACAGAAAACAGGTTTTCTTGGTGAAACAATGTGTTTCATTGGGGTTACTTACAGGAGCACAGGTAATTTACCAAGACTATACCACTGAAGATAATGTTTGTCTCACCCAACACCTGCCCCAGCAACTATTAACAGCTATGCTATGTTCCCAAGAGAGTGGCTCTTTTCTTTTTGGCAACCTTGAACCCCCCAGCCCATGCTGGAATTTTGATGGCTCGATATTTTGTAGGTTGTGCAGCTGTGAGCTGATGCATGAACCATGAAGGAGAAATAAACCTGTTTTTTAGGATTCCAAGTGTGGGATTGGAACGGTCTCATGAGAGAACAGGTGAGGTTAATTCACTAGAAGATCAACAACCTTGTGCAGGAGCTTAATTGTTGCCAGCTGAAAAGATCCTGTGACCCGACTCTGGGAGGAGATATATAAATGAGCCAGAACTGGAGGTGGGGGCTTTTTGGAGACTTGGGATAGATTTGGCTGTTTATCACTGCACTTCAAGATGCTCCTAGAGAGAACCACTCGAGGGAAGGCTTTGGGGCTCTGGCTCCTGCTGAGGTTCTGGGTTCTGCTTACCCCAGATTCCAGCAGAAGAAATCCTGCAGCTCATGCCCAGAGAATCATTCCTCGGAACTGATATCCTTAAGGTTTTGTTATTGTGTCCATTAATCCTCATTTCCTATTGTTTTGGTTAGTCGGGTTATAAGTGATGTATGCTTGGTCACTAAGTTGTTAATAAAATATATTGGTTAAGAAAATTGAGCCTACAGGACCAGCCATGTCCTGTCTAGAAGACAGCATTCCATAGCCATCCTCTTCAACTACTGCCTCTTACATTCTTCCCACCACTCTTCTGTGAAGTTGCAGGGA
The DNA here is from genome assembly GCA_907169655.1 of Acomys percivali. Lineage (NCBI taxonomy): Eukaryota > Metazoa > Chordata > Mammalia > Rodentia > Muridae > Acomys > Acomys percivali. Next base: position 136,323,467 of record OU015747.1, read on the forward strand.
CCATTTTTGATTTCATACCATTGACTCCATGATTTAAGTCTCAGCTTAAAAATAATTCATTTAACTATGTGTATATATATATATATATATATATGTAAGTCCCTGAGTGTAGGTGTGTATGTGTGAGTGCAGTGCCCACAAAGGCCAGAAGCAGGTGTTGGGGTCGCCTGGAACTGAAGTTACGGGTGATTGTAAACTGCCACAAGGATGCTGGCAACTGAACTCTAGTCCTCTGCAAGGGCTCTATGAACTTTGAACGTCTGAGCTATCTCTCCAGCCTCAGCTTCTTAATTACTAAATGGAGGTAATGAAGTGTATGCCCAGGACATGTGAGAACTAAGAGATGTAGCCAGGCGTTTTGGCTACTTTATTTGGTTCTTAAATTTACCATCATCATGCTCTACCCCAATCCCTTCCAACCCCCCAATACTAGATAGGTGAGAAAGAAGGTTAGCGAGGAAACGGGCATTAACTCTCTTTAGACTACTTCCTGCTGATTAGGGACATCAAGTTCCTTGGGGCAAGTCCAATCTACATCTTCAGAATATCTCCAACCAGCAACCAGCAATGCAGCAACCAGCAAGCCAGCAAGCCAGCAACCAGCAAGCCAGCAATCCAACAACAACAAAAAGAGCAGGGGGGGGGGGGAGCAGCAACAGGGGGAGCAGCAGCTGCCACAGGCCCTCCCTGGGTTCTCACATTTATAGCCAGAGTCCCCAGAATTCCAAAGGTAAACTATCTTCAGCTGACAAAAACCACACTCCTGGTAGAGCATGAGACAAATCATAGTTAGCGGCTGTGGACCATCTGAAGCAGCCCCATATCCTACATCTGGGATTAAAACAAAAATATATTCATATAACATAACTGGGTTTCCCCAGTTGATTTATTTAATCATTTAACAGCCTAAAGAAACCAAAATTCTCACTACAAAGGGAGATATTTGTTAAGGGGCTATTGGAGTGCCTCTCAACGGGGGTGGTGGGTGGTGGGGGGTGGGGGGTGGTGGTGCTGTTAAATCATCTGCAGCTGCCGTCTCTTTCCATCTCTCTGGTTTTCCTCTTTATCCAGATTCCTCTACTGGAAGACTTTCTGGTGAGTACAATAAAGAGACTCTTTATGATCCCAAGAGGAAAGACACGTAGAAAAACACTTTAAAACATATACTGAAGGTTAGTATGACATCACCCTTAAAAAGGATGGAGCTAGAAGGCTGGTATCTTTGCAGTAATTGTGTGTGTGTGTGTGTGTGTGTGTGTGTGTGTGTGTGCGTGCGCGCGTGTGTCCCCTAGTGAAATTAGGGTTGTTCAAAGACATTTATGGTTTGCAGAAGGAAATGGATTTTATTTTTCCTTTGTGTGTGATGTTCACGGAGCTAATTATAGCTGGGATTTATAACTGTGGCTCTATTCAGTGAAGTGGAAAGACACTTCTAATACTATTAGGGTGGAAATGTGACCTTTTGTCAGATGGTCTCTAGTTGGCTCTGACAATTTGATGTCCCACTTGTTTCTCAGAGGTGGTTCTGAGCCCCTAATCCTTAAAGCGGATGTTTGATTTTGTTTTTAAATATGATTCATGAAAGTCTGGCCTATCCAACAACAGACTGCTTGGGGCTCTAGAGTGAGATTGCCGCTTTTATATTGGTTACATTTTTAGAGTTTTGTGATAATTAGATTATTGATTAACTATACATTTTCCTTTGTTTTATTACTTAAGCAAAATTAGTTTAAAATGAGCCTGTTGTACAATTACTATCAATCCTTCTCCAGGTATCGTTTGACCACAAGGAGCTGAAAATTGACAATCAGTGTGTTTATGGGCTGGAAAGATGTTTCTCTTCCATGTGGCTGAGCATTCCCTGGGCTCTTTCTTCTTCTTGCCTGTGTAAAGTTGACGACTACGTGGGATCCATCCACAGACACTTCTCCACATTTGGATTCCCACAGATTTTGAAATGCAGAATTCATGCTTCATTTTAAATTCAAATGTGGAAACATGTGTCCACTGAGAATTCTGTTGGTTTGTTTATAGGCAATAAATATTAATTTTGTCAAATGGAATGCATTTGCATTTATTTTCTGAAATTGCCAGCAGCTTGCTTAATGAGAGGGAAATACTCCTGTTAGTGACTTTTCTATTTCTCTCGTGGGTGCTTTTTTCTTTTCCTTTGAAAATAGGATCTCTTGTAATCCAGACCAGCCTTGAACTTGCTCTGCAGCCAAGAAGGACTGAGAACTTCTGATCCTTTTCCATCTGCCTCCCTAGCATTGGGGCTATAGGTGTGTATCACCACAAATAGTGTCTGTGGGGCTGGATATTAAACCCAGGGCTTCACACGTATTATGCAAGTACTCTGTCAGCTGCTCCTCCACAGCCAGATTCTTTTGATGGAGTCTGTGTATTTGTCTCTCTCTGTTTGTCTCTCCCTGCCCGCCCCCCCCAGCTTTTTTGTATCCATTTGCACTGATAGTTGCCCTGACATAACTGTTACTAAAGCT
>OU015747.1:136325977-136344993 GCA_907169655.1 Acomys percivali
TGTGTGTGTGTGTGTGTGTGTGTGTGTGTGTGTGTGTGTGTGTGTGGCTGTTTTTAGTGTCTGAGTAGGTGACCAACTCCATAGGACAGTTTATCAAAAGCTCAGTGTTCAGTGTGAGGCCGAGGCTTAGCTAATTCAGTTGGTAAAGCAGAATAAGCCATGTTTAGAGTCAGATTATTTCTAGGATAACAAAGAGAAAAGTAGCTGAGAGCTCTTGGCTCCCACTGGTCCATAGCCTACACAACCACAAGGAAAACAAAGAAACACAGAGGGCTAGGAGTCCCCTGTAGAGGACACGATTCTAACTGCAGCTCTGTCCATTTATAGTCTGCATCTCTGCTTTGAGGAGGGCAGACAAAATGTTATTTCTTATGAGAACCTGGGAGGCCACGAGACACTGACTCACGGTAATTGCCTAGTGACCAGGAGTAGTTAATGGCCTCACATGGCTCCTGGCACAGCTCCTTTGCTCTCAACTTCTGGGACAATCCTAAGATGCTCATGAGGACTCAGAAGATCGTAGTTTAAGCTTTTGCCTGCATAGCCTCTGTGCAAATGCCAGTTAGCTGTGTGCCACAGTGGGGCAGGTCCTGAAAGCACAGTGGGGCAGGTTCTGAAAGCATCCCTTTGAAGCAGGCACCCTCTGTGACAGTCACATGGAGATTGAAGCTGGGATTCTCTCTCCCTTTAGACTTTCATTCTGAGCGCTCTGGCCTGTCTTGCCTGAATCTCTCATGGCTGCTGGGGATCCGATGGGCAGGTTCTAGGCACTAACCAGGAAGCTTAGGGCTTGTTTCACTTGGCCCCAGTGAGTGCCTGGTTTACCATGGTAGTGGAACCTTTCAAAGTGCTGTGGGAAAACCGCTGGGCAGTGTGTTAACAGGTGAACTCAGCCTAATTTTAAGAGCTGAGACCACAGTTGGGTGTTTCCACTCTTCACCAACAGGGTGAACTTGAGGACATTATTAAACGCCTATGGGCTTTCTCATAGGATGGTGAGTATTGTGTTTCGAAAGTGAGATGTCCCTGGTGGCACTGTGTTGGAAGGTTACGGACCTTTCAGAGGTGAAGATGCATTGGAGGATGTGTCAGTCACTGAAGGCATGTCTTGAGGTCCCATAGCCTGGCCCCATTTCCTTTCCTGACTGCTAATGCAGGCTGTCCAGCGACTTTGTGTTCTTTTTTGCTATGCCCTCCTGACCATGACGGACTGTCCTTAAAGTACGAGCCAAGACAAACTCTTGCTTCCTAAAGTTGTTTTGGTCAGGAATTTTGTCATAGCAAGTTCGCTAACTCAGGAGAGCCTTCCGGAAGCAGTATGGATAACTTCTCAGGATGACGTCTCATACATTTATAACAGAGAAAAGAAGCCCTAAGTGTTACTGAGAAAACAGTGTAGTTCCCAGTTCTCTGCTGAGCTCTTGACACAGGTGAGAAAGGAAAAAGCCCTGCATATGGCTCATTTACCGTACAATTAAACCAACTGAACATGGACACATGGCCATAAAGAGGAATGCCTAGGGACGTTGACAATGACGGTCTTTGCAAAAGAAAGGGAGCAGTCATTAGGGTCCCGCTCCTGGCTGAACTCTAATTACAGCTCGGAGCTGGTCCACAGACTTGTTGCTAAAGGTTAGAGCAGTGGGTCACTGGGCACCGATCATGACTAAGGAGTGTAGTCACAAAGTCTCTTTGTGTAACCGTGCTGGCTACTGAGAACGAAACACCTCCCCTTTACTCTCAGGGTCCAGCCCTAGGAGCCTGCACAACTGCCTTCATCCTTCTGACCAAAACAACTGGTCACTTCATGCCCCATGGGATGCTGGCTGAGGACATTAAACACAGGTGTGTGGGGACAGAGGGCTAGAGTGAACCATTTCCCAATTAGCAGCCTGTTGGTTTTCTGAAACCCAATCGTATGGAATGAGCCAGACGCCCCTGTCTGGAGCTTTGTATTCAGCTCAGGATCCAACTCTCAGTGGAAAATTAAAAACAAAGTCATTATTATATATTAGATTTATTAAAAATGCAACTATTACCAAGAGCCCGTGGGCATGTGTGGAAAATGCTGTAATTAAATTAAATTAAATTAAATCCAGCAGTTAGAAGTAACATTTTCCACTAAGGAGAAGGAGGACAATGAAGGAAAAAAAAAAAAGCCCATCAGAGAATTCTAAACCAGAGAAGTGTAAGAAGTGGCCAGGATTCTTCTAGAAGGAAGATGTTATAACCGTTATTGTTATTATTATTGCTGCCCTGAGATAATGGAAAAGTAATATATAAATTTTGAGAAAACTTGGAACTTGCCAGGCATTGGAAATAATATTTACTTGGGAGAAGGTGAATCACATTAAAACAAGGGATGGAAGGACATCCATCATGGAGGGAGGCTTGTTTGGTGATTAACTGGGGTAATTATTCAAATAGTGGTGATCAGATCAGTGGGACCACAAAGTTTTCCTGTGTTGCCAAGGCTAGGGAAAGTACAGCTGTCTGCTGGGAGACTCATCCCTCCTGCATTATTGCTGGGCCACAGAAATCTGATGGGTGCTGGGGAATAAATAGACCCATCTTCATAAAAGGGGGCGTTGCTTGTTTTCATGCACATGCCACGAGACCACAGAGAAGAGTGGGCACACACTTGGTAGGATGGCCTCTGTTACTGAAGAGCAGTTGAGTGTTTCCCTAAGGCCTATGAGCATGTCCCTGAATCCCCTAGGAGGCAGAAGGTTCCTTTACTTAGCTGGGTTGCTGGATTGGAATCCGTGTCGCCTGATTTGTTGGCTGCTTCTATGACATCAGTATTGGCTACACCGATGCTGCTGTTTCAGAAATCCAGACAGTCCTATGGTATTTTTAACTGATGAAATGGCCCAGACTGTTAGGGGTGAAGTCAGAGCACAGCCAGTACCTTGGGGGGGGGTGCGGTGACAGTTCCCTGAAATACATGGTCGGCGGGAATCCCCTGCATGTGACAACAAAGCCATCATTCTTCTGATGTTGGAGGTTATGGATGCTGATGCCCAGAAATATCCAATCAGGGTTTGTGTGTGCATAGAGGTCAGAGGTTAACAACTGGTGGCCTCTTCCGCTCCTTCCTCCTTAATTTTTGAAGCAGGGTCTTCTCACCAAGCCTGAAGCTCACCTATCCTGTTACACTGGCTGGTCAGAGAGCTCCAGGGGACTTGCTGTCTCTGCCCACTTCTACTGCTGGAATTGCAGGTGTTTGCTGCTGTACCTGGTTTTTTATTATGTGGGTTCTGGAGATCCAGTATATGTCATCATGCTTGTGTAGGGAGCACTACGTCATCTTCATCTGAACGTCTCCTTGGTCCTTCTGTTGTCTCAGGATCATTTCTTTTGATCTGTATCAGGAAAAGCTGATATTCAGAATGCTATCAAGAAAGGATGACTGCTGCTAAGTGGCTTGGTAAGGGTTTGGTTGAACTTCCTGACTAAATTGACTACCAGTCATATTTGGTTGATTCCTAATTGGCCAAAGTAGTCAAAAACGAATGACACGTTCAAGTGGAAGGCACACATATGCCTTTGTGTATGTGTGTGCATATGCATGTGTGTGTGTGTGCACATGTGTGTGTGCGAGTGTGTATGTGTGTGCACATGCGTGTGTGTGTGTGTGTGTGTGTGTGTGTGTGTGTGTGTGTGTGTGTGATAACACTGGCTTATCACAGAGCTACTGAGGGATTTTGATGGAAAATTCAGAGCCCCAGAAAGGCACAGAGAGGCACTGCCCAGGGTGGCACTCTTGGGGCATGTTGATGAGTTTGCTCTGCTGGGTGGGGGGCCTGTGGGGATTCAGGTGGTTAACTAAAATGAACAGTATTAATATAATTCTGCAACTCTGGAGGGAAGGGGAGGTGAGGGACTCTGCCATCCGTGCCAACTGACTACCAAATGAGGCTGTGCAGTGGAGCTCAGTCTGTCTCTAGCTATGAATACAGACTTTGCATTTACACAGAGGAATTTGCTTGTCCTAGGTAGCCCCCTGGGGAATGGTCAGAGGAATCAAGACTTTATTTAATATTATATAATTAAAGAAATTCACTTTCTGGTTTAAACACGCACAAAACTCAACTTCTTAAATAAGAGTTTATTCTTGGGCAAGTTTTCAACAAGAGTCACTGACAGGGTGAAGTGGCCTTACCTTGATGCAGGTCACAGTTGGATTTTAGGTGATTTTTTTTTTTCTTAAATCCCCACAAGGTGACAGGAGCCAAGTGTTGGATTGGGAGAGGACCAGGTACTTCATCCTTATTGCAAACTCACTTGAAAAGCCAACCACACCAATGCCACAGTGTGAGAAGATCTGGTGGTACTAATTGAGAAAAAAAAAAAAAAAAACCCTAAAACCATCAGTTGAAATAGGAAAATTTCAACCTGCTCTCAGAAGTGTGATAAGTCTGTTTCTAGAAAAAGTAAGAAGGAAAAGAATACTGGGAGGAACTCAGCACCTTAACTTAAAAATATTTTCCATATCCATTTGTTTTGTGTGTGCATGCACATGCATGTTCATGCATGGTGCTCACGTAGTGGTCGGGTGTGTGTGTGTGTGTCTTTCATCTCCTTCCCTCTTTCTCTCCTCCCTTTCTTTCTTCCTGCTTTCCCCTCTCTGTCTCCTTCTCTCCTTCCCTCCCTGTCTCTCTGTCTCCCTCCATCTCTCTCCTCCTTCCCCTTTCTTTATTCTGCCTCCTTCTCCCTCCCTCTGTCCCTCCCTCCCTTCCTCCATCCCTCCTTTCCCTTCCTCCCTCCCTCCTTTCCCTCCCCCTCCTTCCCTCCCTCCCCCTCCTTCCCTCCCTCCCTCCCTCCCTCTCTCCCTCCCTCCCTCCCTGCCTTCCTATTGTTCTGGCATCTTGCTGGCAGCTACTTAAGACAACATGTTGCTGTTGCACAGTTTCAGTGAGTCAGAAGTCGGTGCTCACCCTGCGGTTGGTACCTGTGCTCTGGTGGTCTTACCAGGCCAAGGATGACTTATTGACAGGGCTTTTGCCTTGCTGAAGTCTCTGGTGGGGGCGAATGGGGTTTCAAGCTCATCCAGGCCCCATTCAGTTCCTTGCAGATGTAGCACTAGCCCCCCCTTCCCCCATTTCTTCTCTGATTGCCTTGGGGCCAGCCTGATCCCAGAGGTTTGCCTGCATTTCCCTTCAAGCCTTCCATATGGACCCCTCTGAGGCCTTCTGATTGTCAAATCTATTTGATCTGCTCTTTGGCTGAGGCTTTCTTGCTCCAGCTGAAGGAATTATTTTGATTTTAATGGTTCAGACAAGTAGATTGGACCCTCTCCCAATAACTCAGGATAACAATGTATTACTCATGGGATAAAGGGGTGAAGAGTTTCATGGCCCTTGAATACCTAGAGTTATTGCATGAGTCTTAAAATTATAAAAATGTAGAGGTAGATGCCATATTAGAATCCAAGAAAGTTCACTTTCTTCATTTGCAGACGGGGGGGGGACAAGTGGAGCTGTGGCAGATGGCGCTGTGGACTCTCACAGGAGGTCAGTGGCAGTTCTTGCTTTCTGGTCCTTCTTCATGGCAACAGTACTCAGAATTGGTAGCAGATTGTGCTCTGGATATGGCAAAGAAGAAATAAATGAAAAGTCCTAGCAATTGACAAGTCAGATTAAAAAAAAAAACTAATTCTATATCTACTCCTAGGAAGCATTTATAACACAATTTCTGACAGTTACTTGTCCAAGGACTTTTAAAAAACAAATATTGTTCTAAATGGCAGATGTCTGGGTTGGGGTTTCTGTTGCTGTGATAAAACACTATGACAAAAAGCAACGTGGGGAGGGCAGGATTTAGTTCACCTTTCAACTCTTGCATGTCACACTCCATCACTGAGTGTGGCTCAAGTCAGGGCTGTGACTCAAGGCAGGAACCTGGAGGCAGAAGCCAAAGCAGAGGCCATGGGGAACAGGGCTTACTGGCTTGCTCCTCATGGCTTGCCCAGCCTGCTTTTCTATAGCACCCAGAGAGGGCACTGGATCCCCTGGAGCTGGAGTTACATGAAGTTTTGAGCCACCTGACATGGAAGCTGAGAACTGAACCTGGGTCCTTTGCAACAGTATACGATCTTAGCCACTGAGCCATCTTTCAAGCCCCACATCTTACTATTTTCACTATAGAGGTATTTTATATCATTGGTTAAGTTTATCCCTAGCTATGGTGAGCAGAACCTCTCTTGATTTCTTTTCTGACTAGTTCATTACTGATGTGTAGATAAGCTATTGATTTTCATGTGATTTTGTGGCCTGCCACTTTGTGAAAGTGCTCATCAGACCCAAGTGTTTCCTGGAGAGTTAGGGTCCCGTGTGGGATTATATCTGCCAACAGGGATAACCTGACCTCTTCTTTTCCTATTGTACTTTCATTATTTGTTTTAAAAAATCCCATTTATTTCTTTTTCTTAATGTAAGTGCTATTGTTTCTGAGGTCATCAAATCTGGGGAAAATGAGGAAAAAAGAATGAAAGAAAAAAAATGAAACAAAGTATAAAACAATCAGTTCTATGGAGGCTTCTCAGGGACATTTCAGTTTTTTTCCGCCTAGGGGTCTCAAGTCTCAGCCAACGCAGAAGACCAATCAGTGGACTTTATAAATATCAATGGAAGCTAGAAAGTCTGTTGTATGTATGTATGCATGTATGTATGCATGTATGAATGTGTGTGTATGTATGTATATGTGTTTGTGTGTGTAGTGAGTATGTATGTATGTATGTATGTATGTATGTATGTATGTATGTATGTAATCTATCCTCTCTCTCTCTCTCTCTCTCTCTCTCTCTCTCTCTCTCTCTCTCTCTCTCTCTTGTTTTTCGAGACAGGGTTTCTCTGAGTAGCCTTGCCTGTCCTGAACTTGCCTTGTAAGCAGGCTGGCCTCGAACTCACAGTGATCTACCTGCCTCTGTCTCCCTGAGTACTGAGATTACAGATGTGCACCATTGTGCTTGGTTTTCTATGTATCTCTTATATTTGTATGCATATATCTATCATCTATGTATCTATTATGCATGTATGTACCTATATATATATCTATCATATATATTTTATCTATATATATGTCTCTGTATATCTATCACCTATTTTCTATGTATATAGTATTTATGTATGTATGTATGTATATATTTATGTATCTATCATCTATCTATCTATCCATCATCATCTATATATATCTGTCTTTCTGTCTTATGTAATATGTGACAGTGTGGTGCCCTGAAAGGTATGATACTGAAGGTAAGAATCTCGAAGAATCTTGCTTTAACATGAGGTCATGGGGCACCAGGGTATAAGAGGGGGCGACCCTCCCCATCACTACCTGCTGCCACAACAGCATGAGAAGGAAAGCCAGGAGGAGAATGGCAGTCATTTACATCAGAAGTTTTTAGACTTAAAAAGGGACATGGGGAAGTTTTTGAGTTACTATCTTGTGGGGAGACAAAGTGTCTGGTAAGAGGAGAATTCCATCCAGAGGGTGTAGACGTATCCTTTGCTTCCATGACATCAAACAAAGGGATTTCCCCAGTCGCCTGTAAAGACTTGGTATACCTGCTGGGTGAGGAGTCCCTAGGCACTGGGTTTGCTGGTCTCCCTGCATCTGAGAAAGGGAGAGGAATGAGAGGGAAACTCCAGGGCTCAAACAACAGAGGTCAGAATCTCCAAGGCCTGTAAGACACCGGCTCGCTGGAGGATCAGTGAGTCTCTACTGAGTCGTATATAACCTGAAGTGGTGGCTACACTCCAACCTGTAGTTGGTGCTTCTGCCTATAAGGCAGAAGCCTTCTGCCTCCATCATCAAGAGGTCACAAGATGGGACATAGGTGATGGAGTTAAAAAGGACATAGAGGCATAAGCAGAGCAGGATTTCTTTATTTGTTTTTGATTTTTCAAGATGGGGTTTCTCTGTGTAGCCTTGGCTGTCCTGGACTTACTTTGTAGACCAGGCTGGCCTCAAACTCACAGTTATCTGTCTGCCTCAGCCTCCTCAAGTACTGGGATTACAGGTGTGCACTACCATGCCTGCCTTACAGCAGGACTTCTTACATCAGCCAGACAACTTAGTGTTGAGTAGGACACTAAGGTATAATCCCGGCCCTGTGCTTATGAGCCTCACCAAGGTCTGCTTTGGACACTGGCCACACACCTTGCCTTTGTGGACAGTTACAATTGGCTGGAAAAAGAATGACAGTAACTCCAGTTACATGAAGAAATGGTTATTGTCCATCAATATCTTCAACCCCTCCTTCTCGTTCCTAACCCTAAAGTATCAGAAGCCAAGGAGAAGGAAAAGGGTAATGAAAATGTGCTTTTATTTTTGTTCCCTTGAGCCATAGATCTCATGAGCACAGAGAGCAAAAACAAGAGCATGAGAGATGAGTTTTGAATCTGGGCTGAGCCTGGGGTTATAAAAGGGTGAGTCTGAGTTGTAGTAACTGGAACTGTGGAAGTTGGGGTATTTGCCTGGGGTGTGAAAGAGTTTACTACTGGGCAGAGAGGAAGGTCTAACAGAGTGTGAATGAAAACAATAATTTTTAAAAGTTTGTTTCTCATTGATTTGAAATTCTAATTCCCTGACACAGTGGTAAATGCAAACCAGAGTGACTGGGCCTGGAATGGTGGCGCGTACACATACTTTTGCTTCCTTACGCAATGCCTTGTTTTTCCTAGGCTTAATAAAATTGTGTTAATGTTGGGTTGCTTGAGTTTCTATTTGCATCTTACCAAAGCAACCACAACCATTTCCAAAAATGTCCAAAAATCTCTTTCTTGTCTACTGGAGGACCTTTCTGGGGGAGTCTCTGTTGAGTCTCCCCAACTAGCTCTAACTTGGTTTGTTCTCTGGACTATTACACAGCTGTCACCTTTTGTTTGCTTCAAAGTATTTTGTTTCTGGAAACTTCCTTTTGTGGTGAATTTCCCATTTCTAGGTTCTAGATCTTAGATCATTCCCCAGGCTACGTTACTATCTTGTTTTGGTGAGGGCACATTCCATACAACCTTTGGGAAAATATTGCAAATGGGATGCTTATTTTCAGGAGCATGAATTTAAAAGCTGTGTTTGGTTTACCTCTATTTCATTTGCAAAATGAACGGCTACTTAGTTTTCAGTACTTACTTTTTCTTCAGGTAGTTCCTAACTGTGTTGACTGACCTTGGCCTATAGGAATGCAGTAAATATAAAAGAAACCCCATTGGGGTGCACCATTTCATGCTGCTTTATGGGCCCCCCCAAAACCCCACAGGAGAGTTTAGTTTGCTGGTTAATGAGAGACCATGTATTGTATAGACAAGTGGTAATAACTCAAAGCCACACCCTTTTCACCCCGGACTAACTAGTTTTCTGTAACACATGTGAGGTCATCCTATGCCACTGAGTCCAAGCTTTACTCAACTATAAAGATTTGCTAAAACAGATCAGGTTAGCAGAACCACTCAGCTGATCTGTAGAATGTAGAGAAATTACGTTTTTTAAAACCCACCAAGCTTTATGATGACTTATTTTCTAGTAAAAGCCACCTAAGACTCTGTCCTGTCAGTTGATAGTTTAGTTGGGTAGAGAATTCTGACTATGCAATCACTTTTTCTTTAGAAGCTTCGAGGCATCATTCCATTATCTAGTCACCCATGCAACTAATGGGAGTCTTAACTCATAGGAATCTTGAGTTTTTGTATGTACTTTCTCCTCTTTGAAAGCCATAAGGACCCCTTTTAGTCTTTGGCATTTTGAAATTTCACAAAGATGTGCCTATGTTTGGTGAACTTGTCCTCTATTGTGGAGAATACCTGCTAAAAATGTCATTTTGAGCCTGAACTGATTTTCTTGTTATTTGGAGCCCTCTTGTCTTTCTTCTTTGGTGATTATGAGTTGCTTTCTACCCATCTTTTTTCTGTGTCCTCTCTGAATTTATCTCTGTTTTGATAGCAAACCCCTCTGGTGAAATCTCAAGTTTTCCAAATGCCCCTTTTCTCTCCTTTCCACAGCTCTGAACTTTGAATCTATTTCCTCTAGCTTCTTTTGAAAAATAATTTATTTTTATTTATATGAGAGTTTTACATGCATTTATGTATGCGTACCACATGTGTGCCTGGTGCCCATGCAGACCAAAAGTGGGCATTCGCTCCTGGAGTCATGCATAGTGGGTGCTGAGCCTGTGTCCTCTGAAAGAGCAGTAAGTGTTCCTAACTGCTTAGCCATTGCTCCAGCCATGAGCTTCTTTTCCCACCTTGTCACTGAACTTACTACCTCAGCTACCTAGGTCACCTTCTGAGAACCCTTTCCCAGAATCCTCCACTTTTTTTCTCAGTTTAAAGGGCACAGCTCTCATCTCAGAGGGGCAGTGCTTTTTCTTCCTCTGAGAATAGTAGCTATTGTTTTTGGACTTTTACTTTCCTGTGGAGTTTCTACTTCCTTCATATTATTCACCTTGGTTGACTCATCTTGACTTGGCTATTGACCAGATTGAGGCTGTGGAATTTGTGCCTTGAAGCTGGGAGCGATCTCAAATATGCGTGATCACTAAACATTGTAAGCAATCTTTACTAGTGGGAAGGACTTGTATCTGATAAGGAAACAGAATAATCCAAATACAAGCTTGAGTTGGCCCATTTAAGTGCAATATGAAAGATGCAGGATTTAGAAGTTTGAGATATAAAAGTGACCTGGAAATTTCAGCCATAGTTGATTTAATCGATGGGAAGTTTATTGAGTTTCCTTTCATGTACCCAGAGTGCTTCAGATATACTGAGAATGTAATTCCTACAGTGTCATTAACAGACATAGAATGGTGAGGATGCAGGAGGTGACCGTCCTTATTATGTTTTGCGAAGCTGTACTACAGCAATCCTAGTGAGAGCGATAATTTGATGAACGCTCTCATTATGCTATGTTAATGCATTTTGAGTTTATTAACTCATTTAATCCAAATTTGATGATGAGAAAGAGAAGAAAGTATGAATTCCTGTCTAAGGTGACATTATTTGTTCAAAGTCGTGCCGACTCTGACGAGGAGTATTCAGACTTAACGTAAGCGGCCTGGCTTCAGAGTCTGATCCCTTGACCCATTTCTCTAATTGACCTGTTCAGGCATACAGAAGAGGTTGTGACAAAAAGAGAGAATTTTCAGGCTGGTGAAAGGCACAAAACCCAAACCAGACAGGGCTTGCCTGAAGGTGACCATGAATATAAGATGCACTGGAAATTGAAAAGTGCCTTTAAATATCTGAGAAGCCTTTACACTAATGAGGGGGTAGACGTGTTCTCTCTGACCCTGATAATAGTAGAATTCAGATTGATGACAGGTAGGTACTGTGAGAGAGAAGTTAGTGAGATCTGAAGACAACTCTTTAATGATGAGGTTTTCAAATATTGTGTAGTTTACTCTAGAGATGAGTTTCTGACACCAGAGCAACAGGGGAGAGGGCGGGCATGCTGCCGGGAGATCCGAACTTGTTCTTGATCCTGAGTGAGAACGTCTGTCGGAAGGAGTCATTTTATTTTGCCATCTCCCAGCAACTGGGAACAGTTTGACATGTTTCTGTCTCCAAAGGGAAACATCCAGTGTTGAGTGTGCAGATAGAAACTGAGCATGAAAACGCTGTAGTCGAGGGACTGGGGTCTTGCTTGATGGCAAGACCTCAAGCTCTCACTGCTAGTCTGAAACACAGCAGGACCTAAAACGTGGTCCTTCTAGATTCGAAGTTGAGTTTACATTGCAGCACACACATTACCATCCACTCCTAATGACGGATCTGCCTTGTCTCCTGTTTTTACTCAGTGCAGGCACATCCCAGCTCCCACCATCTTTGCTAAGGGCACAGGACGCTGACCAGTTTTCCTGGCAGCACATAGTCTTTTGTTGCTCTTAGCTCTTCCCTGATGTAGTGGGACAATTCCCATTTCTTACTTGCAATCATCTGAAGTTAGAACTCTGAAGAATAAAACCCAATGACCATAGTTAGCAGTGTTTGTAGTCATTGCTTAAATGCTTGCTTTGAGACCAAGGTCAAGGTCTGGTACCCATGTGCCTGTAGCTTTCTTTCAGGTGTCCACTCTCAGGAGATGGCCAGGCATGCATGGAGATGGCCAGGCATGCATTGTGTAGCTGGCTGAAGACATTGCTCCTACCTAACAAAACTGTGGCTAGGCGAGCAGGTCGTAGGGGCCCAGAGCTAAGCAGTAGCTTCTTTATGGTCTGTCCTGTGCTGACATCCCAGTGCCCTACACATGCACTGTGACCTCCACATGTACAATTAGAGGTCAGCACACTCAAACTCCTTCTGCTTCTAGCTGGATAGATGGTTTGTCTTTTATTTAATATGTGGAGGGTATGTGAAGTGAGTTATTTTTTGATGAGTAGTTTTAAAAAGTACTCTTATACCAAGAGCTATTTTGCTTTTAAAAACATTTATTTGTTTTTATTTAGTGTATGTGAAAGAGGGAGAGAGTTCACGCACACATGTTTATGATATATATATATATATATATATATATATATATATATATATATATATGGAGTCAGACTCCTTAGCCTGGCAATCATCAATCAATCAGCATTTAGCCTAATGTAGGAAAAGTGTTCACGTGGTAGAACACTATAAAACCGCTAGAGGGCAGGAGAGTCTAAAGAATGAAAAAAGAAAACCCCACAAAAAACAAAAAAACAAAAAACCCACCCCACAATGTCAAACTCCCAACCTGACCAGTCAGGAAAACAAATTGCTCTTTGTTCACTTAGAGGCCAGGCCATCAGAATGATCTACAAACACAGGCAACCATCTAGAACAATAGAAGTGTGTTGTGGGTGAAGTGGTCTGGGGCAGTCAGACTGTGCCTAGGAAGGCAGTGGACTTCTGAGCCCAAGATTTACAAGCTGTGATCTTTGGCAAGCTCCTTCAAGTCTCTGAATCGAGGTTTTCTGTTTGTAAAAGTGGGTTCATCACCTAAGCGTACTGGAGGCTTCAACAGCATAGCAGCTGCCTCATGCCCTTCCAGCTGTGCTGCCTGCTTCGCTCTGATGTCCAATGCCACCTCTCCCTCACTTCCCACAGAGATTCCTCTTTGTGGATGTGGGAACCCCTTCTCTGCTCCCCCTATTCTGTCATGTTTTGGACAGCCCCCGATTGCTGTGTTGTAACTCTTAGCTTCCCAGTTTATTGCCCACTCTGGAAGAGCGCTTTCAGAGCCCAGCTGCTGTACATCCCTAGGAGTCAGGCAGAGGAGGTATTTAAGCATATCCTTCCTTTGTATGTACAGGCTTTTGTTTGTTTTGTTTGTTTGCTTTTGGAGACAGGGTTTCTTTGTGTGTAACCTTGCCTGTTCTGGAACTCACTCTATATAGACCAGGCTGGCCTTGAACTCACAGTGATCAGCCTGCCTCCGGCTCCCGAGTGCTGGGATTAAATGTGTGCACTACCACGCCTTGCTGGTGTGTATAGGTTTTTAAGCCAAGCATGAGTATAGACACGAGGGAGGACAAGATCCCTGTTTACATGAGTTTACAGGTTAAGTCATGCTTTGGTTAAACTTGGTAGCATGAGCTGCATGTGACAGTATGGCTCTGTAGACCCAGCTACTGGCTTGAACTCAGGAGTTCTAAGCCAGCTGGACATCAGAACCCATCTTAACTGGGAAACTGCCACCTACTCCCCAGTTCATGATGGGGGTCAATATACACAACAGTCATCTGACAAACAGTAATACTTGCAGAAATAAGCAGATGGTACATGGTGTAAAGAGGGAAATAGACAATATACCTTATGGGGATAGAAAGATGGCTCAGCGGTTAAGAGCACTGACTATTCTTCTAAAGGACCTGGGCTCAGTTCCCAGTACCCCCACGCCTGCTCACAACTCTCTATCTATAACTTTAGCTGTAGGGGATCTGATACCTCTTCTGGTCTCCTCAGGCAGCAGGCTTGCATGTGGTTCATAGACAGACACACAGACAGTTGGTCAAAGGTGGAGGATAGTAGCTGGCTTGCCAGGGCACTCAGGGATACAGTGGTCTTCACTGGCGTTATGCTGTGTGTGTGTGTGTGTGTGTGTGTGTGTGTGTGTGTGTGTGTGTGTTGGAGATTCTTTGTCATTTATTAATATCCCATAGTGAGGGTAAACTATAGAATAGGGGCCTGACAGTCCCAGGAATGGTGGCCATGCTTTTGGTCTTGGGCATTTGCCAGTTGTCCCTGAACTCTAGTCGGGTGGCAGCTTCCCCAGTTTGAGGATGAGAATAGAGTCACGGAGAGCCCCAGCCCTTCTTGCTACTGAGGTCTAAGGATGCTGTCCTCATATCCACACTTTTGTTAAAAACCTCTCATGAGCTGGGAGTGATGGAGTGCACTTTTGTAACATCAGGACTTGGGAGGCTGAGGCTGAAGGGTCAAGGGTTCAAGACTAGCCTGAGTTACACAGCAGGACCCTGTTTCAAAAAATCAGGAACAAACATGACAAACCCCAAACTTTATTGTGAATGTGTAACCCCTTAGTTTATCAGGGGGTAGAAGAGTCTGTGAGACTGCTTACTGCTTTCCTGGTGACTGTGGGGTCACAAGGGACAGAGCCAGGAGAGCAGCAGGCTGCAGTCACCGTCAGCATTCAGCAACACAGGGAATCAGCTGGCTGACAGAAGTAACCATTGTCCTTGCTCACTGTGTGTCTGAGACTCTGCAAGTGTCTTTACTTAGAATGGAGTGAGTTCAGAGGTTTGTGAGGGTCAAGTTCAACCTCAGAGCATTTGTCACACAGTCCTTTGTGGGGATCACATGCCCTTTTGATGCTCACTGGCTTTCTTAGCATGAAAGAAGCCACTGTAGGCTCCCTGATTTGAGTGTGGAACTCACCTCCGTGAGAGCTTGGAGGCCGAGGTTCTTACATGATTGCGAGCTGTCTGATAGTTGCTGGTAGTTATTCGAGGTTATTGAAAAGAGATAGAGGAGGCATTTTCCTAAGCATAACCCACCATGGCTGTGCCTTGGGACCTTAGAGGTAGAAAGTCAAGCTCAGACTAAAACTGTAGTTTATGTTAAAGTCAATCCTTAAATGGTCATGCAGTATCTACTATGTTGTTTCACTAAGTAGGTGCCAGTGGAGACCTGAACTTCAATTAAACTCTTAAAGAACTATTTTCTCCAAGAATGAATACATACATAATTAGGTCTATGCTCCATGAGCGCTATCTATAAATGTAATAGGCCATTGGGAAGTAGTTTTACTACTTAACCCATGTATTTTCATATATATATATATATATATATATATATATATATATATATATATTTGTTGTTAAATTTCATAGGTGTTAAGCATAGATATGGGCTTTTACAGTAGTCAGGTTAAAGGAACCATGTTCCAAAGCTGGAAATAATAGTAACACAAAAGGTATGAAAAACCATGAAGAACAGAGAGACAAAAACAGACCTGAGAGACAGGCAGGACAAGAATACTGGACAGACATGGAGGAAGACTGCCACATTTTATAAAAGTTAAAAGACAAACTTTATTATCTTTTTTATAACAGGTTTTTAGCAAATTGATCAGGGAGGACTGCATCTCTGTTGTCTGCCCATCCCCTCTCCCCATATCCATGGTTCCCATTGCTGTGTGCGCCTCAGCACAGTGATGACTTCTGCAATGTTCTTAGCCATTTCAAAAAATTTAATATTTTAGACTCCTTTAAGAAGAAGTGCTGGTCTTGAGTTTTGTAGCTCTTTGGTCTAGTCTCAATCTTGGTATAAGAATACTTTTTTTTTTTTTTTAAAAAAAAGAATTGTTGTCTGAAGGCCAGAGTGATGGCTCACTTGCCTTATAAACATGAGGGCTGGTGTTTGATCTTCTATAACTCATGAAGAAAAAAAGCCAGGTGTGGTTGCATGTGCTGGTAATCCCAGCTCTTGTGAGGCAGGGGCGGGCGGATCCCTCAGGCTTCATGGTGTGACAGACTGGGCTACTGGAATGATTTCCAAGCTAGTGAGAGACACTGTTTCAAAGTATAAAATATACAGGCAAACAGGATCTGAGGAATAATGCCTAAGGTTGTCCTTTGACTGCTGCTACATTCATACCACACATATGCATCTGTACACACTCATACACACACATACTCACACACACACATTCACACACACGCACAAACACGTGTGCATGTGCACACCCCTCTCCTGTGAAAAAGAGGCATGCTTATCTGAGGTGACCAGTTTAGGTTTGCATGTCTAGAGGCGATTTTCCAGAACCCCACCTAGTCTTACTGTGCAGCCCAACTCCACCTCTCTTTTCCCCATTGGTTGGGGTTTGAAAAGGGCTTTGCAGGTGGCAGGACTCAAAAAAAAGTTATGCCCCCTTTTTCATCCTATAAAAACATGCCTTTAATTCATGCCTTTCTATCATCTCATACAGCTTTCTAAAATATGAGACTCACACATCAAGGCAGATGGCACTGGGTGGGAGATCCAGGCCTGGATCACTAACCAAGGCTCGCTCTGTGGAAGAATTAAGTTGGTCAGCTCTTAGCTCCAGGACTGGTGAAATAGGTAGTGTTGCAGCCTACTCCTTTGTGGGATCCAGGATGCCAGTATCTCGGCTTTGAAGTGGTTTTCCTCCTGTGATGTAAGTGCATTCCCTTGCTGGGCCTGAAGAGGTGTTTTTCATACTCTCTCCGCACCCCCACAGCCATCCACTATGCCAGCTTATGATCTGATCACCTCCCACCCTGCTTTCTAGACATTCTCCCCCCCTCCCCCCCATCCCCCAAAGCTCTCATTTCTGCATTGGTTAATTTGATGATGATTCAAAGCTATTCTGCTTGTAGGTGTGTGTATGTGTGTGCGCGTGCCTGTGTGCATTTGGGGAGCAGGTGCTGGCGTATAGTCAGCTGCCGTTAATGTTTGTGTGTGTATATCTACTTGTGTGAACACGTACATGTGTGTGTGTATGTGCATGCGCATGTGCATGTGGAGGCCAAGGTCAGCCTTGGGTGTCATTTCTCAGGAAAATATCCACCTTGCTTTCAGAGACAGTGTCTCTCACTACCTGGAGCTAGTCAGTAATTACACTACAGTGTCTGGCAAGCTAGCCACAGGGATGTGCTTGCCTCTGCCTCCCCAGCACAGGGACTTTACAGCCCAGCCATCACAGATGACATTTGAAAATGTGGATTCCATGAATCAAAACCGGGTCCTCATGGGTCCATATTGAGCACTTTGCTGAATGAGTTATCCTCTCAGCCCTATTCTTGACCCTTTCATTTTCCTTCCCCTCCTCCTCTTATTTCTTCTCTTCCATTCATTTTCTCTTTCCTTCCTCCCTCCCTCCTTCCCTCCCTCCCTTTCTTCATTCCTTTGTTACACGGTTTCCTACATGGCCTAGGCTGGCCTAGAACATATGGTTTCTGGCCTCAGTCTCTCAAATGCTGGGATTACAGGTGTTTATCATCAGACTCGGCTCTGAATTTACCTCCTCAATTTGGCTTGTAGGTAAGAGTGACTCTGCTAACACACATCTGTAACATATGGAATATGTAAATAGATATTATATTACCGAGTCACAATAGTACAGGGCTGGCTGTTTAATTTTCACTTTTACCTCACCCCTTTTCTGGATGATTGCTGAAGAAAAGAGTTATTTGGAACCATGGGCACATCCTCCCCAGCAGTCAAAGATTT
The DNA here is from genome assembly GCA_907169655.1 of Acomys percivali. Classification (NCBI taxonomy): domain Eukaryota; kingdom Metazoa; phylum Chordata; class Mammalia; order Rodentia; family Muridae; genus Acomys; species Acomys percivali. Next base: position 136,343,653 of record OU015747.1, read on the forward strand.
GAACTCTCTCTTTTGTCCATGAGCAAAGCCATGCAACCAGAGGGCTAGGTGCTTCTGAGCTGCTTGGGCCTCTTGTGTGGATCATCGCACTTGTCTCCAGTCTGCAATAAGGGGCACTGTCTGGACAATCACATGGCTTGTATATTGACTGTCGGAGAGTCTCTGGGAACATGATGCCCTGTTACCAGGACAACAGCATCAGTAGCACCACCACAGCCAAGTGAACAGAGACCATCCTCGAGTCTCAGACAGGCCTTTGTGTACTGTGCTCTGTTAGGATATAAATATCTCACTGGAGTAGTCGCAGAGGCTTGACATCTTTTCATCATTTGTACTTGCAATTTTGATCTTAAAGCAAGTGTGGCCTATCTTGGAATGAGTGCAATGGTATATTCTTTCATCAAAAATTCTTTGGCTGGGTTCGTATTTATGGCCTTAATTACTGCACTTGATCTATGAATGTGCTGTTGTTTTGTAGTTTATAAAATAGTTTGGGGTTTAATTAAAAATGGTTTGGGGTTTCAAGTTAATTTATATTTCTTCTATCAACTTTCAGTGTTTTGAATAAGAATGTCCCCCATAGACTCGGATGTTTGAATACTTGGTCTTCAGGTGGTGATGCTGTTTAGGGACATCTGGACATTGCCTTCTTGGAGAAAATACAGCACTGAGGGCAGACTGTTAAGAGCTTAAAGGCATGTAACATTTCACATTTGCTCTCTCTGCTTCCTGACTGTCGTTCAAAGTGTAAACACGTAGCTATTCCTGTGAGCACATGCTGCCTGCTGCCATGATCCCTTCCCTATCCCCCTGCACCTGTGAGCACAATACAGTTTTCTTCCTGTTAGTTGCATTGGGCATGATGCTTTATCACAGCAACAGGAAAGTAAGGAATGCACTCTCTACACTGGCCTGTCTAGGTCTCGTCACACTAGGAAGTGACTTCAGAAAAATTTAGGTTTTTGATCTTGGGCTTTGATGGCTTCTGGAGAGATAAGTCCAATGCTGACAATGACCTGGATATCTTGCTATGGTGAGCTGAGTGACTATGGGTTTGCGAAGGGTCTAAGGTGTTGACCTACGACCCAACATATCTTTCTACCTTTAATTTTGTTCCAAAGAAAGAATGCATGTGTGTGTGTGTGTGTGTGTGGTGTGTGGTGTGTGTATATGTATGTGTATATGTGTATGTATGTATGTGTGTATATGTGGTGTATGTCTGTGTATATCTGTGTGTATATGTGTATATGTGTGTGTATGCATGTATATGTGGGGTGTGTGTATATATGGTGTATGTATGTGTGTATATGTGGTGTGTGTTTGTATATTTTATGTGTGTGC
>OU015747.1:136354742-136367939 GCA_907169655.1 Acomys percivali
TCCTTGTAGACTCAGTGCGGGAAGGTCACACTTAGGAGAGCCCACGGGAAATAAGTGTAACTTCTAATTTTGCTGTAAACCTAAAACCAATGGGAAAAACGAGGTCAAAGGGAATTTGCTCTGATCCTGATGAGAAACGGACTTTTCTAAAGCTGCCAGCATTTGTATAGCTGATGGCTAAGCATAGTTCAGAAGGTTTAGAGCATCAGGGAGGAAGGGAGGGAGGGAAGGAGGGAGGGAGAGACAGAGACAGAGAGACCCAGAGACAGACAACTACAGAGGCAGAGAGAAGGGGCTCATCTAGAGATTTCCAACCCTTGCTGCGCACTCCCCGGACTGCTTTGAGTCCTCTTCCCTCCATCAGCTCTTTTCATCTCAGTTTTCACCCCTCATGGACTTGGCCCAACTCTCATCCTTTCTTCTGGTGGCTCAGCATTCACAAGGTAGCCACCAGATGTGAGAAGCTGACAAACAACCTGTCACTGATTGTCCTTATGAGTTACACACTCAGGCCTTGGTGGTGACACTGGAGCTTTGCTCTGAAAGCCTGGCTTTAGACGCCACTGAGTGGTGCGCAGGAGATGAGCGTGGGAGTGAACTCTGGGCTCTAATTTGTTCTTTAAGTTTATCTAATGGTTCGCAAGGGTGGACCTCTCTATCCGAGTGCACGTGATTTGCTCTCCTAGGAAACTGTGCTCAGCGGATAATTCTTTGGAGACTGCTCAGGAGTAGATCAAGAGGCATGAATGCATTTACAAATGGAGCATCCTCTGTGTCTGGTCAAAGGCTGAGGAAGGCAGTCCCACTGTGGCGGTGCAACGTGTCTATCTGTTCAGGCTGCACAAACACACACCGAGTGAGTTTCAAAGCCCTCACAGGGCATTTCTCAGGACTTTAGGTACATTTTCCCATGTTGCAAAGGCACAGAAGAGAAATCCTTTTTGTTTTGCTTGCCCAAGGGTAGAAATTTAGGGGCAAAAGGTCATCTATTCTTATCCCACAAAAGAATATATATTTATCAGTTGTCAAGTAAAAGAGCTTTAGAGTGTACAAATAAGGGGACTGCTAAGAGTTTGTCAGCAGTACCCACCCCAGCCTGAGGCTCTGTGGAAGAAAATGTCATTTTAAGGGGTTTCTTCTGCTAAAACACCTCTTAATTCCAGTGAACACACACACACACAATCCAAAACTATCATGCTATTTTTTTTTTATTTAACAGAATTTTGAGAGAGAGAATAAATATATGAACAAATGAGACAGTTTTTCCATTTCCTGTTCCCCACATCTGGGAAGGGGAGATCTTTGATTCTTTAATCTGGGTGGTAGTGGTTTGGCCTTTTATCCCTCTGTTTTTTGGAGACAGGATTTCCCTGTGTAGCCTTGACTGTCCTGGACTCGCTTTGTAGACCAGGCTGGCCTGGAACTCACAGCGATCCACCTGCCTCTGCCTCCCGAGTGCTGGGATTAAAGGTGTGCACCACCATGCCTGGCTGGTTTGGCCTTTTTGATTCAGGCCCAGATAAATCTCACAATGGGCCTGTGTACTGGTGAGCTACCTGAGAGCCTGCAGGTCCTCGAGTAGTACCAGGGCGATAGATGTTGGCTGAGCAATGAGCTATGACCATCAGCTCAAGTGGGTACTAATGAGAGCTGGCATGTGACCACAACATCCCTGAATTTCCTTTTCCTGTCACCCATGGACATGACAGTTCAGGTTAAGGCATCTGGGAATCCCTGGAGACCAGTGTGACATAAGGCAGAAGGCTGCCCTATGCCTGCCAACTGGTTTGTATCCCCTCAAGGGGGAGAAACTTTCTCTTGTAGCCTGGAGAAGCAGTGGGAATGTCCCAAGATTTTATGGATCAGTTTTCACTTTTCCAGATGCAGAAAGAGGGGCCATAACAGTCTTGAGAACACGTTGAGAATATCCTCCAGGAGGGAGGGAGGGAGAGAGGGAGAGAGGGAGGGAGGGAGGGAGGGAGGGAGGGAGGGGTAATTCACCAGAGATAAGCTGTGTGCTTGCTCCAGCATCGGCTCCTTCATCTCTCCATGGGGGTGTTGAGTGATGCCACAGGCAGCTGGAAGGACTCATTTATTTGACCTAATTATTCCCCATGTAGACCTGACTCATCCTAACGGGCTCTTCTTCAAAGGAAACGAGAGCCAGATTGCCTCCTTGGCAGCAATGAAAAACAAATGTTATCCACGGAATGGTTGTTAGATTGAAAAAAGATGCAACCTGCCTTTGGGCCCAGCCAATAGTTAATGATGTTACCAAGAATAGAGGACTGGAAAGAGAGTAGTGTCAGGTTCTGACATTCTAGCTTTCTAAAAATGGTCTTAATAAAATTAACTTGCCCTTGGATGCCATGGACAAAAAGCAACCCAGAGCCCAGGGAAGAATGGGAGCCTGGGGGTGTTTTTGTTGTTTTCATTAATGATCCACTAAATCCTGATGGTACCACAGGGGACTTTCACACAGGGCCTTATTATTTCTTAGTCTTCTTGGATGCACTATTGAAGAATTAAGAGTCTCTCCCCCTCCATCCCGCCTCCCATCCCTCAGGAGATGGGGGAATGGAGACAGAACTGAAATGGCTCTCCCTTTACCACTAAGCAAATCAAACACAGAACAAGACAGCAGGCACATTCCTTCTGCGAAGCTTTAAAATGAACCAAGGACGTGTTTCTGAATGCTGTGAGTTCATCTGGGTACATCACGCAACCCATCCGTATTGAAACCTGGGTGAGGGTTGGGAAGAAACCTCAGCTATTAAGACAAACTTGATTCCTACAGCCCATGCAAATAACTTTGGACATGGAGGTACACACTTGTAATCTTAGCACTGAGGGGCTACCACCAGGCAGGCCCCTGGGCCTCACTGGCCAGCCAGCTTCCTACATCATGAGCTCTAGGCTAATGAGAGGCCCTGCTTTGAAAAACCATGGTGGATGGCTTCCAAGGAAGGACACCCAAGGGTGACATCTGCTTTGTGTGTGTGCATACATTTGTACTTGCATCCACTCGCATATGAACACACAGGCTCACCAAGGAAAATAAATGTCGGGAAGTAATCATGCGCGTCTGCCTGGCTCCCACCGTCTTGGTTTAGAGTTGATGCTGTGAATGTCACAGCTCTAAGACTGTGGGAAAGATGTGTATACAGGTGAGTGACATTTTTTTCCATTGTAATTTTGTGCCATGTATAGGCGACTTCAAAAGTCTGAGATGGCTAGAATCTTAAGGGACGCCATGTTTGATCTTAGGCGAGGTTCTGTCATGGAGATGAAGAGGGGAAAAAAAAATCCCCTGATCACTTGTAAAAAATAACCTGCAGCTCAGTCAAACCTTTCAACACTATGGCTGCCCAGCCAGCATGCTGCTGCAAATTGCATCCTGGCACGCCCAACTGTGTTTACATCTCTTCCTTGGTGTTGGAGCCAGAGCCTGGGGTTCCTTTTGAAACAATTCTGAAAATACCTGGGGTTTGTGCTCCTCTGGGCTCTGCAATAACAAACCTGCTCTGTGGCGGCTCGACTGGTGTTTACCTAATTTGTGGGAGGACTTTTTTAATATCAAAAAGAAAACACGGCCGAGCATTCCACATAGGTAAGATGTGGTCTGTGGTGCTATGTTCTGGCGTGGAGAAAGGATGAAGAAAAGAAAAACAATTCAGTTTCTTTTTTTGGGCTAAAGTGAAGGGCAGGGTGGGGGTGGGCAAGCAAGAGAGAGAATTGAGCAAAGGATGGGGGTGGGGGGTGGTGGTGGTGGAGATGAAGGCTCAACAGATGTTGTTTTAAAGGGAGTCATGACTGAGCCCGTGTTTCTTTTGCAGTTAGCTCCAAAAATAGATGATAAGTAGTGAGAAGCAACTGGTTCCTGATGCTTATCTGAGGGTCAGTTAATACCACTTCCAACTGTTGGGGTGAGGAATGGGGCATACTATATATCCGACAGAAAAGGATCACTGCACCTCATGGCGCCTTGTATTAGATTTCATATGGTTGTTTTCTGGCCAAAGCTATTTAGCTAAGTAAAAGGAATGTACCCCAGGATAAGAGGGAGTGGTAGCTTACAGTGGTCATTTAAAATACATGTGGATGTGTGTGTGTGTGTGTGTGTCACACACTCACACACACACACACACACACACACACACACACACACACACACACACACTTGGAGGCTTCTCATTGTGTAGCTTAGGCTGCTATGAGCCCAGGCTGGTCCTGAACTTGCCATATGCCTGCCTCAGTCTCCCTATTGATGTGACCACAAGCATGTGCAACAATGCCCAGCAGAATACCATCTATTGCTATTAATTTTTTTTTGATAGGCTGGCCTTGAATTCCAAAAATGACTTTGAAATCCTGATCTTCCTGCCTCCACCTCCAGAGTGCTGGATTGTAGGTGGGCACCACCATGCATATCTTGGCATCTATCTGTCTATCTATCTATCTATCTATCTATCTATCTATCTATCTATCCATCCACCCACCCACCCACCCACCCATCCATTCATCCATCCATCTATCTATTTTATGTGTATAAGTATTTTGCCTGACTGTATGTCTGTGTACCACATTTGTGCAATGGTTAGATGAGGGCAGTAGATTCCATGGGATTAGAGTTATAGATGGTTGTGGGTTACCATGTGGATTTTGGGAATCCAACACAGGTCCTCTGGAAGAGTAGACCCATCTCTCCAGAGCCCTAGAATCTATTTTATTGGCTATTACAGAGCCATCAAGGAATGGAGAAGGAACAGCGACAGCAGGGGTGTATGTGGGGAGGGGGGAGGAATGCTTGAAAGAGCTATTAGGAGTGGACACATGATGTGAAGGAGGAAGTCAGAATTCTATCTTTCCTACAGATCTCAGGGTGAATGACTTTGGGGCCATAAAATTCCTAGAGCCTTCTATCCTGCCTCAGAAATTTAGAGGCTGTGTATATGTGTGCACAAGGAATAACCTCATTCGAAGTTGTGCTGGCAAACTATTTGTCAACTCAATTCTAATTCTTAGTTTCTTAAGAGTAGAATTTGCCAAAGACTCTCCCCAGGCTTTGGTGCTCTAAGAGGACAGAGGCATCAGGATTGGTGGAACAGAGCCAAGGGTGAGGACACGGCCACAGGAGACCCCAACGCTTACCAGATGTGTTGATGTGACTTCTCTTCCAGATGTGTCTAGCTCAGCGCCGTCCCTCTTTAGGATGGAGGTAGTGCTGCAGGCCTTAAAGTCAGAATGCTCGGGTCAGCAAGCTGCAAGGACCTGCAGTGAACACCAGAGGGATGTGCTTCAGATGGAAGACACCACCTGCATTAGTCCCTAGGACCACTGTACCTTCTGGTCACTAACACCTGGCTTGCATGTTCAGGCCCAGCTCAGAGCAGCTGCTGGGCCTTTGATGCCCACACCGAAAGAAGACAGCGTCTCAGTTAGCCACTTGTTGTGAGCCCTGTGTTCTGGGATCCTTGAAGGAAGTCATGGGCTTGCGCTGGTAAACATCGTTGAGAGTGGGGCTGAGTGTGGTGTGAGCTGATCTCATCACTGACTTGGCAGCAGACGGACAATGATGTAATGCAGCCTTTAGTATATTTTGTAGACACTTATTGGAAATCTACCTGGGTCAAGCTGAGTGTAAGGTTTAATAAGACGTTGAACAGCCATCAGGATTTTATATTTGCTTACCAAGTCTTTTCCTTTGCTTGGCCAAGGTTGGCAATATTGTTAATTATTCCTCAATCCCTAGATCTAACAGACCCCCTCACCCACAATGGATGTGTCAGTTACTGTTCTCATTGCTGTGACCCAAATACCCCACAAGAAGCAACAGCAGAGGTAAGTGTTTGTGTTGGCTTACAGTTTGAGGGACACAGGCCATCTCAGTAGGGGAAGGAATGGTGGCAGAAGCAGGAGATGGTTAGTCACACTGTGTGCTGATAACAAGCATGAGATGGCTAGTCACACTGTGTGCTGATAACAAGCATGAGATGGCTAGTCACACTGTGTGCTGATAGCAAGCATGAGGTGGCTAGTCACACTGTGTGCTTATAATAAGCATGAAGTGGCTAGTCACACTGTGTGCTGATTACAATCAGAGTGGACAGGACAGAGGGCCAGAGACTAAAACCTTAAGACTTGCTTCCCCAGTGAACCATTTCCTTCACTGAGGAGCTGCCTCCTAGGTTTCGAGAGCAATGCAACTAACTCAGGTCAAAGTGCTCAGACACAGGAGGCTACTGGGAGACATGACAGACTCCATGTTGAGGTGAAGTGCAAAGAGAAGTTTGCCCTTTTCCATTTTTTTTTTTGTTTTTGGTGTGGAGTGTGTCTGTCTATATGTATATGTGTATATATGTACATTTTTGCATATGTATGGTGCACTTGTGTGTGAGTGTATGCGTGCGTATATATGTTGAGGCCCAGGATGGAAGCTGAGAATCACCTTCTGTTGGCCTTACACCTCTTCACTGAGCTCCCTGAGGCCCCAGGCTTGCTCTCCAGCTTGCTCTGGGGTTCCATCTCTATGGCCTGAGGCTGTATAGTTGGACCACTTGGCGTCTGGACAGGAGCTGGGGATCTGAGCTCTGGTTTCATGTTTGTATGGCAAGTGCTAGAACAGCTAAGCTAGCTTCCCAGCCCCAGCCGGGCCTTTCCCCTCCTAAGAGTCTTGCCTTGCATGTACCATGTGACCCCGTGTAGTGACATCCTACCCTCTTCCAGTTCTGCCCTTTCTTCTGTGGTAGGAAAATGGCTTCCCACTAGTATGTATTATGTCCCACAGAAGTTTCCTTTCCACTGTTTTGTATCCAACATAAGAAAATTGCATGAAAAATTTACTATGTTATTTGTAACTGTCAAATGTATAAAATTGGGATCAGGACAAAATATGTTGTCTATAGGAGTCAGGTTACTGCTTCGCTGCAGTAACAAACACGTCAGGAAATCTCTATTTCTAGCATATTTAGGTTTGTTTTTCTTTATGCAATGGTAGCTGTAGGTATTGCAGTTTTCCAATCCATCTTCTTTCCCAGAGGTGTCTTACGGACCCAGTCTAGTTGTGTCCAAAGGTGTCCGATTCGGTACATGAAGCTTTTGATTTGCTGTGGTGTGAGAGAGGCTAAAACAGGCACATACCAACTCACAAATGCTTTGGCCTTGGCACGAGCCCGGTCACTTCTGTCTACAGCCTTTTGGTATAAAGACTGGGAAATTTGGATGAGTGGTGGGCATGTCCCAGCAAACACCCACCCCAGTGCTAGCAAATGGGTGAGATGATAGCTGGACAGAGTAACCGGTGTTAATCTTAAAATCTGACCACCTCAGTGCACACTGCTAGCTTCCAAAGGGTAAGAGCCACGCTGCTTTTCCGGCCTCAAATCTGTGTCAGGCTGGGTGGGATTCAGAGTAACAAGACAAACTACCGTTGGCTCAAATGAGGACTGCCCAGAGCTGGTGTAGGAGCCCTTTGCTCTCCTCACTGCTCAGGTGGTGTGACACGGGCATGCACTTTCTACTCTGGTTCCCAGATGCTAGTCACACTGAACTCCAGTTGCCCACAGTGGTCACTTGCTCAGCAACAGCTCCCTCACCAGCTGTTTCCTGCCATTCCTAGTCTTGTCTCCTTACTCCTCTGACAGTGTCTCTTGGGACTCATTAAAAGTTAATCAATTGCATTTGAATACAGTTCATAAGGTCTATATGTGTGAGAGAGTCCCAAATTAAGAGAGGTTACCTGGATAGTTCGTGTGTGTGTGTGTGTGTGTGTGTGTGTGTGTGTGTGTGTGTGTGTGTATGTGAGGGGTTGGAGGATGAGAATAAACACTTTACATAGGGGTGGAGGCCTCCATTTTTTATTGTAGCTTGGACCAAGGAAACAAGAATGTAATATATTGTTGGTTTTTCTCTCTGTCTCTCTCCTCCTTTCCTTCTCTCATACCCTTCTTTACAAATGAATGCCCAGCTGTCCTAGTACCACTTGTTGAAAACTTGTCTTTTGTTGTATGGGTTTATGTCTACATGTGTGTTTTTGTACCAGTGTCATGCTATTTGGGTTACCATGGCTCTGTGGTATAACTTGAAAACAGAAGCTATGGTACCCTCAGCGTTGCTCCTGTGCTCAGGTTTACCTTGGCTAGTCAAGATTCCTGATGCTTCCACGTGACTTGTAGATGCCTTTTGTACTCCACTGAAGAATGTCAGGGGATTTTGATGGGGATTGTACTGAATGTGTAGATTGCTTTAGCTAATACAACCACTTTCACAATCCTAATTCTGCATGGACAGTCTCTCCATCTTGTAGTGTCCTCTCTAGTTTCTTCTTTGTGTTGGTGTCTCACGTTTTCCTTTCAGCTTTACTCCCCAGAGTTTACTGTTCTGGAGGCAGTCATGAACATGATGGTTCTCATGCTTTCTCAGCAGCTTTGATACTGAGTCCAGGGAACCAAGACTCTTACATGTTCATTTTGGTTCCTGCATATGCCGCTTAAGCTATTTATCAGATCTGAGAGTTTTCTGGTAGAGTTACCGCCTTGTAGGTATAGGATCATATTGTCAGCCGATGGGGAGAATTTGAATTATTTGCCCATTTTTTCAGCCCTTTGGAGTCTCTCCCTCCTGTCTTAGTAATGTGGGCGAAATATTATATTGAAGTTTTACATTGAATAAGAGCCCCAAGAGTGCACATCCTTATCTTGTTCTCAATTTCAGAGGAAATGCTTTCAGCTTTTCCCCGTTTAGTATGATGTTAACAGTGGGTTTGTCTTATGCAGCCTTTACTATATTGAAGCATGATATCTAATTTCCTCAGGGCCTTTTAAAGGACAGGATATTTAATTTTGTCAGTGCTCTTTCTGCATCAGTTGAGATGACCATGTGATTCCGTTTATATACTGTATTACATTTATTGAGCTATATCGGCTAACTCATTCCTGCATTCCTGGAATGGTGCCAATTTGATTATGATCTTTTAAACATATCATTGAGTTCAGCTTGCAAATATTTTGTTGAGAATTTTTGTATCTTTGCTCATCAGAGGCTTGAGCTGTAGTTTTCCTTCCTGGTTGTGTCTGTATCCGGCTTTGGATTTAGGGCAATACTAGCTTACAAGAATGACTTTGGAAATATTTCTCTTTCTATTTTATGGAATACTTTCAGGAACATTTGTGGTAGTTATTCTTTAATATTCTAGTAAAATCCATCAGCCAATCCCTGCAGTCCTGGGCTTTTCTTTATTGGGAAAATATTTTATGTTACTGCATCAACCCGATAAGTTGTTATTGATCTGCTTATTTGGCTTTTTGCTATCTTTTTTGTTCAATTTTATTAAGTCATTTATGTCTAAAAAGCCATCCATTTCTTCTAGGTTTGATTACTGGAGTGTAAGATTTTAATTTCACTGGTTGCAATTTCATCTGGTTCTGTTGGTTTATATCATATTTCACTGTCTTTTGGTTGGTTTGTCTAAGTCTGTATCAATATTGTTTATTTTTAAATTTTTTTTTGAGACAAGATTTTACTGTGTATCCTTGGCTGGCCTGGATATACTCTCAGTGTAGACCAGGTTAGCCTCAAGCTCACAGAGATCAGGCTGCTCCTCGAGTGCAGAGACTAAAGATGGTGGTGTGCCACCATGTCCAGCCTTCTTTGTCTGTCTCACTGACACTTCATGTTCTTTTAGACTCGAGTCCATCATTTCCCCATCCTTTGGGTTTTGTCTTGAGGTGTATCCTTAGGTTGCTTGTTCGAGATTTCTGTGATTATTATCTTCCTACATGTATTTATTCTGTGTGTGTGTGTGTGTGTGTGTGTGTGTGTGTGTGTGTGTGTGTGTGTACATGTGCATCCAACCTTTGGATGGTAGTTAGAAAGCATCTTGCAGGAGTCTGTTTTGTCTTACAGGTCCTGGGAATTGAACTTGGGTTCTCCGGCACTCTTTATCAAGCACTCTTACCCAGTGAGCCCTCCCATTAACCCTAGTTTGCTTGTTTTAAATATAGAAAAGCATAGCTATACATCTTCCTTAGAACTGTCTTTGTTATAGCCCTTAGGCTGAGATCTGTCCTGTTTTCATTTTCATTTGGCTAAGTGGCGCACTCTCATTTGAAAATGCACTGTTTAGTGTACATGTTAGCTTCATTGTTTGGAATGCTTCCCTTGGTGTTGATCTCTAGTTTTATTCCATTATAATTCCATAAGATGTAAGCCGTTACTTCAATTCAAAAGAGATTAATATTTATTTTTATTTTCCGTGTATGAATATTTTGCCTGCATGTGTGTATATGCATGGTGCTTAAGGAGGCTAGAAAAGGAAGTTACAGATGGTTGTGAGCCACCATGCGGGTGCTGGAAACCAAGCCAAGGTCCCCTGAAGAAGTTGCAAGAGCCTCCTAAGTTCCAGCACTATGTTACTTTTATGTTCTTGATGCAGTAGTGCCTTTACCCACATGCATTGCCTCTGCACCTTCATTGTCTCTGGCTCTGGCATGAGGACTGCTTTGAAGCAGTGAGCTGCTACTCTTTCCTCTCGGGCTCTATTTGCCTGGAACACAGTTTTCCATGCCTTAGCCTCCAGTGTTGCTTAGCCAAGAAGCGTGTTTCTTCCAGGCAGCCAGCTCTTGGATCTTGCTTTTACCCTAAACAGCCAGTCTAGATTTTTTTTTTTAAATTGGAGAATTAGGACCATTTACATCCCAGGTTATAATTGGAAGGTATGTGCCTATTCCTGTTACTTTGTTATTTTTCCAGTCTTTGATTTTTTTTCTCAGCTCTGCCTTTCTCTTCTTACAATGGGGTTTCCTCTTTCCTGTGTCAACTGTGCAATGCAGCTGTTCTGGATAGTTTTATGCCAAGTTGACAGAAGGTAAAGTCATTGGAGAGGAGGGAGCCTCAATTAGGAAAATGCCTCCATAAGATGGGGCTGCAGGCAAGCCTGGAGAACACTGTCTCAATCAGTGACTGAAGGGAGAGGACCCAGCCCGCTGTGGGTGGGGCCATTCTTGGGTGGTTCTGGGCTCTGTAAGGAAGCAGGCTGAGCAAGGCATGAGAAGCAAGCCAGTAAGCAACACCCCTCCATGGCCTGTGGATCAGCTCCTGCCTCCAGGTTCTTGTCTGAGTTCCTGCTCTGACTTCTCTCAGTGATGAACTGTGATGTGGAAACATGTGCTGAAAAAACCCTTTCTTCCTCAGCTTGCTTTTGGTCATGATATTTCACCACACCAGGAGTAACCCTGCTAAGACACCATTCTGTCACTGCCAACACCTGAGGGGCAGCTGTGACACCCACCTCCCTAGTAGCAGGCATGATGGGGACAGATATATTTTTAAACCAGAAAGTTATAAAAGATAATTTTAAAAATCAAGGAAAAATTGAGAAAGAAGATATAGGAAGAAGCAGGAGGAAGGTGGAAAGTAGAGGTCAATTAAAAAAAAAAGAATATAAATTTCTGACTATTAGAAGAAGATTAAAAAGAAGACCTAAAGAACATAAAAAGAAAAAAAAATATTAGGAAAAAAAGGCTGAGGGAGGTGGCACAGGCCTGCCACTCTATCATTCAAGTGGCTGAAACAAGAGACTAGAGGAAAAGTCAGTGCTTGAGAGAGCTGGCTCTTGCAGAGAATCTGAGCTCAGTTTCCAGAACCCATGGAACTCCAGCTCCAGAAGATCTGCTGCCCTCTTCTGGCCTCTTTAGGCACCCATACATAGATAGGACTCACACACATACACACACACCGCACACAGGCACACACACACACACACACGCACCCATGCACCCACAAGTGCACACTTATAAGTAAAAGTACATCTTTAATAAAAGAACAGAGGCAGGAGGATTATGAGTTAAAGATCTATGTCATGACTACTGTCAATCTACACTCCTTTCTGTGTTCTCTCGGCCTGTGTATCCCCGAGGGTCAGGAAAAGCGCAGGGGTATTCAGACCCCTCCCTCCCTCCCGCCGTGCTTTCTCTCTCCAGTTACCCAGGGACAGCAGTTTGGAGTGGGGGTGTTTGGAATCGCTTGTTTTTTTGTTTCCCAGCTCGCTAGGCCACAGTCACCTGGGACCAAAGGTGACTAGAATTTACTCAAAAATGATTAGCTTGAGGAAATTCCTTCTCTTCCATCATCCTCTACCCCTGAAGCCAGTCTTTCACCAAAATGCCATTTCTGGGTCTCAGGTCCCCACGACACACATGGAAAGCCAGGCAACTATGACTGTTGTGTGGAGGAATCTCATCAGGTTGCCAGCTTGCATTGCCCACGGCTGTGCCTCCCTGAGGTCCAGGCTCTGCCACCCACCCATTGGGTCAGCTTAGTTTTGCTGGCTTTAAAAGAAAACCAAATTCTACTCTTTTCTGGGTTTCCTGTCACAACCCCCAACCTTGTTACCTTTGTTCTTCAAATGAGTTTGTTTCAGTTGTGTTTTTCTGGGGAGACCCTGGGTCAGATGTCATGGGGGTGCCTGAGATCCAGAAATGCTACTGTACAGAGTGGTATGATACGACCTGCTGCTGTGTGTTCCGAAGGAAAACGCACTGTTGTGCCTTGTTTCCTATGGCAGCAAGTTTGGTCTCATTCTTCTGGTGACGGCCCAGGTACAGCAGGGCTCTTCCCAGGAGCCTGCATCTCCTGTGTCTGTCCACGTGTTTCTGTCCACGTGTTCCTGTCCACGTGTTTCTGTCCACGTGTTTCTATGCCAGTTGCTCCTCATTGCCCTCCATGCTTTCTTGTCATCATTGCCTCTGCCGCGCTGCTCTGGCCTTAGTGACCACATGCTGTTTCCTGTGGTCTATATCAATAACTGGAGTCTGCTAGTCTCTCCAAGGTGCTGTCTGTCAGTATGTCCCCTCACTAACCCAACTCTGTGAGAACCTGTTTTCTGGTTTGATTTGACTCTGAGTCACTGAGAAGCTAAAGTTTAATCCACCATCTTTGGCTACCCCAGACATTACATTTTGTGCCTGAAACCAGCTGTCCACATGTCTCTGAGGGCCTAAAACTAGCTGTCCACGTGTGTCTGGGGTCCCGAAACCGGCTGTCCACATGTGTCTGGGGGCCTGAAATCAGCTGTCCACGTGTGTCTGGGGGACTGAAACCAGCTGTCCGCGAGTGTCTGGGGGCCCAAAACCAGCTGCCCACATGTGTCTGAGGGCCCGAAACCAGCTGTCCACATGTGTCTGGGGGCCAGAAACCAGC
>OU015747.1:136372920-136450410 GCA_907169655.1 Acomys percivali
ACACACACACACACACACACACACACACACACACACACACACACACAACTTGCTCAGTTGATTCAGTGTACTTGTGTGAACATGATTTCAGGGCTTCCCAGTTGGTATTGGATAGCCAATAAGTGGGCTTATCCCTGAGGAAGACTTTGTCTGCCACTCTTAGCCTTTCTTACTGCCTGTGTAGTTCCTCTTCCTCCTCCTCCTCTTCTTCCTCCTTCTTCTTCTTCCTCTTCTTCTTCGATAACCAAGTAAGCATTTTATTAATATGTATGGCATTTAAAGCAGGTTACATAAGATGCTTCTGTTAAGTAGTATGTTCTACTGCAATGTCCCTCTGAGGCCTTGAGTGTTCCCCACAGTGAGCTCAAGTGTTGCGTTCTCTCTGTCCTGGGTCATAGGAATCCCTCACGAAGCGCTCAGCGTCTTGCTGTTATTTTCAGCCATTTCCATTCTCCTACATCTGAAAATCATCAGGTGGAGCCCACAGCCTCAGGAAAGCATCTATTTCCTCTTGGGTGTACACGTCCATCTGTTTAGGTAATCTCTACAGCTGAGGAAGCCCTTCCATTAAATTCTTAAGGATATCTTCCAGAATATCCTCATCTGGAAAAAGATGCAACCTTTGCATCATGGTTCTTCTGTGTGGGTTTTTGGGCAGCACGCCATAAGTGGCTAATTTCACAATCGCCACTGGGCCCCTCAGGTGGAGTTGCGCAGCTGTTACTTGTCTGAACCTACTTGGATAGCCAGTATGTGAGGAGTACACTTTTGGTTCCCATTTGTTTCCAGGAAATGCAGTATGTCTTGTGTTGATTGTGACAACATGGTCTCCACAGTCACTCAGCTGATGGTACATGGGCTTAGGTAATCCCTGAAGTTTTCTTGATGCTATGACTGCAAGTTTGCCAGGGGCCTGCATCTTGCCATCTAAGAGATACCACATTCAAGCAAAAGTGGCCATTGCTGAGGAGCCTGAGAGGAGCTGGACTGCTTCCTGGCTGGCAGTGTCCTTTGGTTTCTCCCTGTGTAGTTCTTTATCTACTGGGGCCCCATGAGATCCCCCCATGTCTGTTGGTCATGCCCTTGCTTGGGCCTTGTTTAGGCAACCAATGATTATGATGAGTGTAGCTTCTTGGCAATTTCTAGGAGACACAATCCCACAGCAGATCCCTCACTCCTTTGGCTCTTACAGTCTTTCTAAGCCCCTTTCTTAGATGTTCTTGAGCCTTGGGTACAGAACAAAATGACCGAACACCTTCATTGTTATGACTGGATTTAGAATCTACTAGGAAACAAACTTCTGGGAATGCCTGTGTGGGGGTTTCTAGAGAGGCTTCACTGAGGAAGACACAGCCACCAAGAGTGTCCGTGGTCCTTTCCATGGGCACGGGGAGGGGGTGCAGGGGGCGGGCTGAATACAAAGGGGAAAGGAGAAACCCAGACAAAGGCCAAGATTCCCAGTTCTTTGCTTTGTGCTCTACCCAGTTTAGTGCCTGTGGCTAAAGTCGGTGGTCTGGTGGGGGCAGTGCTGACAGGGCCATCACACCCAATGCTGTCTCATCTGTTCCCATCTGCATTAGGTATACATTTCAGCATAAGCTCAAGCTAGGGCAAAGTGTGTCTGTACTTCTATCTCTGTCTATCTGTTATCTATATTGACAGCCATCAGATCACATGGATGCCTCCAGTTCTAATCCCACAACATGGCTATACATTGTTTCTATTCTGGTACTTACAAAGCCTTTCTGCCTTCATCCTTACACCAGAGCCCTGGCCATCCTTGACCCTTGACCTCCCACGCTGGATGCTCCTTCCTTAATCTACTTGATCGCTGACACCCAACTCCTGCATGGGCCTTGCCACCTGATTCCTTTGAGTGGGGGCTCTCCACTAGCCGACTTCCCAGTGCAGGTTGATGGAGACCCCACGCTAGAAAAGCCATCTTTC
Organism: Acomys percivali; assembly: GCA_907169655.1. Lineage (NCBI taxonomy): Eukaryota > Metazoa > Chordata > Mammalia > Rodentia > Muridae > Acomys > Acomys percivali. The sequence goes on from OU015747.1 coordinate 136,374,868, forward strand.
AGTGCTGAACAGACTACATCCTGTTGAGCACTTACTTTTTTTTTTTTTAAATGGGGACCTTGTTGTACTGAGAATGCAATTCAGCCATCAAAGAGTTAGAAACCCAAGAGTTCTGATTTCCAGCTCCCCTAACCCCCAAATTCCTGGCCCCTTGAGCCATTGATGGAACCCATACAGGATCTCTTCCTCAGTCTCAGCCTCAAACAAATTTATTTTGGAAAGTAAATGCAAGTCCACTTACCCATTCCAGAGTTATCTAAAGGTAAAAAACAAAACAAGAACACTATTTTTTTTCCAGCAGCTCAGAATTTTTTTTTTTTGTCTTCAGAGTACTCAAAAGCAGCTTTGTTTGGATATTTCAAACTTGGCATCAAGGGTGTGTAACCCTGAGTGAGGAATGTGTGCATCGCCTCGTTTGAGACATTTTGTTTTGAAATAACAAAGTTTTGGATGTTTAAAAATACCGCATGGAGCAGACACAGTGGCTGTGTTCCTTTACCATTGAAATGTGCTCTGCATTGCAGAGCTGGTCATTTTTCAGGGGCCTGGGTGCTTCATGGCACATACTTATCTGATTCGACCTGGGAATCTACTCAGTCATTTTTACCCAGCACATTTATGTGATGTCAGCATAACTCCCTCTTCTTTCTTCCCTCCCTCCCTCCCTCCCTCCCTCCCTCCTTTATTTTTTAACAGACTTACTTGTTTTATTGCATGTGTATGAGTGCTTTGCCTGCATTATGCATGTTTAATATGTTTGTGCCTTGTGCTTTAGGAGGTCAGAAGAGGGCATTGGATCCCTTGGGGCTGGAATTAGTTAAAACGTGAGTGCTGGGAATTGAACCATGGTCTTTGGCAAGAGTAATAGTTTCTCTTAACCACTGAGCATTCTCTCCAGCTCCTCTGCTTTCTTCCTTGAGACAGGGGCTGATGTAGGCCAGGCTGGTTTTGAGGCTATAGCTGAGGGTGGCTCTACCCCGTGAGTGCTGAGACTGTAGGCATATGCCACCACACCTGCTTTACACAGTGCTAGGAACTGAACCCAGGGCTTCATCCACAATGTCCTCTGTCCGCCAAGCTGCAGTCACAGCCCTTCACCAGTTACTTCCAGTTCTTCACCTGAGCTTTGTGCATGGACTGAATACAGCCTGCATGTGTTTGCATTTTGTGCTTTTTAGTCTACAGGTGGAGAATAAATTTTACCATTTTCTTTTCATTTTATCTATGATGATGGTGATGATGATGATGATGATGATGATGATGTGTGTGTGTGTGTGTGTGTGTGTGTGTGTGTGTGTGTGTGTGCGTGCATAGTTCTGTGTGGCTATTAGAACAATTTGTGGGTGTCAATTCTTTCCTTCTATCATGTATATCCTAAGGACCCAAGTCAAGTCATCTATTCATTGAGCCATCTAGCTCGCCTTAGGGTTACAATTTTAATTGTGGGATAAAATGAATTAAAAGAGGGCTAACATTTCATAATATGAGAAAAATCACATAGGATCCATATTTCTATATCCATAATTATAGTTCTATCTGAAGACAGCCAATGCTCATGTCATTGTCTAGGACCACTTTCATACGAGGATGGTAGAGTTGACAGCATGACAGACTCTACAGCACACATGACTAACACATTTATGATCTAGCTACTTATGGAAAGAGTCTGCTGTTCCTAAGTCTAAGGGAGAAGCACACCTTGTTTATTTTAACGTTTGCTTATAACAGAAGGAAACATTTGGAAAATATAGGTCTTAGATCATCCTTGGTTGACTGGTGTTGAGCACAGAACAGGAATGTGTGCTAGGAGGGTGGATGGTTTTATGCAACACTCATTTCTTATCTCTTAGGCACTAGGCTCTGTATTAGCTGCTGTATACAAAAGGGAAAAGATGTAATTACATTTATATCTAGGTGGGTGTAAAGAAGAACTGAAAAGCATTAATTTGTAATTTTAAAATAAAATTTTTAATTAAATTTTTAATATTTTTGAGAATCTCACACAACATTTATATTATCTCCTCCTTCCTCCTCTATTTTTTTTTTGTGCATCTGTGTGTTCATGTGTGTTTACAAGTACACATGTGTGTATGCACATGGAAGCCAGAGGACAGCCTCTGATGCCATGTGTCAGGTGCAGTCCACTTTTTTTTTGTTTGAGACAGGGTCTCTTAATGATCTGGAACTGGCCAGGTAGGCTAGGGTGGTTGGTGAGCCCCAGGGATCCTCCTGTCCCTGCCTGCCCAGCACTGGGGTTACGTGGGCACACCACCACACCTGCCTTTTTAAGTGGGTGCAAATCAAAGGCAGATTTCCTAAGCACCTGCCTGCTGGAGTCATTCCTCAAACCTCCCACGTGGCAGGGATTTTTAAAAACTAAAATACAGGCAAGGAGGACGCAGAAGGAAAGCTGGACAAAGCCGCTGAGCCAGGACAGGGAGAGACCCAACAGTGCAGAGCTTACACCCCACGTGCATTTCCGCACGGTCTGTTTCGTCCTCACTGTTGCCTGGTATAGAGTTGGTCTGGAAAGTGATTTCTGAGCTGAGTTCCCTGTTCTGAGCCCCTTGGAGTGTCTTGCTGTTTGTTCTCCCTTCTGTGTGAACACTCTTCCAGGCCTGCACTGGCTTCTTCCTTTGTACTGTCCAGCTCCCGACCTTGGGGGAGCTCTCTTTTTGTTTAAATATGTTTTAAATTTAATTTTTCAGAATTTCATATGTAAATGCAATTCATTTTGATCATAGCCACTCCCACTCTCCCCCTTCAGCTCCTCCAAGACCCCTCCCCACCACACCCTCCTCATAACTTCATGTTTTCTTTCTCTCTATTTTAATAACTCATTGAATTAGTGCTGGTCATTTGTGCTTGAGTGTGGGGCCTTTGAAAGTGAGCACATGTGGCTCTGGTCCAATAAGGCTTTATTTAAGAGTGCTGTAATTTGAAATTTGCATAATTTATATGCTGCAACATGTTAGCCACCTTTTGATTTTGAAAAATCATTGGAAAATGTTTGTAGTTATACCAAGTCAGGGCTCAAAGTTTGTAACTTTCTAATTCCTGTTCTACCACATTACCAGTCCTACTGTCATTTTTAAAAATTTTGACAGTGCTGAACATGAGCTCACACTCGTCTCTTGGATTGCTTTCCTTCCCTCTTAGGCTATGGCTGCCTACAACCCAGAAACTCCATCTGACTTGTGTACCACTCCAGCTGCAGAGGCCACACAGTGCTTGGTTGGAGCTTCCTTCCCATCTACCTAGACCCAGACTCCTTCCCACAGCTCTCTTCTTTTACTTTATTCCCTAAATGTATAGCTTCTAAGCTGCTGTTCACCTCAGGAGAAGAAGCTGGTAAATTTGGCATTTGGTTGAGATAGGGGTCCAGCTTTCAGTGGGAAGGGGCCTGATTTATTTTGCTTAATGCCAAATAAACAACACTTGTTCTTCATCCACCCCTCTGTCCACCCACCCATCCATTCACCTACTCACCCACCATCTATCCATCCATCCATCCATCCATCCATCCATCCATCCATCCATCCACCCTCCTATCTACCCATCCACCCATCCACCCATCCATCCACCCATCCACCCATCCACCCATCCACCCATCCACCCATCCACCCATTCACCCATTCACCCATCCATCCACCCATCCACCCATCCACCCATCCACCCATCCATCCACCCATCCACCCATCCACCCATCCATCCACCCATCCACCCATCCACCCATCCACCCATCCACCCATCCATCCATCCACCCATCTACTCACTAACCCAACTATGCATTTACCCACACACCTATCCACCACCCACCTACCCATCCACCCATTCATCTACCCACCCATCCATTCACCTACTCACCCACCATCTACCCATCCATCCATCCATCCATCCACCCACCCACCCATCTACCCATCCACTCACTCACCCCTCCATCCATTCACCCACCCACCCACCCATCCACCCACCAACCCTACTATGCATTTACCTACCTATCCATCCACCCACCCGCCCATCTATCCACCCATCTATCCACCCATCTATCCACCCATCTATCCACCTATCCATCCATCCATCCATCCATCCATCCATCCATCCATCCATCCACCCATCCACCCATCCATCCACTCACCAACCCAACTATACACTTACCCCCACACCCATCCTCCACCCACCTACCCATCCATCCATCTACCCATCCACCCATTCATCCATCCATCCATCCATTCATCCTTCCCATCTATCTACTATGTATGTATGTATGTATGTATGTATGTATGTATGTATGTATGTATCATCTAGTTTGCATACAAATGTATGCATGCGTGTGCACATGCACTGAGGACAACTTGCTGGAGTCTATTCTTTTACCATCATGTGGAGTCTGGGGGTTGATATCAGGTAATTAGGCTTGGTGGCAAGTGCCTTTACTCACTGAGCCATCTAGTCTGCCCCAAGAGCTTGTTCTAATGCATGTATTTCACTCTAGGGATAAAGAAGAGGTTTTCCCTTCATAAATAGCATGAGACACTTGACTCTGGGTAGATGGCACTGTTAACAGCAGCAGACAAGTCAGTTACATGAAATCAATTTGGAGGAGGCAGACACTGTATGCCATCAAAGGCCACAGCACTCATTTCAGAGACACAGTAGAGCTATGATAGGCAGGCTTTGTAAGGTCAAGAGGGCAAGGTGATTGGTCTGTTTGAATGACTTAGTGCCTGTCAAGGGCAAAACCCTTCAGGTTGAAGACTGGGTGGGGTATAAGTGATCTGACTGATGGGAAATTAATGGATAGGGACCTTTTCCTGTTCATCAGGGGTGCATAATTGTTGAGGGTAGGAAAATACATGGCCATCCTTTTGAGGACCTATGAAGCTCAAGGTGTCAGGGTAGTACTTGGAAATTTAGGTGTTATGATATATGAACGCAATGAATGTATTTTGAATGCATGGATGATTTTATTTACATTTGATTTAGTGTCTCTCATAAACCAGGCTCTATGCTGCCTACTACGGACAGAAAGAGTGAGTGTAATTATGCTTTTTTTTTTTTTATTGCCTACTGTATAATCCTATCAGAGTGATAAATGCTTGTTGGATGGCCTTGTGCCCCAAGATGGATGAGATCTCTTATGGTGGGCTAGTGTGTTGTGCAGGGCAGGCACAGGAGGGACAGTCGTCTGTTCACTTACTCATCTGTCCATCCAGCATGCACTGAGGAGCTGCCCCATGCCAGGCAAGGCAATTTAACTTCGTTGTTTTAAGTCAGTGGTTCTCAATTTTCCTAATGCTATGACCTTTTAATACAGCTCCTCATGTTGTGGTGACCTCCAACCATAAAATTGTTTTTTAAATGTATTTTTATTTTATGTTTATTGTCATTTTGCCTGCATGTATGACTGTGTGAGACCTGGAGTTACAGGCAAATGTGAGCTGCCATGTGGGTGCTGGGAATTGAACCCAGATCCTTTGGAAGAGCAGTCAGTGCTCTTAACCACTGAGTGATTTCTCTAACCCTCATAAAATTGCCTTTATTGCTCCTTCCTACCTGCAACTTTCCTACCTTTAGGAATTGTAATGTTAATATCTGATATGCAGAACAGATGATAGGGGACCACCAAAAGGGTTATAGCCCACAGGGTTGGGAACCACTGTCTAATTCAGGAGACAAACAGTAGACATGGAACACAATACTTCATTGGAATCCAATATGAGATACTAATGTGTCTATGGCGATTGGCATGCTGGACAAGAACAATAGTACTGAATCACATTTCTAGCGTGAACATGGTCTAAAGAGCCAGCAGGACTGTGGGAATATCCCACGTTCTCACACAGGCGTAGTGCGTCAGGGGACACTGGAGGGGCATTTGGAGGTCAGGGTGTGATGAATATGGGCTGAGAGGAGAGGAGACGAGGTGGTCCAGCCATGAGTCACTTTCTGGTTGATTTCCGTGTTAACAGATTTCTCTCAGAGAAGACTCATCTCTGTATAGTTGCTTTCCTCTGCTGGGTCAGCACATCTACAGAGCACACTGGGACTCTGAGTGCTCTAAGCCTAGTTTTGCACTAAATTTTAATCAGGCAGAACCACACATGATCCAGAGCCAGGTGATTGCCATAAAAACAGGCAGGAGGACATGGAACAGTCTTTTAGCTCTTCTGGGCCAACTCTTTCTTTTCCTTTCTTTCTTTCTTTTAAAAAATTTCTAGTCTTTTTTTTTCTTGGTATGGTGGGAATTTGGAAATTTATTAATTTATCACATTTTGAGCAAATGCCTATAATATACCATAAGAGCAAAACCACAGGGCTAGAGAGATGGCCCAGCTGTTAAGAGCATTGGCTGGTCTTGCAGAAGACCCAGATTCAGGTTCCAGCACCCACACTGCAGCTCACAGCCATCTGTGACTCCGGTTCTAGCACACGCTATGCCCTTTTCTGGCCTCTGAGGGAACTGCATGCACCTGGGGCATTGATGTACATCCATGCAAAACACCCACACACATGAGATTAAAAACACACATGTCTTTCGCTCCTTTTTGTTCTCCCACCCTCCACTCTTCCTAGTCCTCCGCACTTCCCCAGATACATTCTTCCTCTGTTCCGCTTCCAAGAAAATAGAAACAAAAACAAACAAACAAATACAGTCCACCCAGGGAACACAGCATAACAAGTTACTATAAGACCAAGTGCAAACCCACATATGAAGACTGGACGAGGCAACCCAATAGGAGGAAAAGGGTCCAAGGAGTTCCACAAGAATACCAAGCTACACAGTCATAACATATATGCAGGAGACCTAGCTTATAGAGGCAACAAGGCTGTGATAGGCAGGCTTTGTAAGGTCAAGAGGGCAAGGCAGTTGGTTAATTTGAATGATTTAATGCCTGCAGAGGGGCGAAACCCTGTAGGTTGAAGATTGGGTGGGTACAAGTGACCTGACTTGTGACTGTCTGTGGTTGTCCCTTCAGTCTCTGTGAACCTTTATGAGTTGAATCTGTGGATGGTGTTCTTGTGGTACCTTTCTCCCCTTTCCGTGGAGTTCCCCTGGCTCCACTAGTGTTTGGTTGAAAACACACAAACAGAGCCAAATAGAAAGAAAGCAGTGGCAGGAGCAACAATACCTTGAGCCAAAAGCCAACAGAAGCAGCAGATGCCCCCATGTGTGGAGTGTAAGGTATGCATCCTCACAGCTGTGCGTTCCAGGTTCAGCTTTGATTCAGGCATTTTCTTGCCGGGAGACTTTGGAAAAGCTATCTTAACCTTCCTGCTTGCTCATTTCCAAAATGGGAATTTTAGAAAAGGTACTTCACACCACTAAGGAATATAAGAGACAGAATAGAGGCTGCGCAAAGCAGCCTAGCCCACAGAGCATCTTTATCATTGTCGTGGTTGTGAGAGAGACACAGTCAGCGTGCAGCCAGTGTATACAGCGTGAGCACCTAGTGGAGGAAGGGGTTGACGGATGGTTTGCTACCAGTGATGATGTTTGAATCGTATCTGGGGAAGAATTGGAATGATGATAGCTAAGATGCATGGGGTGCTGCCCACAGCCAGACGCTGATATGAGAACGTAGCACAGGTACCTAGTGTTTCTTAGTTCTCATACGAACCCTCTGAAGTGCGTGCAAACGTCATCTCCATTACTGCAGATGATGGACACGTGGGACTTCACCCAGCAGAGAAGGGGACTTTGGGGAAGACACTTGGCATAGCGGTGCTAATGGAATGGATCAAAATGAAAGTGCTGCAGATTGATGGGGCTGAACGCAGTGTGTGCTCGGGCTGGGAGAAGAGGGATGTGTGGGCAGGGGATGTGGGGTGATGCTGGAGAAATCGGCAGGTCAGATTATCGCTGTCGCCTGCAAGATTTATTGAGCTCCCAACTGAATACAGTTTAGCACTGTCTCCTGCAAAGTTCCAGAAATCTCTTTCCCAGCGTTCTGATCGGAAGCAGATGTCATGCGCTCTTACGTGCTCCTCGTGCAGAGAAGTACTCCAGCAGGTTCTTGGGAATAACTGAAGAAACTGGTCCATTAGAAAAAAAAAACACCTGGACCAACAGATAGCTGTCTGACTCCTACAGTCTCTCTTCACATTATGTGGCCAAAGTGATTTTAAATCCACGGGTTAAGCATACATAAAGATGAGCTCATGTCTGCGCTCGGAAATGCCAGCCTGAAGGAGATTCGTCTCCATTGCGTGGCTTCCACAGGATTGATTTCCTCCTAGGCCTTGTTCTGTGCCTTCCCCATCCCCCCAGCCGCCCCCAGGTGCTTTAGCCAAAGCACAGAAGGTGGCTGTGGGCCCCTAGGAAGGGAAAAGGGGAGCAGGATGGTTGCCGTCTGCCCCCAACAGCAGGCAGCATGCTTCCATTCCTTAGTGGCTTTTTATCGTCAGCAGGAAGTGTGCTTCTCTGAAACTGCCCATTTTCATATGTGGTGACTCTCCCGTACCTGCTAACCACAAAAAAACCAAAAACAAACAAACAAACAAACAAACAAACAAAACAAAACAAAAAAAAACAGATTGTGGCAACTACTCTTAACCTTGCCAGTAAGTAATTATGGAGCACAGACCCAACCCCTACTATAGAAGAACTATAGTCACCTTCAGAGCAGCAGAAAAATGGAGGGAGCAGAGACTCACCAAGTGGGACACCCTAAAACCCAAATAAAACACCCAAACCCCTTTAGAGTTGGCGTCTCTCAAGCTCTGGGTCAGTACGGCTTGCTGATAAAATCTTTCACTCTGCACTGTGCTGTTTCCCATCTTTCAGTTCTCTAGCTGATGGGGGCTGGTGCCAATGTCCTGACTCAGTGTCACTCCAGCCTCCTGAGAGATGTCTAAAAAGCACCAAAGTCATTTGTGCCCGAGACACAAAAGCAAGCAGATGCAAGCACTAAGCAAGCACTGGAGTAAAGCACAAAAGTCCAAATGGTGTAGGGCAGGTGCTTGAAAGGTGTTGGGAGCTTCTAATTCTTAAGAACCGAAGGGCAGCAGACAAGGTGGGACACACACACACAAAGAGCCTACGGTCTCTGGTTTGCGATGTAAGAATGACAGGTGGCTCATTACTATGCCCCTCCCTGTGCTGGTTAGTTTTGTTGACTTGACACAGACTAGCATCACCTGAGAAGAAGGGACCTCAGTTGAGGAACTGCCTCCATCAGACTGTAAGGGTGTCAGGGGTGTGTGTGTGTGTGTGTGTGTGTGTGTGTTCTTAATTGCTAGTTGATATGGGGGCGTTTGGTTCACTATGGATAGTGCCATCCGTGGGGAGCTGGGCCTGGGATGTCTAAGAAGGTAGCTGAATAGGCTATGAAGAGCAAGCCAGTAAGGAATGCAGTAAGGATCACTCCTTCATAGCCTGTGTTTCAGTTTCTGCCCCCCCTGACCCCTCAACCCCATTCCTCCCTTCTGCCCTGGCTCCCATCCATGATGTACTATGACCCATAAGTCAAATTGCTTTTGGTCAGGAACATAGAGACGGCGAGGGATATTCGTCCACCCTTACCCCACTCACAGAAAGACTGGGGACTTTCACCAAGAGCATGTGCTATTCTGTGAGGTGGGTCTTTGGACGTGACCATCAGCTTTCTGATTGCTCTTCTCCTCTGTCTGTTTTTGAATGCTGTTTCTGGGGTCCATACTAAATCCAGGAGTACTTCAGTGGCTTGTTTACTTTAATTGGGAGCTGAGACCCAGACATTGAGGATGCCCTTGGACTTGCAGGAGACTTGGGAGGAAGGATGTGTGTTGTATGGTTATTTTCTCTTAATTGAAACATTGCTTCCTAGAATGCAGCAGGCGAGTCAGAAGACCTGAGAAGCGAGTGAAACTTAAAGGACACAGGAAGGTCAAGGAACTGAGGAGGCTCAGAAATGTACAAGATTTACCAGGCCCCCTTTGAAGGGTATGAAAGCAGTAAACACTTGCTGGGGGAGAGGAGACTCTTTGGTGGAGCTGCCTGCAAGTTGTGTGTGTGTGTGTGTGTGTGTGTGCATGTATGTATTGCTAGTTGATATGGTTCACAGACCTTGAAACAGGCCAGTGACTCATTGCAATAAACATTTGTATGTAAAGCTGTTTGGGCAAAAATGTACACTGTGTAACACTGCAGTTTCCAATGCCACTATGACAAAGGAGTATGTGATGGAGAGGCAGGAGAGATGGAGGAACGCAGCTGAGCAATGCTGAGCACGTGCAGTGTAACAAGAGATACCACAGCTGTGACGGGTGTGAGAGAAGGCTGCCATAGATGGAGGAACAGGTCTTTATCCAGTAGGGTTGGTGGCAGGATGGTATGCAGCAGCCTAGAGCCTGTGATGACTCATTCTCAGAACAAGGAGTCCGGCTACACAATCGCTCTGACTCTGAGCAGCGACAGGATGTTTGACATGAAGAATGGTCCATTTACTGGACTGGACCTCCTTGAAAGACCTCCATGGTCTGTACTTCTCCCAGAGGCCATGCTGGTCATGGGCTGTGCTTTGGCAGATGGTCATGTTGATGTCGTCCAAGGACTGTAGTGCCACAGGAGACTTAACAGAGATCTATGGCACATGCTGATGATAGAGACCACGTGGATGTCTGTGGTTCATGCAGACATACAGTTGAGAAAGAGGAACATAGAAGGCTTCTGTGACAACCCCTACTTTCACCTCTCCCACCCACCCAAAAAGGTAACTGACTTAAAAGGGAGCCAGCAAAGGGAACTCTTGAAAATTGTAATAGGGGTGCTGAAGTGTAGCTCTCCACAATTGATGGGTTTTGGCAGGGGAGCAGGTGGGGAAGACTCTGTTTTCCTTAGGGGGTGGGCCACTGGGAGTTTGGCCATGCTCCAGTGAGTATATGGACAACACAAAATGGACATTTTTTTCTCTTATTTTTCTTTTAGGGGAAGGTCACAAGGGATGGGGAGTGGACATGGGAAGACTGGAAGTAAATGTGATTGGGGTGCATGATGTGAAATTCCCAAATAATAAAAACATATTGGAAAAAAAAAGAGAATAACTTTTATGGCCTGGCTCTAGGATAACTTTCCAAATTTGCTCACTGCTCCTGGATAACCATTTTCTCTCAGTTGTTTTTTTTTTCTCTCGGCATCCTTGCTCTCTGTCACACTGGGTTCCTTACAAGTTTTGGTGCAATGAATCTGTCTTGTTCTGGATGGGCCCTCTGTTGAGGATATCTGGTCTCCATCCTGACCGTATTTTCATACCTTCAGTGTCAAACTCAAGGCCCACATAATCTCTAAAGCTTTGCTTGAATTATTTATGCCCATGGCTTTTATTAACAGAGGGATATTTCCTTTTATTCATCTGTGTCAAGTTGTTTGTTAGACAAATATACATATAGGTTTTTTGTTGCTTTTTTTTTTTTTTTAGTTTTTTGTTTTTTATATGACTAGAATCATTTTTCTTTAGAGCGCATCACTTTAAACTTGATTCTATCTACTGTGTTAGTTGGAGCACAAGTTAGGGTGGTTTTAAAAGGTAGGAGGAAAAAAGGATGATTGACTGTTTTGTTCTAGACATCTTTTTCACCAATAGTCCTTAGTCACCAGTCTTTTTAATAAAGTCAAATACTGGATGAAGCATCATTACTTCTTTAACTGGTAATAATGCAGAAGATCAAGGAGGTTATATGTTGGCAAAACTACATAGCACACTTGTCAGCTAGGAATAAGAACCAGATGTTGGAGAACTGACTTGTGGATGCCCTCAGCAGGTAGGGGAGATGACATGAATTGGCTGCCCCTCAAATGACTCAGAATATAAAACAGTTACCTGCATTTAGTGCTTCTGCAAACAGTAGGTGATTTGGAACTGCTGAGCCACTGGAGAAGGTTGGCTTTTGGGATGGGAGCTGAGAGAGGGCTCATGCCAGGGTGGGAGTGGGTCTCACGCTCAATTAGGGATGAGACTGGCCAGAATCCAGAGCTTGACTCAGAGATGAGCCCTTATCATCCAATAAGACTCTCCCTAGGAGAACTATAAGGCCAAGACATGCTTATGTTTTTACTGTATGGGACGAGATACAAAGACCAGAGGATGCAGGAGCTAGAAATAGCCTTGTATAAGCGTCTTAGAAGTGGCTGTGTGTGTGTGTCTTCAGGCAGCTCTCCAAGGGCTTTGAATTGTTCAGTGAATCCAACAGCATGTTGAAGGAGCTCCTTCTAATACAGGGGAGAAGGATGAATTAGAAATCACCCTGAGGGCTCCTTCTTAGCTCCCTATGTGTTAACTTAAAAAACTCAGCCTAATCGAGGTCATCATGAGCTTCTCTGGAATGTTCTGAGACACATGAATGTATATCCAGTTTATTTATTTTACTTTTATGTACCTCTATGTATACCTGTGCACCACATGTGTGTCTGGTACCATTGTAGGCTACAAGAAGATATCAGATTCCCCTGAATCTGGGGCTAAGGATGCTTGTAAGCTGCCATGTGGGTGCTGGGAATCAAACCTGGGTCCTCTAGGGGCACAACTAGTGCTCTTAACTATTGATCTGTCTCTCCACCCTACATATATATAGATATTAATATCCATGTTGACAGCACCTGATGGCCAAGGATACACTTGGATGTCGTTACCTCACCATTGTGCACAGCATAAGACTTGTACCATCTGGTTTGATGACCACAGTGCTGAGAGTCTGCACTGTGGAGGCCACAGGACTTCTTCAGAGACTGGAATTCTGGAGACATTGAAAGGGCTGGGATGGAGGGTGACAGTGGGAGTTAGGAACACAGAAGGAGCAGGCATTTAGTGTCTCCTACATGATAATTTGTCTGCTGTCCGAATCATACCTCTTAAATCATTCTAAGGTGTCCTTGCCTCCTGTTTCTGTCCTTTTGGCCCCATCCCATGCCTGATACCAGAGAGAGGTAAAGTAACAGGAGCCAAGGCCCCGGGGTTGAGAAATATATGATGAACTATAATTGTCCTTCCCTCTCCCCAAGTTTATGACTCATTTTCAGCAGTAACTGTAGCTGTTGATTTCAGTCTGCCCCGGAGCTTATTGTGTAGCTGCGGGTGACGCTGAACTTTTGATCCTCCTGACTTTACCTCCTGAATGCTAGGATTATAGGTGCATACCCAGGGCTGCTGGAAGGCCACCCATCAAGCTACATCCCCTGTTCATTTTCTCTTGATCATAGCAATTGCAGGGACGAGCAGAACTGACTATGTTTATACCCAATCCAGGATATTTCCCATTTCCAGTTCATTCTAGGTCTAGGATTATGGAAAAACGACTTTTTGATTGAGCAGCTCCAATAGAAGTTCACGCAGAGAATGGAAGGCACATGGAATTCCCTACCACCACAGGGCTCAGTACTGTCTGACCTGACGCGGTCTCTTTCCCATTCATTCCTTGACAGATTGCTGACCTGGTCTTTATCCGGGGTAGCATCTTCAGGAATGATCTAATTTGGAACACTTTGTTGCTGTGGGTACCAGGGGAAGTAGCTCTTTGTTTAATTTCCTTGATTTGAATGTTGAACTTCCTTCTTCATCAGTCAGGGGCAAAGGTCCTTCTGTTGCCTCTCCTTTCCTTACCAGTGGGAACCCCCTCTAGGGCACACTGGGCAATAAGTTTATACTGTGAAAACACACACACACACACACAGACACACACACACAGACACACACACACAGAGACACACACAGACACACACACACAGACACACACAGAGACACACACACACACAGACACACACACACACACAGACACACACACACACACCGATTCACAAACAGTTAAGGGAAATAGTAACAACATATTGACACTGCGTTGGATTCTCATACGTATTGCATTTCATACTCACTTTTGCTGCATCACAGTAATTTTACTGTGCCAAAGGAGCCAAAGATGAGAGAATTTAGTCTATCTACTAAGAACGCTTCCATAGCACACGAGGGAGACAAGTTTTGAGCCAAGTGTTTTATCCAGGTGTGGTTCAGAATCCAAGATATTTCTCCTCTGTTGCTGCGGCCAATCCACACAGATTAGTTTGTAAGTACATATGCTTTTCATATTCTTGATAATATTATGAATTGCATCTCTTATTGGTGCCCATAAAACAACTTGAATAGAGCAGAATTCACTGGGTTTACTTCAAAGCCATCCCTTACGCTTCCTTAACTTAGCCTAAAGGTATCACGCTTTTCCAGCCATCCTAAGAGTGTGTGTCAGTTTCAGCGCCATTGATATTTGGCAACAGTTACTTCTTACTTGTGCCTTGTAGATTAGTGAGAGGGATCTGTGTGACCTCTACCTGCTAAATGTGAGCAGGGTCCCCGTCTTCCTAGTCACGATGGAGTGCTTTGAATAAGACAATGTTTATCACCTTCCGAAGAGGCTGAGGTGGGAAATGCTGTCTCCTTGCTTCTTCCCTAGCCCTTCCTGGTCCTGGCTTGTGGGCTGTCCACCTAAGTGAAACTCAGGGAAGGAATCTGGGAAGGGTGCCTTCTCCTCCGAGCTTGTCCAGAGGAGCAGAAGCAAGGAGGCATCCAGCTTTCATCTGAGGGGGGCATCTGCAAATGGTAGGGTTTCATTCAACTGAAAATGAACTTGCAGACCTCTCTGATGAACCAGTGAGATCTTGCAGATTTCAGGAGCCTCCTGTTCTTGGCTTGCTAGGGCACAGACTATTTCTGTCATTTGCTTAAGGGACCTAACAAGGGTAAAATTGTCTGTTTTGCTTATTATGTCCCATGCCAGGAAAACAATTATCTTATGGGGAAAATATAGCAGTAAGGTACTCCCTCTCTCACCTCCCCCCTTCTCGCTTTCCTTCTGTTTGCAGTCCTGAGGCTTCTCTTTAGGTCCCTGAGCATTCTAGTTTACAGCCCCAGCCACCAAGACAATACTTTTTATTTTATGTGCATGTGAACATGCTCTTTGATGGCTGGTGGCCCCTTGTCTTCCCTGTCTTACTTTTTGAGACAGAGTCTCTGACCCTAACATTTACTAACTGGCTAGATTGGCTGCCACCAAGAAGCTTCTGGAATCCACCTGTCTCTGTCTCCCACTCCCCTAGGGTTAGATTTACAGATAGATGTGTTTGACTACATGTGGCTCTCCCCAGCCCTTTTACTTTTTTTTTTTTTTTTAATATTTTGAGACCTAGTCTCACTAAATTGCCCAAGCTGGCTTTGAACTCACTCCATAGCCCATGAAATTCTTGCATTTGTTATCCTCCTGCCTCAGCAACACCAGGTCATAGATTGTATTGATATCTCTTGAAGGCCACGGGACACGACTTGCTTTATGTAACTTCAGGAAACAGAGTATTTTCTTCTTTTCCCACACAAGGCAATGGTCGCTTAGAGGCATGGGTCACACAGTACCTAGCCAGGCTAGGCTCCCAGGGACTTAAACACTGGTCTTCTACACGCTGAAGTAGAGCCCTCCTTTCCCACTTCACAGCAAGCCTCCAGCTTCTTACTGCAGACCTGCATTTCTCCATCTTGGCTTTGCTGCCAGTGAACTCTGGGTAATTGAGGGGCCTTGGGCAGCAATCCTTGTCTTTACCTCCCTTATTTGATTATTGTTCCTCTTGTAGGCAAGATTACTTTTCATCTTTCTGGTTTTTGCTTGAAACACTTCAAGAATATGTGTCTGTTCTTGATAATCTGCTATCCTTCCTCTGAGTGCCACCAGGTCTCCCCTTCCAGGGGACATGGTCAAATATGAGGCACCAGAGTTCGTGTGAAAGTCATACCCCACTCTCCACTCAACTGTGGAGAATGTTCTGTCCATTGGCTAGATCTGGAAATCCCCCTCAGGAACAATCATAGGGGAGGAGAATAAGGGGAAAATGGGAGGGAGGGAAGAATGGGAGGATACAAGGGATGGGATAACCATTGAGATGTAACAAGAATAAATTAATAAAAAAAAAAAGAAAAAAAAAAAGAATATGTGTCTGGAGTTTTTATTGCAATTGACCTCTGATTCCCCCAAGTTTTGAAGTTTAGATTATAAATAGATGGCTGCCAGTGTTATTCAATTGTCAGTTCTTTATTTAGCTAACGAGACTCCTTGCTGTGGTTGAATTTTATTTGGACATTCACTTGCTGTGTGCTGCCTTGTCTTGGGTGTGCATTCCATATACCCAGAGACCAGACTTGGCCAGGCAGAGGCAATTCTTTCCTTCTCCTCTTTCACTGCCGTGCGTGCAATTATCTCCTTGGCACACCTGACTTCATTTTCTTATCACACCTCTAACCTTTCTTTCATCTCTCTTTCTTACAGCCACTACATGGAGGCTGGAGGGCTTGGAGGAGTTTGTTATTTTC
This sequence comes from Acomys percivali, assembly GCA_907169655.1. Lineage (NCBI taxonomy): Eukaryota > Metazoa > Chordata > Mammalia > Rodentia > Muridae > Acomys > Acomys percivali. Next base: position 136,391,187 of record OU015747.1, read on the forward strand.
CTCATCCTGTTGATCCACTGTCTCAGGGGCATCAGGCTTGGTGGCAGCAGTAGCCTTTACCCATTGACCCTCCCACTGGCCCCCCTTCCCTTCTTTAAGCAGGCCAGGGCTTGAGCATTGCTCTTGACTTGTGCAATCCTTTTCTGAGTAATCCTGTGGTTCTATTTACCCTTTTATCAGTGCAATCTTCATAAAGTGATGGGGTTTTTCTATTTACCGCTGTTAAACCAACAGACGATTGACAGGCCACAAGGAATCATTTCAGTAGGATCATCTGGAATCTTGCCTCTGTTCACCAGATCTACCCAGCTTTTCACTATTCTGCCACAAGCCCTCTGACAGACAGCATTAGGCACTTCAAGCAACTTTTGTTTTCCAGACCGCCTTGCTCTCTCACTCGGTGTTTTCTTAAATCTTGTCTTCTCAGTCTGCATTGTAGTTCACGAGCCCTGAAGTCATCATCTGAAGTGTTTCCATGTGTGATGCTTTCTCGAAATCTTTCTGTGTAAATTGATTTATGCAATCTGTTGTGCTCATTTGCATACAGCGCCCATATCTTATTTGTGTGCATATGTGTAAGTGTATGCTCATGAGTGTGGAGGCCAGAAGTCACCATTGGATGTCTTCATCCATCACTTTCCACGTTATAGTTTGAGACAGGATCTCTTGTTGACCCCAGAGCTCATTGATTTGGGAAGATTATTTGGTCAGTCATTCCATGGGATCCTTCTGGATTCTTTTGTCTCTCTGCCTGACTCCTTCCCAGTGCTGGGACTATAGTCAGGTTCTGTGGTACTCTATTTTTCACATGGGTGTTGGGGACTAGATGCTTGCTTGGCAAGCATTTGACTGAATTGTCCGCAGCCACTTGGCTTTGTTTGGGGTCTCTCATTGGCACTGAGCTTGCTGAATAGGCTAGGCTGACTGGGCAGTAAGGCACAGGACTAGTTTGTCTCAGTGTCTTCAGCTTTGGGATTACAGTGTGTGCCACCATGCTCAGTTTTCTTTGCTTTTTTTTTTAAACATGGTTTCTGGTGTGTGTGTGTGTGTGTGTGTGTGTGTGTGTGTGTGTGTGTAACTCAGGCCTTCATGCCTACAAAGTAGGAACTTCATCCACTAGCTTATCCCCCAGGCCTCCTTATCTGTTATTGTATTCACCCTACAGAAAATCTACCATTGGCCTTTGTTTAACTATCTATTTTCCCCATGAGTTTGTAGACTCCTCAGAGGTTAGGGAGTAATGGCTGCCGAAACCGTAAAGTACTACAGGATACGTGTAATGTTTCCATATACTTGTCATTGCATTCATGGATTTCATGTAGTCCTGGCTGGTGTAGAAATGGATTTGTAGAAGAACTCATAAAGATCTTCCTGCCTTAGCATCTGGAGTGCTGAAATGAAAGATACTTGCCACCATGCCCAGAACATAGTGGCATAGTAGAGTTTTATTCAGTCAAAAAGAAGTATAAAATTATGTCCTTCAGAAATATGGTTGGGCCTGGAATCATCACGCTAAACTAAATAAGGCTGCCTTAGACAAACATCACATTTCCTTCGCTTTGTAGACTCTTGTCTGTTTGTCTATCCACCTACCTACCTGTTTTACGTATTTGTTGATATTTGTGTACGTCAAAGTTGAAGTGAGACTATCAGGGAGGGGTGGTTGGAGATCAGAGGACAGGAGAGCAAGCAAAAATAACAGGTGGGTATGAGCAAAGCACCTGATATACATGTGTGAAAATGTCACAATGAAACCCATTGTTTCAGTACATGCTAATTAAAAACTAAGAGCCAAGTAAAATGCATGTAGACAGTATTTTATATCTACACAGAATAGAATGCAATAGAATACAAAAATTGAATTTCTCAAGTGGCACAGGACAGTCAGGACTTCCTATTAATGGCAGTACTTACAGTCTAATAGTGTGTATGCTAAGTGTGTAGTCCATTGCCTATTTTGGTAGATAATCCCAGGAGGTCCAGAGGAGGAGGTGGCTTTCAGAGGGAGTCTAGCATGGTCCTGAGAGGCATTCCCATCTGGTGGGCAAGAGGCCAGGTAAAGCACTCACACAGAAATCCAGAGCCAGACTAGGCGTAGAAAAGGGAGCGTGGTCCCATGTGGTGGCTGATATGAGGCACATTGACAATGTCATATTCCAGGGCCTCCCTCTTGTCTCCTTTTGTCCCTTCACTTCTACATTGTAGTGGACCAGCTGTCCCTCGGTGTCTGTGGGGACTGGCTCCAGGACTTTTCAAGATTGCTAGAATCTTTGGATGCTCAAGGGTCTTCTGTGACATGGACTTGTATTTGCATATGACTTGTGTATCTTCAGCTCTTCAAAGCATCTCTTGTCTTACTCAGTATTAGAAATGTGCAAGTAGTTACATCCTGTAAGTTAGGGAAGAGTGCCAGTGGAGAAAGTCTGAACATACCCAGCATACTTGCAGGTTTCCCTGTTAATATTTTCTGTTCCCACTCTCTTGAGTCTCAGGATGCCATACCCTCCATGTACCAACTGGAATATTTAGGAGCCAGAAAAGGCGGAGTCTCCATCATCATCTACTGAGAATTGTGTGAAACTGGGAGCTGAGCACTTTGACTTTATGCCCCACTTCCACATGTAAGATTCCCCATGCTCCCCATGACTACCCTGTCATTCATGGAGTTCAACCTCTTCTCTGTTCAGCTTCATGATGAGCTCTCTTGAGTGGAGCCCCAGACAGAAGGTTGTTTTCCTGACATCCATGTCCAGATGGAGCCAAAGATGACCTTTTAGTTCATGATCAACCCCAACTTCTAATATTGCCAACATACATTCTTGCCTGGAGAGATTTGAGAGAAGCGTTCCTTGGTCAATCAGCACATTTGCTATTAAGGAAAGAGCCCAAGGCATTTAGCAGAGTCATTATTAGCTCCAGTGAGGTTGAAGGTCCAGTAGGGACTTAAGGACGCAGAGACAACCACTGGAAATCATTGGGCAACGTACTTGCTCAAGTTCCCTTTTGGAATTTTGTCAGTTAGCATGTTGCAACTCTTCTTCCTTGATTTTCCTTTTCCATCAAAGGGGCTGATAACTATTTAAAAGAGTCATTCTCAAACTTAAATGTGCACAGGATGCACTGATGTTCTTGCTATGATGAAGGTTGGATTCTGTTAGTGTGTGCTGAGACCTGATCGCCTTTCTACTAGCCTGTCAGGTGATGGCCAGGGCTGGTCCAAGGGCAGCACTTTGAATGACAAGGATTTAATTCCTACCTGACACTCACCAGCTGGTCTGCTTTCACAAAGAGCAATCAAGCACATGTGTTTGGATATATTGGTAGAAATATTGACAACAATATGAATTTGAGCAGCCTATGACCTGAGTGGTAGACTCTATTATCAAATGAATTTGGGTGGCATATCATTTGACCCATAACCCAACCAAAGTGGTTGGTGGTTTGAATGAGAATTGTCTTCTATAGTCTCAGGAATATGAACACTTAGTACCAGTAGGTGGTGATGTTTGTGGATAGTTAGGTGGTGCAGCCTTGCTGAAGAAAGTATATCACTGGGGGTAGGCTCTGAGTATGTGTACTCCCACCCCACTTCCTGTTTGCTCTTTCCATTTCATACTTTCATTAGAAGATGTGAGCTCTCAGCTTCCTATTTCTACTGCCATGCTTTCCTGCTATGATGGGCTCTTATTCCTCTAGAAATGTCATCCAAAAAGAATTTTTCCCTCCCATAAGTTGTCTTTGGTGATGATGTTTTATCACAGAAACAGAAAAATAACTAATTACTTTTGATTAGTGGGATTGTAATTGTGCAGTTTAGAATGTCACTTAATCATTACACCTTTAGAATAAACAGCCATAGAAAAGAAATAGGATCTTCCTGGGATGTGGGAAACAGAGTAAAACATTTACAATGAGAGAGTGAAGAGAAGGAATGCGTGTGGAGTTGGGATGGTGTGCCAGAGAGAAAAGCCCAACAAAAACACTCAGGTTCACCAAGCCTGACATTTCGGTCTAAGCCAAAAGAGCAGGCTTGAGATCAGTGAGTCCAAAGACCCTGAGTTCTGAAGGCAGCAGAAAGGCTTAAGTCAGCATGTACGGCTTCCTACACATGGAAAGTAATCTAAAGCAGATACTCTCCAAAGGACACTTCTAATGACTCCTGGACCCTGGCCAGATACTTCAAAGCTCCATTATCAGTGGGCTGTGTTCTCCGTTGGGAACACTGGGTGATGCTCTGAGGAAGCATCAGTTCTGGGTCACTGTTTTTTCCTCATTCCTCTGTAAGGAGAGTGGCTGGGAGCCGCCTAAGCTCTGCCCAGAGGCCAGCAATCTTGCCAGCTCTTACTGCCCAGTGGGGCTTGTCCTCAGTCTCACCATGGGTTGGATGCACTCTGACAGGAAGCAGGGTTTGACAGGGTCTCTGCTGGCTGATTGAAGACTGCTCTCTAGAAACATCTTTCTTCCCCACCTTCTCCATAAAATGAGTTCAGGGGGATTCCATATTCTCGACTCTTTGACTTCTCTTGGCTGCATTGCTCAGGCACCTATGCAGTAGAAAGCATCATATATTAGCAAGTGTACGGAGTCTTAAGTCTACTTCGAAGACTGTATGAAGACAGTCCACAGTTTTGCTTCCCAGTGTATGGAGTAGTCTCTTCATTGCTGAGAAGTGGTACTTCCTAAATTGATCTGTACCGGGGAATTGAACTTATTCAAACTCAAGAAGTCCTTTACTGGGAGCATGAAGTTGTTTATAAGATGGCATAGGACAAAGATGAGCCTTCCTCTGCCTAGGCCTAGACTCTGCCTAGACTCTGTATCTAGGTGCCAAGCTGGGTGACACCAAGGACAACTGGATTCCTGGTCTTCAGGAAGTATAGAGAGATTAATGCGAGCAATGGGAGGCACAGTACATTGTTCTGTTGTTTGCTGTTAGTGATTGAGTCTATTTTCAGAGCTCTGAGTGGTGACAGGAGAGAGATAAAAGGTCACGGGTCACACATTGTGAGGAAACATAACTCAAAGCCAAATATTCATTCCGCACTAAGTTTAGCAATACCTTTAGGTGAAAAGAAAACATCGCTGGGTGGATTCAATGTTACAAAGTCATTGTAAAATCAGCTCTTAGAACCATGGTGTGCTTGGTAAATGTCTTTCCCCATAACCATTGAAGTGCAATGGGGCCATCTCAGGAATATAGTGCTGTATTGGTAGACCATTTTTTATCATTTGCATTTTGAAATAAGAAAACAGTTTTATGGTGGCATAATCAATGTAAAGTGAGTTACATATCCTAATACATCATTTCCTAATGTTTGACATCCATCTATTTATGAATGTATCAGTACATGAATATAGCTAGCATTTGTGGGGTTCTCCCTGACACTGTGGGGCTTCTCCCACTTTTTTCTCAGTCTCTCGCCACTAAGAAACCCCTTTTCCAGCTTAATTTTCATGTTCTGGAACTGTGTGTAGGTAGAACCCACACACTTTATTATTGGCACATCTTCTTTCACTGAAAAAATCATTTTTATTAGAGTCATTCACGATACAGATGTATCAGTGTCCCCTTCTGCTTTGACTGTGTAAATATTCCACCCAACTGTGTGATGTTTGGATGGTTTCCAGCTGTTGTCCGTTACATTCTGCCATGGGCACACTAAGCACACTGACCATTCTCACCAAAGCATTTGAGAGAACACATGGTATCACTTCTTCCAGGTAAATACCTAGGGTTGGAGTGGCTCTATCATTTTGTTGAAGATGTTTTGCCCTTTAAGAAATTGATGAATTGTTTTCTGAATTGCTTGAGCCATTTTCTATCCTTGCCCCCTCTTAGATGCCTTCACTGACACTTGATACAATCAGCCTTTTGCATTTGACCCATCTCAATACTCACGTGGTGATATGCTGTGGTAGTTTTATCTGATTTTTCATAGCCAGTAATGATGTTGAGAATACTGTACTCTTATTTGTCACCTATATATTTTCTTTGGTGATATGTTCAGGCATTGCTTTCTGATTTTATCTGTGTTTGGAACACAAGTTCTTTTTTAAAATTAATTCATTCATATTACATCTCAATTGTTATCCCATCCCTTGTATCCTCCCATTCCTCCCTCGCTCCCACTTTCACCCTATCCTTCCTCTGGGTGCCATCAGGCCTCCCCATCCAGGGGATGTGGTCAAATATGGGGCACCAGAGTTCGTGTGAAAGTCAGTCTCCACTTTCCACTCAACTGAGGAGAATGCCCTGTCCATTGGCTAGATCTAGGTAGGGGTTTGAAGTTTACTGCATGTATTGTCCTTGGTTGGTGCCATAGTTTGAGCAGAACCCCTGGGCCTAGATCCGCCCATCATAATGTCCTTCTTGTAGGTTCTAGTACCCTCTGGATCTTATTTCCCAATTCTCCCATACTTCTCTCACCTAGAGTCCCAATACGATGTCCTCACATCTATCCCACTTTCCTGGTAAGTGCAGACTTTCATGGGACATGCCCCTTGGGCCAATGTCCAGATATAAGTGAGTATATACCATTTGACTCTTTCTGCTTCTGTGTTAACTCACTCATTATGACCATTTCTAGTTCAATCCATTTGTATACAAATTTCAGGAATTCCTTGTTTTTAATAGCTGAGCAGTATTCCATAGTGTATATGTACCACAGTTTCTTTATCCATTCTTCTATGGAGGGACACTTAGGCTGTTTCCAGGTTCTGGCTATTATGAATAAGGCTGCTATGAACATGGTTGAGCATATGGCCTTGTTGTGTGCTGGAGCATCTTCTGGGTATATTCCAAGGAGTGGAATAGCTGGGTCTTAAGGAAGCCCTATTCCCATTTTTCTGAGATAGCACCAGATAGATTTCCAAAGTGGCTGTACTAGTTTGCATTCCCACCATCAATGAAGGAGTGTTCCTCTCTCTCCACATCCTTGCCAGCATGTCTTTGATTTGCATTTTCCTGATGACTAAGGAGGTTGAACATTTCTTTAAGTGTTTCTCAGCCATTCAATATTCCTCTGTTGAGAATTCTCTGTTTAATTCTGAGCCCGATTTCTCAATTGGGTTATTTGGCTTGGTGGTGTTTAATTTCTTGAGTTCTTTATGTATTTTGGATATTAGACCTTTGTCAGATGTAGGGTTGGTGAAGATCTTTTCCCAGTCTGTGGGCTGTCGCTTTGTTCTGTTGACAGTGTCTCCTGCCTTACAGAAGCTTCTCAGCCTCATGATGGAACACAAGTTCTTTATCAGACACAAGCTCTATGTTTTTTATTGTCTAATCAGTATCTTTCAAAAGTAGAAGTTTAAAATGTGCTAATTGATTTGACTCAGGGAATTGGACTTATTCAAACCCAAGTTATACTTTAAATTTTATGAATTTTTCTTTAGTACTGTATCTCAGAGCTCTTTAGCCAACCCAGGGCTTTTGCTCTTCCTTAGGCTTTTGCTAGGTTTTAGGTGGTCATTGGGTCTGTGATCCATTTGAGGTTTTTTTTGTTGTTGTTGTTTTCTTTTTTTAAATTTTGCTTTGTTTCTAAGACAGGGTCATGTTGTGTAGCTCAGTTTGCCTCAACCTCCTGAATGCCAGGAAAAATCATGGGCAATACCAGGCTAGCTTTGAGCTGCTTTTAAAAAGAGTGAAAGGTATGAATCAATATTCAAATTTTTGCATACAAATATATAATTTTCCAGTACAACTTGCTAAAAATACTTCCTTAGTCCTATGAGTTGTTTTTGGTCTTTTGTCAAAAATCAATACACGCGCGCGCGCGCACACACACACACACACACACACACACACACACCATGTCTGTACCAGCAGTCTCTCTGTTTCTGTGGATGCTATTATCCCACTCTCTTGATAACTGCAGCTTCAACAAAGCTTAAAACAAGAGAGCACTGAGCCTCTGGTTTTTTTGTTCTCCTTTTTCCAAGTTGCTCCTTTGTTCTAGGTCCTTTGCATTTCCTGGTACTGGAATTAGGTCATTACTTTCTGCAAAAGAGCCTGCTGGGAATTTGATTTAGATTTTAGGGAACGAATTGATCAACATAGAAAAACTACAACAATATTATGTCTTGAAGCCCAAGGACACATTCTACACACTGTTTTCTTTGCAATTTTTGGAGATTTCAGATATGTTTTTTTAATAGACATTGTATGAGTTTTACTCCTAAGTATGTCATATTCTTGTAACTTCAGGAAATAGCATTGAAATGTTTCAGGGTTGCTGTTATATAGACATTGAGTTAGTTGCAGACATGGGCCTGGTTTCCAGCAGTTTGTCAACATCATCGTTCCTAGCAGCTTTTTTGTATACCAATTATTGGATTTCCTACCCAGACAAGAATGCTGCTAAGATGTTCTTCAAGACAAAAAATGGCTTAAGAGTAATGTTTTATTTTAAGTGCAGAACTTTTGGTACATGCATGTATGATTTTAATGAAAGCCATTCGTGGACAAAGGAGAGTGGACAGTTCTGCTGGTTTCTCAGGGAACCAGAAGGTGCTAAGTGGCAAGGAAGTTGAGTGAGCACACACATGCACCCTGCACCTTTTGTTTCTCTGCATAGCACTGGCCCATCTCACTTTCACATGCTGGCTGTAAATCCCACTTAGGGCATCTCGGCAAAACGCAGAAAAGCCCCATATTAGTGGCGAGGTGCTAGCACACATTTCAAATTAATTATGGCTTTTAATTCATTGAGAGTGAGTTGTGACTTTTTAAAAAACAATTTAAGCAGTTTAATTCATAAAAGGAAGAAAATGGAAAGTGGAAAACCCAGCTTGTAGAATCATACTGCCGAATCTTTGTCTTCTTGGCAGTCCCATCAGTTTAAACATAGAAATGAAAATTTTCTTTTCTGTTTTCTTTGTTCCTTTGGAAGGAGGGCAGGAGAGGGAGCTAAACTGCATGATGAAAGCTCATATAAAGTCTGCACTTTTGGTGTGTTTATTTTTGCTGGCTTGGGGAAGGATGGTAATTGACAGGTAAAATTGCTGACCTCCCAGGTGCTGCAGGCAGAGGGCTATGAATGCGCTCTTACCTCCCACCCTTTCTTCTGCACAGAGGCTCAGAGATGGTCCCCCCAGACTCTCCCGGATGTGAGTGAGCGAATGTTCTGCATCCCTCATCCCAGGCACCCCTCTTCCACTGTTATCCAGCCTTCTCTCCTCCATTATCACGGTATCAATGCACTTGGAGTGTGCGTGTGCACGTGCGTGTCTGTCTGTTTGACAAGGTTGGGAGTTTTCACACCACAGATACGGGCAAATAGTATCAGTATCAGCGTAACATTTGACCCAGTACCATTTCTCATTTCAAATAGAAGGAAAATATAAAACAAACGTCTTTTCATTATGGATGCACAAGGAACGATAATGAAATATCCTCCAAAGATTTGCTTGTTTTGGTTTCTAGTTGTTTTTAATTTTATTGTTTTGATAGCCACTAAATGTTTCTTACCAAGTAGGAGAAGCGTGTGGTCAAAGGTATTCAAGAAGCATTCCAGTGTTTTCCAGGTCTGTTTTTCTCATGCTTATTTATATTACATTATTAAATAATGAAATTATTATTATTAAATAATTCATCAAATGAAATTACTAGTTTTGATGTTGGAGGGCTGTGAAACTTGAATTCATAAGATAGGTGATAATAAGTAAGTGACTTCTACATCTCTAAAGTTTAGGTCCTTTATTTATAAAGTTAGAGAGCCCCCCATGATTCCACATATGGAGTATCTTTGTGGCCTGAAGGACTCCATGATTGCTGCTCTACTTATCTTTACATAAACTCCTTCAGCACACAGTAATAACTAGATTATTGGGGTTACCAGAGGCCAGTTAACTTTTTTTCCAAAATAATCAAGTCTTACTTTTCTTTCTTTTTTTTTTTTTTTTTAAGCCTTGATTGCTGTATGATACAATATCCAAACATTTGATTGCTCGAGCCCTTCCCTTTTCCAGTGACTGCAGAGGAGGTCTGCTAGGTCCCACATGAGCAATTGTTTCGCATTAACATTTGAACCATGCAAATAGTGCAGGCTTGCCCTGCTGCTGATGGTCACCCTGTGCAATGGCCGACAGCGAAGTACAAATACACATGGTTTACAGAGCAATAAAGACAAAGAGGGGAACCCTTCTCCATTCATTTCCCTTCGCCCCACCCGGTTCCTTTCTCACGCTGAACTTCCTCTCTTCTCTGGCCTCTTTGGAGTGGCCGTTGCTGATAACTCCCTGAATATGGGGCAGGCTGGCGGGTGTTGCCCTTTGGAGAGCGTTGATCAACTGCTCTATCATCCACTTGACTGGTTCAAAGGCTTTTGACTTCCTCTCCTATCTCGGGAGCTTCTTGGCTGTTCCTGGCCCACACTCATGTCCAGCTCTAAGCACGCACTCGCCTTAGGGCACTCAGCCTTCCACGCTGGTTGTGGCACAGCTGGCTGTTTAGATCCCCGCAGCGTGTATTTGACACACCACAGTGCTCACTTTCCTCCCACCCACTTCCTCTCCAGCAAGGACGACCAGTGTGGTTGCATCTTTACAATGATTCCATTTGTGTTTATTCTGCGTGGAAACCAATGACCAACTTTTCTGTCTCCTCCCCACAGCTCTGCCAAGCCTGTTTTTTTTTTTTTTTTTCACTTGTGGAAAGGGACAGAGGGGACACTGCCACTTTTCTCTCAGAGTCTGGTGGGTGTAACAAAATGGTGTCCGCTACATGTAACTCAGTGCCCTGAACTCGTAGGCACCAACAGACGCTTCCGTCCATCTCGCCCCTTGCTCTTCTCTTCAGTGCCAGAGATAAGATTTGTTTCTGAGGAAGCTGTCAGCAAGATGGGGAGTGAATTGTAGTAAAGCCCGTATACATAGGAGATATTCTCCCCTGAACTTGACGCTTCTTCCTCTTTTGGAGGGTTTCTATTAGTGGAATACCCTAGTCTTAAATCTCCACTACGAAATAATACTGAAGAATAAGTTTGAAATGCAAACGTTTGAGATATGGAAGTGAAATTTGTGATGAGCAAGATGAGGAAGCAGCTACCTCCCATCCGTGTGTGTGTGTGTGTGTGTGTGTGTGTGCGCGTGCGCGCATATGTGTGTGTATGCTTGCATGTGTATGTGTGTGTGGGTGTGTGCATGTGCGTGTGTGCATGTGTGCGTGTGTGCCTCTCTGTGTATGTGTGTGTGTGTGTGTAGAGGTTAGAGAGGAGCTTTGATTGCTTAGAAACACATCATGTCCTGCTCTTTCATGCTGTGAGTCTTACAGGGCAAGCTCCCACACGTGGAGCACTAGGCTTTCCAGACTTGCACTCACCTAATTCTGGGCCTCAGTCATAAAGGGCTCACTGTGTTTGCATGTGTGAGCCGCACCACATTCTTCCACGTGAGACAGATCAAAGATAAAAGTGCCACCTTTATCTCCACATACTTTTTTTTGTGCCTCTCTGTGGGATCTGGAACTGGGTGTTTTCTTAAACTCTCTTATATCTCTTGAAGCCTTTTCCTTCGTACAGTCTTAAAACTATGTCAGGTAAACAACTTTTTTTCTCCACTAGACCCTCAGAAGTCTCTTCCGTATTAATTAGTGAGTGCTCTGAAATAAGTAGAGAGTGTCCTTGTGGTTTCCAATTCCACACACGCTGCATTATCTACGTTTCCTAAAGGTGAATCTTTTTCATTTTTTGTTTTTCTGAAAATACCAGCTTGTTTTTGATACTTTTGAGCCTTTCTAGCAAATTGATCTGTCACAATCATAATTGCTGTTTTCATCTTGATTTTTATTTTACTTACAAATTCTTTTCATTTTAATAATAATAATAGTAGTAGTAGTAATTATTATTATTATTATTATTAAAGTTCATACTTGCTCTTTACCAAGTGACAGGATTTTCTTCTGGAGCATGGTTACAGACCAAAGTTGTCAACTTCTGAGTGATTATAAAGTGCTTGTGTGGAGCCTTTTATCCTTTTCCCTTGGTTCTGACTCTGAACCTTTGCAAAGGGTCATGGAGAAAAGAGAGTGGGAAGGAGGTGATGAATAAATAAAGGGGCAGAAGGATCGGCTTGGCAGCCAAATAGGCTTGTGACTGGGAGTTGGAAGACTCGGGTGCTCTTCATGCCAAGCTGAGTTTTCATAGCCCAGTGAGCCCAGGGCCGATTGTTCATCTTCCTGTGACACCAGTGGGAACGAGTGAGCGCCCTTGTTGGAAGAAGGGCTTGTCAAGCATAGAGAGGCATCGGTGCCAAGTACAGGCTGTGGTCAGCACATTTTTGACGGAGAGAAAGATTTCCCATGAGCCAGTGACTCGGGGCGTCTATGTGAAGCTAAAGGAGAAGACACGGGGGGCTTTCCTGAATCCTCAGAGGGTCCATCCAAGGCCATGCTCAGGGTGGAGGCTGCACAAACAGTGCCATGTGCTCCAGAACACCCAAAACGCCTGTTCACTGCCGGCTCTTCTTCCAGAACTGTGGTTGTGTCCACTGCTCATGAGATGAAGGTTCTTAGACAGCGAGACCTACAAACAATGCCAATTCCATGAACTCATGACTTAAAGAACACAGTTGGTTTTCATATTTTACTTTACTGGCCATAGTAAAACAAGAAAGAAGTGCCAGGGTCAGCTTCATTATTAGCAAATTAAACATCAGTTCATTTGAAGAAGATGGGATCTCCGACATTGGACTTGTTGATGGCAGTATGTAAAATCAGATTCACATGGTCCCTGGTCTGCTCATGGGGGGATTCATGGTCTATGGAAGCAGATATGCAAGTGGACAAAGTGGACGCTCAGACAAAGCAAGAATTAAGAGATATGGGACCTCGGGGAAAGAGAAATGGATTTTTCTTCTGCTGTGAGGATGAGTAGTATTTTTCCACAGGAGAGAAGGAAATAGAAATGCCTGATGTTCTTTGAAACTGCCTGGGGCTTGAATGTCATCATTGGAGCCTGTGACTGAGTTGCCTCATCCTGAGCACACAGATCACATCCGTGTGAAGATAGGCTACTGTGAACACATGATTTCATTATTTCAGTAATCAGTATAAAACCCGAATAAGCATGCTGGAGGAAGACAGATCCCATGCAGGGAGTCATACAAAGTATGAGCGAACTGTCTTATTCCAGGTGCTGGGAAAAACTCACAAGCATAACCAGGAGATGTGCTGGCAAGCAGCAGAGGCCAGTGTTAACCCCTTGTGACTGGAGTGGTACGATCTGAGTTATTTGTGCCTAAGAGAAGAAAGAACAGGTTTTTATTCTGCAGATCTCTTATCAGATGTGGATAAATCTGGCATCCCTTAGATATCTTTTGGATGTCACGCTCCATTGGGGAAAACCACTCCTGAGAACTCTGCCTTTTCATGTGCTCTGAGAGTCTCAGCTGATGGTCTGTACAATTCCTGGAAGCCTGGGTTGACTGTGAAGATGGTGCGATGCCCTAATGCTCCAGTGTAGTAGGCTGCTAGTGTTCTTCGTAGTAAAAGCAATGGTCAGGATGTGTGCTGACAGGATGGTGTGAAGGAGCAGCGTTCTATGAATCTGTGATGGATACCACAGCCTTGTCTGAAAGTGGCTTGCATATTATGCAAATCTTATTGTAATCTGTGTCTCCTAAGTAGCCACCAGGTGTGGACATGAACTTCTCACATGTTGCTTTGCTTTTGTGTTGGAAAAGACATGCGATCTCCTTATAAACATGGAAACCAGGGCAGAATTCTACCATGGGATTGTTGGGTAGAAGGAAGGAAAAGAATCCCTTACGAACCGAGTTTACTTAATCCTTAAAAATGGCAGCTGGAGAGCATTGCAAGACATCAGTAAATCAAAGATAACTGAGTCACAACCGGAAGTAAAAAGGAGACTGGACCAAGCTTAGAGCCTGGGAGAATGACCAGCGATGTTCAGTTTTAACTGTCGGGTTGGCAGTGATTTCCAGTGAGGGATTGTGCAGATCAGGGTGGTTTGTGTGCACGTCTGTGGGGGACTGTCTTGATGGCCCTGCCTGATGTGGGGACTTCCAGTCTGAAAGTGGGTGGCACCATTCCTCGGTTTGGGGCCATGACCTGTATATGAGTAGAGCAACTGAGTACTGAGCACTCACTTCTCTCAGTTCTTGACTGTGATGTGACCAGCGGCTTCAAGAGTCTGCCTCCATGATGGACTCTAACCTGACCCTGTGAACTATAGTAAATGTTCTTTTCTCCAAGTTGGTTTTTGTCAATTGTTTTTGTTTTTGTTTTTTGTGTTTTGTTGTTTTTTAATCACAGGAGCAGAAATGAAACTAGGAGACCCAACTATTTATTCTTTTGTGAGGCTATTTTAGCTCCATATCTAATGTCTCAGATTAATAATTAAAATAATAATAATCCAAATAATAACATATTGTTATGCTTGTTTGCAATTGGTAGATGATTTTAATAGTATTTGTTTATTTAGTTTTCCTCTGTTAACACCTGTACACGACAGCCAGAGTATGGATGTGTGGAAAGTGTTAGAATCCTAGGTTCTAGCTCTGTCTTAAGTCTGTTCTTTGACATTTAACCTCGTTTTTAGAATAATCAAGATGAAGATATGTACCTCAGAGCATAGATGTGACACCTGATGGAAGGCAGGTAGACAAGTAAGTGTCCCAAATGGAGGAGGCTCTCTCTGTGGGTGAGCAGACACACATCCAGGTGTGACATGATTTCCCTCGAATCACACATATCCTGCCTGGAGTAGGATGCAGAGTCAGGAGCATGGCCTTACTAGAAGTTCAGATCTATGTCTGGACCCACTTCTCCCAAGCCCTGCACCTGGGTCAAGGGCTTCATCTTTCTGAACTTTAGTTTCTCATATGTAAAATTATCCATAAAAATAAATGCAACCTTACCAGTGGGTGGCGAGGGCAGTGATGTGATAAAAAAAAAACTTAATGCACAAAACGTCTTACGGAATGAGATATCATCTTTATCACGGGAGGTCAGAGTTGGAAGGCTGATGTCTTGGTCCCAGGGGTCCTGCCTGCCACTTGGACTCAGACATCTTACATACTCCCTGTCACCAGGCCCTTGACTCACCCTTGCTAGTGATGCCCATATTATAGGGTCCCTGCAAGGGCCAGGTGAGATGATGACTCTAATGGTGCTTTGTCATACCTCAGAGACAGGGAAGTGTGACCTCGTATGCAGAGTGCGGGCATCAGGTGTTGGCTGTTTGAGTGCTGCTGTCTATGCTCCAATTTTAGTGCTAGACACAAATGCTTCCCGTGTAGAATGAGATAAATTTTCCTCCTTATTGTGTTGCTTCTTGTTCATTTATATAACCTGGGGCCTCTCTGCCTAGTAACTGACCTACTTCCTGAAAGGAATCCATGTGCTATTCAGACATAAATATATTTTCCATCCAGTGGATTTTAAGAATAGATTTACTGTCATTTTTGCCAAAGGCTTTTTTTTTTTTATCTTAACAACCAACCACCACCACCACCACAACAACAACAACAAACCCAAGTAACTAACCAACCAACCCCCCCCCCCCCCCCAACAACAAAAAAAAACCCCAAAAAAAAACCCCCCCCCCCCCCCCCCCCCCGCAAAAATGACAATAAATGCTAGAATTAATTGCCCTTAAAAAGGGAAAGCCATTGGTATAACTGATTCTTTTAAAATGTTGTTATTGTTTTAATTATTACCTGTTTAAAAATTGGATGCATGTGTATGTATCTGTGCATTGAAGTGTGTATCTGAGTGCAGGGGCTCATGGAGGCCACAGGAAGGCATTGGATCTCTGGATCTGAGTTACAGACAGCAGTGAGCTGCCACCTAATGTGGAAACTAAACTTGGGCCTTCTGCTCTATACAGCTTAGCCCCCTCTCTCAGCTGGGACACACTGGTTCTTATTTATCTCCATATCCAAGTGTGTAATTAGAGTTCTATTGCTATGAAGAGTCACCAGGACCACAGCTACTCTTATAAACATTGCTGACTTAGAGGTTCAGAGGTTTAGTCCATTATTGTCATGGCAGGATGCATGATGCCAGGCAGGCAGACATGGTGCTGGAGTCCTACATCTGGATTGGCAGGCAGCAGGAAGAGAGATGACACTGGGCCTGGGTTCAGCATTTGGCATCTCAAAGCTCACCCTTCTGTGACACACTTTCTCCAACAAGGCCATACCCATTCCAAGGCCACACCCACTCCAAGGCCACACCCACACCAAGGCCACACCCACTCCAAGGCCACACCCACACCAAGGCCACACTTCCAGTAATGCCCCTCCCTAAGAGTGTATGGGGGCCGTTGTCATTCAGACTCCCATACAAGTGCTTCCTACACTGTGTTAGAATCTAGGATGACTAAGCGCATGGTTGGCTGTTTCTTCATTGACCCAGTTCTTTCTTTTTGAAGTCTGTGGAGTCCTCTTGACTCAGACTCCTGGGTCTTTTCACCCAAGTTGGTTTCTTTTGTGTTTGTGGAGCTCCTGCTCCAGTGGAATCTAGGATCTTATAAGAGTTCCCACTCATAATAGTTGGGTGTGATGGCACACACCTGTAGTCCCAGCAGTCAGGGAGGCACAAACAGGAAGATCTCTGTGAGTTCAAGGCCAGCCTGGTCTACAAAGCAAGTCCAGGACAGCCAAGGCTACACAGAAAAAACCTGTCTTAAAAAAACCAAACCAAACCAAACCAAAAAATAAAACCCCTCAAACCCCCCCCCCCCCCAAAAGGGAAGAAATTCAGTTCTTCAAATCCCATCTCTTCCATCATAGGACATGAGCTCATGCGGGTTAGGCTGTATACCCCCACAATATCTCAGTGACACTCAGGGTCCCTCCCTTCTGCCTTGAGTGGATGGAGGAGGAAGAAAAACATCAAGCCGCAGTGCACTATATGACACCCTGAAAGCTTTCAGCGATCAACTTGGTCATTATCACGCCCACGGAACAGAGCTTTAGGCAGAATGTGGGGGAATGGCTCACTAAGTGGAAAGAAATGACAAAGAGATCCGTAAAAATGAGTAATGTAGAAAATCTCAAGTGATTTTCCTTTTATTTTAGGTGATGACAGGAATGTGGTGATGTGGTAGTAGGTTTCTCTTAGGTTTCCTGGAGAGATCTTAGAAGGGGGACTACCATCCGCAGGTGCTTTGGGAAGAACATCTATCACACACCATCTCTGTGTTCTGCGAGGTTGTCACACAGTGGCATGGACATGGTGGCTCATGGTGTTCCAGGGTGAGGGGTGTTTGCAGCTGTTGGACTGTGGAGGTATGCTGGAACCGAACCACAGGTGTAACCAACACTGGGCAGACGTCCTCATGAGGGTCCAGACTCTCTGATATGTTTGGATAGCAGACTTATTTTGTCCCAGGAAATGTCCTTGGGGAATAGATGTGTGACCTGGATGCTAACACAGTTCTCTTCTGCGTACTGGGTGTGAAGGATGTGTGAGTGGACGGTAAACGTCAAGCTCCCGAAGTTCCTGGAATTTTACATTTAACACATGGTTTAGGAAGCCCATGCCTCCATTTTCATGTCATTTTGGCATTTATTCCTTTATATGAACTTTACTTGTTATATAATTTCAAAATTACCTCACCTATTAAGATTCTAATTAGAGGCCAGACATGGTGGCACATGCCTTTAATCCTATCACTTGTGAGGCAGAGGTAAGCAAATCTCTGTGAGTTCAAGGCCAGCCTGGTCTACAGAGTTTAGAATAGCCAGGGCTATCACACAGAGAAACCCTGACCCATCCCCCAAAAAAGATTCTAATTAGAACCACATTACATATATATTGAATTTATTGATCAATATTGAGCTTTCTTTTGCTATGAGAAGTTTTCTTTTAAAAAATTACAGTGATTTGCGTGTGTGCGCGTGTGCGCGTGCGTGCGTGCGTGCGTGTGTGTGTGTGTGTGTGTGTGTGTGTGTGTGTGTGTGGTGTGTGTCTGTATGAAGGTCAGAGGAAGCTTGTAGGAGTTGGTTCTCTCCTTTCCCCTTTGTAGGTTCCAAAGATTGAAAATAGGTAATGTGGCATGGCCAGAGCCTTTAGCCACAGAGACATCTCACTGGCTCACGAGAAGTTTCTCTTTCTTTTTTCTTTTTCTCTTTCTTTCTTTCTTTCTTTCTTTCTTTCTTTCTTTCTTTTTTCTTTCTTTCTTTTCTCTATTGTTTTTATCCTTGAATTAGTACAAAGACAAATACAAGTGAAAAGAAGTTCAGTTCTCCCTGTTGAAATTAAAAGAAAAAGTCTCTGTTTTTTTTTTTTTAACTGAAATTCTGTGTTCAGAAAATAATTGGATCTACAGGTTTGACATTTAAGTGATAATGATTGGCCAGTGATATAAAAATGAGAGTCATCTGCATATTACAAATCCAGGAGACTGCCTGAGATTATTAATGGGGCGTAGAGGGAAAGAGTCAAGGACAGCGCTATTAAGAGACTGGGGAGTGATAAGGAACGGCGGGTTGCTGTGAGGAAAGAGACACGTATGGTGTCTTGGAACTCTGGGGTAGAGAAGGCATTGTTCAGCCAAGTTGGAATGCTTCTTACGACCCAGCAAGTGACTTGGTGTGGGGTCACATGGAAGTCACTAGTGATCCTGACCAGAGGCCACTGATGGAGCTGACAGAATTCAAGGTTGATACTGAAGTCACTCCTTGATTGAATTTTGGGTTAATCTAATATCACCTTCCTCATGTCACTGTCATCATTATTACTAGAAATAATAAAATCTGTAATGGATCTGACAGGGGACACTAGAGACATTTGAAATGGATTACTCAACACTATTTGGAATTGGTAAATTCTCTGAGCATGGTGGCTGTATTAAGTCTTATAGGAAACTGCTTTTACGATATCCATGCTACCATCAGCAGGAGTGATAAAATGCCTATCATTAACTTTGAATGGTTCAGCTAAAAGAAAAGAATGTGTGCGCACTCATACATATTTATATGTATGAATTTTTGTACAGGCTTAAAATTGAAATAAGTCTTCAAGAAAATACAGAAATTGATAGTAATTAGTGTATTTAGAGGCATGGGGTATAAAATGTGTATTTGGGTTAGGGTATATGTGTTTTCACTGTACTATTCTCAGTTTTCTACGCAGTTGTGGATTGTTCCTAGGGCCTGGAACGTGCTAGACAAGGTGCTGTACTGTTAGACAGAAACACTTTCAGATTCAGTACTGTGGATGTAGAACTGCACTCATTTGTTGAAAAACAGCACCTTTGCTGAAATCAAATAACAATATTCAAGTATATTGGAATAAAATTAAAATCTTGTGTTATTTGGAAAACTTGGCCACATGTTGGACACACTACATTTAAGAAAATTGGAGTTTTAAATCCACATTATCTTTTTGTAATTGGCATTACTAAGGATTTCACCACTCATCCCCTTTTTTTTCTTGTTTTTTTGAGACAGAGTTTCTCTGTGTATCCCTGGCTGTCCTGGACTCACTTTATAGACCAAGCTAGCCTCAAACTCATAGTGATCCACCTGTCTCTGCCTCCTGAGTACTGGGATTGAAGGTATGCGCCATCATGCCAAGCTCACCATTCTCCCTTTTAAAGTCTAGATAATGAAAAGAAATAAAACTCTGACCTTTGGCTTTTGCTGGTTTTCATGGTGCAAACTGGCCTGTTTTCATTGACTTAAGCCACGGGTGTGATGTTCCTGCTAGAGGGCCTGGGGCCAAGTGTGCAGTAAAATGCCATCTTCTGGCATCTCAGCTATGCTCAGGGCATAGACAGCTGGACCTCAAGAATGCAGCTGACTGTAAAATACACTTGAAAAATCCAGTAACAAGAGTTTTGAGTGATTATTATCTTTCATTTCAGATTGATTAATTTAGTTGTAAGCTTACACAATTCAATCTTGAAAATGTTTGTGTTTGATCTTGCCTTGCAAGACCCCTGAACCATTAATGTTTGGCTCTTTGTCTGTGCGGGAGCTGCATCACACCCTGCTGAAACTACTGTCTCGGAACTAAGCTAATTCTGGGTCAAAAAGGGAATCTAAACTTTCCTTCTTCCTTCCTCCCTCCTCTCTCTTTCCTTTTCAGAGCATAGTCTTGTTTATTTTTTTTTAACTCCCCATTGATACTGAAACTATCACTATGATAAGCATTTTAGGTCACTCTTACCCAGTGTGGGAGCCCTGCACCTATTCTGGCCTTCAGACCACTATTATCAGTCTGTAATAAGTGCAGAAATTGAGTACTTTAGAAACCCTCTAAATTGCTGTGATGCCCAAACATATAATTTTGTATTTTACACTCTTTCAGGCCAGGATGGCTTGGAAATGTAAGGCTGTCCCATCAGCACAGGTTGTTTGAGGAGTTCACCTTGGATGGTTCTCATGGCTCTTTTGTTGCTGTTGACCCAACCACTTGCTGTAACAAGTATGGCTGTAATATTATCCTCCCAGCTACTGGGTGCCCCATTATCTGATTATGAATATATTCCTTGCCAACCTTTGTCTTATGCCTTCTTAAATAATTTATTTTCATTTCTATGTTTACTTTATACCCTGATCATAGCCCCTTCCCTCTTTCCCTCTTGGCCCTTCCCTCCCACCCTCTTCCTCCTACCCCCGTTCCCTTGTCCCCAGAAAAGAGGAGCTCCCCCAACCAACGCACCTTAGCATATCACGTTGCATCTGGACTAGTGTCTCCTAATCCACTGAGGCCAGGCAAGGCAGTCCAGTTAGGGTGAAGTGATTGAAAGCAGGCAGCAGAATCCATGTCATTGACAACACTCACTCAGGGATGTTTCAACATATAAAAATCCACCAATGTAACCCACCATATAAACAAACTGAAAGAAAAAAAATTATACGATCATAGCCTTTGACAAAATCCAATACCCCTTCATGGTAAAAGTCTTGGAGAGATCACGGATACAAGTCCAATACCTAAACATAATAAAGGCTATATACAGCAAACCAATAGCCAACATCAAATTAAATGGAGAGAAACCCAAAGCAATTCCACTAAAATCAGGGACAAGCCAGGGCTGCCCACTCTATCCATATCTCAATATAGTACTTGAAGTCCTATCTAGAGCAATAAAACAAATAAAGGAGATGCACACTGGAAAAGAAATAGTCAAAGTATCCCTGTTTGTACATGATATGATAGTGTATATAAGTGATCCCCAAAATTCTACCAGAGAACTCCTACAGCTGATAAACTCCTTCAGCAAAGTGGCTGGATACAAAATTAATTAAAAAAATCAGTAGCCCTCCTGTATACAAACAACAAATGGGCTGAGAAAGAAATTAGGGAAACAACATCCTTCACAATAGCCACAAATAATAGAAAGTATCTTGGTGTAACTCTAACCAAGCACATGAAAGATTTGTAAGACAAGAACTTGAGGTCTCTGAAAAAAGAAATTGAAGAAGACATCAGCGTACGGAAAGATCTCCCATGGTCATGGATCGGTAGGATCAGCATAGTAAGAAGAATTTCAATTTTCTGAAGCCAAATTCCCAAGAGTAAAAGGAGGCCTGGAGTCTTTTTAGGCTGCACTTTCCTCATGACTTCCGGGCTACTGTTCTGAACAGGAAGTACATCAGCATGCGCAGTTTCTTGCCGTCTATCTATATCAGCATCTTCCATCATTCTTTTTCATGGACACATTTCTAAAATAAAGCATGTGGACTTTGAGAAGACAGAGACACTGTCAAATAGCAGTGGCAGGTAGCCCTTAAAGAAAGCCCATATAACTATCTTACGGAGGTGTCTCAAGAGATGGAAAATAGAACTCTACATGACCTAGCCATTCCACTCCTGAGTGCTTCGCCAAAGGACGTGAAATCAACACACCAGGGAGATGCTTGTACACCAGTGTTTCCTGCAGCAAAACCAGGGAACCAACCTATGTGTCCAACAACAAAGGAATAGATAAAGAAAATGTGCTGCATATACACAAAAGATTCCTTTTTCATTCTAAAGGATGGATTTATGTCATTTGGGGGAAATGGATTCAACTTGTTGGATACTCATATTAAGTAAAGGAAACCAATTTTAGAAAGACAAGTACCATGTTTTTATTCACTTGTTGTTCCTAGATTTTATATAAACAAACCATGTGTGTGTATGTGTGTGTGTGTGTGTGTGTGTGTGTGTGTGTGTGTGTGAGACATGAAAGTGAAAGTGAAAATTAGGCTTTAGAGAGACTCATAGGAAGGGGTATCCTCAACTTACACCGTATATGAAATGTCATTAATGAATACATTTAACACAATAAAAATTTTTAAAGAGGGGGAAAATAGAAGAAAATGGAGTTCTTGGTCTGAGATCTTTTCCAGGGAACAAAATCTTTCATGCTGTCATAGTCCCTGGCTGGAGCTCAGATAGCCTGGGGTGTTCTGTGTACTTTACCTTCTCAGGAGAGGGTAGACTGTTTCTCTGCTTAATGGGTTGTTTCATTGGATGCGTTAAAATGCCCAGGCCATAGCTACCCACTCTGTGGGAAACCTTTCCATGTTTGAGGCTCTCCTCTTGCAAACACTTGGTTGACTAGGTAGATTCTGCAGAGCTAGGTCATCAGTATCTGGAGACACCCATCAACCCCTGGAGGGGCCACATCGGTGTTTCTAAGGAGACAGGGCTCTCATCAAGGGCCCTGCTTCTTTTTGTCTTTTAAACAGGCAACCTTCCAGCCACAAAGACAGTGTCTTCTTCTATTGCCAGTGCCATGGGTGACATCTGTGGTGCTAGGACAGAACTCAACCTGAAGTTGCTGTCTGTTTATGAGAGTTCCACTTCATCAGCAAAATGCACTGTCTGCCCCAGTGTGACAGGCAAAGATTAGCAGGGGAAATACAAAACACAGCGAAGACAATAAGGGTAGGGCTTATAGGGATGTTTGTTGACAAAGAGGGGAAAGCAGCGCTGTTCACGTTTCCTTCAAGCTTTACTGAATCCATGGCAACTTGGCATGATGTTTTGTTGCTTTTGAAACATCAATGATGAGCAAAGAGCCTGGAGAAATTAAGTTTCTTTGATCTTTTTGATCCGATAAATATAACTTAGATAAGGAACTAAAGAGAGCCAATTAAGAGTGACCACAGACTGTTTAATATGTTCATTCAAATGAAAGGTAACAACCGTGTCTTCTTGTAAAATGTTTTGGTGTTTTCTTCCTTGCCTACCTACTGTTGATACGACCCCCATTGTCTTATAATTTAACACCTTTTTCTCTAAGACCCTGAGGTCTGGTTTCAGAACCGTGGTCTGTGAGCTGAAAAGCAAAGTCAGAAGAGGAGACAATTGCTTTCACACAAAGAGATGTTCATTCAGAGAGAATTAAGGCTGGATGTGTGGTAGAGCAGTTTCCTCACAAGCATAAGGTCCCGGGGTTGATTCTCAGAACTGCAAAGGGACAAACGGCATTGAGAAAAAGATATTGTTGGCGAAGGAGTTTTCCAAGTAAACACAGGCCACAGTCAGCTGACCAGAGGCTTTTCTTAGGAAGCAGATCTTGTCTTGGATGAAAGCAGTGTGTTTGTCAATGTTTCTGTGCTGTGCCTCCCAGGACAACTGTGGGGAGTCTGTGCTTCTCTCCAAGGGCGAACTTGACAAACAAAACCCAGTTACAATAGAATCCTTTAGAAAGCGATTCAACATTATGACATTTTGCTAACCAGTGGCTGTCAATTTGGGAGTTCACAGAATGCTTGTGCAATCACATAATTAAAGATCACATCTGGCATTTCAGTCAATAGATATGTCATTTGTTTCCTTCAACACAAACCAGGGTGAAGAGCACAGAGGGTAGTTCTGGGGGAACACGTGAGCTTGGCAGAACCACTCATAGTTCTGTCATTCGGCTAATTTATTTCTTGGCTGAACACTTTCTTCCCTGGTGAATACTGTAATTTTAGATGATTTTTATTCTCGTACTTTATAAAATGAGTGCTTGCAACATAGGACCAAAACGATGAAGGTGAAACAGGCATAATTCTGTAAGTTAATCGCAAGATGTTTTCACTATAATTAAGTTTTATTTATCTGATAGAAAAGCTTGTATCATACATTATATGTTTTTAATGCTTTCTCTTACAGAGAGAGGATGATAGTGTTTGAGAAGACAGACTACACACAATCCTGACATTATTTGTAGGTGGGGCGGTCTATGTTAGTCAGTTTTTTCCCCTACTGTAAGGAAATACATGAAACAGGCTCAAGTTCTAAGAAAAAGTCTTCTAAGAAAACACAGCGATGCAGGTTTGGACAGTCCTTTCCTGTTTCGGCTCTATCATATTATCTCATGAGGTTGGCCGTGCATGAGTCCAGTGCCTGGTAGAGAATCAATATGGTCAGTGAAGCCAAAGAGGCTGCATGGGGCCAGACTCAGGGATTTGCATTGATTCTCCAAGGAGA
Source organism: Acomys percivali (assembly GCA_907169655.1). Classification (NCBI taxonomy): domain Eukaryota; kingdom Metazoa; phylum Chordata; class Mammalia; order Rodentia; family Muridae; genus Acomys; species Acomys percivali. The sequence continues at coordinate 136,415,572 of OU015747.1, forward strand.
ACTAACCAGGGCCATGTGAGCAACACTTCAATAGCTACCAAAGGGCGTACCCCTCAGACCTGAAGGTCCCCACTGGACTGACATCTTAAGGTCAGCATCATCCTTTGAGGAGAGACCACATAAACTCTCAAGAAGACACACTGAAGCAATATTGATACCATAACTAAAATTAATAAGTAAAAATTTGAATTTTCTTCAATTGATTTAGAATTAAACTTTAAACGTTATCAAAAAGTTCATCTCACTGCTGTAATGTGCAGTTAACATCAGTCTAATATATATCTGTGTACATAAAGAGCTTTAATAGATGTATATATAGTTACAGGCATAAAATTATGTAGCATATATTCTATATGCTCTAAACTAAATATAGGCTGGCTGTGACTTATCTGAAATGCTTGGGACAAGAAATGGTTTAGATTTAGATTTTTGTTTTTGCAAGTTTTGGCACATTTTCTGATCTACCATGAGATTTCCCGGCATCTTGGCCAAAACCTAAACACATTCATGTGTGTTTTGCACATGCAGTGTGGAGGTGATTTTCTATGTTATTTAGGATCCCGTGCTTTGGCTGTGGCCTCTCTCTCTCATAGGTTGGCTGTGGAATTTTCCACTTGGGATGTTAGTTTACTTTGGAGCATTTCAGATTTGAATTTTTGTATCAGAGATACTTAACTTATATGACACATGCTGTCTTACCTTTTGAGGGTAAATTTTTGTCTTAGAAAACTTAATTAGTGAAACAGAGAGTCAAAATGACTCTTTACATATCATGGTTGTTATTGATAATATTAGCAGTACTTTTATGATACAATCAATATTATTGTAATCTTAAATAAACAAGTATGCATTTAAAATAATTTATCATATGACCAATAGCTTAAAAGTGTCTTAAGAGAGTATTGGAAGGCTTATTCTGTGGAAGAAATTCATACATTATGTTGTATTAGAATTGTCACAATGTGACATTGAAGCTGAATGCGCACTTTATGCAATTCCTTTTTCCAGTGCTGGGAACTGAACCCATGGCCTCCTGCATTCTAGACAGATGATTTAATACTAAGCTACAACCCAAGTGTTGATGAGCACTGCGGAGACACCTGAGGAATCACCTCAATTATCGAGGTGAGAAAAAATATCACTTAAAATTGCATGCTCTGGGGACTGGGGAAATAGCTTGGTGGGTAAAGCTCTTGACTTGCAACTTTGATCCCTGGAACCTATATTAAAAGAGAAGCTGGGCTTGGTGGCATCTTGTGGTGCTAGCACTGTAGAAGTGGGGAGATCGTGGGGTTTGCTGGCCAGCCAGCCTCATCTAGTTGGCAAGTTTCAGGCCAGGTAGAGATCCTGTCTCAAAAACAAGGTAGACAGGGACTGAGGAATGATACCTTAGCTTGTCCTCTGACCTCCACATACACATGCCTCTTCATAAACATGATCATGTGAACATACATATACTGGCACTGCAGGCATTTGTATGTGACATAAACCACGTGTGGTGTCCTGGAACATGACCACACGCTGGATTTTTTTTTTTTTTACATTTTGTAACTTGCTAACAGTACAGGGAACATTCAAAATGCTTTCCCTTGATGATTTTCTTTCACGAACAAAACACATGACATTCATTGTTTTTATAAGAAGCCCTGGTTAGGAAGCATCAAAGAAATGAAATATCCAGGCTTGAAAAATGGCAAAAGCCTTCCTGTCAGTCAACACAATTCAACATAGAGTGGATTGAAAGTCAATTTTTAACCAAGTTGAAAATACATGTTGTTTGCAGGCAATTGTTTTAAGTTAATATATAATACATTTAAAAAAATAATCACTCGGTAAGTATCACTACCCTGTAAGGAAAGTTTGCCTTCAACTGTGCAGTTTCTCTTTGTTGAGTGAGAATGAAGTGAACCCAGGCACCTCCCGAGCCTCATCCTTCAAAGTCTTAAACCATGGGTTCATGACCCTGTTCTGTTTTGCTTTCTGTTACTGTAATAATACATGTACCAAAACCAACATATGGAGGAAAGGTTATAGTCTGTCATTGAGAGAAACTGAGGCAGGATTCTGGAGGCAGAAACCAAAGCAGAATACTGCTTGCTGGCTTGCTCCCTCCAGCTTGCTCAGGTAGCTGTCTCATCCAGCCCAGGCCTGTCTGCCTAGGGATGGCACTACCAATGATAGCTTGGTCCTTCTATGTCAAATAGCAATCAAGAAAGTGCCCCCAGAGCATGCCCATAGGCAAATCTGATAGAAGCAATTCCTTGGATGAGATTTCATCTTCCCAGGCCTGTCAAGTTGACAACCAAGATTAGTGATCACAGACCCCATGTGGGGTCATGTGACTGCATATAGGATCACGAAATATTTGGTTTCTGAATGTGGAATAACAAGAGTTAATTTAAAATGAAGCGGGTAGTGGAGCATGCCTTTAATCCCAGCACTCAGGAGGTGGAGGCAGGTGCCTGGTCTACAGAGTAAGTTCCAATACTACATAAAGAATCCTTCTCTTAAAAACAAAACCAAACCAACCAAGCAACCAACCGGGCAGGTCACAAATTGTAGATATTTTTGGTCGCACTGTCCATGTTGCACTTCGGACTTTGCTGCAGCCTCACTCTGCACACACGACACATGCACTTTGCATCCTGTGGGGAATCACACAGGCGGTGCCCCTGAGCACTGCCTGAACCCACTTGGCTCAAAAGCAAGACTGTTGTATGTTACGAACTGCTGTGTTTTTACTGTATGCAAAGTTTTCCACTCTTACAAAAACATAATAGTTTAATTATGGAAAACACAGGCTTTTAATATTTTCCCTCTTGTCATTCCTTAGTATGTAAGCATTAAATCAGTATATCTTTGGATTGTACTGTGTTGGGGTGCTTGATTTTAAAATTGCTGTTTTTGTTGTTAGCTCAAGTTTTATATAAGTTAAATCACTTGATGGAGGTGGCTTGGAATGAAGACAGAGCATCCAACAAGTGCGGAAGTGGCCTTGCGCATTCTCCTGATATTCTGTGTTCTGCACTTATGCGAAGTGGCATCTCACAATTGATGATTATGAAATTAAAGTCAACCAACTTTGAAAAATGCCAGAGATGCTTTATATTCTGTGGTAACAACTATTCAGTCCAGGATTAATTCTTTATGAAAACTAAGTAATTACATTAATCTCTTTAGAGATGCTCTGTCTCTAATAAGTAGTAGAATTACACACACATCAAAAACTGTTTTTAAAATGTGATATATATATATCAGTAAAGATGTGGTTCCTTAATCCTGAAAACCCATGTTATTGAAAAATTTCTTAAGTGAAAGGGGCCATAAGAAAAAAGTGTAAGACTTTCTGCTCGGGTCATGTGGGATTTGGCGATTCAGAACTCTAGGAATGTCTAGGGTGACCAGGCACCTCCCTCTCTGGTCCTTCATCCTGTAAAGGATTGACAACTTGTTTCCCTTGAGTGTGATACAATGGAAACCCAGGGCTGAAGTTTCAGTGACTGTCTTTTTCAGGTCTAGCTTTTGGTTCCAGCTTTTGGAGCCCAGGTGAATCTCTGTGCCAACAGGCTCTTGAGTCATGTGACTGCTGGTAGATGGTGCTGTGGTACACTCCCCTAGGAATCCCCTTTAATCTCCCAGTGAAAGTTAAGGGGAAAGGCAAGAGAGGAAGCCATTCTCCCCATCAGTTGTGTTTGATCAGAGAAGCAAAACCACCATGTAGGTTTAGTACAGTACCTAGAGGCCAGGTAAGGAATTCTGTGGGAGGCTGTGCTGGGACAGCTGCCGTGGGTTCTGAAGTCCTGGTTGGTCTGCGGTGCTAGCTGTCAGGAAGCAAAGCCAGTCACAGAGCAGTATAGGACAAAACCATGTGATTAAATTGGATCCCTGAAGGACAGGCTAGCTTGGTCATTTAGAGAACCTCAAGCTGTTCCCAATGCAGAGCCCCACATCTGTGAGCTGAGCCAGTGGATCAGTGACGGCACACCTATGAAGTGTCACCCTGCCTTATACCTTTGAATGACCTTCAGAGTGTTTGCTACTTTCTTGTGCCCTCCAGAAGGTAGGACAGTTTCTCGAGTCACCAGTTCTCAAGCGACACTGCGCAGGGAAGGAAACTCCAAGAGATCTTGTCCACTTTGCATAAAGTAGCATGCTGTGAGGCCCTAACTACATCTTCTTGGGACCTGCTTTTATCTACATGCTTAGAGCCGGAGCTTGGAGATGGCTGCTCTCTCAAGTTTCCCACAGCACTCTTCACTGCTCCCATTGGAAGAGGCTTTGATCCAGCCAAGGCTCAGTTTTAGTGTAGATCAATCCACGGGATATGTTCCTGTTCTCCCTTATTCCTCCCAACAGCCTTGAGAGATTAATCATGACATCATCACATCATGACATCACCTACATCTCACAGCTGAAGGGCACTGCCTTATATATTCACAAGGGACAAGACCAACCAATGAGAAGCCACCTTTGTCTGCCAGGTCAGTGGCAAGGAGTTGACAGTCATGAGCGAAGGCAGAGAGCACCAGCAGTTAGTGAGGCTGGACATTGCTGGAAGCTGTCCCTTCTTGGATGGCAAGGGTTGAGATGAACATCTATGCCACTGGCCGCCAGCTCCGTGATGTTTACACAGCCCCTCTGTGGGCCCCAGAAAACTTTCCGGTTCATCGTGGACTTTGGCTTGTGTTCATTTTGCTGTCAGGTTCATCTGAGAAATCAAAATTTCATTCTGGCAGCCTTGGCGTTCTCTTTTGCTTTTTTTTTTTTTTTTTTAACCACATCAAGAGCATTCCCGGCAGCTGAAAAATATGAGGCTCTACCCATTTCAATCACGACTTGAAACAAAAATGTTGACAATCTCCAATGCGTTCGTAACATCTTCACCTTCTGGAATCTCTCTCCTCTGGCTAATGAGAAACACGTGAGTCTGAAAGCATCAGCTGGCAGAAGATGCTCTGGCAGCCAAAAGTACATTAGCTGGTTGGGTGCTTTGGACTCACTTTCACAAAGTAGCCAGATTTTTCACTTGGGGATATTTATCATTTGAAACATCACACTTTGTTTAGTTCTGGTGTAGTTTGAGAGCTTATCTGTAGGCAAAAGGGCTTGGGGTAAATAATGTGATGGTTTTAGTTCATCCAAATCAATCTACAGATGCAAAAGTGATGATTGAGGGACATTTATCCAATAACCCTCTAGGATACTTGGACTATGTATCTCTCAAATCTCTCTAGTCTCTGTTTCTGTTCAGTATTCATATGGCTGGGTACCATCACTGTCTATGAAGCTTGAGTAAAGGTTAGATGGATAAGTTACTGTCTCTGTTCCAGTGGGGTTTTAGATTTAACAGAAGAGGCTGGAACATAAACAAACTAAGCATTCCATGTTATTGAAAAGCCATCCAGACAATAGCAGCATCACAAAAGTGAGAGAAAAGATTGCCCAGAGTAAGCCAGCCTTCATCAATGCTTGATTATTGAACAGATATGGCAGAAGCCAGCTCTTCCCAATCTGGGTGACAAGCCATGAAGGTTTGTCAGTCTATTCAGTTATTACACCCTCAGCTTCTAGACACTGGTGCTTCTGCTTGTATACTCCAGTATGCTGTGTGAATAGCATTATTTTTTAACTATGTGCCATGACCTGAGAAATGCCCCCATATGGGAAGAGCAAAGACCAAAAAGGAGGTGAGGGCACACAGAGATGGGTGTGAATCATCACCATTTTTAGGGGCATTCAAAGCAGCATTTATAATGTTGTTTTAGGTAGTCTATGATCCTTAAAGAATATAGGTTGCATAGGAGGACTATGAAATTAGAAGCATGAAGACCTTGGGAACTTCTACAGTGAGTTATGTTAAATTGCTAATGGTGCAGAGATAGGGAGGGATATGAAGAGATAAGGAAGGATGCTAAGAGAATAGAGTTGGAAAAAGTAGTTTCTGTGTGTTTGAAGGAGAAAGAGAGAATCCATCAATTTATTATATATAAATATACATATTTAAAATAATGTGTATATAATATATATCATTATATTAGGTTTTGGAAATATTGGTAAGTACAATATATTCCTGCTCAAGAATATTCAATTTTGATTGAGGGCTTATTGATCAAGTAATCACTGATAAATATGGAATTATACATGGTCTGAGACATGGAAGTAGGATGGTCTCAGTTGTGTATTAAAGAGGTGCTAATCCAGTTTAAGTTTGGGTTGCTCTGAGGGGGCTTGCTTGAGTAAAGGTGAGAAGTGTAAGAACCAACTTTGGCACTGGAAGGCATGTTATGGTAGATGGGAAAATGACTGACCAGAACAGTGTGTAGAAATGCTACGTGGCTGAAGGAGACACAGCATGTTGGAGGTCCTGAAAGTCTAAAACTTTAAATGCAAAGGAAAGATAAAGTGAGATGGAGATAAGACTGGAAAGAGGAGGTAGGAGTCAGCCATGCCTTCAGAGCCTTCAGGGCTATGCAAAGGATTTGATATTTTTTCTTAGCGGTCATGGAAAAAGGGTTATGTAATGTGGTGGTGGTGGCTGCGGTGGCGGCGGCAGTGGCAGAGGTGGTCATGGTGGTGGTGGTAGAGGTGGTAGTGGAGGTGGTGGTGGTGTGTGTGTCTGTCCTGATTGCATCTAATTTTTAGTCTATTTTATGAATATTGGCCCAGGGCCAGACTGAAATTACTCTGTAATGTTCATGATTTTGTCTTTTTTTCTTTTCTTTTCCAGAGCTGGGGACCAAAACCAGGGCCTCGCTCTTGGTAGGCAAGCACTCTACCACTGTGCTAACCTCCAAACCTCTTGAATTTTACAGACTTTGTCAAGACCATACTGTCTCCAGCACAGAGAAAGATTGGAGACGAACAAGTGTGGAGACACGGCCGAAGCCGTTCGGGGCTCTGCGGTGATGAAGGTAATATTTAGAGGTAACCGGATGAGGGTGTTGGCATCAAATATGAAGAGAAGTAAATGGTCCTGAGAGACTTTGAGCTGGTGGAGGCAGCAGGAGTTGGTGATGCACTGAGAGTCAAAAGCAAGAAAGGGTGAGAACTGTGATAAGCGGGCAAGTATCACACGTCCTAGATAGAGGAACAGGCGTCAACATGGGAGGAATGTTAGTGGCTTCGACTTGGACAGATGCCTATGGAACTTTAAGGACAGCCTGTCCAGTTACCATTTTGGTCTCAGGAGTGTAATATGAGGAAGACGTAGGCCCAAGAGTCATGAATCTATAAGTAATGTCATATGTGTGCTCTCCTAATGTAGATGATAAAGAGTCACATAGGGTAAGGGAGGAGTTGACAGCATGGGCAAAGTCGGAGCATAAGAGAGGGCACTCAGGCTGAGAAGCCATCCACAGAAGCCAGGAGAAGCTCTGCAACAGCTATTTTCAACCAAAGCCCCTGATGATGTGGAAGAGACAAATCTGGGCTGAGGCTCAATTGGTAGCGTGTTTGTCGAGCATGAAAGGAGCCTGGGTTGATGCCCAGCATCATATAAAATGGGTGTGGTGATACATGGCTGTGGGCTCAACACTCGGGAGGTGATGAGACCGAGGGGGGCTAGGGAGAGATACAGAGAGGGAAAGGAGAGGCGAGGAGAGGAGAGGAGAAGGGGGGGGTATATGAACTGTCAATTTCAATGGAAGGCGAAAGGGAGCCATTGAGACCCCAGAGGATATGCCCCCCTCACTCTTCACAGAACCAAATGCTGGTGAAATAGCAAAGCATGTGATTTTTAAAAAATGACCAAGTGGGCATGCAGCCACCAAACACACACCCTGGACTCCTGCTTATCCTGATGTCTGTGCTTTCTCTGCCCTCTCTTCACATTTGAGACACAGCATACAGAGACTACATACCAGAAATAGATGAGCCAGTCAGGAGAGTGAAATACCACCCACCAATGAGCCCATTTCACGAAGCCACAGATTCTTTCCAGTTCTTGCCCTGCCAGATGCACAGGGAAGGACTTTTCCTCCCCTTTGACTGGTCAGTGCCTGGGAAGGTTAGGCCTTGCTGGTTCCTCTTCAGCCGAGTGCTCAAAGCCTAGGAAGGCTTACTTGTTCCTTGAGACCTGAGGGGCCTGGGAATCTTGGAATGATAGTTAACAAATGCTTTCCTTAACTGAAGTCTCAAGGATGTTGCTGTTGGTGATTTATTGAGAAGTGTATTAGTCTTCGCTGCCCCCTTTTTCAATCAGCACCTACTGATTACACATTTATCATGTGTAAGACACTGTTAAACATGGGGGAGGCTAAAAAGGAATAAACGGGCTTCTTTCCAGCCCAGCCCACATTCCCTTTCCTCCATGGAGTCTCTTGACACTCCCAGCCTCCGCGACACCATTCCCCACCGAACGCTTGTCTGGCTTCGTGTTCTCCTTCGGGATCTAGTTTTAGCAAGATAATAGCTAGGAGATGCTTGGACCTTAAGTGTGGTTCTTCCAAGACAGTGCTTGGCAGGTTAATTGTCAATTAATCTGAGCCAGATGGGCTTAAGCAGACTTGTGGAAAGATTGAAAAAGGACCTGGGCTCACCAAAAATGTTCACTAGCCAGGAAACACGCTAAGAAAGGCAACAAAAGTTTGCAGCCCCCAGGAAGGTTCTAAGTGTGTGTAGGTCAAGACTCAAGGCTTTCTGAGGCAACCATAGAAACATGTTGGCTTTCCCTAATTAGGATATTCTTAAACCCATGTGAGGGACATCCCTTTTCCATGCAGCACAAACCTGTGCTGGCTATGGAATATGAAGGGAATTTCATAAGCTGCGTGCATTGGTCTACTCTGCTCAGGCTCAGCTCTTATGGGTTTAGTTAGGAAAGCTTGTTTTTGGGGTCCTTCACCATGTCACTATATGTTTTACCTTCCCTACGGGATAATACCCTTTTCTGGAGTCTGTGTTATGTAACTTCTGCATCCAGGCGCTGAGGGCATTATATTCCAAATGTAACATATCTAGAGTACTGTGGCTCAGCACTGCCCTCTGCTTTCAAAGGGGCTCTCTAGTCAGTAGATGCAATAACCTGTGCTTTAAATAAATTGTTCTTGGACAGTTTCATATAATTTGTATTTTCATTACTAACTCCCTTCCTTATAAATTTTGCACACTCATAGCTGGTTTTTGGTGTGTGTGTGTGTGTGTGTGTGTGTGTGTGTGTGTGTGTGTGTGTATGTGTGTTTGCTTTGCTTTTGAGACTCACTGAGTTTAACTAGGGTCATCTGTAGAACTGCCCACTGGAGCCTGGTGGCCTCCTCAGTGGGTACACAAGTGAAGACGCTGTCTCCCCTTCTCCCAGAATCCACCAGTAGCCACTAGTTCAGCAGGAAGAAAGGGATAGAGCCCTGATCCATGACTGAGCATTCATTGGCCTGGTCCTGTGTGGGCCCTCTGCAGGCAGCCACAACCCAGCCACTGTGAGGTCAGAACTCACTGGCTGTGTGAAGCTCAGAAGGTGGTATCTAGTGATCCTTCCTCCTGTCTTCTGGCTCTTTCTTTCTTCTTGATTTCTTTTCCCTGAGCCATCTTGGGAGGGGGGGAGGCACAAATGTCCCCCTCATGGCTACGCACTCACTGTGTTGGTTTTTAACAGCTAAGGATGAATCTGTGCATTGCTGAAGGCTGACTTATGTCAGTAACACGGAGTTCAAATTGGGAAGGGTGAAAAGTGTGTTTGCATGTGTCAGGGCTGAGCTTACTCCTTGGGACTGATGTCTCCCGAGCAATGCCTCCATTCTTTATTTTCTTACTTCCAGAATGCTGAAGATTAGCCCTTAACCTTTCAAATACATTTGGTAATAAAAATGGCAAAGATGGAAACATCTACTTTTCTTCTAGGGAGTTAGTCACTAGCTAATCCCTCGGGCAGGTAATAAATACACCCCACATACCACCCCCAACACCAGCGGCTTCCTATGGTGCTATCACTCAGTAATGTATATTAGTTATGTTTAAATGTTAACTTGCATTTGCTGATGCTCACTAAATAGTTTAACAGACTGTCTAGACTTCAAGTGGCAGTCTTTGCTAATAACATACATTGGATATAGACAGCATCAACCTATTTGTTTTTTTCTGAATCTAATTTTCTGCATCTCAGTCTTCCTTTGCAGGCCTGTCCCTTTCTCCTTCACAAGGGGCTCTGAGCACAGACTATGTGGGTTCTAGGGCTACTGTGTCATATCTGACACTCTTACATGTTTGGCTCAAGTCAGGGTTGGGACCCCAGGCCTGAAGGCTCTGAGAAGGAAGGCTCTTTTCAGCATTGTGGTGCAGAGGGAGTCCACCTACATCACCCAGGCTCTCCTGTAGGGCAGCCTGGCTCAGGCTTTGCCTTTGCTCTGCATCTGCCTACACCGCAGGCAAAGCATCCCTCTTATCTCTCCACATTTCGTTGTTCCCTTCGTTTTCGTCCTCCGTTCTGCCTTTGTTCTTGGATGCTGTTCTTCAGTTTCCTCAGCCACTCCCACAGACCACAGACCCTTCTGTTTGTGTCTCACCAACCACGTGGTGCATCTAATGTCTCACGACAGCTCTGCATCTGAACTGGGTGCTCCGGATGCCTTTTCTTAGTTCTCTTCACAGCCCTGCTGCTTACTTTATGGGTGAGAAAACAGGGAGATGACGTAACCTAACCAGTGCAATGTTCCATTGTGTAGAAAGGTGGGTGTTCCTCAGCATCCTTTTCCACCATCTCCCTGCTCAACACAAAAGGGACGAGGTCTCTTTCTCTCCAGCGACACACACGCTTCATCCTAGTTGTTTCTCAGCACCCCTGCCTCCTGTGCCCTGCTCATCACTTGAGTCAGAGCAGAGCCATCTTTGTGAAGAGCCTCATAGTAGGTCTCTTGGTCCCACAGGCTTTTCAAACCAGGGTGGTATAAGGGCTCCTGGGTTTAGAAAATCATGGTCTATCTTCTGAGGGCACATACTGGACACTGGGCATGTAACTGAAGGAATGCACAAATGAGCCAGAGTTGGGATCGGCGTAATTCCTTATGTCTGTGAGGTATAGTATGCCACAATAGGTTAACTAGGATACTTACTCTCACTCAACTTACTGTTTTTAAAGTTAGTGCCTAAAGTAATGGGTTGAATTCATGATTGCATTTCCACACACATATGCTATTATGCTTTGCTCTACCCCATTCCTTTCGCCCACCACCCTCCCTTTTGTCCCCTGAGCCAGGACACAACCCCATGCAACAGTTTATCATGAGGTTTGTATGAGAAGAGTTGAACCTGTTTTCTGGTTAAATTTTTAGGAAAAATGTTTACAGTCAAGCTCAAGGTCACCACAGGCAGTTTGACAAACTTTTTTGAATGGAAGAAAAAGGGGTGGAAACCCCGACACTGTTTGACCTTTCTATTGCCCAATGTGAGTTTTCAAATCTGGCTAAGACTGCTGCGCTGTTTTGGACACTTCTTTGTCATGAGAGGTTTTTCTCAGAATCTGGCCATGTGCATGAGATTAAGCGAATTGTGATAGGACAAGGCAGTATGCTTACTGTATTCATTTAATCTTCTGCTCTCTGTCTGGGTATGCAGGAAGACAAAGTCTCCATTCCCCTAGGGATCTAGTTAGGATGGTGTGATGAACGTAAGTCAGCGAATGGTGAGCGGGAATCACGGGAAATGCTTCTTCAGTGTATGTTAACAGTGCATAGTGATTTGGCCTGGTGAGATGGCTCAGTTACTCTGCCATGCAAGCGTGGCATCCTGAGTTTAATCCCAGCACTTGGAAGCAGAGGGAATTGGATCTCTGTGAGTTCAGGGGCAGCTTGATCTATGTAGTAAGTTCCTGGACAGCCAGGGCTATGTAGAGAGAGGCTGTCACAAAAAAACAAAAAAAAATTTTTTTTTATTGTGTGTGTCTGATGTGTGAGTGCAGGCGCATGCCTGCCACAGTGTGTGGGGGAAGTGAGAGGAGAACAGTGGCGTGTGTGCTCCCCTTCCACACTTACACCAACTATGTGGCTCGAACTTGGGCTGTCTGGCTTGTACAGTAAGAGCCATACTGCTAGGCTGAGACATAGGCTCTGTGCAATGACTAATAGCTGCAGAAGAGTCTTGTTTCCTGAGTTTGTAGCTCTATCTATGTAGAAGTTTCTTATTTTACAATGCTGTGGAGCATGGGTAGGAATAAGCTGTGTGTTGCTACACCCTTGGAGTTCTCTGCCTTTTGAAAGGCTTACTTGTTTATTTATTATGCCCTCGTTGGTGTGGTCTAATCAAATTTCTTGTCATGGGTCAGTATTTCCACATCTGTGTGCTAACCATATTTTCTTTTAAAAAATGTTACATTCACCAGCGATTTTCTCTTATCTTAATCCAATTCTATAAATGTAGACAGCATTTTTTCCATAAATTCAAAAATGAAGTGTTGACTGAGGAAGAAGAATATGGTTCAGATAGAAGACCATCTCCACAAATGCTTTTAGTTTAGGAATTTTCTGAATTTGAAGTCCTCAATTACTCAGCGCTGATCAGGCTTCCCTCTGCTTTTGCACGCAGTCTTATGTTTGCTCGTATGGTTTATGAAGAAGGTTGAGATAGTGCACTTATCCCCACACAGGTTACAGCTGGTCGGGGTGCCGGTTACAAGTACAGCTCAGTGGTTAAGAGCACTTGTTGATCTTACAGAAGAACTGGGTTCCATCCCTAGCACCCTCATGATGGTGCCTTGCGATCATCCATAACTCCGGTGCTAGGGGATCATCCAGTGCCCTCTTCTGACCTCCATGGGTACCAGGCAAGCACATGGCACAAAGACACACACACACTCAGGCAGAACACATACACATAAAGTAGAACCAACAATAGACAAAATAAAAAATGAATTAAGCAAAAAGTTCGTAATGGGTAGGGTCTGATGCTCATAACAACCCCCACCCCCTGATTTAGCTAGCATACTGGCTTGTTTCCATGTCAACTTGACGCAGGCTAGAATCATCTGGGAAGAGTGATACTCAATTGAGAAAATGCTTCTGCTAGATTGGGTTGAGGTGAGCTGCTGGTGTATTTTCTTTGCTGATGTTGGAGGGCCCAGTTCACTCTGGGTGATGCTACCCCTGGGCTGGTAGTCCTGTAAGCAAGTAGGCTGAGCAAGGCAGGATGAGCAAGCCTGTAAGCAACATTCCCCTATAACCTCTGTGTCAGCTCTTGTACCCAGGTTCCTGTCCTGACTTTCTTCAGTGATGAACTGTTACCAGGAAGTACCAGATGCAACAACCCTTTTCTTCTCAAGTTTATACTTACGTGTATATGGCATCTCAAATCTATTCTTTTAGACCTCAATTTTAGGTATCCATGTGGAGATATGTTAGAGTTAGGGTTAGGTTTGTTTCTGATTTGAAAGTTGAGATTCAGAGTTGAGGTTATTAGTAAGAAAATAGAGCTTTTGTTTTACAGCACTTTGTAACCAGGGAGTTCCATTTCTGCTGCACGTAAAAGGAGCTCACGTAGTCCCTGCAAAGTGTCACCAAGGGACAGGAGGAACCGGCCCACACTCTATCTCACACATGTCAGATGCTGCGCTCTCATGCTGCTTTTTTATTTTGTTTTTATGATCAATTGTACAGGGATGGGGATGTGGCTCACTTTTAGAGCATATTCTAGCTTTCTTCTGTTGTTATGATAAAAAACATTCTGACTAAAAGTAATGTAGGGAAGGAAAGAATTTCTTAGGCTTATACTCCCAGGTCACAGTTCATCACTGAGAGTGAGAGAAGTTAGGACAGGAACTCAAAGCAGGAACCTGGAGGAAGGAAAACCATGGAAGAATATTGCTTGATGGTTTTCACAATGCCTCATTCACAGGTGCATGCATGTATGCGTATATATGTGCATGTGTGTGTGTGTATGTATGGTATATATGTATCTATATGCCATTCACCATGGCCTGGGACCCCCTATATCAAAGCAATACCTCAGAGATATGCTCATAGGCCAATCTGATAAAGGCATAATACTCAACTGAGTCTCCCCACACCCTTGTGATTCTAGGCTTTGTCACATTTACAGTTAATGCTAACTAGAGTTAATGCTATAGAGCACATGTCTAAAACATACAAGGTCATGGGCTCCATATCAGTCAACAAATAACATGTACAGGAAAGGCAAAATGGAGGGAAGGAAAAAGAAGAGATGAATACGTGTCTTTGCTCCAGTACTAGGACTTTGCCGCAGGACTTCATTACACACTCATGTGTTCATTTAGGAATTTGTTTTTAGTGTATCACCAAATGGAGCCCAACCTTAGCAGTGGTTTTCCTAGAAGAGCACAAAGTACTAGAAACAAGATCCAGCTTTGTGGATGTTCCAAAAAATCCCAGTGGATAGCTGCAATTTTAAAGCATTTTCAAAGGATAATATCAAATAGTAAAAGAATAAAGAGGAAAGAACTCTCCACCCAGCATACGATCTGGGTCACGGAGTCTCTGCATCTCCTGGGCTTTTCCTGTGGTAGTGTGGCCATCGTTTCTATGGCAGGAACAAAGAATGGCATCTTAATACTAAATTAGAGCTAAATGCATTTCTGGAGATTTCATCTGGGAATTAAGATCAAAGTCTTCTTTGAAAACAATTCTTTAAAACTTGTTGAGTGCAGTGTCCTTGGGAAACACTACTAAACATCAAAAACACTGAAGAGCAAAGTGGAAGAAAGAGATATAGGAATCCAGGAAAAATATTTTGTAATTATATTATAAACATATTTTTTAGGCTTCTTCCTCCAAGGCTAAACACCATGGTTTGCTGTTTACATCCAGGAGTGAACAGCATCCAGTGACAGCTTGAAAGAGTTTTGGCCTCAGAACCCACGGCTATGGGCAGCTGCATTCTGGGAGTGGTTTTCTCATGCTTAGGTTTAGGGAGAGGTAGAAATACTTAAACAGTTGTCTGGTAGTTGGCCTTAGTTGATAGGATTTGCAATCAACCTAGGAGGCACACTTCTGCCTGACACAATTTCCTAGGTTAGCATCAAGAAAGAAGACCCTCTCTGAAGACGGGTGGCCCCAATTCCATATCCTAGACTGGATAAAACAAGAACTGAGTACCAGTACTCATCTCTCCCTGCTTCCTGACTGTGGACACAATGCAACTAGCGACCAGCGACCTGCTCCTGCCACCACAGAACCCCCCTATATGCCAGCATGATGGGCTGGACTCTCAAACCCTGAGCCAAAGCCAATACTCACTTACATTAGCTTTGACAGATAGTTTGCTATGGGGGTGAGAAAAGGAACACAGCAGCTGGAGGTTCCATGTTGCTTTTATTTTGGCATATAGGTTTGTCCAGGCATTTCTTAGAACAACTAGTGAGTAACAAGCCATCTGTAACTATAGTTTCAAGGGACCTAATGCCTCTTCTTCCCTCCTTGGGCACTGCACAAACATATGTAGGCAAAATACACCACCATAAACATAAAATATGAATAAATCTCAAAATAATAAAATAAAATAGCAATTGGTTTTTTTAAGCTATTATTGGGCATTTGAAAGCAATTATTTGCTTCCACAACTTGAAACAAAATAAGGAACACCATGTAGAATAGAAATCATTTGCCACTTGGATTATTTGAGATCTCCATTCTTCATCAATAACCTTACTTGTTTGGGTGGTTTAAATTAATGTTTCTGAATTTATCAATCATTAAGCATCTTGTGGAGACCTTCATCCATGTGTGTTCAAACCCCTTGGAAGGATGTTAAAACACAGGTTGCTTGGCTCTTGCTGGAGCCTCTGGCCAATGGGCTTGAGCTACTAACGCTGCCAGTCTCAAGGCATGCTATGAGACTCACAATTCTATCCCACCACCCACTCTGCAACAGCACATTTTCTTTGTGTCACACAGTACATGTTAGTGGTCCTCTGGGGGACACTCACTCTCCCAATAGACCCTTGGTCTCTGTGTTTGTATTGTTGTATAACAAACATACCAAAATGTTGGTGGTTTATAAGGTATTATTTATGTTCAAGGGGCCTATAGTCAGCAAGTCCATGATCTTTGTTGACTTGGAACCACATCAGTGACCTAGACCTGGAGTGACTCTTGCAGCTGGGATCAACTGCCTGTCTAATAGTAGCCTGATCTCAATTTATCTCATATATCTGGTAGCTGTCAGGCTGTCTGCCATGGGAACAAGAGTAACCAGCCTCCAGAGTGATGGTCATCTGGTTGGCTAGTCTAACATGAGCTGATAAGATTCTAGAAGGCATAGCAGAAGCACTCAAGGTCTCCTGAGAGCCCGACTTAGAATTTCCACCATTTCTTCTCCTCTGCATTCTGTTGGCAAATGTGCCTTGAGACCAGCTCAGACTTCAAGAATGGGGAATTAAATCTTTTTTTTTTTTTTAAGATTTATTTATTTGTTATTACAGTGCTCTGCCTGTGTGTACATCTGCAGGCCAGAAGAGGGCATCAAATCACATTATAGATGGTTGTGAGCCACCATGTGGTTGCTGGGAATTAAACTCAGGACCACCAGGAAGAGCAGTCAGTGCTCTTAACCTCTGAGCAATCTCTCCAGCCCAAGGGGAATTAAATCTTATCTCCAGTTGGAAGATGGCTTCAAATAATCCAAGTGGCAAATGATTTCTATTCTACATGGTGTTCCTTATTTTGTTTCAAGTTGTGGAAGCAAATAATTGCTTTCAAATGCCCAATAATAGCTTTAAAAAACCAATTGCTATTTTATTTTATTATTTTGAGATTTATTCATATTTTATGTTTATGGTGGTGTATTTTGCCTACATATGTTTGTGCAGTGCCCAAGGAGGGAAGAAGAGGCATTAGGTCCCTTGAAACTATAGTTACAGATGGGTTTTAGCTGTCATGTGGGGGCTGGGATCCAAACCCAGGTCCTCTGGAAGAGCAGCCAGTGTTATTAACATCTCAGCCATGTTTCCAACCTTCTAGTTGAAAACTAAGAAGGGTTTTGTTGATGGCGCCACATACATATCTGTTAGTAGCATGTTACTCTGGGTGTGATCAACACCATCATGATGACCAGATGTTCCCTGTGTGCAGGAATTGTTTTCAATATCTCACATTCATCACAAGAATCAACACCTACAGCGCCATCAGGAAGCAGGAATTACTACATTCATCTCAAGGATCAGGATTCAGAAGGATTTACAGGGATTATGGGATTTGCCAAATGTCAGAATTCCCTCTAGGCAGACAGCGCTTTCTAGTCATGACAGGAAACTGGTGATTTGGTAAACACTTAGTTAATATTAGCTTTCTGGAAAAACAACAAGCTCCTGAGTGATAGTGTCTGCCAGCTTCTGTGGTATAAAGGTTGACACTGTATCTGATCACAAGCCAGCCGGCCTAATGAGGACATTGAAAAGTAGCATTTGGAAAAGCTGTGCTGGATTGCCTCTTATGACCCAGTGTAAGCTAGCTGAAGCACACCATTAAAGGAAACATGAATTACTTCATACATAGTGGATGGGCACATGGACACACCCATATTTCGAAGTTTGTATTTAAAATGATTTTCAGAGAACCAGTTTATCAAGTGCAATCAAAACAGATATTGTGGTGTTTCCCAATTGAATTTCAGCCCTAACTTTATAAAGAATGTATATTTTTAAAAGCCACTTTCAGAAACATCTGGACCATACACACTTTATGAATCCACGGCTGGTGGCACCTTAGGCAAACATTTCACCTTGCCCTATGGAGGGCCAGAGATTACCACTAGGGACAGATACTTTTAAATGGATTTCTAAGCAGAGTGACTTTGCCATATTTCTCAGGACTCTTATAGGTGCTGTACCCTTAAGAGGGCTCTTTCCTAGGATGTTATGAAAGATCGCTGCTGTAATTTAAACCTACGCCCTTTGTTTCATGTCTACAGACATGAAAAGCCATTGATTGGCACTCACCTCTTAGAAACTCTCTACTTTGACAAAGGATGCTAAGAGAGTCCTTTAGTATCTAATTCCAGTGTCTGTAACAATAACCTTTCATCATTACATAAAGAAGAAGGTTTTCATCCAGGCAGGCTGTCATTATGGGTCCCCTAAGTACACAAGTCTTAAGACCTCTCAGATTCCCCAGCCTTGATGTCCTGAAGCGCTTTTGACATCCCCACGTCTTGATTTCATCCAGTGTTGGGCTTTTCAGAATTGTGGTTAAGTGTGTTCAACATGATACTTACCCCCTTAACAGTTTTCCAGTGTACACTACAGTGTTGTTAACCTCACACATTGTGGTCTTAGAACTCACTTCCCTTGAGCAACTGGAATCCTATGTTAGCTTTTGTTAAGGGCAGGTTCTATCACACATGCGTTTCTAGCAATGTGACTGGCTTATATGTGGTTCAGGCACAAGCAGTGGAGCCATTTGGAACATCCTGGCTGTGGCACTTTTGGTAAAATAGAAATGATAATTATGACCTTCACTGGCATAGTTGGACTGTTCTGCAGAAAGGGGAGATGGTTATCCTTAGGCAACTCATATGATTTGAAATATAGGAAGACTTAAGACAGATTCTAAGGTGGTGAATCCACCTTTTACTGCTCATATCTTCTGTCTTCGACCATTTGGATCGAGGGAACCCTTGGGCATATCTAAATAACTTCTCTGCCATTCACATATCAAAAATATACTTTTTTTGAGATGTACTTCTTGCTTTTTAAAAAATTAATGCTTGATTCAGAACTTCGTTTTATTTAAATGTGTTCTTCCTGCTACAATGAGATGCACTTTTTTTTAAATTAAAAGTTCCTTCTTCTTCACAGAGTAATTTTTTCTTTCTTATTTATTTATTTATTTATTTATTTATTTATTTATTTATTTATTCATTCATTCATTCATTCATTCATTCATTCACTTTACATCCAAGTGGTAGCCTTTCCCTCTTCACCTCCCAGTCCGACCCCCTCCTTGTCCCCCTCCCCCTCCCCTATTCCTCAGAAAAGGGGAGCCCCCTACCTACCCACCCCAGATCATCAAGTTGCATTAGGACTGAGTACGTCCTCTTCCCCTTTGTCCTGACAAGGCAGTCCCACTAGGGACAAGTAATAGAAAAACTGACAAGGGAGTCTATGCCAGAGATAGACCCCCACTCCCCTCAGTAGAGGACCCACACAAAACCTGAGTTACCCATCAGCTACATCTTTGTAGGGGCCTAGGTTCAGTCCATGCAAGGTCCTAAAGCATCCTTCTGATAATCCTGAATACCCTCTTTTCTCCCTCTTTCTCTCTTTCACTATATACAGATTTTACTTGTGTTTTGCTGTTGTCATAGGAAATTTAGAGACCGAAATGTTATCTTTGAGCAGCAGAAGATCCTCTGGGAAAGTTACCACCTCTGACACTTATGACCTTGACAAGTATGGCCTGAGGATAGGCATAGTAGGGAGGGCTGATGCTGGTCGACCAGATGACCAAGCGCCGCGTAATAGAAAATGGGATTAAAAGAGATATGGCTGAGAGGGGGAAAAAAAAACAACCAGAGTTAAGTGAAATGTCTTTATTTCCTTTACTAAGCAGAGGCCTTAGGAAATCAGTTTATATCCTGGTACTTTTATTTCTTGGGAATTGGGCTAATATTGTATACTGCAAAGAAAGAGTTATTAGTTAACGTGCACATCACCATCTTGTTTCTAGTACTCAGTATTCCATCTGTGTTCAGAATGTTTAGGGTTCTCAGGATGTAAGTAACTAGATCCCTGTAATTATTTTTAGTCTCAGAATAGTTTCACTTCTTTTAATTCATGAATCTCTTTGTCTGCTATCTTTGCCACTTTAAAAGTATATATGATGTATGTACGTATGTATGTATGTATGTATGTATGTATGTATGTATGTATGTATTGTATGTTTCAGAGGACAACTTGCAGATGTTTGTTCTTTCCTTCCACCGTGTAGGTTCAAGGGCTCAGTCTCAGATTATCAGGTCATGTGGCAGTGCCTTTGCCTGCTCAGCTATCTCATGGGCACTCTGGCTACATTTTAGTGCTGCAAAAAATGTTAAAGAGAATGTAAGATAAAGAGAATGAAAGGGACTGTATAGAAATGGAGTGTGGAATGCCAGGTTTTCTTTTACACCTAAGCTATGGTGGCACCATCATGGCAGCCGGGTAGTTCTCTTCCGCTGTGCAATTTTCAGGGAAACAAGTTCACGGCCATTTCTGTCCTTTGAAATCTTGAAAAGCAGTTCAGATTTAAAAGGGGTTGGGGGTCTGCCTATCAAATGTAATTTCTGCTTAAAGAGTATCTTAAGTTTCTAGAAAGACAAAATCATTCCTGTCTAGCCTTAAGCATTCATACCGTTTAGGCTTAACCTACAGTAAGCCACTTCAGTGAGTTGCACCATTGTGGACAAATCTGGAAGCCTTACATGTTCATTCTTGAGGAACAGCTCTTATGAACAGAAAAGGCCTGGGAATGGGTCAGTGGGCAGGCATGTCACACAAGGCTCTGTTCTTGGATAAAACCAAGGACAAAGAGACAGTGGGTAACTCACATTTAGGGGAAAAATAATGACTCAATAATTACTTGCTGCCAAAATGGGGATAAAAAAAGAAAGGGAATTATCTAAACACAGCCTTGCTTGTGACCGTCCATTGGACCAATTCTTATTTTCTGAGCATTCATCCTCTGATTATGAAGTTGCAGAAGGGAGACTTGTTGTATTGTAAAATATATTAATATTCAAACCATGGTAAATATTTAATTTCCTATTCTTCCTAGACAGGCAGCTGGAGCTACACTCCCTAGCATGTCTGCAGTGGCTACATAAGAGGCTTTGGACTAACAGAATTTGGCTAGAAAGTGTGTGTGTGTGTTACCACTGAGCCTTCATTATTCCATCTTAGGCCTGTTGGTAAAGTCCAGAGAAACGTGATGTCACTGAGGTCTCGGGTTACTTATTATGGGAGCTTGTATTGTTTCTGGGATTTCTGCAGAGGCAGATGCTTTCCATGTTATTATCTCCCACAAAGGGTCACGGAAAAGCCCTGAGTTTGAACAAAAAGAACCTCGTGATTTAAGTCTTCCACTTCACATGGCACTTTAGAGGTCAGTGTGCAGAGGATCCCTCTCTGAGAACAGAAAACCTTTGGCCAAGAAAGACAACAAGGGAGCTAGGAAGCCTTTTCTACAGCTGAGGAGGCCCGAGTCCTGCAAACGTAAAGGGGATGGTATCCTGTGCTCTTGTTTCCGGTAACCCTCGCCTAAACTGCCCCTACGTGATTCTCTTTTTCTTTCTTAACTTGTTCCTTGGGAGTCTCCCCACAAAATGGCCTGGAAGCTATTTCATTATGTTGCTTTGTTTAATTTTGCCATTCATTAATAATTAACCCCATTCAAACTCCTATCCTTTAATTACCAGCTCCTAGACAGACTCTTGCGGCTACAGTCTGGGTCAGTGTCTACCTAACTTTATATGCGGTAAAGTAAAAAAAAAAAAAAAAAAAAAAAAAAAAAAAAAATCAACCTGAAAGATGATAGAATAGATCCTTTGAATCACCTATAGAGCATTGGTAAGTTAGAATGTGGAAGAACAGGTTAACGCTGTTGGAAGAGAACATCAGTAGGGCAAATGGCACGATATGTACTTGTGGCATGTGGGTGTGGAGGGTGTGTGTGGGAGGGGGTAGCATGGATGTCAGATGGTAGCTGTGCTTAGGATTAAACTGGTCTTGACTATCTCCCCTTCTGAATGCCATTTGGTAGGAATATTTTTATGCAAGAATCCATGCTTCATTTGTTCTTTGGCATAAGACATAGCATCTGTTATATTAGTAAGGTTGTATTCTTAATTTTGAGTATTATTTTATAAAACTAAAGTTTTAAGTGTTTTTTTTTTTTAAAGAGAAAACCATTTCTTACTAAGTATATGTGCTCTTTCATCAAAGGAAGGAAGACAGATATGTTCAGGTTTTGTGAGAGCTGTGCAGATGGTTAAACATAAAAGTAAACACAATACAACAAAAATATACAAAAAACAATAAAAAATAAGTGTGATAATGGTGCTGGCCAGAGAGAGTCCAGGGTAGAAGCTAGCAAGAAAGCAGTGGTCTGTCTAGGGAGATGGCGCAGAGACATGACGGCGGCCGTGTGCCCCTGGGGTTCACTAGAGAGCCAAGTCTACCTGGCATGTTCCAGGCCAAGTGAGAGACTCTGTTTTAAAAAATCAAGGTGGATGGCACCTGAGGAATGATACCATTGTTGGCTCCTGGCCTTCATACAATGCACGCCCACATGAACATCTCCCCACGATATACTCCAAAGCAAGCAACTTGGGGAAGGCACATGCATGGTTCATCTGGTGTATTATGGCTCAGTTGATCATTTTTATGAGGTGCTGTCAATATAGTAGATGAAAGGAGTTGCTTAATATAAATATGAGAACTATAAAATCGAAGCTTGCTCAATCTGAAATCCACATTAAAGGGTCAAACTTCCCCTGTGGAATACTATTTTTACATTGAGTTTTGCGGGCTTGATTTAGTGCTTTCCAAAGTAACCACCATAATACATATCCTTGAGATATTTTGTTACAATAAACAAAGAAGCTCCTCATTTGGCCTTCCTTAGAATTCTAAAATATAGCAGGACTTTGTGATAGCAAAGGATATTATTTTACACATTTCTCCTGGATAAAGCAGGTTTTCAGAAAAGTCCTCTTACCGCCTCCCCTTCCCCCATTTTGTCAGCTTGTCGGAAGCGTTTAGTGATTGCAGCTGTTTGAGAATGGAGTGATAGGTTGTCCGCTTAGTGGGATGTGTGTGTCTCAGAGAAACCAAACAGAATGCTTTCCCTAACAGAGCACGCCATGGCTGCACTACACAAGATGGCCGACTCACAGGATGCAAAGAAAGTCTTACAAAGTGTCTTAGACTTGGGCTTATGAACCAAGAATTGTAGAGCTCTTTCTTTTTCCCCTCAAAGATTTTGACACACATCATTTATGCAGTAGTTTGAGGCAGTCACTGTGTACAGAAATAAGATGTCCCATTGTTATTTTTCCATAGTCACATGTGTCTTGGATTTTTACCACAATGCAATTAGGCTTTTGAGATATGTGTTGATAATTTCTCACTTAATAAATCTTTTCATCTACTGTAGACCAAAAGAAAAGAGGAAAAACTGCCTGGAAGGCTGCCTCTCTCTCTCTCTCTCTCTCTCTCTCTCTCTCTCTCTCTATATATATATATATATATATATATATATATATATATATATATATATTCATATGTGCATCCTTAATTAATGTATTATCTCATTGGACCCACATCATACATATGATATGTATGATTTATATATGTGATGTATTAATCTCTCTCTTTCCACACACACCCCTTTAATGTTTAACATTGAAAACTCATTTCTTTACACCAATGTTTTTATTGTGGGAGCATTCACAGCCAAGGCCGTTGCTCAGTGGTGGAGTGCTTGCCAGTAATGCTTCAGTGTAATAATTACTTCAGTGTTGTTCACCATCTCATTTTGAAAGAGTACCCTGGGCAGCTGTCCTGTTTTGACATGCACAGGCGCCCTCTCTTCATGTGCAACCTGCCAGGACTAAGAGAGCTTCAGGATTTTTTGTAGTTTTGCCAGCCTTCGCTGTGATGACAGATGTATTTAGGCTTCAGATAGTCCCTCAAAGTTTGTGCGGGTTGATTCATCCTCTCCAAACACTGCAGGCAACAGTGGGCATACAAAGACACTCGACAGTCAGCCAGATGGCATTAGAGAATTTTCTGTCCTTAGTTGGTAGGCTATTTGAACTTAGTCCCAAGGTCAAGGTTTCATATGAAACCTTCATAGTGGTAATCTTTTATTCTTGTTTTTATAACCCTGTTACGAGTATTAAGGGGTTATCTGCTGGAAAAGTTTCCTCAGATCAGTGTAGACTCAAAGCCATTTTGGAATCAGGTAAATATTGTCAGACCCATGACTTTGAAGTTCTTCTTTGTTGTTTTTGGGGGGAGTAAAATTGTAATCACTTTGAAAAAGTTTTGGCAGCTTAGATATTCATGCCTTTCTTATCTCCCATCAACTTAATCACTATGAGTATAACCAAGATAAAATTAGACACAATGTCTTATTATGTATCTGAGGAAACCCTCAAACTCACTAGCCTCCTGAGTGCTGAGATATATAAGACCTAGTCCTTAGGGATGGGGATGTCCCAGTCAGCTCAGTCCCCCCAAACTGTGTCCAAAGGGTGTGGGGTCTTCAGCAATAGTAGCTCTCTCACCCATCATCTATGAAGCCTATTTTTGCAGCCAATAGGACCTATTACAGAGATACATAACTAATCAAAATGCAGAGAGTAAGTGACCATGGGGTGCCAAGCATCAAATGCTGTATCCACAATGCAACATCTATGCCTAAGGCTCAGGCAAAAAAGGTGGAGGAGGGGCCTACCAGATTGTAAGACCCAGAGAACCAGGATGACTGCTTCGAGGTAATGTCTTTTAGATGTAACATAGCTGCGTCTACGAAATCTCAACATATGATCACCTAAACAAGACCCATGTGATGACCTTGATTGACATGCTAACATGGATGGGGGAAATTTCACAAGATCTCACCCTAGATAAAGAGCTACATGTAATCAATGGCTCTGAGAGAGAGAGAGAGAGAGGGAGAGGGAGAGAGAGAGAGAGAGAGAGAGAGAGAGAGAGAGAGAGAGAGAGAGAGAGAGAGAGAGAAAGAGAGGGAGAGAGAAGTGGTCAGCCCTAAGCATGTGTACATATGAAGATTCAATAGGTGCAGTGGGTTATATGCATCCAAAGAAGAAAAGTTTGTGGATTGGAGAGGGAGTTGGGGCATACAGAGGAGAAGTAGAAAGGGTGAGAGAAAGAATGGGAGGAATGATGTAAATGTAATACACATGTGTGAAATTTCCCAAAATGCAAAGAAAGGAAAGAAATTCTCCAAAAAGTAAAGAGGAAAGATTATCCAGGCAGCTTCTTCCCTCCTTTCTTTCTCTTTCTCCTCTTCTTCTTCCTCCTCCTCAGACTAACTCACCTAAAAATGCAAGGACACAGAAGTCCTTGTTTCTAACCTGTTTGTCCATGAGATGTCACATGGTTTTGAACGTGTAGGCAGGCACTCAAGGAGGCCATACTCTCAGTAAACATAAGCACATTGGTTTATAGCACCATGCCAATTTGATTGCTTGTGAGTAGATGGTGAAGATAATGTTTCCAAAGCAGTTTTGTATGTGAGAAATGTTGACAAATTATGCATATGAGACTTTATAAGCCTACAGGATTGCTTCACTTTCTGTTGGAATTTCTTTGGCTTCTTTTGGAGAGAGTTATTTTTTGTCGTTATTAATTGATAACTAATTAATGTAAAGACACCCCCCCAAGTGCATGTTAAGCAATGTTAGTATGGAGAGTTTAAAAACAAGTAAGATTTAGCTCCTAACTCAAATATATAGTGGTACAACAGTGGAACATTACCATTTTGCTGGCTGGGGATTCTGTAAGGCTTCACAGAGGGGAGGTTGGTGTGTTCATTCTGAAGGCAGAAGGTTGAATTTGGTTATTATAGGCCATTAAGAGGTATAAAAGCATGCAGAGAGAGGATGACAGCATGCATAAAGCATGAACAAGTGGGATTGTAGATTGTGTTTGGGTAACGGCAGATAGCATTGTGTTTTTGAAGCAGAGAACAAGAGCCTCTAATGGAGATCAACAGTGTGCCGAGTCGACCCTGGTTTATCATGTACGGTAATTTCTCTAGGTGTCCATGACAGATTACCAGAACCTGGAAGACTCAAAACAGAAGTTATTTTTTATCAAGTTTTGGAGCCCAGATGTCTATAATCATAGAATTACCAGGGTTTTACTACGTTGGGTCTCTTACACCGGCAGGTAGGGCTGGAACAGGAGGGACTTGGACCTGCCATTTCCTCTCCCTGGGGGCTGAGCGGGATGGTGAGTGTCGGTGATCCAGCCTCCTCCTACGATGTCCGACGCCCAGAGGAAAGATACTCTGAGTTGGGAGTCTCGTTGGAGTGAGGTCTCAACTTTATTATGGTGGGTTTCTCTTATATAGAGTATAGGGAGTGGGCAGGGCATAAGGAGTCAGGAGCTATGACGTCTCCCAGGATGTAAAGTGACCTGGTATTATGGGACCAATTGGTTTATGTTATGTGGCTGTTGAGAGGTGGGACTTACACCAGGATGTGCCATGCTGAGTCATTCTTATGTGGAAGTATAAGAGACTGTTGCTGAAATTCAAGCTAGGCTCGGATCTGTCCTCAAGGCCTCAGAGGGCTGACAGACTCAGCCATAGTGCCCAACATCTCCCCCTTTCTGTTTTATTTGATGGCTATCAGGTCTTGGCCCCTGTCTTAGGTTGTCTCCCATATGGAGGTCTTACCCATCATTGGGTACCAGCACACCATCCACCTTAGGCTCCTCCCTTGTCTGTCTTAGGTTATCTAGGATTCACCTGGATCTTACCCATCATAGATCAAGTGGAGGGCAGGGGGCAAGGCCTTTGTCTTTAGAGCCCTGACTGCTTATAAATGGCGGCCAGTTCATGTATGGCAAGTCTCTGGTAATGTATCTCTACCTGGTGGAGCCTTATTGTCTCAAGCCTCTGTTGAATAAAATGTACCAATTTGGTCACAATGTACGGCCCAAGGGTAAGAATGAGAATAGAAAGCATCAGCGGCCTAAGCAAGGGAAGGAGGTGAGGCAAAACACCATTGAAGCTGGTCCAAAGAGGATGTTCTCGGTGCTCCCGTTGGTGCCACCATTCCAGGTCCTCTTGGAGCTGTTTAATCTTTCCCCTGATGATGTCCAACTTATTGGCATAGAAGTAACAACTTTTTTATTTTTTGTAAAAAAACAAGCATATCCTACCTTCTCCGGCTGTTAGTAAGTCTAGCCCTCTTCTGCTCTGTAATACCACCTCTGTAAGGGAATCTAGCTGGTCTTGAATATCTTGAATGGTGTTGGAGAGCGCTCCTGTATCTTCTGTTAATTGTTTGGAGACTTTAACATATAGGTAAGAAGCCGGACCCATCCCGGCTGTGTCGCCAGCGACTCCTGCGGTGATCCCCAGACCAACCAGGAGGGGGAGAAATGGGTAACATCTGTCTGCCAAAGGTTGTTGAGACGAAGTCCCCTGGGATTGTTTTAAGTGGCTTGTAGAAACTGAAACTCTGGGGAAAGACATTTATACTGGCTTTTTAAAGGCTGAAACTGGACCGCTGGTGACTCTGTTGTTGGGCCATAGGGCCCAACACTACTATTCCTGGGAGTTCTAGACAATTCTTCCTTATTGATCCTGCCTTGCATGCTGCTTCTATGTTCTGGATTCATCCAGGCTTGTTGTTGCATTGTCCCACTTCCTGGCATCTTTGCAAATCTTCTGTTCATCTGTGTGAGGGTCTCTGTGTCCAGATATCTCTTCCTATAAGAACACTAGTTGCTGTACTGGTCCATCTGAATCCAAAATTGCTGCATTCAATGAGATTACGTTAGCAAGGTGGGTATGGATTCATCTGTATCCTTTTCTGAAGAGGATTTTAAAGGACAGACTAAAGTATTCTAAATACTTTAGAATAGTTTTAAATTCACTGTGGGTTTGACGGGAAGGAGCATAAATACCACACACACACACATGCTGGCTATACACACAGACACACACAGACACAGACACACACAAACACACAGACAGACCCACAGACAGACAGACACACATGGACACACACAGACACACACACAAACACACACAGACACACACAGACACACACACACACAGACACACACACACAGACACACACACACACACACTTTCTATACCCATCCCCCATAGTTAGGGCAACAATCAACAACCCTGCCTGAATACATCATTGTCATCTAGACTTAACCCCGAGTGCCACTCTTAGTGAACATTGCATGGACTTGAGCCAATGTATAGTGACATAGATCTGCTATTATAGCACCATACAAATTTATTTTATATTCTTTTCTTTTTGTTTTTTATATTCTTAACTCCCAGTTCATCCCTCTTGCTAAAAGGTGAAATGTACTGATCTTACACTGTCCCTCTGCCTTTCTTTCTTGGGGTGTCATGTATTTGGAATCACCTACTTGGGAGCCTTTCTGATTGCGTTTCTTTGACTTAGCAACACACATTTAAGCTTCTTCCTTGTATTTTCATGGTTGGCAGCTCATTTGCTTTAGCTCCATATTTTAGGTGGGGTAGGACAACTTTCACAGGGCACTATTTAAAGAATGTCCAAGAGATGGTAGCCATTGGTGGACGCCTACACTGTTCTACACTGTGCTAGAATATCAAAGATGCACACAAGAAGTAAACCAGGTATCAGGATGTTGCTTAGGAGATCACTATAATATTTGAGGCATGACATGGGTTCATCAAAGGTTTGCTTCAGCTTTCTCTATGTTCCAAATATTTAGTCATTGTAAGCTGAATTACCGTCCTCTCCTGGTTTGCCGATTCTGGTTGGTTTTGGTTGGAATTATAAGATTATAAGAACTCCTCATGGTAGATTATAATAGTTAATGTTGACTGCCATCTTGCCAGGGTCTAGGACTACATAGCTGACAATTCTCTGGGTATGCCTGTGAGGGATTTTGAATATTGTGTTAACTGAAGTGGGAAACCCCACTCTATCTGTGGATGGTTCCATTCCATGGACCACATAAAAAGGAGAAAATGAGCTGAGCTGAGCAGTGGCATTCATTCATGGGTACCTGACTGTAGATGCAACGTGACCTCATGGTCCAGCTGCATGACCTCCATACCACAAAGGACTGGACTCAGACTATGAGGCAAGATAAATCCTTTCTTTCTTAAGTACCTTTTGGCAGGCATTTGCCACAGCAACGAGAAAGCAAG
This sequence comes from Acomys percivali, assembly GCA_907169655.1. Lineage (NCBI taxonomy): Eukaryota > Metazoa > Chordata > Mammalia > Rodentia > Muridae > Acomys > Acomys percivali. The sequence goes on from OU015747.1 coordinate 136,444,431, forward strand.
TAACAAAGAAAGTGGGTAGCAGGACTTGGGTGTTGTCAAAGTCTGCTCATGTGGTTCCTAGTCTTTTGGAACTGGTTTGCAGAAAGACTATGCAAGTGTTTGGAACTATAGGCTAGAGAAGCCCCAGAATTCTGTGAACAGAGCTTAGTGGGAATGTGGGAAACAAGAGAACTGAGATGAATGTAGAACTTGGCTTATGAGGTTCTGAAGGGGATCCAGGGCCTTCTAGAAAATAGAAGTAAAGACTATCCATGCTCTGATTTCATTCTGCCTTTTTCCTGACAAGATTGAGTTAGGCTGAATTTAAAAAAAAAAAAAAAAAAGGTCTAATTTGTTTGGCAGAGGAAATTCGAGGCAGGGTAGTATTCAGTCTATTGCATGGATGCTGTTTCTGGGCAGGGAAGTTTAAAGTTGTGGACAAGGAGGGTGCAGACAATGCATCTGTGACCACTGAAGAGATCAGTGCCCTCACCTCGTGCTCTCCACTGAGAGGATAGCAAAGGATCCCATCAGCTGAAGGCTCCAGTGTAAAGTTCATTTGAAAGGTCAAAAGATCCTTCAGTAGGGTGATAAAGCTATTCATTCTATATCCTGCTTGTCATCTGTTCCAACCCAGATCCTTCTACTGCCCACACCAGCCAATGTTATGAGCATTAATTGCATGGTTTTATAGACATGCTCAATGTTGTACAACTGTCACTATTGGTTTTTGGAATTTTGGCTCTGCAGGTCACGTGCATCACTGTGATGGTGGAAGTGTGGTGCAAAAACAGCTGGTTAATTCACTCATTTCAGAGCACAAACTGCTCCACTCTGCCCTCCTGGAGACCCCAAAGCTGACTGGATCCTCGTATATCATGTCACACAATATTGAAGTGTAAAGAGCGAAGACATTTGTTAATTTCCAGGACTGTGAGGATGAATTGTCTGTCTTCTGGTTTTGTATCGGTACCACATTTGTTTTGGTGATAGGAAGAAAAGTCCTTCTGAGGTTTGGCCAAGAATTTCCTTGTGACCTGGAGACTGGCATCATTCTCAATCACAGGTCTGGGAAGCTTGTTTATGGCTTTTCTTGCTGGCATCACAGAACCTAAACATTCCTGACTTCAGGTCTTGCGTAACAGCCCTGTTTACTCAAAGAAAATGTCTTCCCTTCTCTCACAGGAGTTTGGTTTTCATCTATGACTGAATCATGTTGGGAATTATCTTTCAATTTTTTTTTTTTTGGCTACCCTGGACAGCAAGCTCTGTTTGCTAATTGCACTTTTGTCTAACTATGGACCCAGAGGCACTATAAAAAGTTCAGCTCTGACATACCACCGGGAAGAAGAAGAATAAGAATAAACAAGCGTGCTATGAGCTTTCTACTGTGTAAGAGTAACAGGCTCATTAGGGCTCTCAGCAACCTCTGCGTACCGTGACCATTGTCTGAGAGCCAGCCAAGTTTGACCAGGAGCTAGACTTCAGAAGTCTCGAAGCTCCCTTGAGAGCACTGTCACTCATCTCAGACACAGGTTGAACATGAACCAAGTTATCTTCACTGTGCTCCTAAATGAGAGAGCTGGAAGAAAGATCCTGGCTCTGCCCCTCTTGCAGACAAGCTTCCTGGCTGTAATGGGGACCTTGCTATAGGGAGTGCATTTCTCAACTCAACTTGAAAACTTTGGGAGTTTGGCAGGCTCCCGATGCTTTGGGGAGATCTGAATCACACCTGAAGCTGATGTGTTGCTGACATCTGGAACTCTAATTAAACCAAGCTGAAGGAAGAGCACATCTGGACAGCAGGGCCAGGCCTCGTAAAAGGTCTGGGTGGTGCTTTTTTGATTATGTGTTTTTTCTTTTCTTTTCTTTTCTTTTCTTTTCTTTTCTGTTTTTAGGAACTGTGTTTATCTTTTGTAAAAAAAAAAAAAAAAGTTGGACTAACATGAATAACCAGATTGAACTTGGTCAAAATGTTGTGTCAAAAGAGATTTGTTTTCTTTTGTGAGCGTTATAGGCAATATTTGAAAGAGTTGAAGTGGGACTTGGTCACGAGAACAGCTGTTAGAAGGGTATATTTGTTCTCTGTCTCAACAGACCATCTCCTAAGATTGGGTTTCCTTGGTGATAAGGGAAAGTTGTGGCCAAGATGGTGAACAATTCGTATCGGATCTGATTTAGACCCTCCCAAAGTCCTGGATGCTCAGTGTCCTCCTTGTGCTCCTGTGGCTGTGCTAAAACACTGAGACTGAGGCAGTGTAGAGAGGCTTACAGGTTCCCGAGACAAAACAGTGAGAATCTTTAAACTCTCAAAGCCTGCCTTCTGAGACATATTTCCCCTAGCCCTTGCTTCTCTTTTAAAGAGTATAGAAGATTCTGTTCCCAGCACCCAATGGTGGCTCACAACCATCTGTAACTCCACTTCCAAGGGATCCAATGGCCTTTTTTTTTTTTTGCCCCCAAGTGCACCAAGCATACACATGGCATACATAAATACACACAAAGCACTCATATGGATAACATTAAGATAAAGAAATCTCTGCAAAAAGGGTAAGGTGAAAAATGATAAAGATACCTCAGTCCAACCTCTGGCCTCTACACAGATGAACAGAGGTGCATAGTCTCATGCACACACACACACACACACACACACACACACACACACACACACACGCATATATACATCACACACACGCACTCATAATTTAATTTCAATTACATCCTATCTTCCCAGATACTTGAGAGCCTAGAACTTCAGATCTGCTCTTACAGTTCTGATTAGGAAGAGAACAGCAAAGAGTATAAGAGAGGTCCTCAAAAAAAAAAATGTCCTCATGGCCCCCACAGCCATGGGCATGTCATCCTTACCACGCCAGCCTTGCAGCTCCGTTACTGCCCCTCACTGTAATGGCCCTGTGTGATGACCACAGGAATCAGACATTCATGTCTGCCCTCACCTATGCACCGCCCTCAGAGTCAAGTAGGAATGTTTTAATGATGGCATAGAAGGCCCCTGGTTTGAATGATCGATGTTCCCTTGTAGGCTCTGGTATTTGAATAATTGGTCCTAAATTAGTGGCACTTTTTATGGAAGCTTAGGAAGTGTGGCCTTGTTGGTGCCTTCAGAGGCCGAAAGAGGCCATTGGGTCCCCTAGAACTGGAGTTATAGATGGGTGTAAGCCACCACGGGGGTACTGGAAACAGAAGCTGGGTTCTCTGCAAGAGCAGCAAGTGCTATTACCCACTGTGCCATCTCTCCAGCCCTTCTTGGTAAGTGAGCCTGGGACTTACTGACTGACTGGGCTGGTTGGCAGGTGAGCCTCTGGGCTCCTCCTGGCTTTACCTCCTACCTTTGGGGTTAGAGAAATGCACCAGTGTGGCCAGCTTTTGCTTGGGTGCTGGGCTCTGAAATCAGGTCCTTAATACTCAGGAGTACTTTCCTACTGACCTATCTCTGCAACCTCAAGTTTAATTCTATTCAGAATGTTTTACAAGAATCACAGTTCCCTTTTTACTGGAGTCTGGCATTGACAACAGTCATAGCAACCCAAACCTACAACCCCTTAGAGTTCAAGTTTAAACACCAGGGACTACACAGCGTTCACTCCAGGTGGTGTCACACTCTATATTCTTTTTTCCAACAACACTGTTTAGAAGGGTAGCACAATTAGAACAAGACAAACTACACAAACAGTTTTCAGGTAAAATCCTTCCCTTTTGCAATAGGTGAATATTGTACAGGTGTGTAAGGTGACCAGACTCTGGGGGCGGGCGGGGGGGGGGGGCAGAGTGCATGCGTCTTCAGAAAGTGAGGCCATATGTGCACAGTGACTGACTGGTTCATCAACAGTGTGTTCTCTCCCTTCCCTCCTAGCTCCCACTTCTCCTCTTCTAAAGGTCAGCTTATGTCCCTAATGATATTTGCTACAGTTCTTTCTGTCATCAAAGATGTGAGGATAAATTAAATTAAAATATTTTTGTATGTATGTGTGTATATATAGTGTACCTGTATATATATATATGTCTGTGTGTATATATATATATATGTATATATATGTATATGTGTATGTGTGTGTGTGTGTGATATGTATATGTGTGTGTGTTTGTGTGTGTGTGTGTGTGTGTGTGTGTGCATGCGTGCGTGCATGTGTTTGTCAGGGGATCTCCTTGCTGTCTGAGGTTACAACTAGAGGTTGGATGCCATGCCCACTTGAATATACGTGGGTTCTATGCATCTGAATTCCTTGTTGTTTTGTTTGTGTGGCAAGTCCTTTAAGCACTATGTCATCTCCACCTTCCTCTTTTTGTCTTTTTTTTTCTTCCATCCTTTATCTTCTTTCCCCCTTTTTATTCTTGAGGGAACAAGGCAAGTTAGCCATTACACCCTGGCAGTTATGTTTGCCGTCAGTCACCCTGCTAGCTGCTTTCTAAGCATGGGCTCATTTTCTCTCTATCATCATCTTAGGGAAAAGACACTGTCTTTGGCCCTATTTCACAGACATGGTTTTGTACTCAGTTTCTCTCTACAGTGATGGAGTTTGAATATGGGCAGTCTGACCCCACAGTCCTTTTGGGGCCTGTTGTGCATGATTTGACCTCTCCATTCCTTGGGGTATTTTTTATTAGGTGTGGGGTGTGGGACATCGATACTGTCAGTGACCTTCGGGGAGAGGCAGAGAGTCTTGCCGGGAAGTGAGGAGATTTTGGCATTTATGAGTGCATACGATCATGTGCCTTATTCACGAAACGGAGTTCCCTTCTTTATCCTTCACCATCTGCATCACACCTGGGCATGCTGAGTACTTCCCAGAAACACAGAAGATTCAATTATTTTCTTATAATCTCACCTCCCAGAGGAGGTGCTGGAGGAGACTGTTCTTTTCCAGAGATCAGTTGGGCTTTCAAAGGCATCTTAATTTGGAGAGTTGGAGACAGCCAGACTGTTAATTGATTACCTTGTTTCTTGACCCGCTAATTGAGACTTGGTCTTTATTCATATGGCCCCTAGGCAAGTATTGGCTACGGTTGTGTGTCTTGATCTATGCTTGCCAAAATCAGATGCTGTGGTGGTGTGTCGAGTTCACAATCTGGCAGAGTACCCAGGGATGTCATGTGGATGCTGTTATAGCGAAATGGGCCACTACCCCCAACCCTACCGCAGGAGACTGTTAGTGTGTACTTTGTGGTCACAGTTTTGCTCTCTTACATACCTCTACCTTTGTAATTCCAAAATATGATGTTATTTTCCAAAACATGGAAGCCTGGGGGCTAGAGAGATGGCTTGAGGGGTAAGAGCACTTGCTACATGAGGACAAGGACCTGAGTTTGACTCTCTAGCATCCACATGGAACGCCAGGAGCGCTTGTGTATGCACACAACCCCAGCACTGTGCAGGATGGAGATTGGGGCAGAGGGAGTGTCACCGGGGTTTGCTGGCTGCCAGCCTAGCTCTAGGGAAAGTGGAGGCCCTGTCTCAAAGGAGTCAGGTAGAGAGCGACCCACCTTCTGTTCTGCTTCCTCATGCACGGAGGCACTGTGCACATACACACATACATGCACCACATGTGCATGTGTATACACACACTCAGAAGAGCTATTTCTTCTTAAAGGAAAGCTGTGTAAGTGTAAATATTAGATACTGTTGAATAAAACACTCTCAAGTGAATATTTGGCACCGATGAGTGCACATGTTGTTTTACGCTAGATTAGAGAGGGAGGTGTCTGCTGTGGGTGTTAAGTGGAGAGAGAAGTGTCATGTGGATTTGAACTACCTTTTTTTTTTTTTTCTTCAGAGAGGTGAGAACTACCATGTAGAGATTCCCTAAAATGATCTCTGACATCATCTACCTTTGGGAACATTTTGTGTCTCCTGTGCCCTGACCCAAAGCAAGTCCCACTCTCTCTCCAGTCCCTCTTGGTAGCTTCCTTCTGAGTTCCCCAGGGGAGGAGTGGCCAGCTGCCTAGCTGCCTAGCTGCCTAGCTGCCTAGCTGCCTAGCTGCC
>OU015747.1:136480657-136492944 GCA_907169655.1 Acomys percivali
TGCTTTGCTTGATTAATTTGTGTGATTTTTGTCTTAAGACACAACAGAACTCCAATATCTGCTGTGCTGTTCACCATAGAGACTTGATTGCACCATCACTTCTTCTTCTTATTGTGTCTGAATTTTTTCCTTCAGCTTTATTTTCATTTATCTTTCTCCAGACTTCTACTAAATACCATTAAGTGAGCATAGAAGACTGGGAAAAGACTAGTGTTTGACCAGCCTTTGACTTTATATCCTATATATTTGGTGGTAAAGAAGCCAACCACCACTTTTCTCTTCTCCTTGGCAAGAATTATAAGCACACTTCCTGAAAATGGCTCCTGCAGATTCTGGGGTTGCCTTCTGTGAAACAGACAATCTTTCTGCAGCTTATGTGGATCGTAGCCCCATTTAGCATGGCAGTACATTCAAAGAGGGGCCTTTCTTGAATTTAAAGTAATTGAAAAACAATTTGGGTCCAAAGGCCCGCTTTTAAGATCACATTATTTCAACATAAAACACTGTGTAAAGTTCTTTCCTGCATTCATCTCATTCTTAACCTGGCTCTACTTCATAGCAACCCTCAGAATCCCCCGCCCCCCACCCTAACAGCCACTCTGGGTCTTCCTAAACTGTGGTAACCCAGGTAGCACTTCCTGCTCCTATCCTCTGCCTCGTGGTTCAGTTAGCGGTTGTGCAGTGTTTGTTCTTCCATTGCATCTGTGAGAGCTTTGCCCTCTCTTCTCAGAAAGAAAGCCTCTCAGTCCTTACCCACAGAGCAGGAATCCTTCTTAGGAAGAAGTGAGGATGGGAAGATGTAAAAAATGGCAAGTATGTGTGTGTGTGTGTGTGTGTGTGTGTGTGTGTGTGTGTGTGTACTGTATATACAAAGTTTTAGCTCTCTCAAGATGTAGTAGTTATCAATGGAGTCCCTGTGGTTCTCATATCACCGAAGACAGCTGAAATTACGGGAGAACAACAGGACTCCCTCTAGAGTGTGTGCCCTTCCCTAGTGTCAGCATATCTTTGGTTTCTTGGGTCCTTTCCCTAGGTTTCTCCATTTGCCTCCACTGCCCTGTGTGGCGTAATGGAAAAGAAGTCACAGTGAATTCTCTGCTAGACAGCGACACCCTGCCATGACAAGGGCTTTGTGTCACAGTTTCTGATGCAAAGACCATCATTTCATCTTCCTGTGCTCGAAACTCTTCAATTGCTTGCTGTTGCCTCCAGAGTGGATCCCACATCAGTCAGCCAATGCTGAGGACTCTCTAACATAAATTCCTTCTTACTTCTGCCTCAGAACTCATGGTGTCCTACTTTGTGGCCACATTATTTTTTTCCTAGCCTTTGGATTACTGGGATTTGTCTCACCTCAGAGACTTCTTACATCTTGTTGGCCTTATGCACTGTGCTGGCTATTTCTATGTAAACTTGACACAAGATTGAGTCATTTGAGAGGAGCCTGTAGTATTACAGTTGTTTTTATAAAATTGTGGTTTTTTCCCCTCAGTTTCTCTCTAACTCTGGCTAGCACTAAAATATTTAAGACTCTATTATATCTTTGTTTAATAAATAATAAGCTTCACAACACAATAACTGAGCAGTTATTACTCTATTCTTAACCCTCTAAACCAATCTGGTTTCCTCCTAGTGTACATCCCAGAGATACCAGCACTTTGTAGCTGATTCAGCTCCTCTCCTGATATCAGCTGGACCTCTCCAGTGGCTCAATCCCCTCCTTCCTCCTCTAACTCCTCCTCCCCTGGCTGGCAGGAAGTCCGGCCCTATTCTCTCTGCTGCTTGCAATTAGTTGTAAGCTGCTTTATTGGCATATTGGGAGACAATTGGGGAACAGAGTTTACACAACATTGAGACAGGAGATTCTTAGAATAAGGATTTCAAATGGATATTGGGGGGGGTACAAAAATCTGCATTTGAATTACATAATAACCTTATACCGATACTATAGGACATTTATTTAATTAGCTATTGGTGTGGGAAGGTCCAGCCCATTGAGGGTGGTGCTGTTCCTGTATGGTCCTTGGTTCTATATGAAGGCAGGCTGAACGAGCTGTGAGGAGCAGGCCAACACTCCTCCATGGCCTCTGTATCAGTTCCTGCCTCCAGGTTCCTGCCCTGACTTCCTTCTGGAATGGACTATTATCTGGAAGTATACAATAAAATAAACCCTTTCCTCCCTAAGTTGCCTATGGTCGCAGTGTTTCCTCACAGTAATAGAAACTCTAAGATACTCACCTTGCTTAACAGGGCCAACTTTTTTTTATTATTCATGTCCCCTTTGTTTTCATGATTTATTCCAGGAATTCCTTTCTGAAGTAAACTAGGAGATCCTTCAGTGCTCTCTCTGAGCACTTTGCAGTGTTCACGGTTTGTCTTAACACAGTTGTAACCCTGGATGGCTTGTTCAGTGCTACCTTCCCGTAAGTACCGTGGGCTTGGCACTCAGCACCTGTGTGTTGAATGTGGACACCGACACTTGTTGAAAGCAACTATACACAAAGCTAACCAAGCCACAAAAGACAGTAAAACTCTCTGCTAACCATCATCACAGCTAACCAGTAACATTCTCTGCTGTGATGTTCTAAAGCTGTAGCTCTGTCACTCACACCCTTCCTGTACCCCAATTTCCCTGTGCATCATTAGTAATGGTCATCATAAACCCAACTCATCTTTTACTGAGTGGCAACCCTTTATCTTGAGTGTTTTATATGAATTACCTTGTTTCTTCTCAACCTAAGAACTTGTTTTACAGATTGTAAAGTAGGTGACACACACACATGTTTACATCTATATCTATATATATTTTTTTCTTTTATTGGACAAGAACTTGAAGCCTAGGTGAGTCATAAAGTGAACAGTAGGATCAGCCCTCAAGCAGAGGCATTTTGGCCATCCCCTGCTAATCTGGCTCTGATGAACCGAATCGGATATTGTGACATGGGTTGTTATGGTGAATTAAGCAACAGTTTTAGAATCTCATCCTTGTGCAGACTTTTTCATTTGCTCCTTTGAGCAATGCTGCTAAATCAGATGAGACAGGTTTTACTTTCTGTCTTCGACTGCTAGTAAAATTTAAGGGAAAAAGATTCATGAAATAATATTAGAAGATCGGCAGCAAGTGGGAAGTGAGTGGAGACACATAGTTCAGGTATCCTGACTAGTCAGGTACTTTCTCTGGCTCATTGTGGTCTTTGGAGTAACATGGCAAAGTGTTCATGGCTCGACCACTTCTGGCTTCACCGTCACCCACCTTCTGCAGATGTGTCACTCTCAGCCATCCCTGACTACCTATTTGTTCGATATACACAATGCGCCTTAGGGCCTAGTTCTCCCTTTCCTCTCTGTTTTGACACCCAGGCAAGGGAGGCCATGCTACGCTTTGCAATTTGCAAATTATTTATTTTGATAGTGGTACCCTAGAAAGTTACAAATAAACAGGGATCTTGTGGAAACCCGGAGTGCAAATAGCCTGTTTCTTTGGGCCATAATTGAAACATCCTAAGCTCTCAGACATATTAATAGACGACATCTGCTAAACTCAGGAGAATGAGTGAAAAACAGGATATGAGGCTTTGGGGATTAGAGTGAAAAGGATCCAGCTTGGACTAAGCTCCCATGACTTGGGTAATTGAGGCCAAGTGACTTGGTTAAGAAAAGCAAAAACAACTGAAATCAAACCATTGAACTGGAGCAGAATTAATATTGCTCATTTTTCCTCAGTTTCTTTTAGCTGAACAGGTAATAGAGAGAGACACTCAAAGGGATTTGAAATTAAACATGAGAGTCAATCAGGAAGTTTGGTCTCCAGGAAAATAGGCTGACAGAGCTAGCCTATAATTCTTTTAATTTTTCTTTGCTGATATTATTCTTGAAAAATTTAAACATATCTATTAAAAACCACGATGTCCTTTCCACAATCTTTAGATGGCTTTAAATGGATAGGTAGATGTGATAGTTTGATGGCAGCAAATATATTTCTGCTTTCCTTGGTAATCCTGGTTGATGTGAACACAAGTTCTTTTATTCCAAACTTAATTATTACCTCTCATATCACAGACAGCATATCACACAGTAGACCTGTCCCTGTGTATGTTTATATGTAGTTTACAGAATGTCTATGAGGGCAAAACAACCACCACATAGTTGAGGAAAAACAGAGGAGTGGATAGAAATGCAAGTAGGGGCTGTATTGATGACGATAATGAACCAAACCCAGCTACAGAAGTGAAAGGGCAGTACTGGGTACAGAGGAAGGAGCAGCTGGATAGATGGATGGCAGACCCAGATGGACAACCAGGAGCACTGGCTGAGGGAAGTTGAGTAGGCTGGTCCTACAGTGGGTGTTGAGCTGAGCTGAAGCCCCGGGGGAGAGCTGGGAGTTCTCTGTCATCAGTCTGACACACAGACCATGAAGTTAGATGACAAGCAGGAGACAGGGGTGGTGGTAGGGCTGCTGTCTCTGTAGCAGTGTTGGGTACCCACCACTCTCTAGGGTCTAGATGAGGGAGTTACAGCCTTTCCTTGGTCTGACATAAGTTCTTAAACTTGGTTTCTCTGATCAGATTTTATCTGTCTATATGTCTCCAGAATTTCAGTTCACCCTCCAAAAGGAATAGGGTGGCATGCCTTCTAGTGCCAGAAAATGGGTTTTTAGTCTATGCTGTGTGTGTGTGTGTGTGTGTGTGTGTGTGTGTGTGTGTGTGTGTGTGGTAGCTGATGGTTAAAGTGTCCATTCAAGTACATAGTCAACCTTCATCCTCAAAATGGAGGAAAAAGCAGCTCTTAAACTGAAGTCTTGTAAGCAGAAGGCATTCTTGAAAAACCAGTGTTACACAACATGGAGTCCCTTAGGGGAGGGGCGTAGCTTGAGCTCCACAGTCTTTGAATGTTTCTCAAAGCAAAGCCACCGGAAAGTCAAATTAATGCCCAGTGTGCATTAATTTGTGCTTGCCTGCCTTTGTGACTGTGTCTGTGTGCTAAGATAGCAGAGTGGGAGGCCTCTACCAAAGGTGTTGAGGAAGGCTGGCTCCCTGTCCACAATCAGCCTTGGAGCCATGTTCTGTGTCCCTGGTAACACAGCAGCTTTGCAAGTGAAAAATAGGGATGAGTAAAGGAAGATGGGAGCATAACAGCTACCATCCCTGAGATTTGAAATATCTCGTGGGAGAAGGGGGACACATTGAGATTGTGCCCTCCTTGAGTTTTAAAATAGCCAATCAAGGGGAGGAAGGTGGGGGTTGTGAGGCTTTGCTGTGACCCGTTGAGGAGAGGCACTTTCCTCAGAGAATGGATATTTTTATTTTATTTTATTTATTTATTTATTTTTATTTTTTGAGAATGGATATTTTTATAGACTTTTTTCTTTCTTCAATTTTTAAAAAAATCTGAGTTATATCTCTAGTTTTCTGACCAGCCAGGAAGGTTTTAAGATTACTACACAGCAGAGAGCTTTCTGGAAATAACAATTGGAGACCACTGCTCTCTCTCTTAAAGGTTAAACAGAATGAGCCTTCAGTCATCCGAGAAGGAAACCATCACTTTGGAAATAAACGTTAAAAATAGCATAAAGGGCATGTAAATATGTGGGTTGGTACATTGGCCCCTTCACTACTGTCTACTCTCGCTGTGAAAGTGTGTGCCCTACACAGTAGTCTAGCCATTGTCCGCTGTGACCCTCTGAACAGGTCTTTTCAACAATGGCGCCTTCGGGATCCATGAGAGTGCCTCACAGGGTTCTGCCTAAGCTCTGTTTGACCTCTGTACTATACTTCATCTTATTCATCAGAAACTGCCAGGGCCCCAGGAGCCAAAGAGAGGCCAGCCTGGAAGCCCAGGGACAGAGGAGGTGGAAGCTACTTTATTTTTTAAAAATATTTTATTAATTTATTCATATTACATCTCAATTGTTATCCCATCCCTTGTGTCTTCCCATTCCTCCTTTCCTCCCATTTTCCCCTTACTCCCTTCCCCTATGACTATGACTGAGGGGGACCTCCTCCCCCTGTATATGCTCATAGGGTATCAAGTCACTTCTTGGTAGGCTGCTATCCTTCCTCTGAGTGCCACCAGGCCTCCCCATCCAGGGGATGTGGTCAATTATGGGGCACCAGAGTTCGTGTGAGAGTCAGTCCCCACTCTCCACCCAACTGTTGAGTGGAAGCTACTTTATTACAGAGTAGTGTCTGGAGCTTGGCACTTCCGCGTTTCACCAGCTGGGACTGTTTGAAGGCTATCATCTCGGCTTCAGAATCGAAATGACTTTGCTTCAAAGAGCAAGTTGCAGCTTATCCAGTTTGGGGTGGGAAAGTGAGGTGGGGAGTGAAGTCCCAAGGGCTCTGCCCAAAGCCTTTGAAAAGTAGTGCATAAACAAAGCAAGTTGGCAAAGAGCAAAGTTGGAGAAATTCCCACCAAAGACTAACAAAACTGGCTGGAGTTCCTGGTGGTGCCCCAGAGTGCCCCATTAGAACGCTTTATCACACCTTGGCTCATTATAATAGTAAATCACACACCCCTGCCTGGAGATCGAAGTTGCTAATGAGACATGTATTACAGGGCAGGCTCATGGGACAGAACATATGCAACACAGCCTGTGGTGCAAAAATGATCTCAAAGGCCCACGCCACATGACATGACATCCAGGCCACTGTACAAGGCAGCCATCTGCACTGCTGGCCTTTCCCTTTGTCCTTGCCTTTCTTTCCATGGAAGTATCTTCTTTCTTAAAAACAAAATTCACTCAATTTTCTTGCCAATCCCTGCCTCACTCTTTTCAATTCTTTGTTCTAAGACACAAGAATCTGGAACTCCTTTAGGTGTGCCCAGTAAACCCCCACATCAGCTGCCAGCAAAGGAGGAGCAACTTTAGTTTTTCTGTTTAGTTTTGTAGGCTTTGTGGTTTCTGTGACTGCTACTTAAACATGCCATTTGTGTTGTGGATGACACTTTAGATCATCAGTTTCCAACCTGTGGGTTGTGACTACTTTTGGGCTTGAACAACTCTTTTACAGGGGTCACTTATGACCACGGGAAAAACATAGATATTTACATTACAATTCACAACAGTAGCAAAATTACAGTTATGAGGTAGCAGCAAAAATAATTTTGTGGTTTGGGGGTCACCGCAACAGGAGGGACTGTACTAAAGGTTGCAGCATTAGGAAGATTAGAACCGCTGATGCAGACAGTAACTCAGTGGTTTGCCATGCTCACTCTGCAGTGAATTGTTCACAGCGGTTAGGCAGTGCACCGGAGCTTGAGCAAGTGTGCTGAGCTCCGGCCCACGGTGCACATTGCATGAGTCCAGCGTCCCAGCTTTTCTTTCTAGATTCCTAACATGGCTCCGTGGTTACTTAAGCACTGGAATACCTGGTAAAATGATTGCTTTTCATCATAAATGACGGGACATGTACGTTTATTAGAAATAGATGCCACACGTGGCTGGGCTGCCCTTTGGTTTTTAGACAAATGCCAGAACCTGCAACAATCACAACTGATTTTATGTCTAAGCCCGGAGGGACAGAACCTACCATAAAGATGGATCTTGTGAGGCTGACCCTCTGTTGCCAGATCATCACCTTCCTTCCCTTGCAAAGTCAGTTAGTGTGTTTAAACAGGCATACAGGAGATGAGATTGAAGCTGCCTTCTAAAGAGAGCACCAGGAGTTTTCCTTCTAAGGTCCATCCTGGGAGTGGAGCCTGGGATGGCGGGGGTGGGGTAGGGCAAGTAGAGCCAGGGATGGCAGGGGGATGGGAGGGCAGAGCCTGGGATGGCAGGGGTGGGGTGGGGGGATCATATATCCTACAAACTCTGAGACACTTCTGTTTTAAAGTGGTGACACACTAAGATCTCATTTTCTTTGGCCCAGGCTTGTGTAAAAATCTGTCTCTGTAACAGAGAACAGGCAGTAGAGGGTCTCTGGTCCAGGTTTCCCTCCTCCTTTAGAAAAGGACCCTTAAACTTGTTGCAGAGATAAATTTGCGCACATTATTGCCTCTGTCTCATGGATTCTATAAATTATAAGATGGACATAGGCTTGTGGAGAAAATAGCACCTACACCCCCCTCCCGGTTTGGTCAAATTGTTAATAAATTAATTTTCTATTAATCATTTCTGTTTGCTAATTTCTTTTGGAATATAGGATGGGTTCGTGGGCTGAAGTGTCCAGAAACATAATGTCTTAACTTTGGATGAAATTTAGTGTGAAGCAGGCTTGATCTTGGAGACCATTCAAGGTCAAGCAGATCCTTGAGTATGATTACTATCTCATTATCGGGTGGTGTGTCTGCGAGGTGTGGGTCTCAAGGACATTTGTGAAAAACGGTGTCCAGTGTAGAGAGCTACTCTCTCAGAGGGATACGATGTCAACACTAGTTTTTGTTCAAGTGTCTTTGAGTAGAGGAAGGGATAGATTATTTTATAATTGAGACTCTGCTTCCAGCCAATGGTGCTTGTCTCTACCTGCACAGGTCATAGAGCCATCTTCCTCCTTTGTAGTTGAGCGCCCACCTCTATTTTGTTTTGCTCTTAGGGATGAGATTACCGCTGCCCATTGCCCTCCTAGACTGCTGCAATGGGGCTGGGCCTCCAGACATGAGATCAGTAACTAGTTAAAGCATCCCAGCTGAGCGCCTCTTGAAGCAGGTGCACTTGCCTTATGCCCACACCACTACCAGAGCCGCCTCATTTAAAGCTAGCGGCAACTTCCCCTAGGGAGGAGCACACATCAGAAAGCAGTGGGACGTGAGATTTTTTTTTTTGAATTGTTTTTATTTCTTGTCTCTGCTTCTGCGATTCGCTAGGGTATGGAGACATAAGCTCATTCTGCCTCCTTAATCATGCTGCTTATTTCCAAGGAAGAAATGATTCTATCAAAGAGTGGTCATTGGATGCAGCCACAGATCACTTATTTTGCAGGTCACACACTGCTGTGGAGTTACGAAGGCCTTTATTAACATTTCAGGTTGGAGTTGGAGGGCCACAGACTTCCTTAGCTCCTTTGAAATGAGTGTACCGAGCCTGGAACGTTGAATCAGTATTTGAGAATACAGCCTGTGTAGCTGGCTGCGGCTCCCCGAGGCTCTCTATGAGTATGACATCATGTGCTTTAGCAGCCAGTGGCTGCCTCACTCCAGGGAAGTGTCTCTGCATCCTCTTGCCATCCCTCACCGGTCTGTTCAGAAGATCCCCGACACGCTCCAGGATCCCGGAGCTTCCATTTCATGCTTAGTATTTACTTGTGGGCAGAACGGCCTTTAAAGGAGAAGCCCTGTCTCTAACTGCTCTCTTGATAGGTATTTGTGACACACACTCTGCTTCTCCGGCTACATGTCCAAATAGTAAAAAGACCTCAGCAAGGAAGACAGTGCCCAAGACATCACCCATGGGCAAATTTTAGGATAGATATCTTTCATTGAAGAACAACAATGTGTGAAAAAATGGGTTTTCTCTATTTTGCAGATGTGGTACCATAAACGTTCATGGCCTCATTATCTGTCTTTCTCCTTATATCTGAGTCCTTCTTCTGGGTAGCTAGTCAGATGTTAGCAGACTTGAAGGCCAGTAGACTCCGTCCACTGGAGAATGGACAGACCCCTTGCTTCTAATCAGCGTCTTTGGTTGTACTGATGAACTGGAGCACTGGGCCTCAGTTATCACTCAATTCATTTCAGTCAATTAAATCAGTAATATAGAACACAGTGTGCTTAGGCTTAAGATCCCGAGATGTACAGCTAAGCAATGGTTCTAGAAATAGCTATTTTTCTATTAGGGACTCAGGAGTGTGTCGTTATGTCTTTAATGGCCTTATCCTTTACTCACTGTCAGTACCACATGAGCAGTAATTTTTGACTCTTAGAGGAAGAAAGTACTACTTGGTTTTCCATCTGTCTCCCTCCCATTTCACTGGTCCTTATGAGGCATGTAAGGGGAGGCATATCAATATGGACAGAATTTATTAAAGATAAATAGGGGCAACCTCCAGGGATGAGAGTGGGCAGTGATTAAAGGTACTTCCCTGAGGAGCATTCTCATATCCCATGGCATGAGAGTGGATGTTGGTAGAGAGGACACTGTGCCAATATCTGTGTTCACTGCTCTTCAGTGAAAAATGTGTAGTTTCTAATTCACCCCTTGGTGGGCTGTTGGGTACAGTCTCTCCAGGATGAGGGCCTCACCACTGCCTGAACTTTGCAAATATGTTGTGCTCTGATTTGGCTCCATTACTTAATAGGCAAATCCTATGAGTTTAGAGGTCATCTGGATCTCCTGCAAGGGAGTCATTCCAATAGAAGGCCAGTGAATGTTACAGTTCCGGGCTTTAGGGTTTTGTCAGCTGGAGAGTGGACAGAGAACTTTCACCTCTGGATTTAAGGTGTTAATCTCTAAACACAGGGTGACAGACTCATGCAAAAAGATACTTTCCAGAGAAAAATCAGAGCTAGGAAGTAGGGCGTGACTTTGAAATTTCTAGTTTTTCTGGAAAACATACATTTCCATAATGAGTGTGGGCAGTGGTAATAACAAGAGATATATTTGACTGCAAAAAATTACCTTTGTGTAAGTGATTTGGAAGTTGAAGAGTTTCTTTCTATGCTGATAGTGTTTTATGTGAAGTAAGTGAGTAAGGGACAGGGGATACTCCTATTGCAATGCAGTGTTCTAGGGAGTGACTGAACACACACTCAACTTCCTGAGATGACATTTTTGACTTACAACTATAGAATGTTCATGGAATTTGACATATTGATTGACGGGATGGTGAAGAAGGCTGGAAGGGTTTGTAGAGAGATTTAGTTAACCCTGGTTACTTTCTGGAAAACAAAATGGGCCAGACATGGAATCGTCTTGACCAGTTTCCAGTGGCGAGGAAAAACCCAGATCCATGTCTTCGCTCTGCCAGTCCCTGACTTAGGTCTACAGTTGACAGGTTAATTAAGTGATGTAAAGCAGAGAGTTATTAAAACTGAAACATATTTTAACTTTTTATTCCTATCATAAAAACACATAACTGGACACATAATAACTTTTAACCTGAATTTATGGCCAAGGCATCTAATTTATGTTTTCTTAGTATGAGTCCAAGGACAGGAGAGAGCTCATATAGTCTTCTTTCTTCGAGTCATGATTTCCAACTGGATTTTTAAAAAAGTGAACCAAGAGTAAAAAGACCTTCATGAAACAATCCATTCTTAGGGCCTTTTTAACTTTTAATTTTTGTCATCTTTACAGATGTTTTTTATCAGTACCCAAAAGGAAGGATGACTCTCCTGGACCTATGATTTTGAAGGTACAAGGCATATTGTTTATCCTTACATAACCCCATGTGGAGAAGGCTTGATCCTCAGTTTGCACTGCTGATAGATGACGGATCTTTAAGAAGTGGCATGTAGTAGCAGGCGTTAGGGCCACTGGGGCTGTGGGATGCTGGGACTGTGGGATGCTGGGCTCTTCCTGTCCCTCTTCTGTCATGAAGTGAGTGCTTTGCTCCCCTTGCATTTCGTTAGTGGTGTGCTGCCTCACTGTGGGGCCAAAAGCAACAGGGCCAAATGATCGTGGACAGATATTCAAAACTAGGAAGCCAAGCAAGCCTTTCCTCTTTTCATGTTCATCACCTCAGGTATTTCGTTAATGGTATTGGAAAGCTGACAAGACAGCATGCGATAAACTTCTTTTCCAGAAAGGACCTTTGTTGTTTGTATGTTCATGTGTTTATGAAATACCTAACTAAAACTGCAAACACTGATTGAGCTGACATAAAAAAAATGTTTAAACTTAGAAATAAGTTGTCTGCTAACTGAAGTCACTGGCCGCTTGTAGGTCTTGCTTAGCACTACAGGGTTATCTGAGAATTGGCCCAAATGAAAATTAGCTGCAAGATGTATTCAAGTTTCGAGATATCATGCCGTCTTCTTCTGCATGAAACGGTTCCCAGCTACTGTGACAGAAAATGCTCTGTATTTCCTCTCTTTTCTGATTTCTTTAGTGCTAATTACATCTGCTGAACTGTCACTCAATTAGATGAGACATCATTTTGGGAAAGGCAGCCTTTCTGCACCATCTTGTGACCTTCTGGGACCTCTTTGAAAACCATATTTTTTCTTGGAGACACAATTCCTCTCAATTTAATGTTGGGTTTTTAATTGTTTTGAGCATTCTATTTTTATCTTAACCATATGGATATATTGCCTGCATGTATGTCAGCACACCACATGCATATAGTGCCATTGGAGGTCAGAAGAAGGTGTTGGATTGCCCAAGACAGGAGTTACAGATGGTCGTGGACCAC
>OU015747.1:136492954-136506515 GCA_907169655.1 Acomys percivali
GTGTGTGTGTGTGTGTGTGTGTGTGTGTGTGTGTGTGTGTCAGAGATAGATGTTGGGTGGCTCATTTCACCTTGACTTTTGAGAGTAGGTCTGCTAATGAGCCAGGAAAGCAGTTCTGTTAGCCTGGCTGCCCCATGAGCCCCTCTCCTGTTGTCTTTCTTCCCCAACAGTAGGATTGCAAGTGTGTACTGCACCTACATGTTTATGCATGGGCTCTGGAGCTTGAACAAAACTCTTCATTCTTAGGTGGCGAGCACTTTACCTACTGAACCATCTCCCCGAACTCCTGTTTGGTCTTGTTAGGTTCCCCGGCTGCAGATGGAGGTGAGGGAGGAAATGTCCTCCCAGTGCCAATAGAACTAACTACCTTCCTGAGCATCTGTCCCTTTCCCTTCGGCTGCTCATTCCTTGGGTGGGTGATAAGCTAAGGCTTCCCCCATCATCTACACAAAACCACACAGGCTGTTGGAACTCTTGGTGCAGCATGTGGGCACACTTGGCATGGAGTGCTGTGTGTTCGGTCTTTTTATCTTGAGAAAGAGCTGTGTGCGTTATTCCGTTACTAGAATAATCGTGGCTGGTCCATGTGTTCTATGGTATGTTTCATGTACAGGAACTTCTTTTGTTTTGTAGCAATTCCATGAATAAATATGTTAAAAATACGAGGTTCAGGTAAGTGAGGTGACATGTAGTGTGTGAGGCCAGAACGAGAAGAAGGTTGAGGCCAGATGGGAACTCAAACCTCCTGACTTTCAGCAACGTGAAGAGTTAGTCTAGTAGACTGGAGGTACAGTTTGTTTTAATATGATCCCAAATCCAGCCTTATTTATTTCTGCCTCATGACTTTCATTTACTTTTTAAAAGTAGGTGTTGTATGTGTGTATACACATGTGCGAATGCAGATACCTGCAGAGTCCAGAAGAGGGTGTTTCAACCCTTGGGGCTAGGGTTGTTGGTGATTGTGAGCCATCTGATGTGGGTGCTCAGAATTGAACCCAGGGCCTCCGCAAGAGCAGTATTTGCTCTTAACTGCTGAGTCAACCCTCCAGCCCCTAGTGACCCTCTGATCCTCAATGTGAAATGGAGGTTATGTTACTTGCCACCAGTGAAATGGTCCCCAGCAATGCCTGGGAGTATGTTAGGATGCGAGCCTGGACCAGTTCTGGCTCTTACTTTTTGACCAGCTCCCTGGTGATGCTGTGGGTGCTCCAAGGCCAGGATGCACGGCAAGGGCATGAGCCTTATCAAGTGCCTGGTGCACAGGAGCCACTCTGTAAAGGGTCACTTCCTTCTCCCTTCTGGGTAGTGTGTGTTCACGTGGCCATTGACTTCAGTTTCCATTAAACATGCTCAACATGTTCCCTAGCATATAAACATGGCACAGCACACACACTAAAGACATAAACCCTCTATGTGGTCTTGATGACGTAGGAGGGCGGGGCGTAGCAGCATCAGCATCACTCTGGCTGTCAGTGATACTGTACAAGAACATTTCTCTGAGGAAAAAAAATTACTCAGGACATATGGAATGTCTGCTCCCAGCTCCTCAGACTGCTGCTATATCTTTATGGAGCTAAGAAATAAGTGAAAACCTTGCCAAAAAGTTTTAAAAGACTTTGTTAGTGTTATTTTTAGTTTTTATTAATCTCTCTCTCTCTCTCTCTCTCTTTCTCTCTCTCTCTCTAAATCTCTCTCTCTCTCTCTCTCTCTCTCTCTCTCTCTCTCTCTGTATGTGCATGAGTGCACATGCATGTGCAAATGTGAGTTTACATGCTGATGTCCTCAAGGAGACTAGAGTTCCACTATCTGCCTTATTTTTTTAGACAGCCTCTCCCTGGACCTGTAGCCACCACTCCTGATATATTGCTCACAAGTGGGCTCTGGGGCTCTTCCTGTCTCCACTTCCCAGCACTAGGGTTCTAGAAGCATGCCTCCATGCATGGGTGCTGGGGATCTGAACTCAGGTCCTTGCGTTTGCCTGACAGACAGTTTGCCTACTAATCCATCTCATCCCTTAAAGAAACGAGATGGCTGTCACAGACATGTAGCTAGCTTGTGATACTGATGGCCTGAAGCCATTGCCACATATAGTTTTGATGATAACGTTTCCATTGTCATCTGCTGAGCAAGGAAAAAGAAACATTTTCAAGCTTCCACTCCCCCTTACACCCTATTCCAAGGCACATCTGCTTGAATTCTGATTTCTGCCTTAGGAGCCTATTGTCATCCATGTTAGCCCTTTAACTTTAGATGAAGAAGACCTGGAAATGACACCTTCAGTGTTCAGTGCCATAGTGTGGCAAACAAGAAATATTTGTATGCGCGTGTGCGAGAACAGAACGTGTGTACATACATGGGGGAGCAGACTCCCACTCACGGAAACCAGCAGTTGATATTATGTGTCCTCCTCATTTGTCTTTCACCTTATTTTTGAGGTGTGGTCTCCCTCTGAACCAGGAGCTTATGATTCAGCTAGATTGACAGGTTGGTGAGCCCATGGATTTTCCACCTTCACCCTCCCCTGCACTTGGGTACAGATACATGTTAAACTCAGCTTTTACATGTGAGTTGGAGGGCTGAACTAAGGTTCTCATGCTTGCATGTTAAGCACTTTGCCAGCTGAGTCATCTTCCTCGCCCCACTGAGAACCATCTTAAATTGTCACCAGTTTATAAGACAAACCTAAGCTGGGAAGGGAAGGACGTTCCTTTGGTTACATATCATCATTTTTTCATCATATTTACTCTGCTTATTTGGAATATGTGGTCTTTTCTCTTGAGTAGAAGCACATTGGACACTAAAACTCTGAACGTATTGGGCTGAGATAAAGCAGAGTAAATTTCTTCCATAGGTGGATAAGATCAGAGGAGGTACCTTTCCGCTTCCTGAGGTGGCTGTGGTCTGTGAGGCTTGCAGGCTGTAGGAGGCGACCTTGATAGATTAGACATGTGCAGTGGAAAAAGCCAACGACAGGCGTAAAATAGTTTGTGGTATAGGAAGACACATGGTGTTTATTTATAGAAAAGACTGGGATATGTAGCAATTTTCTATCAAAAGCAACAGAAATTTATAGAAGTCAGGCTGTTATAACAGAAAAATTTGTCATCCCTCATTTTTTTCATTATCATTAGACACAGACCATAATGACATGTTTGCTGTATTTTTCCATTGCAAGAGTAATACTTATAAAACAATATTTGAAAATATAGAAAGTTAGTGAAAATACATGCATATTTTTGGCCTTTAAAGATAACCAAGGCTAACAGTTTATTATCCTTCCCTTTCCTGACTTTTTTTTTTTTTTTTTTGCAAAAACTATTGGTTTTGAAATGGTTTGCCCAGTATGTGTGGGAAGATGCCCTTAGACACGGCAGCAATGAGGTCATTGGCCCTCCATGACAAGTCAGTGCTGCACGCACATGATTTCTGAGAGCCATGAAGTCTCAGAGGAGTTCTCGCATCTCCCACCCCTTTTATAGGTTCTACTTGTTTCATGAACAAATGCACTGCCTCCTTGCTCCTGTGGACTACCGTCTGCCTCCCCTTCTAAAATAGCCTTGTCCACGGTTCCTTCCTTGGGATTACAAGCTGACTTTCCCTGACTGACCCTGCTGTCTCCACATCCTCTCTCGTGCCTGACTCCAGGAGGAGCCTTCTCTTCTAACCACACACTCAAAAAAAAATTCTGGGAAGGGTCCTAATTTGAACTCTTGAGTGAACGCAAACCTATAATTTTTTGTGAGTTAAAGAGCTGGTCATCCCTAGCTCCTGGCTGCGAGGCGCTCACCTTCTTTCCTGCAACACGGACTTTATAAATAAGAAGGCGCTGTGAAAATGTTTTTTAGTGTATGGTTTTATTTTCCTTTGTGAGGAGTATGATGGTAGATTGAAGTCACCAAAATGTATTATATTTTTACAGTGGATCTGTCGTTGTGGTGTTACGTTAGTTTTCTAGACTTTAAAAAGCCTTTGATAGAAGAACCACCAAGGGTAAAGTTTAAGTGGGTGCTCATTTTTCTTGTTGGATGTTGACAATAATTTTCCCCAACTTATTGAGATAAAATTTACATATAAAATATGTTCCACCACCAGTCAGATATAGAGCATCTTCATTAACTCAAATTCTCCCCAAATCTCTATAAAAACCAGTCTTATCAAAAATTCTTTTTTTTTTTTTTGAGACAGGGTTTCTCTGTGTAGCCTTGGCTGTCCTGGACTCACTTTGTAGACCAGGCTGGCCTTGAATTCACAGCTCTCGGCCTGCCTCTGCCTCCTTGAGTATTGGAATTGCAGGTGTGCACCACCGCCCCAGGCTTAAAAATTCTTAACAATACTTATTAATTGCACATTTTAGTTGGGTTTGGTGTGGCATTTGTATCCCACTCCAGCTCTATACAATGATAACCTCCATGTCCCTGAGGAGCACTTAGATGCTTCTAGAGTTTTGTGTGAAGAGCACTTTCAGCATGGACTCTCCAGTGTAGGGTTGCTTTAATTCAGCATAGTATTTTTGATATTAACCAATCCTATGTCTTGTAGGGCAGAAGGTTATGGCTTAAAAATGATGTGTGTAGCTGTCATATTGACAAGGGGTGGATGTATGATGGTTGGTGTGGCTTCTCAATGCAACACAATCGAAAATGGCATAGGACACAAGCCTCTGCTGTGCAGAGGAGGGGTTATCTTGATTAGGTTAGCTGAGCTGGCAAGATTTTCCATAAAAGTGGGCAGCACCGTTCCCTGGGGTCAGGCCCAGGACTACACCTAAAGGTGGGAGAGCCAAGCGGCAGCATCCTTTTCTCTCTAATCCAGGATGGAGAATGAATAGGACCAGGTACCTCACCCTCCTGCTGCCACACCCTCCTCCATCCTTGGACTTCCCTTCAAACTGAAAAAAAGTCAAAATAAGCTGCCTTTCCCATACCTTACTTTTTGTCAGGGCACTTTACCACATCAGTAGAAAAGCCATACAGTTCCCTTGATCTTAGAAAAGGCCCGGGAGGGGGAAACAATGTAACTGCGTTTAGAGTCAGAGAACACAACTGATTCTTCCTTCTTCCGTCTTTTAGCAGTTTTTCCAAACTTTGGTTTTAAAGCTTTCTTGCAATGAGTCTATAGAAAGCGTACTTAAGGCTGACTCCATTTGCTTCCTAAAGTGTTTGTCTCTGGGAGCTGTCGCCCCATTTTTACTGGCGGTGACCCAGCTCCTTGTTCACAGTTCCTGGGGACTGTTTGCCCTGGACTCACTGAGTCTGTCTTAAGGAGAGATGGATCAGTTTATTTTACGACTACCCACTGAGTGGCTTAGGGTAACTACTATGTGGCTTGCTCGGGTGCTCTGGTGCTCTACCTCTCACATTTGGATCTCTCACAGCCTCCTCATACTCTGACTTCTATTTTCTAAATCTAAGGAGATGGGCGTCCGCTGATGGTTCCCACCTCCACTCTGTAGTCTGGGAAGCACCCACAGGCAGAGTCCTGTTGATCACGCTATTCATTTCACTGTATGTAGGGCGATTTGTCTGCTCTCTGACATCGTAAGGCAACTGCTTCATCTAGTGTCCTGCCTGTAGGCAGCAGAGTGATGAACTGCTATCAGTTACTCAGCCAGAAGCAGAAGTGGCACCATAAGATGTGCTCTGACTGCGCTTAGATTTAGAGACTGCGATGGGTATTTCCTTCTTAATCCCTTGTCAGTTTTTCTAAACTTGGGCTACTTATTCTCAAATATATCACAATCACTTGGAATATTTTAAAATTGTAAAATATTGTATTAGTTTTGTATTGCTAAAATACATGCCAGAAACACAGAAGGAAGATTGGCATCTTTGGAGGGTCTTTGTTTCATGATATTGTATCAGGGCATTTTTTTCTTACCCTTACAGGTTGTTATGGCTTCAAGTTTTATGTTTTTATGGGATTCATGTGTATGCGTATGTGTGTGTCTCTGCGTCAATATGCGTTTCCTTTGCCTTTTCTTTGGCTCTTTTTCTTCTGTTTCTTTGCTTGTCCTTTTCTGATTTTTTAAACTTTTGATTTCTCTTACTTTATGATTACTCTTCCTTTGATGCCTGTTTGCTTTCTAATGAGAGGGAGAAAAATGTGTGGATCAGGATGGGAGGGAAGAAGAGGATGGAAGTGAGAGGAGCTGGGGGAAGAGTGAACTGTATTTAAATTATATTGTATCAAAACTATTTTCAATAAAAGAAGAATAGTTTCAGAGAGTTTCTGCCTGTCATGTCAAGGAAAGCATGCCATTATTAATGGGGACAAAAGTTTGTGGTAGGTATCAAGTTCTCTTATCACAGTTGATAAAGAATCAGAGATTGATGGAGCCAGATGCCCACTTATGACCCCCTGAGGCCCACTCCTAGTGGCCTCATTCTGTGAGCTGTGCTCCACCTCCCCAGACAGTGCCAGTCAGTAGGAAAAAAGCATCCAAACCAGCAGGCTGTGGGGGCCGTTTTAAGGTCAAGTGTGTGCATGGATAATTTGCCCCCTGTGTTCTATCATTGCTATTCTTCCCCTGACTTGGTGGGACACCTGTTTCCGAGGCTCCAGTGAACAGGGCCACCTCCACAGTGACACACTTCCTCCAACAAGGCCACACTTTCTAATAGTGCCCTTCCCTATGGGTCAAGCATTCAAACACATGAGTCTGTGGGGCCATTCCTATTCAAAACAGCACTGAGGGTAACAAGACTATTTTCTATGCTACAGGTGAACATGATTCCAAGTCAAGGAAGAAAATTCCACCATCTAGAAGTCTTCTGATGCTCCCTCCAAGACACTACACCCTCAGTTCTCTCAAAGAAAGACAGTTTTCACATCAGCACTGTAATTCAGCCATCCCTCCAGCTTTACTAAGTGAAGTCATTTTGTGTGAATCTTGTCTGGTTTACCTTGCTCCTTATTGTGTTGATGAATTCATTCCAGTTACAGACCATAGTTGCCATTCCTTTGTTTCTATGGTTCCATTGTCTCCCACTGACTGAATATATTGCAGTGTATGTACGTGCATGCATGCATGTGTGCGTGTGTGTGCATGTGTGCTTGTGTGTACATGTGTGTTGGATAGTCTTGGAAATATTTTTGGCCTAAGTGGCTGCTTTCTTGTTAAGTATAGACTTTTGAGTGAAAGTGATGATCATGCTTATATATATATATATATATATATATATATATATATATATAATTAGTTTTAGTAGATAATCTTACTGATTCTCTTAAATCTTTGTCCCAATTTTTACCCCATCACCAAAACAAGATATTCTTGTACAATGTCAACCCATGTTAATCGTTAAGGCTGAGAATATCTCTCATTTTCACTTTAATCAGGTTCTTTAAGGGTTCAATTTTCATTTTTCCTAATTACAAAGCAGGTCGAGTTTATATAGATAGCCTTCTTGTGAAGTGTCAGTTCAAATATTTGCTTAGTTTTCTATAAAATTATATGACTAATTAGGGTGAATTTATAAAAATTTAAGAAATTATTTCTGGATACAGATAATGTACCTAAAATGTATATTAAAGATATCTTCTTCCACTCCAAGAATTGTTTTTATAGTCTATAAATGTTGTTTGAATTGATAAGATTTTAGCACCAAGTCTAGTGGCACATGCCTGTAATCCTGGTATTGGGAAGTCAGAGGCAGAAAGGTTTTAAGTTGCAAGCCAGCCGGGACTACATAGGAAGACCCCAGTCCAACAAGTGGGCCAACAAACCAACAGATACATTTTACAATGCACTGCCCAATGTGTCCATCTATCCTGATGGAGCCAGTTGGGGGCCCATTGATGAAATGCTCATATGTCCAAAGCCGTCATCGTAAAACCCATCATTCTTGTAGCCTCAGCTCTTCTACCCATTTTCCTGTTGTCCTGTCCACACTCGTCACACTCACACCGGCCATTGCCTGGGATTGGTTTCATTTTATTTCTAAAATATGGCTATATCCAAAAGACTTGACACATTTGTTGGAAAGGCTGTGCACTTTGTGTGTATTTCGATTTGAAATGATTGTTTGTTTCATGATTCATCTAAAATAGGTTCTCACTATCTAATCTACCCCTGCCTTGGACTCAGTATCCTTTAGTCACTGCCTCTTGAGTGCTGGGATTGCAGGTGTGTCTCCACATGTGTAACTGCTGGTTCTCCTTATCTAGACAAAGATTAGTAATTAGGGTATGTCATCAATTTGTCATTTCCAAGTTGTTTTATATATATATATATATATATATATATATATATATATGTTTTAATATATTTTAAAAATATATTAAAGTGTTAAGTGTTTTTTAATTTCTTTATTTTTTGAGTTTCATACATGTATATAATGAAATGTGATCATATCTATCCCCCTCAATTTTCTACTCAACTATATCACCCCTATGTATCTCCAGCATACCTCCTCCCAACTCCATGCATCCAATGGAGAAAACTACCAGTGGCCATATTCTCAATAAAGAATGATTCTTCCTCCCCCGGAGCAGCAGCTATCCATTGCCACTCTCTTTCCAGTATGGGGCTGGGCCTGGAGATCATATACTCATCTTGCTGAGTGTTCAGCTGGCTTCATCTTTGCAGGTCTAATGCAGATGGCCATAACTGCTATGAAACCCTGATGGCCATAGCGTGTCCAGAGGACAGTGCTTTACAGTACTCTTCTCCATCTTTTGTGTCCCAAAAATTTTAGCCTCTGCTTCTAGAGTGTTCCATGAGCCATGGTCCTGTTCAGGACTGAGTCTACTGTCTCTTCTTTCAGCACTAGTATCAACATGTTGATGTCATCATAAACATCGGGCTTGGTTTTGTTTTGTTTTCTCTAGCTGAGGTCTCCTGAGCTGTCCCCGTTCCATAGTCACATGTCTGCTGGCAGTGCTCTTGTTCAGTTCCTCTTCCGGCAGTCATGTCGGGGAGACTTTGTGTGTAGTGTCTGAAATTCCCAGAAGGCACAATGTCACAGAAAATTCACGGTTCCTTTGTTCTTAAAATCTTACCACCTTCTGTTCCAAAATAATCACAAGCATTAGGTTCAGGAGTTGTAGTGTAGATGTACCAGTGGGGACTGGGCTCCACTACTCTGTATTTTTTTTTTTTTATCAGTTGTAGCTTTCTATAATTGTCTCTGTCTCCTGAATAGATACATTTCCTTGATTTAGGGTAAGAGTTACACTTATATGTAAGTATAAGGAAAATATTTAGAATATAGTTAGGGATTATGCTGGTTTAGGAAAGTGGCAGTGATAGGTTCTCCTCCAAGATGCTGACTTCACTATCACTAGGTAGTTGGTTAGGTTTCCAGTACCAGAATGACATGCCTCTTATTGAATGAGGCTTATGTCAAATTATAGAGCTATTTGTTGCTGTCAAGGCACATGTACCACTATTGTACCCTTAAGGCTATTGAACTATACTGGTCATTGTTGGTTATAAACCATCTCTTATTCTATTACTCTCCTTCTATGTCTTGTACAATTCTTTCTTGATTCCAGGGCACGAGAATCTGGAAATGCTATATGGTACCCTTTCAATGCAGATATGGGTATATACTGTTGCTTGTCCAAGACTCCTTTTTCTCATTGGTGTTGAACATATAGACATATAGAACACTTGACTCTATGTCAGCCCAGTTGTTGGATGTCCTGCCTATGCCAGTGCTCTGTAAAGCTATGGGGCTTTTGTGTGATTAATCACAGTAAAGAATGTGAAAGTTTCAGACTTTTCTTTTTTTAGCACACACAGTATTCTGAGAAAGGGATTAACGTGATTAAAGATGGTGGCCAAGAAATACGATTCTTGTTTTGTTGGAAGTCCTGGAAGTGCAAGAGGCTAAAATATAAAACAGATTGAAAGTCTGTTTTGGGAGTCTAGGAATCAAATCCACAGTCTGATGGGGTTGCTGTTGGAGGAGAAAACTATGCTTAATTTTCAAAAGAGACTTGGAAATATCTGAGGTCTGCCTGGATATGAATGTGAAGATGAGTGAGTGAGAGAAATCCAGTCTCAGGGCTTAGAACCAAAGCACTGAAGTGTGTCCTTGGTGGCGATGCAAGGAGTGGAAAAGGCCTAGTGATGATGATAAGGCCTTCACGTTCTGACATCTCTAATTAAAACTGGAGGCAGACAAGTGTTTTAGCTTCATTTCTGTTGCTTTGATAAAATATCCTGACACAAATCACTGGAAATGCAGAAAGGTTTATCCAGCTTCCAGTTAAAGGTTACATTCCCTGACAGCAGGAAGGGCAAGATGGTGGAAACTTAAAGTAACTTATCATATCATATCCACTGTCAAGAGCAGAGAGAAATAAACCCACAATCATTCCTTGCTTGCTAGATAGCTTACTTCACTCTTATACAGTTCAGAAGACAGCCTAGGGGCTGATAACACCTATGGTGTCCTACATCAATTAATAGTCATTCCCTCACAAATGTGAACACCTACAGGCTATATAGATCTAGATAATTCCTCATTAAGACTCTCTTCCCAAGGACTTGTAGGTTGTGACAAATTGGCTATTAATGACAATGTTTGGCTGTGGGTCTCTGCTTCTGTTCCCATGCGCTGTAGGAGGAAGCTTCTCTGATGATGATGGAATAAGGCACTGATCTATGAGTATGGCAGAATATCATTAGGAGATAGATACACACACATATGTATATATGTACACACACACACACACACACACGCACACACACACATATTAGAATTTGGTTTTACCCTAGGTCTCTGGGCTATCAAGTCTCTTGTTCTTGGTCACCCAGGCAGTCTTGGGTGTTTTGCCTCATAGAGTGGGCCTTAAGTCAAATCAGACACTGGTTGGCTACTCTTACAAGTTCTACACCACTGTTGCTAAAGCATATATTTCAGGGGGACAGATTATAGGTCAAAGGTTTTGTGTCTGGGTGGCGTTTATGTTTATCCTTTGGTAGCCTGCAGGGTATCTTCCTGTACCAAGGACATAGAGCATAGGGGTGAAGACTCCACCAAAGTCCTTGAGCACACAGCTCTAATTTGGAAGTCTTAGCCACATTCCTCCCCTCAACATTCAGAGAACTTTTGATGAAGAGAAGGCCAAAGGACTATAAAAGCCAAAGAGGATGGAGGGTACCCCGAGAACAAGGCCCTCTGGATCAACTGAGCAAGGCTCATGTGAACTCACAGAGACTGAAGTAGTAAGCACAAGGCCCACATGGGTCTGCACCAAGCTCTCTGTGGATGCATTATAAATTTCAGCTTAGTGTTTTTATGGGAGTCCTGAGTGTGTGAATGAGTGGCTATCTGATTCTTGTGCCTTCTGTTGGGACTTTCCCCTTCTATGGGAATGCCTCATACAGTCTCAAATTTTTTTGGATTTTGCTTTATATTAGTATATTTTATTTTGTCATATTAAAAAAATGACACCTTCTCCCAAAAAAAGAAAGAAAGAAAAAGCATAGAATTGGGCATAATGGATTATAGTCTATAACCCCTGACCATAAAGGCTGAAACAGGTAGACTGGAAGTTTGGAGGCAAACCTAGGCTAAAAAGTGAGTTCCAGACCACCCTAGGCTCCATAATGAGATCTGGTCTCAAACAATCAGAAACCATTGCCCACAGTAATTATTAGCAGGGATGTGGAAACCATTTGCCAGTCCCTTAAAAGTTAAATGCAGATCCACCGTATGGATTGGCTTCCAGACTTTCAGCATCTCCCCAAGAGAAATGCAAGCACACATCCCACAATGGCAAAGACGAGAATGACTGTAGCAGCTCTGTTTGTGATTTTAAAGACCTAGAAAGAGCTCAGAGTTAACTACAGATGAATGAATTAAGTTAATTTTGGTGTGTCCATGCAATCCACTGCTACTTAGAATTAAAAGGAAATGAAAGGAAAAAACCATAACCAGTACAATATGGAAGTATAAAAGGCTTTAAGAGGGGTTGCTCAGCCATGTGAGTGGCCATGTGAACCAGCTCAAAGGCTCAAGGTAAAGAGGGATGAGCTCCCATGTGCATAGTGAGCATCTTTCAAGAGAACGGCTCCTGGCCTGACTGGCCTGTGTGATCTAGGAAGGCCTCTGTTCATTTTCTAGAAAGCAGTCACCTCCACAGGGAAGGATCTTTAGACCATGTACCTGGCCCCTGCAGAGTCCCTTGCTCTCCGACAGTCACTGCTTGAATGTTATTAGTATGTTGTACCCTATTCTATAATAAGCCACAACTCTTAAGTGGATCCACAGTCACCAAGCTCAAAGTCCAATATGCCTCAAACTCCAAAATTGTTTGAGCATCAACATGATGTCAGGAGTGGAAGTTTCACATGTGACCTCATATGCTAGATATGTGTCAAAACACAAATCAATTGAGTATAGGTCATTGCTGGTCAAAGGCTCACTCCTTTCTGGAAAATCAGTCTGTCCACACGTGTGGAAAAAGGAGTGACTCCCTTCTGTCTCCAGCGGGCGTAATTTCTGTTTGGTAAAAGGCATCACTGACCTGGTTCTGCTGTGATAAGAAACTTCAAAGCTGTGATTAACAAGGGTCTATTCCTGTTCCACAGATGGACTTGCTGGATATTTACTGTAAACAGGAGGCATATCCTGGAACTACCCATCCTTTTTTTTTTTTTTTTTACAACCCAGGGCTTAAATTCCAGGTATCCCCAAGTGGGGAGACTCTTTTTATATTTTTTTCTTTCGTCCCCTTGACACTTTTTCTTAGTCCTTTCTTCCCTTCACCCACTTCCCCGTCGGTCCCTTTAATCTTTAGGCTTAGCTCTGACTCTTCTACACCCAAAGTATAGAACTTAGGATGCTTATTAAAGCTTATATCTTTGATTTTTTTGTTTTGTTTTCTTTTTTGGTTTCTTTGTTTTTGTTTTTGGCTGTCTCTTCCTGGCTTGTGATTTTGGATACGTTTGCACTTCCCCAAGCCTGAACTCCCCCTCCCCCACTGCCCCCTTGAGAGACACAGTGGACAGAGAAGCCTAAAGGTATGCTCACGCCCAGCCTGGTCAGATTCTCCCACTCCTCCATACAGTGCGCCCATCATGCTAGCTTCCCCAGAACCTCAGAGGACCGGAGAAGAAAGACACTGACACTGAGAATACTATAACATGCCTCTAGGGTGTGCACTCCAGGCATATACAAACCATAAGTGATTATTTTTTTGTATGTGTAAATTTATCAAATCTGAAAACATCTGAAGTCTCAACTGTTCCTGGCTTCCAGCATTTTGCACAGGCCATATCCAGCCTGTATCACCATGGTTCAGTCTTGTGGGTCTGTTGTTATTGTTGTACAGGACATAAATAATTAAATGAACTTGCAGACTGGAGAGATGTTTCAGTGAGTAAGAGTG
Organism: Acomys percivali; assembly: GCA_907169655.1. Classification (NCBI taxonomy): domain Eukaryota; kingdom Metazoa; phylum Chordata; class Mammalia; order Rodentia; family Muridae; genus Acomys; species Acomys percivali. The sequence goes on from OU015747.1 coordinate 136,506,299, forward strand.
CTAGCTGCACGGGCATGAAGGTCTATGTTTGGTTCCCTAGCACCCACACATGAAGCTGGGCATTGTCTCATGCACGCCTGTAATGGTGGTAATGCAGTGGGTACAGACATGTCATGCATTCCTATAATGGTGGTGATGGGGTGGGCACAGACATGTCATGCATGCCTGTGATGGTGGTGATGGGGTGGGCACAGACATGTCATGCATTGCTGTCATG
>OU015747.1:136514175-136531396 GCA_907169655.1 Acomys percivali
TCACACACACATACACATTCACACACACACACACTCACACACGTACACATGCACACACAGATATACACATGCACACACACACACTTACACACACACACACACACACAATGTAATGAAAATGTAAAAACTAATGTTCACTTTTAAGATAATTAGCTAAAGATCATTGGCTAAAACAGGCTGGGAGCCCTTGTACCTTGTCTTTAGAGAGGCAGTGACCCCGGGACCCTTACTTGCTGGATGCATGTGGCTATCCACAAAAGCTATTCATGCCTCCTGAAGGGGAGAATTTAATTTTGTTGATATTTGTATCATCTCTCAAGCTATAATAAGAAGCACATTGTCCTTTCAGTTAAAAACAAACAAACAAACAAACAAACAAGTTGGTAGAACTGATGTTATTAATTTTATTTCCATCAAATGTAACTTCAAGCGAATTAAAGTGCTGAATGAATTGGCCAGTTATTAATTCAGTCAAATTTTGTCAAAATGGTTGGGCTTAAAAATCATAGCTATGGGCTGTCACATCACTGTTACACCATCACTCACGGCTGCCAAGGAGAGATGTGCTCCAAGTACTGTAAAAACGCCCTAGTTCAACCCTTCCCCTTTATCTCTGATCATTTGGCCTTGCTTAAAATCACCACACCATCAAGGAAAACTTTAATATTTGGCCACAAATCACAGAGTTGTAGAAATGTTAATACCAAATGGACAATCATCACATTCCATAATTAGAGTAATGGAGAACAGACACCCAAAAGTCATTCCTTTGATTGCCAACTTATCCTTGTCATTCGCCGTGACCTTAGGAGGAGAGCATCCTCCTGCCTCTGATGATGCTGGTTCTGTCATTTGTGGAAAATGATGAAAGTGGTTATGAATACAAGATTTCATTTGGGTGGTATGTACCAGTTAGGAAATGAATGTTGATGTTTTCTTAAGATTTAAAATTTTATATAATTTTATTATTATAATTTTAGTTCTTATTGAAAATGGATTTTTACATACTATATTTCTGATCACAGTTTCCCCTCCCTCAACTCATTCTAGATTCTACCCCCTACATTCCCACCCACCTATCCACCCAAATCTACACCCTTTCTTTCTCCCATCAGAAAACTAAAAACAAACAAACTAAGCAGAAAAATGAGCCGGGGGGGAAAAAAAAACACAAGAAACCCATACAGATGTGCCAGTGCTACTATACACACACACACACACACACACACACACACACACACACACACACAGTGGGGGGGGAGAGAAGGGGGATTACATTAGACACTAATCCTATGAAAACACTTTAATCAGAAACTGTAACATACAAGGAAAAGACCTGTAAGGTTAAACAAAACAAAACAAAACAAAACAAAACAAAACAAAACCCAGACAAAGCATTATGAGGCAAAACCCCTCCAAAAATGCCATTGAGTTTGTTTCATATTGGCCACCCTTAAGGAGAGGCCCCATGCCCAGCATCTGTCCATGTGAGGTACTGCATTGATTTGATTCTTTTCCTTCCTTTCTTTCTTCCTTCCTTCCTTCCTTCCTTCCTTCCTTCCTTCCTTCCTTCCTTCCTTCCTTCTTTCCTTCCTTCTTTCCTTCCTTCTTTCCTTCCTTTCTTCCTTCCATTTATCCTTCTCCTCCTATTCCTCCCCCTCCTTCTTCTCCCCTTCTTCTGGATTTTTGAGACAAGGTTTCTCTGTGCTCTGGCTGCCCTGAAACTTCCTCTGCAGACCAGGCTGGCCTCAAATTCACAGAGATCCAGCTGCCTCTGCCTCTCAAGTGCTGGGATTAAGGGCGTGGACCACACACCTGGCCCTGTGCATTGCTTTTCAATGATGAACCAAATCTTCTCATATTATATTATGCTATTTATTTGTTTAGTGTTGGGAGTGAAGAGAGGCTCTGTGCATGCGTGGTATATGCTGCAGCCATTCACTCCAGCCTCTTTTCCCAGGAACGTGAATGCTTAGGGATGTCTAGGGATCTCGCACAGCCCAGGGCTTCTCTAACTCAGTTGCTGTCTACAGGGCTTATGAAAATCCAGATGATTGCTCTGCTCTCTGCCATTCGAAATCTCTGGCTGTGGAGGGGCACTCACTCACTTGCTTTTTCTTCAGTTGTCAGGGGATGCTGGTGATGTTTGTGTAGTGAGTACCATTGCCACATCTCCTGATCCTGCACACAGAGCAGGCAGAGACCACCAAGTGCTGATCTGGGAAAAGCACTCACCTGAGTCTTTGAAAGGAAACCCACCAAATCATGTGAGGGAACGAGTCAGAGCGGTTGGATTGGGTCAGAGTGGGTGCTGAACCAGTAAATAAAATCTCGCCAAGCCAGTAAACAACCTCCTGAAGCCCTGTGGGATTCTTCTAATCACAGGGATGTCAGCACAAAGCTTAATTTATGTAAGAGGAAAGCTGGGAATGAGCAGAAACAGAAAATCGGATCACATAGACTCTAAATCTTCAAGCTGGATTTGAGATTCAATGGTAAGTAGAAACAGGAGAGAGAAATAAGGTCGCAGTGAGAGATGTACAGGCAGAGGGGGTTTTTATTACATAACCACATGTGGTTTTTTTGTTTTTTGTTTTTTGTTTTTTGTTTTTCCTGAAGTGTATCCACACTTGAACTTTGGGGCAAGAATGACTTCAGTTGGCTTTTGGTTCTGAGATTGTTTTGTGTCATCTCCCACCCGCCCCCCCCTCCATGATTGCTATCTCAGTTCACCCAGGATGTTCTCGTTCATAGCACTCAAGTTCCTGCACCCTGGAAAAGCTCCTCTGTCCTTTGAAAACCAGGGTTGTTGGCCAACCCCTATAATGGGCAAGAAAGTTTATCTTCTGTAGCCCATTCTCTAACCTATAAAATGTAGACAGAGCTGTTGAGAGGATTAAGAGCACTAAAACATAAAGCATCCAGCTACATTTAAAACCTGACTCACGGGAGAAATGTAAACATATTGGCAACAGCCAGACAATGATGCAAGAGATTCAGGGAGCCCTACACCCCACTGCTGAACTGTTTCCCATGGAGAGATATGGGGAGAGGGCAGTCATTTCCCTCAGTTATGTACCAACAGTGACCCAACTAGGCTCTGAAAGATAATGCCAACCCAGTGGTCATCCAGTTGGCACTGGTTAAATCAAATGGGCCCCACAATAGAACCATGGCTCTGGGAAAGGTATGGAGAAGGACAGGCATAGATGTGGAGCAGAGTCGGGGCATTGACAGGGTGGAGGGAGGGGAAGGGGGCATACTGACGACCAAGTAACCAAGGCTAACTTAGGAAGAAGTCGAGCGACTTCAGATAGTCATTTCTTCTAGCTGAAAATCTACAATGAGAAACCCCTTCGCTCTGAACTATACCAATGGCTTTAGAAACTTGTGACTTTGGTCTGATGAACTGTCTGACACCGACAAGGAGGGACAGTCCTCCAGTTTCCAGGAGGCTGCAAACACTTGCTAACTTTCTTAAAGGATTTATTTACCTGTTATTCTACTTATGAGTGTCTTGCCTAAATGTATGTATAGGCACCATGGGTAAACCTGGGGTCAGAAGAGGGCGTTGGATCCACTGGTCCTAGAGTTACAGATGATGGAGAGCTACCATGTGGATGCTGGAAACCAGAACCAGGTCCTCTGGAAGAGCAGCCAGTGCTCTTCACTCCTGAGCCATCACCCCAGCAACCAAATGCTAGTCAATTTTTGGCCTCTTCATAATGAAGTATGGATTTTCATTGAGTAAGATACAACATGAGACTAAAATTTAAGTTTATTGGAGTTTGATGATTTGAATAAATTAACCTCTGAATGGTTGAATAAATCTCACTAAGAGATCAGGGGCAAAGCAGGTAGGAGGGTCATGCCTCCTCACGTTAGAAGGCTATGATTGCTTTTGTTTACTAGCCATGCCTCTCTGGTGGCAGCTTTAGGCATCCCAGGGGCATCCTCTGTTTGTGCTGTCTTATATGGCAGCGCCCAGTTGCCACGAGGAGTCTTGAACATTTGAGCACGGCTGCGGCACCTGAGGGATGGGATGACAGATTTCACGTCATCTTGGTGATATTTGAATTTAGATAATCTTCCTGTGGCTAGATGTGTGTGATGGGGACTGGAGTCTCTCATGCCTGTGATAGCTCACTTGGATAATGACTAGCAAAGAAGCAAGGACAACAGAGTCACTTTTAATGACTTAGGAACAGATTTTCAGAATGACCATCATGGCACGTTGTAGCCTGGGCAGAAGACACAGAGGGGAGCCTGAACGTCACAGGTCTGGGTTCCGGTTGCAGGTCTGGCTGGCCCTAGCTTGTGAGTATCTCTGCACAAAGCCCTTGACTGCACTAGGCTACTTTTCTCACAGGTCCTTTTAAATTGTGGTGTCTTTTGAAAGGCCACCCATACCTCAGAGACAGCACTTTCCAGGCGAGCGTCTCTAACGGCTGCTCCAATTCTTCTGTCTTGAAAGGGTGGGTGAGGAATCTGTAGTCAGAAACAAATCTTTCTGGAGAGAATTGGAGCCACCATAACTCCAAACCACCAACACCACTGCTCACCATCTATAAACCCAGTTTCACTAAAGATGGATTAAATGAGGATGGAGACAGTGGCGCAGCAGGAAAAACATGTGCGGAAAGCCTGAGGACCACAGTCTGGACCTTAGACCCATATAAAATGCCATGTGGGGTAGATATGCCTGGACCCAGCTGGGGTAGGAGGGCTCTGAGTTAGAGGCCAGCCCAAGTGATTCAGGAAGAACCTGTCTCAAAAGCCAGAAAAAGAAAGCCTAATGTATTGTAATCTACCAGTCCTGCATATATTTTATTTAGACACATATTATCTATTAGCCAAGTTAACTGTTCTTGAAATTATCCAATGCTTTGATTTCAAGAAAATAAATGTTGAACCTCACATTTTTATAAGGTACTTTAATTTTTTTTTTTTTAATGTCATGTTGGTGTAGTGGCCCAGCATGTGGGAGGCAGAGACAGGGTATCCCTGAACCCAACAACTACATGGAATAGCTGAACTAGTGTTCTTGGTTTAACGAGGGAACCTACCTCAATTCAGAAGATGGAGAGGTATCAAGGAAGACACCCACATGTGCTTGCAGACACATACATCTAAGCACACCATAAGACCAGGCATACACACATGTGCGAGACCACACACACACTCACACACACACACACACACATACACACACACACGCACACACAGACACACAGACACACAGACACACACTCACACACACCAGAAAAAGAATAAAATAAATCTCCTTTAATTTAATACAGGAGACAAGGAAGACAGAAATGTGCTCCGGCATAGGATGAAATAACCCCTCAGTGTCTGTACAAACTACAGAAGGTAGAATGACTAAGCGCCTTGTAACACTCAGTTGCCCCCACAAAAGAACCCTATACAAACAACTTCTACCTAGTTTCCCCTGACTCCTGGTCTTTTTCCAGACCTCCCTCATACAATTTTCTTAATTATATCTTCCACCATCCCCAGCTGTCCTATTGAAGCAGCTGCCTCTAATCCTAAATAAATATTTCCTCTTCTCCTTAGAAACAATGGAACCTAGCGCATGCCAAGCTTTTGGCATCTGTGGAACTCTCTCTTTGTCCTTGGAAATTGAGCGGAGACTAATTCTAGTCTATTCTCATTAAGGCTCTGTATCTTTAAACGAGGCTGCCTTGGTTGATGTGTCTGCAGCTTTTCAGTTATGCATACTCAGTTGACTTACTTAAGAAATCGCTTGCAGGAACGTTTTGCCCTCTGGGCAGCATTAGAAACAGGCAGGACGCATGCCAACACGAGTGTGTGAGCTTGGGTAAGCTGGGCCATGGATTCTGCTTCCAGAGGCTGCAGACCTGGCTCTGGGAAGGCCAATGCCGAGCTTGGGTTTTCTCTGTTACCTCTGCCTCGTCCTTACATGCTGATGACATGAGCAGTTTGTTTCTCTAATTTGGCTGTATTTTGGAATAACCTGGAAAGTTTAAGTAAATGCTGATGTCTGAGCACAGTCCTCCAGATCTAATTTAATTGGTGTGTGTATGTGGGGGGGGGACTTCAATATGGGGGGGGACTTCAAGATGTTCTAAAACTGAAGTGACAACAGCATGATCTCCGAGTCTAAAAATATATTCCCACCCCAACATAGACACCTCCCCATATTTTCTGGGTCTGTTAAAAAAAGATTTAATTTTACTTTTAATTATGTGTATGTTTGTGTGGGTGCAGGGTATGTGCATGCTGAGGCCAGAGGTGTTTGATACCCCTGGAGCTGGTAGGTATTGCTGCTGTGAGCCTTCTGGCCTGGGTGCTGGGAACAGAACTCAGGTCCTTTGCAAGAGCAGTTCTCTCCATCTCCAAGCATTGCTCCAGCTCCCAGGGTCCACTTTTCCCCTCCCTCTTGCTGTTCTTTCTGATTCTCAGTGTGCTAGTTTTCCATTAGTATGACAACAATATCAGAGATAAGCAACTAGTAAAGATGAAAGTTTTATCTGGCTTTTGGGATTTCAATCTATAGTCATTTACGATCTGTTGAGCCTCACTGAGACCAGGATGCAAGGCAAAGCAGGGTGAGCCTTGGCTCTCAATGTCCCCTCCGCGGGCACACCTTCAATGACATACCTTCCTTTCCCCTATGCACCATCTCCTCAAGGCTCCATCAATAGTTCCACAGCCTAGAGACCACGCCTTCAGGAGGGGGCGGGGCACTCCCAAACCAAACTGTAGCAGCCAGAAAGGCCAGCTCAGAACAGATTAGGCTCAGGCTTTTCTTGCCGGCTTAGCTCTGCTTGTAGCTTCAACACCAGCTCAAAGGAAAAGAATTTTGGATGACATACACATCCCTTTCCTGGTCTGACAACCATCTCCTCTGATTGGCCATTCAGAGACATATTAGCACTTCCCAAGAATTTTCCCAAGAAGCGCGCAGCCATTTGGAAGTTCTCTTCCAATCCCAAGTGCAGTTGGCAGCGTTTGATCTGGGAGAGGTCATCAGTAGTGGGTGTACTTTGGCAGGTGACAGCAAGTCTTTGTAAGCTGAGCCTAGCTGGGCTATGGCCACTGGGACCACGCTGTATTCATGTGACCCAGCGCTGCCTTTTCATAACTGTCTCTGAAGCCTCATTTGTTGTACTATGAGATCATCTTTCGAGATTCTTGACTTTCATTGCTGATGTGGAAACAGTAGATCCAGGATGAAGTATAACGCACCGTTTACCTACACATGGAGAGCCCGGTGGCAGGTAGCTAGGTAGTCTTTGTTTTGTCGTGTCTCTCAAGCCACTCAGCCTGTCTTTGGAAAGTCTCCCTGAAGAGAGAGAAATCAAAGCGGTGTAGGGAGGCCATCCTTTTGGTGGCAGCTCACACACCATTGCCACTTTTGCTTATGATCAGCATAACCAAGTTCCCCGTAATAGAAGAGTTGGAAAGAACAACAACAACAACAACAACAACAACAACAACAACAACAACAACAACTTAGCCCAATGTGAACCCTGGTAAAGTCTGTATGTCTTTAAAAAAAAAAAGTGCAAGTTGAGTGTTTAGTTTTCCTTACTTAGTGATCCCCTGTGTGGAATTAGGCAGCAAGTTCAGAAATCGCAGGTGGAAACTATTGAAACTAATGTTTCTCCATCTTTTCTGGCATTGGCGCTTTCAGTCAGTCAACAGCATTCGTTGAGCCCATGTTTTTAACGAGTGGTGGAACACTTCATCATACGTGAATATCATATGCCTGAAGGTACACCATGATTGATTGCTGAAAGCTAATGTGAGTGGGTGTGTGGGCGCATGTTCTCACGCAAACATGTGAGAGGTGGCACTGCAATATTCATATATTTATCAATCTAACTCAAAGCTATTGAATCTCACTAACAGGTCTCTAGTAGATGGCTAAGGAACTGCAGATTTGAGCTAGAGATAGATAGTCCTTATACGGAGGAAGGGGATGTCCCCCCCCCCCAAAAAAAAAAAAAGCAAAGTTTTTGACTTTTGCAATGTTCTGGACACTTAGCTTCCTTTGGTTCATTTAATCTTAAGTTACCCTAAGGTAGAAGTTTCCACCTCTATTCCAGTTGTGTGGTTGAGGAGTGTGAGGCTGAGTAAATCAACCAGGGTCACATGGTTCCTACCTGGTGGCAGTGAGTCTTAACTCTCTTTTATTAGCAATCCAGTACTTCCCATAGGAACATTCCAAGTGACAGAAAAGACACCAAAGAGGAGAGAGAACATTCTGGTTTTCGGACTTATAGGAGGCTTTGTGATGAGCTGTAGACTCCAAATCTTCTCAACCCGAGCTGGTTGTTGATCAGGTAGTGCTATTAGTACCTAAGACACAGCATGGAGGGGCTTGTGAATGAAAGAGGAAAAGAAGGAAACCTGGAGAGGGGCATAAGAAATCTGAGCTCCTGGCTGTCTCATGAAGGGAATTAAGGAAATCCCCCAATAAGACATTCTCCCTCATCTACTGTCTTCCCTCTGTCTTTAGACCAGTTACCAAACACTAATGATAAGGCTGACAATGGAACCTCAGGGCTTGAGCACCCCAGTAAGAGCTGGGGGAAGGTGTTGGAAATCTTCTCTGAGGAATTCTGGGAACCCCTCCAGCCTGCCTTTAGATCTCATAGAAACATCCCAAAGCCAAGATGCGCATAAAATTGCCATGGTAGCAATGCAGAATCTCTTCTTTGGTGTGTTCTTTTGTATAGAGACAAATGGTATTTTCATGATTTCTGTGGTGGGTTCAAAACAAAACAGATAGATGCATCATTTTGAATGGACGTTTCCGTTTAATATCTGAGAAAGTATAAATTTGCCAGCATCCTTCATAATCTTCAGACGTAAAGCCAAAGCCCTCACAGTGGTCTTGGTGTCCTGTGTGACTGTGTTGCCTTTGCTCTCCTAGAGGTTCTACATGGGACCACTGTATTTATGATCTCATTTACCTCTGCTCACAAGGAACCTACATTCTCAGTTCTCATTTTTATTCCATGCATATGTCAGGCATACCCATGCCTCTGGGGCCTCTAGATCAGATATGGATGCTAGTCAAGGCAGGGTCCACTCTAAGGCAGCCTCTCTAGTTGTAAGCCTGTTAAGTGCTTTAAAAATATAGTGATGAGGTGAGACTAGGGTAGAGATTACTATTTCATAAGGGAAAAATCACTTGAGAGGAAAGGAGTAAGTGTCCCAAGGAAGTACAAAACCATAACATTATGTTATAAGCCTCCAGAACAACCTTCCTTTTCCCATGTGCTGCCTCCTGCACACACTAGGGACAGAGATAGATCCCGAGGTCCAGTATTAGGCAACTAGTTAGACTTTAGCAGTCTTCCTGGGCACTTGGCATTAGACTCCACCCTTGTACTCAGCATCCTGCAAAACTAAAGGTCTTTAAATATTAAGGAAGGGGACTTGACTCATATTTCTGGCGCTATGAGGAGATATTCTTAACTTTCTAAAAGACTATCATTGACTAATCACCTAAATGTGTCTCTAGGAGCCCCAAACATAGTGTAGAGTAAAATGTTTTCCAATAGAGAATAAATACCCACCATTGTGTCTCCTGGAAGAGACCACTAATGGGACAAAGACCCTCATGAAAAGCTACTTGTTCAAAGGATTTTAGAAAGTAATGGAAAGCCCACCCTAGTCACTTAGTTGCTACTACAAGGTTCTATTTCCTAAAGGTTCCAGAACTTTCCAAAACAGCACCACCAGCTAGGGACCAAGCATCCAAACACATGTGACAACAGGGGACATGTTATATTTAAGCAAGGGAAAAGGCTAAAAGCATATGAAGGTAGTCCATGAATTCTACAGGGACAGAGAGAAGAGAAAGGAGGGTGAATAAAGGATCCTTGAAGCTGTTTTTTTCATAAGGGACCCACTTTAACAGTAATGAACTCACTCTCATAATAATAACCTTAACTCATTAGTGGCCCAATCTCCTCTTAAAGAGCCCACCTCTCAACACTAGTCATGGAAATTACATTTCCAACACATGCTTTGGGGAAGACACATGAACCAGCAACAGTAGGCATAAGATGAACCTGGAGTATTTTGTAATGTCAGAAAGTAAGGAAATACTAAAAGGTTAACTAAAACAACCATATAACCAATTAGCCAACTCTCTAATCATCCAACCAACCATCTAACCAAACAACCACCTAACCAAACCAGTAACCAATCCTCCAACCATATAATCAATGAACTAACCAACTCTTCAATCAGCTAATCAACCAACTAACCATCTAACATATCAACTAACCAACCAACCAATAATCCAAACAACCAATCATCTAATCAGCAGCCATCTAACCAAACAACCAATTAACCAGTGATCCTACCAATCAATCAACCAACCAACCATCCAACCATCCATCCATCAAATCCATCTATCTTCTATCCACCCATTATTCATTCATTCATTCATTCATTCATTCATTCATTCATCAATCCATCTATATATCTATCCAACCAAGTAGCCAACAGCAAAAATAAAGGCCTGAATTTCTGGGGCTATGTCAAAAGGATATATGGCCAAGGATAGAATAATTTTGGTATGACTGAATGAGTGAGTGAGTGTGTGTGTGTGTGTGTGTGTGTGTGTGTGAATTGTGGCACGAAATAAGATATATTTTCATGACTCCACACTGATTTAAGTCAATGAATGAATAAATGCATAAATAAGTAGAAGAGGAGTGATAATCTCCTTTGCAGTATAATTTAAAATAATTTAAATAGCTACTGTGTCTTTTTTTTAAAAAAAGAAGGTAGCACATGCATGCTCTTTACCCCCAAAGCCTGGCCTCCTTGTGGCTTCATTCTAAAGAGATTATCATGGAAATGTGGAGTACAACAGAAAACACTAGAGTGAAAGAAACTGACAAACACTGTCTCAGCCTGTGGATAAAGGGCAAGACTAACCTCCACAGGTCACACTGACAGTAGCTGTCTTTGGGGGTAATGTGATAAAAATGGCATTTTACCTCTGTGGTTTTCTTTCTTTCAACCTATAATTTCAGTCTAATTGTGAGAAAACCATCGGACAGATCCTAATTGGAGGGTGGATTATGAACTACTTGGCCAGTCCTCCTCGGAACTGTCACAATCGTTAAAACACTAGGAAAATAGGAGAGATTGTCTCAGTCAGGAGGTGCCTAAGGAGACCTGACAACCAAAGGCAGTATGAGTTCTGATGGATCTGGCAGCTGAAAAAGATGTGCACCACAGCTGTCGGCCTTCCCTGGTAAGGGAAGCCCTGTACTCATGAGAGGTATTGTTCAGAGTAGAAATTGAGTTGGTATATATGGGAATTCTTTGTATTATCTTTGTGGTTTTTTTTCCCCCGTAAATATAAAACTGTTCTAAAAAGAGTAAGATCTTTTATATAGGTTTAAAAACAGAGCTAATCTCAAATGAATTAGAACACCAGGAAACCATTATTGTATCTTGCATGCTGGCTCAAATTGGCCGCGTGCCAGCTCTCTGAGACAGACTACCATGGCAGCTGTGTTAATCTCTTGATACTGGCAATGGCCAGAAGATAACCCCCAAATCCCAGGGTGGGACTCCAGTTCTCTGGATGGGTAGGTCTCCTAACCACTGAGCTATCTTTCCAGCCTCTAAAGGTTGATTTCTTACGTGGCTAAAAGGAGACTCTAGTATCTTTGTAGCCCATTTTCTATATTTGATTGTCATAATTAAGTTGAAGACATTACATGCCTTTAAATATATTGCAAAATCCAAAGTAAGGAAGTGAATAGTTGTAATTAGAGATCTTTCCAATTGTTAAGATGGTATCCTTTCTTTCACTATTGTTTTTAAAATTATCTGTATTACCTATATTATCTGTAGGCCTGGCTAGCAATCAATTAAGACACAGACACTTGTTATATTTTTAAAACAGCCTTAGTTAACCTGGGGCAGGGCAGATATCAATCCTCTAAATTACTTCCCATAGTGGAACAGGCATGGGATCCCTGCCTCAATCTCATGCCATCTGTTTCTAGTAACTTCTATCAAGTTACCTCCCATCCATAATCCCAAATACTTGTTAATGTTCTTCATCTGGGCCAGATTCTCCATCCACGCTGGCCATGTGCTTCTCCTCCAGCTAACTCATGATGGCAGCCTTCCTCTCTTCACTTCAGGTCTCTCTCCTTTCTCCTGGTGGTCGTCTTTCTTTCTTTTTTTTTTCTTCAGAATTCCTCTCTCTCTCCTAGCCCCACCTATCTCCTGCCCTGTCTAGGTGGGATGGCATTTTATTAAAAAAAAGTTGGGTCACAGAGACAGCAAGCTGTAATTAACATCAAAATGCATCAGACCATCTCCTAACATCCCAGTTTTATTTATTTTTTATTTTTTTATTTTTCTCAGATTTTAAGAGCTGTATTCTGTTCCTCCACCAATGTTAGATTCAGCTCATAGGTGTCTCTTTATTTGAGTATACGTACAACAAAGCCCTGTACAACAGTGTATTCAAACACTATAAACCTAGAAAACAGCAGAACTATGACTATATATATCCTTTTCATTACTTCTTTTTTTAAAATTTATGAGATTATAATTTGATTTCATTTCTCCCTTTTCTTTTCTCTCTCTATACCTTCCCATAACCCCTCCCCGTTCTTCAAATTCATGGCCTCTTAAAAACACTAATTGCTATTACATGCATATATGTATATGTGCACACACATATATTTCTAAATATAACCTGTTTAGTATGTATACTGTTACCTGTATGTCTGTTTTCAGGGCTTATATTCATTAAGTCATTCAAAATACATACCAAAGTCCATGCCATCTTCTACAGTGTTTTCCTAAGCAATGGTGTATTTTAAAGAATTAGGTAAAAATTGAAGAAATATTTCTATACTCATTTTGTCCATTTTAATGTGGACCTGGATGCCGTAGCACACTCCTTTTCTATATAAATAAACTCTCTGGCTCTAATAATATGGGTAACACCTCAGGTAACAGGTGAATGGCTGAAAGTTAATAGATGTGGTGATGTAAACATATGCAGCATTAGAGTATATCCCAGTTTAAAAAAAAAAAAAAGGTTTCTTTTGGAGAACTTTGGTGGGTGGTCTTTTAACCTGGATTAGCAGGCCTACATCTGCTGTGACCTCGCTATTATTTCATCTTTTCTTTCCTGTGTGGTTCCCCTCAGCTGTTTCACTTCTGTTCTTTTCACATTTTCATTTTTCTAAATGTCCTGCCCACTGGCCCCTTTCATTATGGTCACACAGTAAAAAACAAAACAACAGCAGCAACAACAAAACAATAAACAATAAAAAACCCCAAGCTCCAGCCAACCAATCAACAGCAACAAAAGATAAAGAAAATCCTCACATTCCTTGGTTTAGAATTTATTTTTCCTTTCTGAGCTTCAGCGACTGACTTGTTTGTCCAGTGGAGACATAAGTATCACCCAGCACATCTGGCTGTTTGGGAATTTAATTGGGACAATTCTTTGAGGTGAAAGGCTCGTGAGAGCGTCAATAGAAACCTAGTGCATTTGTGGAATAGATATCCAGGTACACACTGCTGTCCCTGCTGTGAAGCCAGGGGTTTACCATATCAGAAGGGCTATTGTGCGTACCTATGGATAAGCACAGAGGCAGGTTGGTGCAGTGCCATTTGGGAGACAGTTACAAAGTAAAATGTGTCATTTAGATCAAGACCTTCTCGCCACCTGTTCATTAGACAGACAATATTAGAATTAGAAACACTGTGAGTGTGGAGTAATGCTCACCTGCGTCCTCCTGAGTGAAGTTGTGTACATAGCCAGTGTGGTACATGGTGGTCATGAATGAAGGAGGTGACAAATCTAGCTCCTATTGGGAACACATGGCTCATAGATAGGGGTCTCTCTGCATCCTTGGGAGGAGGGATGACCTTGGAGGCAAATGCACTTAACTGTTGCTTTCTCCATCCCCAAGAATTCTAATAGAAGCCTCTCAAAACTGTCCATTAATGGGAGTGGCAGGATAAAGGGTGACACCAAATCACTGCAGTGAACGCACAGGTAGATATTAAGGTGTCGAATAACTCTGGACCTTATCTTTTGAGATGGGGCCTCTCACTGAACTGAATCTTGAGCTCACTGATTGGCTAGACTGCCAATGAGCTCTGGGGGCTCTGCCTGTCACTCCACCCATCAATAAGGCTACGAATGCTTGCTAGTCTTTCTGCATGAGTGTTGGGAATTTGAACTCTGGTCCTCAGGCTTGTGTGGCAGGCATCTTACCAAGTGGGTCATCTCAGCAGCTCTACACACACATTTTTTCACTTTATCTATCTATCATCTATCTGTCTATCTGTCTATCTATCTATCTATCTATCTATCTATCTGTCTGTTGTCTGCACTTTTTTTTTGCTTTAAATTTTTTTTAAAGACAGAGTCTGTCTACACAGCCCTGGCTTGCCCTCAAACTCATTATAAAGAGACAACAACCACACCATGAGTTCTTAGCCTGTTATTTCAGGAGGACTGTGTTTAGCACGTCAGCACTCCATTTTATTTGGTCTGGTTAGGTCCTTGGATTTTCTCCCTGGTGCTGTTTGGTGTCCCCTGTAGACATGGCATGGCATGAGACAAACCAGGGCTCTGTTGCCTATGGAGACTGTACACACTGGTTGCTTCCTTTGGCTGTGGTGGCTATCTCCAGAGCTCCCAGGAAATGTTCTGCAAATAGTTTAAGCTACTCCCCCTTAACTGTGGGTGTCCTGAGGGCTGGAGGGAGGACCCTTCATGGTGCTCTTTGAAACTCTTTTCCCTTCAGTGGCATGAAGGTGTCTTATTCCCAGCTCCTCCATGGTACCATAACCCCTGCTATTTGGTTTATTCTTAGTTTCCAAAGTCTTCCCCTTTTACTATGGTTAGTGGGTAACACTGCGGCTATTTTTAGATTTTCTTTCAAGGTGGGGAGTCTCTGGAACGCACATCAATACCTGCATGCTGTTTGTGTTTCATGCGTGTTTAATTTATTTCTCTGGAAAATTCCATGCTTATCCAACCAGGCACTATAAATCTCCATGATGTCATAGCTTGGGGTAAGTTGAGGGCCATTAGACTGAAAGGACTCTGAAAGATCAATCAGGCTCTCTGCTTCTCCTGTGTGAACCCAGGCAAGTTTTAAATGCATTGTGGTTTTAAAATGCACTCTTGTTTTCTCCTGTTTCCTGGCTGCTCCTCTGTTTCCCCTGGGAGCAACAGAGCACAATGGTAGCTAACAACAACCACTTAGGCCATAACTAACTGAGCAGGATGTGAGGAAGCCGAGATTTCTCATCCCAAGCAAGATGCCACCCAAAGATACCCGGGAAAGAACTTCAGAGAGGTTGCTGAATTGCCCCGAGCCCCACATTCACAAAGTCCAAACCCCTTTCTACTTGGAGAATGTCAGGGCATCCCATAGCCAAAAGATGGCACTCCTCACCTACTGTTCATGCTCTGCTGCCATAGGGCATCTCCCTGTGGCCTTCTGATCCTATTAGTTTTCTCATAGTAAAATATCATACTCTTGTCTTCTCCTGGTGAACTACAGCTGTAAAACAGACCCTGTTTTCTGGACCGGGCAGGGTTGTGATACAGGCCGGCCCTTGTTCCTTTGGGCAGACAACACAGCCTGTAGAACCACCACCACCACAGGGCCTGGTGCATGACTCTACCTGTAGCTGTAGACTCCGCCACACAGCAGAGCACCTTCGATGCAAAAGTCATCTCTGAGCAGATCCAGGGTTTTAATTTGTCTCTAGAGTTTGCCTCTCTCGATTTCATAAACCGTGAAAACACAGCTGGAGCGATTTACAGACTGTGGAGAAACTTGAGCGTCCCTGCTCAGGAACCAGTTCAAGGATCATGCCTCGTTATTTCTTGCTTTGTTGTTGTTCGACAAACCAGTTAATAGGCAATGGGCTGTTTCAAATTTACCCTGCCCCTCCATACTGTTGTGCGCACTTCCTTTGGGGCCTGGCATGGATGGGGTGTGAGCGGCACTGCAAGCCGGGGCGGGCAGCATGGGTCTGAGCAGATGTGCTTTTTATAGAAAAAAATTTGAACAACAATTCAGAGAGGTTGAGACTTTTCATTTGTTAAATTATGTAAATACAGGGCCCCGAGGCTTTTAGAAAATTAAACCCCACTTTGCTATACTTTCCATCAACCCTCCTTTTTATGGTTTATTTTTATTCATATGTACATATCTGTGTTAGTATATACTACGTGTGTGAGGGTGATGGTAGAGACCAGAGGAGGATGTAGATTCACATGGGAGTAGGGCTTAAGCCCTTTGACAAGGGTGCTGGGATCTGAACTGAGGCGCTTGCAAGCAGCTTCTATGCAACCCCCCCCCACCCCCACCGAGCCAGCTCCCTAGCCCAACCCCCAATATTTTTGAAGTATCCTCACAGATAGCCAGGTTGACTAATGGCCTGGCAGCACCGTGCAAAGGTATACAGCAACATAGCCAGCTCAGGGCAGCAACTCCGGCACCTAAAGGCTGGAATCCCAGGCTTGTAGAATGCAGGCAGAAAACTTATGTCAAAAATGAGTCTGTAAGCAGCATGTAAGCACAAGTTACTTTTTCTCTGTAAGGATAAAGCTGCCAGGAGTGTTAGCAGTTTATTGGCTGGTGTTATAGCAGGTAGGAATGGATGGGTGGTGGGCAGGGAAGGTGGAGCTGAAGACAGAGAGCAGGCTCTGTGGCCTGATGTTCTGTGGGGACCAACCAGTGCAGGAAAAGATATCCTCATCTCCTTGGTCCTGATGTTGAAGGCACCATCACTCTAGTGCAAGTAAAAGAATGGGACATTTCATGGAACTTGATTTATTAATGAAACGTGGAATTACATTTAGAATGTTCCTGTGTATTTAGGCTAGCATACGTGCAATAAAAGCACCTAAGGTTAAAAACAGGACAAGCTTCAATTATTTATTTTGAACATGTGCTACTTGCCAAGAGCTGAACTGAATTTTAGAAATAATAACAAATAACTATAAATGTTATAAGGTTGAAGATTTCATATCCTCATGGTGTATAATAAATGATAATCTATATATGTGAAGAACCAGTGTATGCAAACAGAGCCAATTTAAGATACTTATAAGTCAGATTTCCTGCTGGGCATGAGCAGTAGAAAATATTCAGTGTCTTGGGCTTGGTTATTACATGGAGCTTTTCTATTGTTA
>OU015747.1:136531406-136548906 GCA_907169655.1 Acomys percivali
TAAAAGACATACCTCTGTGTGGGTGTGTAATGTGGGCAACTAAGAGACTTATCTCTGCATGGGTACAAAAAAGGAATTTCCTGGAAGGGTTAACTGATGGAGTAACACCCTCTCCTAGAGTGGGTGACACTTTCTGTAGTGTCTGAGATGTAAGGGGTCTGAGTTACTGCTTTTTGCCTGCTTGTCTGCATCTCTTGTTGGTGATTGTATCTACATTGCTGCTGCTGCTGCCACCGCCACTAAGACCATTACTTTACTGACATCAGAATCCAGCTCCATCAGCTTTCTAACACGGACCTAAGACCAGTGGTTCTTCAGGAACTCCTCTCCCCACCCAGACCTTCAGTACTTGACAGTTCCTGCTGAGGCATTGAGGCTGAGTGGCTATATGGTTCTGAGCCTATCCAGTGTGAAGAGGTGGTCACCGTTGAACTACCCCAGCTGTACTGTGTAAACCAGTCTAATACATCCTCATTGAATATATTCATTCCAGTGGTTCAGTTTCTCTTGATAACCTTGACTAACACAAGCTGGAATTTCTTATGCAATTCAATATGGAACGGATGTGGGGCCTGGATTACACGGAGAAGCGAAATGAATTTAACTCCCCTATCCAATGTATAGGGAAGGGCCTCAGACTCTAGTGCAAACCAAGACATCCTGCAATGCATTTTTGGCAGGTGACTTCTATACTATAGTCCTATCTTTGTAAGTTGTTCTCTTTTCAGATCTCCAACACCAACTCATCCTAGAATTACAGAAACCAAAGAAGCACCTGCCATTCTAAAAATATTTGTTTTCCACCAGTTTTCTCAATGTTATCAGACCCACCGGATGTCGGCCCAGTTCAGATGAGGGCTTCAGGCTATTGGTCTGTGGCAGCACTAGCTCACACCTCACTTAAAGCCATCCCCGTGCAGTGAGGCTCAAGAAAGAAATGCCCCCCTTCATGCTATCACACAAAACATGTTGACTTTGCTCCCACACACTGGCACCTATAAAGTCAGGGAGAAAACCCATCGCCAAGAAGAGCTGAGCTTCTATCCTGCTCCAGAAGATTAACAAGGGGCCACAGCCATGCCAAGAGAATCCCTTGCCAAATGCAGCTACCAACATGTCTGAATATTCATAGTTCGATTTCAAAACCTAAAGAAAAGACTAGTCTGCTTTTTTATTGGTTGAATTTTATTGCTAAGCATGGCTGGGAGTCCTGATAGGCTTCCCCCCCCCCAAGCTCCCACTCCACACACATTTCCAGATTGTTTGGAAAACTATGGGAAGTTCCACCTAGGTTGCATTTTTCATCTTTGCTTCCATCAACATTTCTCTACCCAAATAGTTTCTATTGTGGTTCAGCGTTTCCATCTTTTTAATACAGTGGGTCTATCCCAGCTGTAATTGTGCCGTTATATACTGACAGCCCACATAAACAGGAGTCCTTTTGTGCTGTCACCATAACTGGGGTTTTAAAGCAAACATGTGTGGGTGCCTTAGACACCTGTGTCAGCTCTCCTATCTCCCCCTTGCCTGGATGATCCTCACAGGATGCAGAGAGCATCACCCATCCTTGTTCCCTCTGGCCTAACCTGGGAAGATCAGCTTCATGTCAGGTTGTTTGGAGTGGTGTCGACCCACCTGTGTTTCATCTGTCAGGAGAAAGAGTTGTCAGTTATCAAAATTCTGTGTGTGTGTGTGTGTGTGTGTGTGTGTGTGTGTGTGTGTGTTTGTGTGTGTGTGTAAGAGAGAGAGACAGAGAAAGAGAGAGCACAATCACAGCCCATCATAGTTAATGTTGGTATACAGTGGAAATTTACAGAACCCCTATTATGCTAATGGTATCATTTTCCATGTGTCCTGTGGATGTTGAACCTGGAGGAATAGGGACAACTGCTGTAGGAGTCTGAACCAACAATCAAAACACTTCAACTTTTGCAATCTATTCCCCCACCTGACTCTTCTTTCTTCTGTCTCTCTACTAAGGAACCACAACCATTCCCACCTCCTAGGACCATAATGGGGACCATCCCTTTCTTCCAATGTGACAGAGCTGGTGAAGTCATAATACCTTAGAGTAATGGTTTTCAATCTTCCTAGTGCTGCGACCCTTTAACTTAGTTCCTCCTGGCGTGGTGACCTCCAACCATGAAACCATTTCATTGCTACTTTTATATAAACTCCAATTCTGCTACCGTTATTAATTTTAATGTAAATATCCAATATGCGGGATCTGTGAAAGGGCTATTAAAACCCACAGGGGTCATGACCTGCAGGTTGAGAACAGCTGCCCTAGTGCCTCCTTTCTAGACAGCATGGGAGCAGTTTTGTACCCCTCAGCCTCCTTTCTAGCATCTAAGGTATAAATAGGCTTTGTGTTTTCTTTACAAGATTATTCCCTTTTGTTTAAAAGTTGATTGTTTTAAAATGACAGATAGACGGGTGAGAGAGCTCAAGGTGGGAGGGGCCATTTGATCTTGAAGATTGTAATCTTTTCATCACGTTTATCTCAGTACTGAAAATGGCAGGTGTCCCATGTGCCTGAACAGCAAGGGGATGTGGCCCAGGCTGCGCTCAGCTACCTGAACTGGCCTGCAGATGTAGACTTGCCCCGGGTCTTTGACTCTGCCCTGGGTCCTTGACTTTGCTGTGGGCCCTGTTTCCTTCTGCCTCCTACCCAGGATGCTTCTTGTCTTTCTTTTTCTTTTTCTTTCTTTTTTTTTTTTTTTACTTTTATTGAATGTCTATGATTTACATGTCATGCACCAAGATCCCTCTCCTCCCTGTAGTAAAATAAAACAAACAAACAAACAAAAAATCTTGTCACAGAAGCTGTAGTGTATCACACAGTATAGCCTTTTGTCCACATGTGTTTGCTTTCAAATGTTCATTACTATGAGTCATGGGTCTGGTTTGAGGCCTACACTATCATTACAGGATCCTCACTGGGACTGCTATTGGATATCCCGTTGTTGCCATGTCTAGGAGACTCTTAATCTTTGAAGTTGCAGGTCTGGCCCCTTCATGTGTTCTAGCAGGTCATACATTGGGTAGATGTTGGGGCGAGGTCCACTCAGAGCCCTGGGTCAGGACTGCTCCCTTGTTCTCATGTGCCCTGATGACAAGGGAACAGGAAGAAGAGGCCCTGCCCTGAGGATAAGGAGTGTTGAGTTGGCCCTGCCCTGAGGACACAGGAGCAGGAGAGCTGGCCCTGCCTTGAGGACGTGGGAGTGGGAGAGCTGGTTCTTACCTTCCTTAGTCCTCCTCATTAGGGCCTTGCAGTTTTAAAAAACTGCCAGACTAACCCACAGCCGGCCCTGAAAGGGTTAATTTCTTTGTTAGCTGGGGTGGGGTGGGGGAGCAATGGATAGGTTGGAAATAATCCAAAGAGAGGATCAAACAAATAAGTGAAAATCAACCTTCTAGCTCAGTGGAGTGGAAAGGACCTCACACTGGGAGCCTAGTGATATGCTAGATTCATAAAGATGGAAAGTCAGAAAAGACTTTGCACTGGCAAATAGACTGCAGAAACCAAAACCACGCCCTCAGTCACTTCGTATGCCATCTAGAGAAACTTGTCTTGAGCCTTCACACACTTTACTGGAACATACGATTGCTACTACTTAGAAGTTTTAGACATCAAGGAGAACAGGAAACTTCCTGTCTCGGCTTCATTTCTAGAAACTTCCCTTTGCTTTCTTTGACCTTGTTTTGTAAAGAAAAATGTTCTGTCTCTGTCTCTGTCTCTGTCTGTCTGTCTTTCTCTCTGAAGGGAAGAGATGATGTTGGGTCTTCTCTGTCCTCCTCCTTAGTGCAGGGAGCAATTATAAAACGAGCCTGAAATCTTTCCTTGTGCACTTAGACTCTGTTCATGAACAAATATCATCTTCACAAAGCACCTCATTGACATGAACTCACCCCAAGGAACACATTTCATCCGCTGAGAAGAGACAGTGATTAGATGTTCTGGATTCAGTCATGTGAACATGTGTATGTATGATGTTTGCTTGAGCTCATTATTATTATTATTTCATGGACAAGGAAGAAGCCACCCATAGTGAAGTGTTTCTTTTCCTAATTATTATGTCAGGAAAGAATACTTTGGAGTCAGATGTAGGAGGTTCAAAGCAATCTATGTATCCTAGGGAATACTCCAGAACACCCAGTTGCATGATATCCAGGAGTAAAATTTAAATGTATTCACTAGGAATTGGTCAATATATCAGCTAGCTCTTCCACATAGGTGTGCAGAAAATATCCTGATCGGAAAAATCAGAAAGTCGGGGCCTTGAAGATGGTTTGGGGCCTAAGTACCTGCAAGGACAAGGACTTGAGCTTGGATCCCTAATGGCACATCTACAGTCCCAGTACCAGCGGGGAGGGAGGGGCGGACACAGGCAGATCTCAGAAGAACATTGGCTGCCTGGTCTAGCTGAATCCTTGAGCTCCAAGTTTAGAGACTCTTGTCTCAAAAAATAAAAAACAAGGTGAAAAGAGACAAGGGAAAACACTTAGTATTAACCTCTGGCCTAAGCACATGCATACACACACACACACACACACACACACACACACATACACACACATACACACATGCACACACACATACACACACATACACACGCGCACACACACACATACACACACACACACACACACACACGCGCGCGCGTGCACACACACACACATGCACACACACACACATATGCACAAGCATACACTTGTGCACATACATGCCCACACTTGAATACATGCATGCACATCCTATCAGCCTACTCCCCTCATGTGTAGAACATCTATTCTACCATGTCTTCATACTGCCATTTGCACGGCAAATTACTGAATGCTCACTCGACAATGAAAGAAGGTAGTTCACTGCTAGAAATTTCCTTTTATTTCTGTCTTGCTCTTTTTCCCTCCCAGTCCCTCAGTCTGGACTGTGTGGCTCTCATTTTCCCTCACATGTTGCTTACCTCATGCGAAAGATGACCCTGGATGCTTCAGCTTCCTGAGTGCTCACGAGTTTTCAGTGCACAAAGCAGATGAGAGGAAAATAACAGGGGGAGGAAAAGTGGGGGTTGAGAGAAAGCTGATCCATTATTCAGATCCTTGGGAGTCCATTTGTGGTTTTATTTGGTATAAGGGGCCAGAAAACAAACTCCATTCTAAACTTTCTCCTTCTTGGCGCGGTTTTCAGAGCTGAGGTTTCTCTGCTGACTGTGCATGCC
This sequence comes from Acomys percivali, assembly GCA_907169655.1. Lineage (NCBI taxonomy): Eukaryota > Metazoa > Chordata > Mammalia > Rodentia > Muridae > Acomys > Acomys percivali. The sequence goes on from OU015747.1 coordinate 136,536,629, forward strand.
CTCTTGACACGTGTTGAGGTTTTCAGTATCCAGCTATGTCACAGAGAAGAGGACATTTAGTTTCAATTAATAAACCACCCTGCGATTACGCTTTGTTCGTGACCGTGCACATGTTTCCATGTGTGCTGATGCTCTGAGCACAGCTTCCTGTGAGCCACCCAAGGCTGTCCTGTTCCTTGCTGCTTTCCACTCCATCTCTCTTCCCTACGTTAAGACCATATATCTTACTGACAGGTCTGCAGGGTGACTCCTGTGCCCATGAATATATCCTATTTTATGTTTGTTAACCAGCTGAGACTAGGTAATCTCTCCCCCTGTCTTGAGAATGTTTTCATCCATGACTTCTTTGAAGTCTGTGGCTCCACAGTCCTTGCATGGTTCCCCATGTGACAGTGGGACTGCTCATTGACTGAGGGGTGTGACAGTGGGACTGCTCATTGACTGAGGGGTGTGATGGCTGCTCTCAGAACCAACACCTGTTTGTGCTCACTTGCTGCAGCACTGGGAACCTGGAAAGGGTAGGGTGTTCCCTGAGGAAGCATGAGTCTATACCACCCAGTTTCCTGTCACTATGAAAAAACTTGCACATGATGCAACTCAGGGGAGTATTTATTCTGTCCCTTAAATAAAAAGGAATGGGAAAAGCCTGCCCACAGTTGGGTGGATCAGGAAGAATGCCTATCTTCTATCTATATCTATATGCCTATATATATGTATTTATGTATACATGTATGTATGTATATGTGTATTTATCTATCTATCTAGCCATCTATCTATCTTTCATCTATCTATCTATCTATCTATCTATCTATCTATCTATCTATCATCTATCTGTCTATTTATCTATCATCTATCTACCCATTATCTATCTATCTATCTATCTATCTATCTATCTATCTATCTATCCATTTATTAGCTATCTATATCTAGCTATCTCTATTCTATCCACCTATAAACTACCTACATACCTATCTATGGAAGGAAAAACAGGAAATGGTGGAACTGAACTGGGCTATGGTTTATCCCGTGAGATAGATGCTGTGCTTCCCCAAACAGTGCCCCAACTGGACACCAAATGTTCAAACACACGAGCACATAGAGGCTGTTTCCCATTCAAACTGCAGCAGGAACCTCCTGCTCCTCACAGTTAAAGCAGAAGGAAGAGGTATGTACTTAGACTCAGGCAAATAAAGCCACCCTAGAGGGAAGGGGGCTTGGCTGGGCTGCTAGCTCCTGGAAGGTGTGTCTGATATTTACACACTGTGGTGTAATACTGTCGTTTTCTAAGTTCAGAACCATACAAAAGAGTCACTACTGAGTTACAAAAACCACTGGGAAAAAAAATGGTAATTCTTAAAGTATGCTTGTGACTTGGTGTTGGGCTGTACTCACGGCTGTCTCCCACTACCTGTGGCCCTGTGCTAGAGACCACAGGTATGATTTTCCCATCCTCTTTCCGCTGGGCCCTTATTTATCTTGTCTTCCCCAACAGTCCATAAGGCAGCTTTGAATTCCCCTGGAAGGAATGACTGAAGAAAGAAGCTAATGTCAGCTACAAATACCAACTCTATGCAGTGATTACATTAAGCCCCTGGGTCCTAAGAACTCCCTTCATTGGGAATACAATGCTTGCCTCTTGTTTAAAATCAGAATCAAGTTTTCCCTGTGATGCTCAGAGACTTTCTCCCAAGAGAGTGGTATAGTTTCGCCTCAGGTAGAAACTTCCCAGCACAACCTTTCCAACAAATTCCTAAACTGAAGCCATTTCCTGGCTCTCTGTAAGTTCATCACAAGCAAACACAGGTAAGCAGGAATAAGGAAACCACTGCCATTTATACTAACTCTCCATCCTCCCGGAGCCACGGTCCTGTACCCCCACTCATGTTCACACTAGCTCTGTGTTGTTCCGGAGCCATGGCTCTGCACCCCAACTCACATTCACACTACCTCTGTGTCATCCCGGAGCCACGGCCCTCCACCCCATGCTGGCTTAGTCTTGTCAGTTATTATGACTGTCTGTCCACCCATCCACTACCATCATCCATTTTAGTTAGCATCCTTTGCATGTGGCATTTTAGCACTTTTTCCTTCCTAAACAGTTTATGCATTTGTCTCATCATTTGAACAACTTTCTAGTACTCTAATAAATATTTAGAAAGTCTCCTTTAGTGGACTGTTGGATAGTTTCCACTACTGAAATACCATACCATTTGTTTAAAATATTGAGGTGAAGTTAAACAATATAAGCAGGAACAGAGAACATTACTTTGGCTGATCGTATCCTCAGAATCCATTCTTAGTTTAATATGGTATCCATCTACTAACATATTAAATATACTAACTTAAAACTCATGGATCCATCTCATGGAAGACAGATTTATCACACACAGGTTACCTACATACTAAGTGCTCTCCTTAAAATGTAACTGTTGTGTTTATGGATAGAGTAAGAGGGAGTGAAAGGGTTAAGTGAGCGAGACTGAGCCTCATGCTAAAGGTTAAGAAAAGCAAAGCAGAATGAAGCCCCCAGGCCTCTGCTCATATTTAGATACCCAATTTAGGCTTACTATCACACTGATGTCTGTGCTGGGACCTAGGGTCACCTTCCTCATCTCCTGTGCTCTGTCTGGGGTGCTTTGCAAACTGCAAGTGGTTGTCCACACATTCTGCAAAAATCAACAACACAAAATAAAGGTGAGTATAAGATAAAACAAAATGTCTCGGGGTTGTTGTGCACAGTTGGGAAGGTTGTGTAGGGTACAAGGGCACCACAGTTCAAAAGGTTTCCAGTCACATCGCAAAGAGTCTTGACAGAGGGGCCCCTTAGTCAATTGTGTTTAGTGGATGTGGCTATTCCCCTCCCTGTGTTCGTTTACTCTGTTCCTTCAATGTCATTCAGAATTCTTCAGGTAAACAAGGATTTTTAATGTTCTATCACTTACAAAACTTATGGGAAAAACCCTAAGATGTGTAATGGGATGTAGTCACTGCTGATGATCTGTACTTAGAACACACATATATATGAGCCTGTAGAATTTAAGTGCCATCTAATTCACTGAGCTCCTTCTGTAACTGGAAGGCACTTCTGCTTCCTAAGATGCCTTCTTAGTCCCCTAAGAAGTGTTAACAGTATTTGATACCAGGGTAGTGCGACATAATTTTTATGTTCTTAGAAAGCAGTTGATCGATTGCATATATTAATGTCAACTGTATTAGAATAAAATTAATTACTTATTTTTATGGGACTTCAAAACTTTCAGACTGTCCTCCCATAACCCTGACACTTAATCTTTGCAGCTAGCAACACGATAAAGTAGGACGTGTCATTTTCCCAGTTTTCCTGTTAAGGAAGTAGCAGTTTGGAGACAAGTGACACTCCTAAAGACCAAGGTTAGTCAGATAAGTGTCGTTCATCGAGCGGCATTTACGTGTCCCTACCCTGCTCCCGGGAGTGAGGCCACCAGAACCCGGTCTGTTCCCACTACTCGTTCGTTAAGAGAGGCTCAGTCTGCTCTCGTGATCTATGGATGTGCTCTATTGATACTCTTGTGATGCTGCTGGAGCTGTATTAGTTATTCTTCCTGTTGCTGTGACCAAACACCTGAGAAGAAACAACCTGAGATCGGGTGTGTATTCTGGCCTACAGGTTGGGGGGCCATTCCACCATGGCGGCAGAGACATGGTTGGCAGGGGCAGCATGCAGCAGCTGCCAGAAAGCCAAATGAACAGGAAGTGTTGTCAGACTTCCAAGCCTCAAGGCCCTCCCCTAGTGACTTCCCGCCTCCATCAAGGCTCCGCCTCCTGGAGGGCGGGGTCTACAAACCTTCCCGCAGCAGCACCAGCTGAGGACAGGCATGGGCACATCCTAAGTATAAGTCACATTCAAACTTCTGTCTTTAAAAAAAATTACATTATTATTTTTTCAACTTAGGGCTGGAACCTAAGGCCGCCAGCATGCTAGCCACATGCTCTGTCACTGAACTACTACCCAACCCTTTGTGCCATCTTCCTGGATACAATTGAGCTTTCTTCCCCTCTTTCTAAAATCCTATATGGAAACAAATTCCCACTTTCTGCACACCCTAACCTCTATTATCGTGCATGTTCATGTGAAAGGCCGCCTGTGAACTTACCTGAGACCTTTGTGAGGGAAACAAAAGCAAAAGAATAGGCCATTAATTGCTAATCTGTGTCTGCTGGCCTTACATATCTTCCTGGTAGGCATATCTGTCCTAGGCTAGGAGGGGCTTATAGTTACAGCACTTCACAGTGTGAGCACTTTACCGTTTAGAAAGACATTTTTCTTCACACCTGGAAATGCTTTGAGAAAAGGCTTTAGCTGAAGAAGGCAAATGAGCCGAGCCTTCCACACTGTGGTGGTGAGGCACTCCATTTCTGCAAACTGAGGGAACAGAAGCATTGCAGGCTACAGCGTTCCCCTTGCACAATGCCACTGCCATCTGCGGAAAGCAAATTCTTCCTTCTTTCATATTAAGTAAGGAACAGCTGGATGCTTCGGTCAGGAGCTAGTGGGGGAGGTAACTGTACTTACGTGCTAGCCTTCCAAGCATAATGGCTTGGCCAGAATGTCTGTGTTAGACCTGGGTAGCTTCGGAGGATTAAAAGATGCATTAACTATCCCCCGCCCCCATTCCCGCCACTATAGTTTTCTCCAGTGCCTTTGAAATGTGTGGGTGGTTCATTTTAGCCTTTGCTGCTGGCTACAGCAGTTGAGTGGGGCTATCCACTCAACTCTCTGGATGGCCAAATAGAACACCACAGTCACGTGACAAGGGGCCACACCCGTTCAGGAACCCGCTGTGCTGCTCTGCCTCTCTTCTGGATGCTGTGAAGGTGCTTAGACAGGAGATAAGGACAGACTTTGCCCCGCTCCCTCCTTCCTTTGCCAAACTCTTCTACCATTGGCTGTGATCTCGGTTTCCTCGTCCACATCTAATGTCCATTTTACATTTCTGCAAGGCCGGTGTAGTCTCAGGTCGTGAAGACAAAGTAGCAGCATAATGCCACCTGTTAAAATGTCTCCAGGGTCTTCTGCTTCTTCTTATTAGCATTGAGGTGGTCAGTGGCTTGAACTATGAATTCTGGAACGCTGCATTCCTGAGACTCTCCGACTTAGAGGACTGGTATGAATGCTCAGATACTCCCTGGGTACATCCAGGGTCCTTGCCATGAGCCCTTTTCCCTACCCAGGCATTCTGAACAACATTTTCAGCCCCCTCTGCCTCTCCTCCCCAGCCCAATACACTAGGCATTAGGTATTCCATTGGGCCCTGGGACCATTACTCACCCTGGTTCACAGGCAGTGGTTCCATGTCATCACAGCCATAGCATGAAGGTGAGAACAAGAAGCCGAAGGAACATGATTGAAGGAAAAGAATGCAGCAGGAGGAGAGGCTCTCTGATGGCTCTGTCAGCTCAATTTCTCACTCCTCCTCAGCTACGGGTGTGTCCTGAAGATGGACGAGCGGAGGTGCGGCTGGTGGACAGAGCAGCTGCACTTGCCATCTGGGTACCATTATTTTCAGATTCATCACTCAGGCCAGAATCTCCTCCAATTGTTGTGGTTACAGAGGGAAAGTGAGGGCCTTGCTATTTTTTGCTTCCATCTCAGATGCTATTGTTTCAAGCCCTAGCTTCTTCCATTGCCTTGGCTCATCATCAAAGAAGAGTGATCTGACCGTGGGGTGAGGTGGGTGGAGGACTGCTGATGAGAGAGCTAAGGAGGCTCAGACACAAACCATCTCATGGAATGCATTAAGATTACATTTATCCAACTCACACTTTTCACATTGCCTGTTGTTCCTTTCCTTACAAACTGCAGGACTGCCTGCCCAGAAAGATGGCACCCTGCTGCAAAGTGATGTCAGTGTTTATGTCTGGCTTGGTGCAGAAGCACCTGGGAGAGATGAGAAAACCCCGTGCATTGACTAGGACACTATTTTTTTTTTAACCTCTGTGGCATAGTTGCCAGGGGTCTCTACAAGTTCAACCAGCAGGTTCTTCTAAAGATCATTCAATAAATGAATTAATAAGTATGAAATACAAAAATGCCTGTTCTTCAGATACGATACAGGGTTTTCTAGCCTGTTTTTCTAATAGGTACTGTGAAATATGTTCCCCACTGAACTTTCCCCTCCTATTTCTTCTTGAATACTAAATATTTGATGAAAATATTAAGAACTCCAGGGCTAGCATTTTACTAACTGAACTTTAATGCTTCTGGCTTACACCAATACCAGTCATCCAATGAGCTTGTTGTTGTTTTGGACTGGCTTGACTCTGTGCTTTGTTGTTGACATCTGTTGAACGCCTACATCGTCAGGGTATCTTGGTGAACCAGGTTACTTCAAGGTAGCAAGATATTGGGGAGATTGACAGCAGGAGATTTTCTTTGTGACATGAGAATCCTTTTTGTGGCAGCAGTGCTGATGGAATGGGAGAACAATTTGGATCAGAAACTGAGGTATTTTACTAGTGTTCTCAAGAATTAGCAAGTCACAGAGACAGAGTTAGAGATAACAACAGAAATAGCAATAGATGTTGAGAGAGACAACACAAGGAACTGACTGATAGTGCCATGTCAGTTCTGGCATCTCAAAACCCCTTTCCCTGGCCAACACGGACACATTCCAGAATTGGTTCAGATATTCAGATTTTGTAATACATTCGAGGGTCAATGCTTCTACCCCTAAGGAGGCACTATGTGTGGTGAACCATGATCAAGATTGATTTCATTTTATCCCTTAGTTTACAGCTCTTTAACATTTAAATATCCAGGAAAAAAGTTTAAAATGCATTGATGAATATATTTATTTCTTTCCTTGATGTCTGGTTTAAAATCTCTTGGAGTTGAAGATTGAACTCAGGACTCTGTGCATGCTAAGTATATAGTATACCACCGAGTTACACTTCTAATCTTAGTTTTCCCCTTTAAAGTAGCCACACTAAGCTGGACAGTGGTAGTGCACACCTTTAATCCCAGCCCTTGAGAGGCAGAGGCAGGTGGAACTCTGAGTTTGAGGCCAGTTTGATTTACAAAGCAATTCCAGGACACCCAAGGCTACACAGAGAAACCTTGTCTTGAAGCACAAACAGAAAATCAAAGCACAAAAAAGTAGCCACATTAATAATAGGTAAAAAGAAACAGCTACAATTGATTTTAAAACAGTATTTTATGTTTTGTCAGTTGGTTTGTGTCAAGAGAAATACGCTAGACTCTAAGTAATAAATTGAATTGTATAAGGTGACCTTATGAAGTCACTAGTGGCTGAATTCCTAATTGTTTTGACTCAGAGGGAGATATTTTTACTGAAGAAGTTAGTTCTCTTGGGCAGTCCTAAGGAAGGTCCATAATTACTCTGGCCCTCCTGCTTATGACACATAGTAGGTCTATTTCTGTACCTAGGCAGAGATGTTTTTTCTTTAGTCTGTTTATTTTTCATGCTGTTATTATTCTGTAGACTTCTATATTCAGAGGATTTGGCAGCTAAGACAAAGAGATACACCAAATGTGTCACATAAACTGTGGTAAATAACTTGGCCTGTATAAATCACAATGTCCTTAGTATATACACAAAATGGTGGCTCAGTAGATGCCAAAGAGAAAAACTAACATGATAAAATGCAAAGATCATTGATTTCCAGTCAATCTGTGCACTGCACGATATCATCAGTAATGGAGTCATGTCTGATACGTTATAATATTTCATGGAGCCTTCATTGTGTCAATTGTTAAATGATTCTTTCCAGTTGTCTGCCAAAAATTGGTATTTGTACTAGGAAGTGGCATCACTGTTACTCAAAAGTCACTATTAAGTATTTTGGAATGCTCTGTGCACTAATTCATACAGTCTTTTTATTTTCAGAGGTTGGGGGGATTTGAGACAGGGTTTCTCTGTGTACCCCTGGCTGTACTGAGTTTTCTTTGTAGACCAGGCTGGCTTTGAACTCACAGGGATCTGCCTGCCTCTGCCTCCCAGAGTGCTGGGATTACAGTCATGTCCAACCACACCCAGCTCTTCACACAGTCTTGTATTTCTTGTATTTCATTGAGTATGCCCAAGTGCTAGCACATTGGTCATAATGATAATGCCATGAACATGAAACTGTTGATGAGATATTTTAATCATTTGTTCTTGGGATACATTTTTAAAATTTGTTGTAGTAACTGTATATAAGGCATCACAGTGAGTGTATAGAGAGGTAATGAGTTTGTGTGGAATGTTTCTATGTGTAGAACAGCATAGTAGCAATCACACTGTATTATGGTTAACCTCCTAAACTACCCTATAGCATGACTTTATTTTTTCCATTTTACAGCATTATGAAGAGACCATAAGATTGTTTTCCAGACTAAGGTTTTCTCAGAGCAACATATAACCAATCACCAGGAGACAATTAGTATACATTTTGACTAGCCCAGGATAATGAGGTTGAATAGCCATTCTGGCTGGGCCAACAAGTTAGAAAAAGTTAACTAACTTGCCCCAAACCACAAAGCTAATAAATAGAAGCATGATCTAATACCGAAGTCTGGACCTGTTTGCCTCAGAAGTCATTACCTAGACTGTTCTGATATTCTTCCTAGGATTCTCCTTAATACTTTTGAGGAGGGCTTAGGGACACTGAGCTGGAACAGGAAAGCAAGAGTTAAACCCTAACATGGCTGCTGCTTGTTCCTCAATAGTTTGCCACTGTTGTGTTAGAAAGGCCTGAGAGAGCCAGGCCAAGAAAGAACACCCAGGTGGACCAGTAAGGGAGAAGAGAAAACATGGCTGAGGAAAACACCAGGATCCTATAAAATATCCACTCCAAAGCTCCTTGGTAGATTCCCAGATCTGGGGCCCTTCCACCCCAACAGGAGCCGGAAGGTTGCTCTTGGTAAAATGTGCTGTTTCTGCCTTTTCCACTTTCCTGCTCCATGTCTGTCTCCATCCTCTGAGTCTGCAGCTTTTGCTTTCTCTGCATCTGCTTTCACTTTCTTGGCACCTGATACTTCATGTTTGAGCTTTGGTCTTCTTCCTGTCCTGCCTGCCCAATTCTTTGTTCCATGGAAGGAGCTAGGCAGATCCCCTAGGGGACCAATCCTCACCTAAGACCCCCAGAACAATTTGATTGACCAGGCTAGCTTGCATGTGTGGGTCTCAGAATCTGTTGGTGGCACCATTCTCCACCAAGCAAAAGATTCTCAGAGGTCATTACTATTCTTAGGAAGTCCCCTCCACAGAAACTGCAGACTTTCAGAGGCTGGGGACATGCCTGCTATTCTGAGCCAGGAGGAAGTCAACTTAGACTCTCTAGCTAAGACTATCTGTTTGAGGTAGCAGGTGGGGAAAAGGATTGAAATCCCTATCATTTTTTCTTTTAATTCATGGGTCACCAAGATGCATGCTGTCTTGAGAAACTGATTGAAATCTGTACACAGGTATGTAAGAGGAATGGAAATGTGTGCCTTATTTTAGAAAATTGTTCTGTTTTCACACTCTTGCTACTGTGTGTGTGTGTGTGTGTGTGTGTGTGTGTGTGTGTGTGTGTGTGTGATGTGTGGTGCATGCATGTGGAATGTGTGTGATGTGTGATGTATGCACATATATGCATGTGGGATGTGTGCATATGTGTGATGTGTGGTGTTTACACATACATGAATGTGGGGTGTGTTTGTGTGTGTATGTGTGATGTGTGGCACATGCATGTGCATGCATGTGGTGTGTGTGTGGGTGGTGTATGCATGTGCATGCCTGTGGTATGTGTGTGTGAGATGTGTGGTGTATGCATGTGCATGCATGTGGTATGTGTATATGTGTGTGTCTGTGTGATGTGTGGTATATGCATATGCATACATGTGGTGTGTGTGTGTGTGTGTGTGTGTGTGTGTGTGTGTGTGTGTATACATGTATGGTTTGTATTTTCTATAACAATCAGTCTTCCAGCTCTCTGGATACCACACTCACTCAGTGTGTTACAAGTCAGATGAGTTTTAACAGCTCCTCCTGACTTCCCCCAGTTCAGTTGCCAATGACAAGTTTGAATTTCCTTAGTTCTGAGTGACCTTGTGACTAAATACTTTAATACAAACAAAGCAATTAAAGTGCCTTGTACTTAACAATCGCTCAAAAACTTCCAACCATTATTCCTTTCTCAGACTTTTCTCTTGATGTATTTTATTTTCTAAAGCCACCATTAACTATCTCTTCAAAGGGACCCTACAGGCAGTCTAGCCCGTCATAGAGTGGCTGGTTCAATGAGAGACCATTTCAAAAGAAAAAGAAAAAGAAAGAAAGAAAGAAAGAAAGAAAGAAAACAGAAAGGTGGCGAGTGATCAAGGAAGGTACTAGGTATCGACTTCTGCCCTCCCTCCGTGCCTCTTCCTCCTCATATAGATCTTTATGAGTTGGCTTTCGTTCGTGACAAAGGGAGTAGCCAGGGGAAGCCGTATACCTCTGTGAATGGTGTCCTTCCTCCATTCTGGAACACTAGCTTGCAAATATACTCTAAATAGAAAGAAGATGTCCCAAGAAGAATGCTACATGCCAGGTTTATTGTTTCTATTGGACACATTTCAAGTCTGTGACTCTAAATGACTGTTCCAAGACCAGGCTCTATATTCTAGTTGGCATTTAAAAATTAGTCTTTCCCTACAACTGGAAAAGCCAGGACCTCATTGGTCTTTTCTGTTATTAGTTGGTAGGGAACACTAGCCACACAATGGCAGACATTGACCCAACTCGGACTGTTCCTGATAGAGAAGGGCTGAGTTTGCATTTGCCTGGAAAAGCAAAAGATTGGAGCTATTGACAAGTAGCATCTGTCAGGGCATTCCCAAGTTATGCTTCTAAATAACATAAGGTGGGTCTGTAAAATGATCCTGCCAAGGACCCCCTGGAAGAGAGACAAATGGTCTTCCTCATGTTAGGTCTTTGTAGCAAGCCCAGGGCTGGAGCAAAGATAAAATAAGTTCTGGAAAAAAGAGGGAAGTATTGTCTCCCTCATAAAACCAGCTGTTCACCCCCCAAATTGCATTTTTTTCCAGAATAATATTTTACTTTATCTTTGATCATTATAAATTACTCTTTTAAAAATCCTTTTTTTTTTTTTTTTTTTTGCTTTTTAAGGTTCTGACTGAAAAAGCAGTTGGCACTCCAGTCCACTGGAATGTACACAGGTTTATTTATTGAAAAGTACTAAAAAAAGTGCCTCCCCTTCCACCCATCTGAACCCAGCAGAGTTGCTGCGTGGAGCTGCTTGTGGACAGTGATGGGCAGAGTCGAGTAACCACCTCTGGCTGCAGACACAGCTTTCCATGGCTTTTAGTGCCAGAAACATTTGCTTATTCAGAGTTTCACTTGACTCATAATCTTTTCTTTCTTCTTCTTTTTTTCTGGAGTGTGTGTGTATGTGTGTGTGTGTATGTGAGATCCGAGTTATGAAGACTTGGTTGGTAAATTTAAGGGGGGAAAGGGCCATAGGGAGGAAGATGGAGGAACAAGAAGGAAAGTGGCTAAGTCCTTAAGCTATTCTGGGTTTAGAGATGGTCCTCGATGGTGGAATGCTTGGAGACCTCACCACTGGTAGATCCTTTCACCATGTCAATACATGAACACAGTATCGATGAAGAAGGTTGATGCCAGCATTGGGAGGCTATTTTTAGAACCAGCTAGGCATGGTGGGCTCTTGTTAATCTAGCAGCTTGTGTAGGGCCTGGGCTGCTGGTGGTGGACACGTTTCCCTTCCCTGTTTATCCTGACGCATCTTAAAAAATTTTTCTGGGGCACCGTAGAGCTGGAGTGAGGACTGTGGAGCATGGGGATCATTTTATTAGCAGCGATAACAATACTAACAAATAAATTACTAACAATAATAAAACAATCACCAACAGTTAGGATTTTATGGATCACAAAGTGTTTTCTCATTCATTATCTCATCTCCGATAATGACCGCTTGTCACAATCCTGCTGGCCCTGGGAAGATTCAGTACACTGGTGCTCAGATCAAAGGATGGGTTCCCCCCCCCCCCAAGCCTCTGGGAGTGGTGGTGAAGGGAACTGCTCAGGGTATTGGCTTGGCCACCCCAGAGAACACAGGAGGGAGGGGAAGAACTAAAGGGAGGATCTGGGATGTGATGCTATTACGTGAAGCGGTTTTGTTTCTTCCCCCTAGAGTTTTAACTGTACCCTTGGGATGCAAGGGGCTGGATAAATGATCAGATGGTCTTTGAACGCTGTACTGTGTTGAAACCTAAAGCAACTCCATAAAAAGCC
>OU015747.1:136553012-136587019 GCA_907169655.1 Acomys percivali
TTCTTCTTCTTCTTCTTCTTCTTCTTCTTCTTCTTCTTCTTCTTCTTCTTCTTCTTCTTCTTCTTCTTCTTCTTCTTCTTTCTCCTTCTTCTTTTTTCTCTTTCTTTCTCCTTCTCCTTCTCCTTCTCCTTCTCCTTCTCCTTCTCCTTCTCCTTCTTCTTCTCCTCCTTCTCCTCCTCCTTCTTCTTCTTTTCCCCCTCCTCATCCTCCTTCTTCCCCAATTCAGATTCTCCTCAAATCTTTGATCCTAAATTCTTTATTTTCTTCAAGCCAGCCAGGAAAATACCACAAGTGGCAAGAAAACATGAAACCCACCAAATTATCCACACACACAAAGGTTCTGTACAGTCTCTCCTTACCCTATTCTTTACGGACTTTGCCTTCTACCTACTCAAGTTTTATTTACTCTTTTAACAAACAGTCTTTTGAATTCCAACATTGGACCAAGCTTTCCTTCAAGGTTATTCCCACAAGTCATGCCAGAAGCCTGTAACAACAACACATTGTTACATAAAAATTTAATTTAATATCTGCATGATACCCTGGTTAGCACTGCAGGCTCTGCAGTGTCAGGCACATTTGTGGCCCATAGCTCTAGAAACTTGGGGTTAGGAGACATCTGAGGTAGTATGCTGTCAGTCTAGACAGTATTAAGGAATTGATATTGACCTAACTGTACCTTTCCTGGGCATCTACCCAAAGGACTGTATCCTACTACAGAGAGGTGTCCATCCACATCCACTGTTGCTCTATTTATAATAGGAAACAGAATCAGCCTCAATGAATATTAATAGAAGAATGGATAATGAAAATGTGGGCCAGATATACAGTAAAACTGTATTCACCACAAAAATGATATTAAGCAATTTCAGGAAAATGAATAGAACTGGAAAATATATAAAGTGAGGTGACCCAGGCTTGGAAAGACAAACACCATATGTTCCCTCTTGCATCCGGATCTTGGTTTCTAACTTTTTATATATGCAAATCTACATGTAAGTGAGGGAGGGTAGATGCCAGGAAACCTGGAAGGTGCCTGTGAGAGGGGGAAAATTACTCTTAGAAGAAAATTGCCCTGTAATTAAATTTTGGTAAATGTTATCTATGCTCTATTTAGAACCCAGCAAAAGCCATGATTGATCGGATTAGCATCTGGCCGTTTATGGGATACTTTAAATTCCTGATTCTGTTCAGTTAGGAACGACTGTTCAAGTTCACTTCCAGATGCATGGCCCCTTCTAATTGGTAATGCTACTGAAATGCTGTAGTATTCTCTTCCCTCCCACTTCTACACAGTTAACCATTTCTTTGGGCTCATTGTTTTTCAGTTCTCATTTTGACGAATCTCATGTCTCATTATATAACCTTAAATTATAAAAATAGAATGTATATAAAATAATGTCTCACAGTTGACCCCAGCAATGTTGCTGCAGATGATATGAGCAATCCCTTATCCTGTAGGAAAAATGTTCAAAGGCTTTAGCAAAAGCTCCTGCAACTAGGCCTTCTCCTAACTTACTGGGACCAATCACTTCCTACTCTTATGCTAACCTAATTGTAATTGTTTTGTTGTTTTCTTTGAGGCAGGGTTTCTCTGTGTAGCGATGGCTGTCCTGGATTTTCTTTGTAGACTAGGCTTGCCTCAAACTCACAGAGATTTGCCTCTGCCTCCCTGAGTGCTGGGATTACAGGTATGCGCCATCACACTGAGCTTGTGAGCTTTTCTTCATGATATTGTTGTTGTTAGTATCATCTTGGATGCTCACTATTTTCTTCTCACCCATCTAAGCCCCATTCATGCGTTCATGTTGCCTACAGCATTCCCATCTCCTCATACCAAGGCAAATCTCTCTGGCCTGTGGACTGGCTGCCGTGTACATGCACACTACCATGCTCTGCATAGTGTCACAGTGGTTCACAGTGTACTTGTGACCTTGAATGCTGAGAACTGTGATGGGGCAACAACCAGTTGCACATTGTTTATTTTGTGTGTTTCTAAAATCTGGAACATAATGATTTTTGTGTTAAAACATTTACAGAAAGAAAGAGATGACTTACTGAGAAAAATCAATAGGGATGGCGAAGAAGGTTAAAAAGTCAGTGGCTCTCACCCATGACTCATCGCCAGTTCTCAGGCACAGGCCATGTGGCTTTCATACTTTCTGTTGGAATCTTAAGTGACCCCCTGCTCCAGACTTGTGTTTTGAACACTGGTCCCAGTTGGTGTTATCTTAGGATCCTTTAGATTCTTTAGGGGGAAAGGCTTAGCTAGTAGAATTGGGCCACTCAGCAGGAACCTTTGAATGTTATAGACCAGCCCCTGGTTCTGGCGACTCTCTGCTTCCTGGTGCTCTGCTGGGCAAAGCTTCCGCCTTATCCTCATTGCCATCATATACGATGGGCTGAGCTCTCCTGAGACCATGAGCACAAGTAAACCTTTCCTTCTTCCTCTAGTCCTTTCTGCCAGGGATTTTTTTGTCACAGAAACATAACAGTAACTCATACACTTTCTGTGAAGTAGGGAGATTGTTTGCTCAGTTTTCAGCTAAAAGTTGTGAATAAGGAAACAGCTTTCAACTCTGCTTGTGTTCTTGGAAATCCATAGTGAAATTTTGATGTACTATTTAACAGCTTTACCTCATAGAAGGTCTTCAAAGAAGCTGTGAGCTACAAAGTGACTTTCACAGCTGGTTGGAGTATTTTGCTGACAAATATACTTTTAGTCTTTTGTTGTGTTGATCCATTCTGAACCCTGGTCATGACCCCCTGTTTTAACCACCCTTCTGTTAGGGCCAGAGAAAGGATCCAGCGGTCTCTGGCCCAGCCTTTCTGAGAGGAATTCTGACTAGGAGTAAGAATACAAGGTGGTTTTATTTTATTTTATTTTATTAATTTATTCATATTACATCTCAATTGTTATCCCATCCCTTGTATCCTCCCATTCCTCTCTCCCTCCCATTTTCCCCTTACTCCCCTCCCCTATGACTGTGACTGAGGGGGACTTCCTCGCCCTGTATATACTCATAGGGTATCAAGTCTCTTCTTGGTAGCCTGCTATCCTTCCTCTGACTGCCACCAGGTCTCCCAAAAATAAAAAATAAAACAACAACAAAACAAAACAAACAAACAAACAAACAAACAAAAGATATTTTATGTCTTATAAAATAGTTTTCACTAGAGACATAATTATACCATGGAAAATTCTTATCGTAATCAATTGAATACTCTTTTATACTTGATTTGAAAATATATTTGATGCATTTTCCATAAAAAAAAAAGAATATAAGGTGGACCTTTGCTCTTCAGTGGAGTAAAGACTATTGTACTCTTCTGTTAGGAAGTCCTATGTTGTCTTAAGCTGGGTTTTCCTCTATATCGCTGTCATAAACATCTTCATGTCTCTAGGTCTATACCTTCAATCCTTCATCATTATAACTGTTATTACTTTAGCTATAGGGTCTCATTGTGTTTCCTAGGTTGAGTCTGGCCTTGGAGGCTTCATTCTTCTCCCTGCCTCAGCTTTCCAAGTAGCCACCATGGCGGTGCCCAGCTTTACTCTTCTGTAACTAAAGATCACCTTTACAAGAGACGGCCATTCCATCACATATTAGCTTTCAGTCACGTGAGGCCCTGCTCACCATAAAAGAAAACACCTGAAAACTTTAGTTCTGATGTCAGCAACAGCAGTGTTTACAAGTGATAGTTACATGAGAAGAACACATGACATTAACAAATTCCCACTTTCAAAAGTTAGAGTGAAGCTCTTTCCATTTTGACCTTTTAATACAAATGAATAAGGATTACTTAGGGTCACAATGGAAGGGAAGGAAGAGTGTGTGAAGAGCAGTAGTTCTTATAATACTGTGACCCTTTAGTACAGTTCCTCTTGTGTGTGTAGAGCAGTGGTTCTCATAACACTGTGACCCTTTAGTACAATTACTCATGTTGTGGTGACCCCCCAATTATAAAATAACTTTCATTCCTACATCATAAGTGCAATTGTGCTACCGTTATGAATCATAATGTACATGTCTGATAGTGCAGGATATCTGATATGTGACCCTGTGAGGGTTGTGACCCACAGATTGAGAGCCACTGGTGTGGAGGGAAAGGAGTGGAGGATGGGTCAGGAGAAGGGACTCGGGGCTAGGTGGTAACTGAACTAAAGGGATTTATGAGTCTACTATGTGGCACAGAGAAAGCCATTGAGCCCAGCCCTTTTCCAGTCTGGGTGACAAGCTCTGAGTCCATTACGGAAAGCCACCAGCCCTGCAGCTTATTTATTCTCTAAGGAGTGGGCTGATGCCTGGGCCTATGCTGTGCAGTGGGTGGTATGTGCAGGGAATTAAAAACTGGTGGATTTTGTCAGGAACCACACAGACATACAGAGTTTGCAGTCAGTTGGCAAGAAGCTATCTATGTTTCTTGTTCTCTCTGGCCATCCTAGTCTAACTGATGGAGGACTCTTGGTTTTAAATTTAATTAAATCTCCCTCCCTCTGTCCGCCCCCCTCTCTCTCTGTGTGTGTGTGTGTGTGTGTGTGTGTAAATGAGCTAAGATAAAAATCTGGATTTGAAACCTGCCTAAAAACCTCACTAGCTGAGAGATTTGAAAAGAACTTGTTTAGTTCTCTGAATCACAGGTCTCCATCTTGTAGAATTGTGGGGCTTGGACCAGACATTTCTTCCGGTGCTGGAAAGTCAGACCTGAGTTTTAACCTGAGTAGACCGTTGAGTCTTGGAGTTACGATGGTCATGGTATTTTTTTGGTGTGGATACATGATTTACCTTGTCGAGTGGCCATTTGGTTCTTTGGTTGCTGTTACCCCAATTTGCCAGGTTGGGGAACAAAAGAATGATGGCTGGTTCTCAGCCTCAGGGCTACTCTGGGCTTCAGCATCTACCTGGGCTGGTGCCAGATCTGATTTTCTGGTTAGAACTCAGGGTTCAGACTCCGAACAGTCCCAGGTCAGCACAGTGGGTGGTGTGAGTGACAGGCCAGGAGGTGGGGAAGGGGACTGACTCTGGAGGCAGCCTGCCCTGTGTCTGTCCATGGATGGCCAGTGAGTCCCAAGGGAATGAAATGGTTTGGGAAGGGACTGAGACATGCAGCTGAGGCTGTGGTAAGGGTACTAAAAACAAACAAACAAACAAACAAACAACAACAACAACAACAACAAAAAAACCCAAACCAAACCAAAACAACAACAAACCAGAATGGAAGTGAAGAAGGAAGGCACAGGTAGTCTGCCTGGGCCCCAGTAACTGTGGGTCCTTAGTCGAAAGCAGCTCTGCACTGGGCAGAGGATCACAATGAAAAGGAGGTGGGCTGTGAGGAGTGTCTGAGGAGAGAATCCATGAAGAGCTAGTAACCACAAGGTCTTGGAAGTTATGATAAGCCACGTGCTCAAAACCCAGGGCACCGAATCAGAGTCTAGGAGGCCAATAGCTCTTGGCAACTCAGCGCAAGTGTGTTTTTCCTTTCTGACCCCCTCCATCATCTTTCTTCTTTATTTCTTCCTGTTGCTTCTTTCTTTAACCCACTTCCCTTTTCTTGCACCATGGCTGCTTGAGGTCATGGTATCAGTGGCAAATGCTTGGCCTTTTGTTACCTGATCAAGGTTATCAGGACAAAGATTCATCTGAAAACCCCATACATCTGCTTTGCTTTGACTGGGGTTTGTATGTTTTATTTATATCCTAAGAAGTTTGACTGTGTGTGAATATGTTCGTGTGTTCATGCGTTTATGTGTGCATACCTGTGTGTGCATGAGGAAGCTAAAGGAAACCTCTGCCATCATCCGCCACAATGGCCATCCCACTGCTGGATTACAGGTACATGCTACCACCAACCTTTTTTTTTCCCTTTTTTATTGAGTTTTCTATTACATGGGTTCTGAAGATTGGACTCAGTTCCTTGCACTTGCCAGGCAATCACTTTCCTGACTGAGCTAGCTGCCCCGCAAGCCCCATTGGCCTCTTCTGTGGGTGGCTGCAGAAGCATAAAGCCTTGAGAAGCCACTTACCATACCTTCCTGAACGTAAAATTATATTAGAAGAAAAAGCTTTGAGCCCATCTGAGAGTGGAGAGTGTCCAAGAGTGATGTCATCATTTACCAGACGAAGCCCGTTGGGCGTGTTTGTTCAGGGCATTCGTGCCTTTGGTCTCTTTAGTTCACGCGTGGGTCAGAGCTACACAGTTCTTTTAATATATATGTGAATATCTATCAAAATTTCACTGAACTAATAAATCCACAGCAGACATACTGGAGGACTTGTGAAGTAATGAATAGAACCATTTGAAAACTCCGTCCTGGGGTGCAGGCAGCCCACAGCGGTCAAATCCTATCCAGGTCTCACGTGTGAGAATAGTACTTCCCAGACACCAAGTCTGTTCCAAGTAGGAACAGACCAGCTCATGGAATACTTGGTGTTCAGACCCAGGGAGGGGAGTCTCTGGCTTCGGTGCGACAGTTCATAGCTGCTTGTGCTGGGATTAGAGAGCGAGAAAACCTGGGCTCTGTTCGTTGAGACAGTTCCTATCTATACACCAGAGAATGGCACCCCACGCAATCTTAAAGCATGTGATGGACAGGGTGTTTGAAACTGTGCTCGCTGGAAAAACAATGGGTGTCTCTGAACCATCTTTTAGGGGCTAATGTAACTTATTAGCATGGAAATCTCCAGGTGGGGCAAGGAGGAAACAGATCACACTCTCAGAGGCTCACTGTGGAGGGATTTTACAACTCAAAAATATCTTCGCCTGGCACCACTGAACTCAGATTCACTCTCCTCTTGTAAAATGCTGTGTGCTTTCATTCAGTTGTCTGACAGGAGCGTGTGTTAGCTGCTTGTGCAAGCTGCAGGTTACTTAAGGGTGAATGCACATTCTAGGTGCATTTCCCTGGTTCTAGCAGCTGCTGGTTTTGGCTCTCTGGAAAATGAAATGAAGAGTTTGGTGTCAAGAAATGACTGTGGTGACTGGGGTTAGGCTTCTAAGCATCTCTGTATGTGTATGCAAGGCAGGGTTGGGAGCAGAAGAGACCAGACAGTCCCTTGGGAGAATGAAGCCCAGGATCTAAAAAAATCTTCCAAGATAGCTTTATTTCACTGGGCTCTAAATATTAAATACAAAAAAGAGGAAGAAGAGATGGAAGGAGATGAGGAGAGAGGGAGATAAAGAGAGAGGGAGGAGGGAGGGGAAGTGAGGAGTAAGAGGAGGCAACATGGGGAAATAGAGGTCATATAGACCATTTTTGTGTCCCTCTGTTTCCCCAGGAATATTATGCTTCCCTTAAAACCACCACCACCACCACCCATCACCACCTCCACCACCAGCACCAGCACCGGCACCAGCACCAGCACCAGCACCGGCACCACTACCAGCACCACTACTACCATCACCACCACCACTACCACCATCATCACCACCATTATCACCATCACCACCACCACTACCACCACCACCACCATCACTACCACCACCATTACCATCACCACCACCATGACCACCATGACCACCACCACTACCACCACCAGCACCACTAGCACCAGCACCAGCACCAGCACCACTACCACCATCACCACCACCACTATCACCACCAGCACCATTACTACCACCACCACCACCATCACCACCACCACCATCATCATCCCCACCACCACCACAACAACAACAACAAAACAAAACTCTCTCTCCTTCCTACCTACCTCACTTCTTCACCACTGCCTAGTAGTCCATTCCTTGTGGAAAATGATGGACAAACCATGGTGTCAAAAGTAGCTATCTTCTGACTGAACATGGTGGCTCACTTTTAATACCAGCACTTGAGAAGCAGAGGCAGGTGGATTTCTGTGTGTTCCAGGCTCTGACACTCTACATAGTGAGTTCCAGCCAGGGCTACAGAGTGAGGCCCCGTCTGAAAAGGAAAGTCGCCATTTTCCTCTGAAAGAGAACAAGACCTTTCCAGAAGGAGAGCTGAGATCTCCTATTATACACCTACCTGTGCTTAGAAACTTGCCTGCAAAGGACTCCAGGCACTTTTGAGACTTAAGAAACCTAAGTGCAAGAGTGAAGTGATGGTTCAGGGGTGGGAAGTGCTTGTGCTATAAGCATAGAGGCGTGGGTGTAAATTTCAGCGCCCATATAACAAAGGTCAGGCATAGCTACTCTTGCCATAACCCCTAGCCTTGCAGCGCAGAGATGGACAGATCTCTTGAGATTGAAACCAGCCATCTTTGTCAAAACAGTGGTTTTTGGCTCACTGATGAGCCCTTTCACAAGGCAGTACTGCCTAGAGGAAGGCCTTAGAGGTCCCACTCTGGCCTCTGCATGCATGCGTCTACATACTCACATTCATGCACCATGCATACATTATCCCCAAATCTAAATACAGAAAGAGTATCAGATCCCCCTTCCAAAAACAGATACATGGAGCAGAATCCTGGTCTTAACAGCACTTTGCAATTAGACATTGTCCTGGGCTGAGGGGCCTTTGGGCAAGGGATGGCTTCTCCTCTATGGCCCTACCAATCTTCTGCCCAGTCCTTGTGTTTCTCACATCCATAGGAGTAATGTGAATATGTAGTCACCATCCACCAGGGCACAGTTCCTTCTGCTCTGAATGTTCTTCCATTGCTAATTCTACATAGCAGAGTAATTTTCCAAAACCTTAGCCCTAGTATATTCATTGTGAGGGACAGGAATACTGGGCTTGTCCAGCAGCTGGCAGATGAGTCATGCCCCATGTGTGCACACAGTACATTGTTCTAAGATTAATGGAAGCAAATGAACTAGCCATAGCTCTGTCTTCCTTAAAGGAAGAGCAGGGTAAAGGCACTGGAGATGTGCTCCTCAGAGAGCGGAGACCATTCCACTGCTAATGCAGGGTGTATGTCACCCTTTCTGGAGACTTCTTCCAAGTGAACTGGGTGGGACCCACAGGATGCTCTGATGTAAGAGCTCCAGAGCAGAGGTCAGTTCCAGGATGCCAGAGCCTCAGCAGAGGATGATGGTAAGTAGATGACAGAAGCAGATGAGACAGTGACAGTCTGCCCATCTTTCTTGTGACAACTCAACTCCTGGGCAGAAGTGGTCATCCCTGCCATCCCCAAGCCTTTCCTAGCATATTATATCCACTGATAATTTCAGCATTGTTGATGCCCCAGGAGGCCATGGCACTGATCTTTTACGTTGTTATTTAGAAAATTAAAAACATTGAGCAACAACTACTGGCATCCTGGCCACTTGCCCCACAATATAGTTTTGCCCTTGTAGTTTTAGTGCCATCATATATATATATATAGAAAAGCCACTGGAAAGCATATGTACTTTTGTTCATTTAGGATACTGATTTTCTCATTGTCTAACCTAAGCAAGTTTAATTATTAAAGATTGGTTTATTTTTTTTTTAAACTTACACCATTGGCTGAGGTTTAGGGCAAAACGACCTAGCTAGAGTCAGATTCCATCTCTTGAAACTTTGTCTATTTTCTTGTGATTTTTATGAAGGGATTAACCTTTTCAAGGTTGGAATTTGCCTGCTTGGTGTAAACTAACTCTTCCAGAGGGTTTTTGTAATCTACCCAATGCCAACCTTGGAACCATAAATAGTAGTGTGCCGGCAGTCCAAGCCTGCTACTCACATTTTTTTTTTTTTAAGAACCGAGATCAGAATGGCTGAGTAACTTGTCCAAAGACATTGAAAAAAGATTGCCTTTGAGATGATGAAAGAAACCAGGTCTCTAAACCTTTGGTTTTGCCAACTGTTGAATGAATTAGATGGAGCAGGAAGAGTTGCGGCCAGAGAGAGGTGGCTGTGAAGAGGTGCCACAGGGCACCAGGCTGTGACCTTGATTTGGAAACAGCCATGCTGACCCACAGGGTCCCTGCAAGCTTCACAGCAAAGGGCAACAACCAATTCTAGCAGTGGTTCCGGAGGGAGCTAGAAGCCTCAGGGCTGACTCAAGAGAGGTCTGTCAGCCATGGTTGCTTGGTTTTACTCACTGGTGTCCCCGCTGAGATGCCACATTCATAAGGACTCTGCCCTCTGGTGGTAAGCTGGATGGAGGGTACTTGGTAGTCCAGAATTTACAGCGTCTGATTTCCCATGTACAACACACTCAGGACCTTGGCTCACCAAGGCCACTAGCAAGTAGGCATGCTGGAAGCATGAGCTCACCACCCTTGAAGATCTTAATCACAGTGGACCAAGGAGGCATTTTGCCCATAGAATCTTGGTAAGACCAAGCCAGAGAAGGAAGTACTTTTGTTTTGTTTTCTTTCCAACTCATCTACTATCAGGGCTACAACATTGTTGGACAGTTCTTTGCTTTAACTGAAGAACAAATCTGTTCCAAGAGAGTCTTCCACATTTTGTGTGTGGGTGTTCATGTATGTACAAGTGGAGACTGGAGGGCAACCTTGAGTTTTGACCATCAGTGACTGGTCACCTTAGTTTTTGATCTGGAGTTTCTCATTGCTCTCATAGATTGGTGAGAGGGCTTCAAGGACTCCTTGTGTCTACCTCCTTAGCGCTGAGGTGCAGTGTGCACCTCCACACTTGGCTTCTTTGTGTGGGTTCTGGGCATTGAACTCGGGCCCTCTTGCTTGTTCAGCAAGCGCTTTACCAACCACGTTGTCTCCCCAGCCACATAGGATATAAAGGAAAATGAAAACGAAAATTAGCTTCAGGTTTCAACTCTTATTCTCAAGATGAGAAAATGTCTCTTTTCCATTTGATTTCGCCTTATCAGGGTAGAAACCCCTGCCGCACTGAACCTCCATGTATATTCATTGGAAGGATTCTTTTTTTTTATTTATTAATTTATTCTTGTTACATCTCAACGGTAATCCCATCCCTTGTATCCCATCCCATTCTTCCCTCCCTCCCATTTTCCCCTTATTCCCCTCCCCTATGACTGAGACTGAGGGGGACTTCCTCCCCCTTTATATGCTCATAGAGTATCAAATCTCTTCTTGGTAGCCTGCTATCCTTCCTCTGAGTGCCACCAGGTCTCCCCCTCCAGGGGACATGGTCAAATATGAGGCACCAGAGTACGTGTGAAAGTCAGACCCTACTCTCCACTCAACTGTGGAGAATGTCCTGTCATTGGAAGGATTCTTAAATGACAATAACCCAGGTTCTATGAAGTCAGAGAAGGCTGAAAGGCACTTCAGACTTTCATGGACTAGAAGTTAGTATAGGCTCAATTTCTTAACAAATATATTTTATTATGAACTTATTAACCAGCCGTACATCACTTATAACTCGACTAACCTAAACAATAGGAAAAGAGGATTAAGGAATACACAGTAACAAAACTGTAAGGATATCAGTTCTGAGGAACAATTCTCCTGGCATAATCAGCAGGATTTCTTCTGCTGGAACCTGGAGTAACCAGAACCTGGAACCTCAGCAGGAGCCCGGAGCCCTGAAGCCTTCCCTCAAGTGGTTCTCTCTAAGAGCGTTTCAAAGTGGATCAATGAACAGCTAAATCTATCCCAAGTCTCCAAAGGGCCCCTCTCCAGTTTTGGGCTCATTTATATATCTCCTCCCAGAGTCTGTTCACGGATCTTTTCAGTTGGCAACAAGCTCCCACATGAGGTGGTTTGTCTTCTAGTGGATTAACATCACCTGTTCTCTCACAAGACCGTTCCCCATCCCACACTTGGGATCATAACAAAAACAGGTTTATCTCTCCTTCAAGTTAGGCCCAATGGATAGGATTTTGCATTTAATTTATTTATATTTTTACAGTAGAGGCAGTGCTTCTAGGTCAGAAGTGGATCAATTAGGTATTTACAGACCAATTGCTCCTGCTCCACTTCCCCCTCAGTGTAACAGAACGAATGTGGGTGGCATATGCACACAAGGGGAGGAGAAGGCTGTCTTCTGAATCCCAGAGCTTTGCTAACAGAGGAGGCTTGGCTGTCTATCCTTTACTCTGAAGGAGAAGAAAAGACCTTGGTCCTAGGATGGAGAAGTACCCGGCACCTGGGCTGTTCTTCTTTTGTAGTATGAACTACTTCTAGAAGAGAAAATCTTGCCAGTTTATTATCATTAACCTCTAAGTCTTGTTTGTCCCTCATTTACCCTTTAATCTGGATTGTTCAGAAAGCCCCAAACATGAAAATATGCACATTGTTTTCAGTCCCTAGGAAGCTCAGCTAGGGCACCAACCCTTGTCCTAAAGTTTAAGCAAGCGAGACCTAGAGTCAGAATCTTGCTGGGAAAAGCTGCCCTTGATTCCACTCATCACGTGCAATTCCCCAGTGGCTGGTTTCAATGACCAGAGAGTTAGCATGGTGCACTTGGTACAAAGAGTGACATCAGCTGGATGTGGTGGTGCACGCCTATCATCCTAGCACTCAGGGAGACTGAGGCAGGAGGATTGCTGTGAATTTGAGGCCAGCCTGGTTTACTAAGTGAGTCCAGGACAACCAAGGCTACACAGAGAAACCCTGTCTCAAGCAAGAAAGCAAGCAAACAAACAGCAACAAAATTTAACAACATGTGTCATATAATGCAAAGTAGCAGGAAGAGAGAATTCAAATGTTCCCATCATAAAGAAATCACAGATGTTTGAGAGAAGCAAAGAGTGACCTGAGAATTCTCAGCTGATCATTACAGAACACATAAATATTCCTGAATAGCACATTATACCCCAGCAAGCTACACAGTTATTATCTGCTAATAATACATTTAATGCTGGCCAATGCATAAGTACATTAGTAGAAGTCTTAAGTGGGCCTGAGTCTCATTAGGATGGCTACAAATTACTTACAAATATCCCTTAAGTTAATATGCCACAAACATTCCACTTGTTGTTATTGAACAATCACTAGTAAAGTAGTGTTATTGTTTTAGCATTCTGGAGATTATGGTTTTTTCCATTATGTTGGATGCTTCTATGAGTACTTTAGTTCATATTGGTTTTTCTTCTCCTATTTAAACATTTTACTTATATATATGGGCAGAATGAAGTTTAGAGCTAGCACATGATTTCTGTTGTTCCATAAAAATTTGATATCCCCACATTTTACCCAAAATTTAAGGAGGTAAAACATTAGATGTAGACCGTGTGTGTACCCACACACACACACACACACACACACACACACACACACACGCACCTAGAAAACCTAATCTGAGAGCTGGTACCCTGGTCTAGGCTGTTGCTCGGGAGCTCTCTTTCTAGGTAAGTGGATGATCCACTACACTTCAAAACTGAGAAGGTGAGTGCCACTTGAAGACACATTGGAATCTCTGAGAGAAATCCCTTTGAATCAATGAGATGGAGGTAAAGCTTCTCTAGGTTCGGTGTTGGAGGAAAACATTAATTCATAAATGATTCAGTTCAGTGGACACAATAGGGATCCCTTAGGGGGTATGGGTGTGGAACATGCGAGGAAGCACTGTTCATAAATTAAATAAGAGGGTGAATATGTCAGCACATGGCAGGTTTTTTATTGAGCCCACGACATAATTTGTTTCAGCTCACTTTTTTGGCTCTCTCTCCATTCTTCCTCCCTATCTCTAGGGGCTGGAAAAGATTACAACGTCCAAAAGTCACGTAAACTCTCTGTCCTAGTTTCATTTCTGCTTCAGTGATAAAACACTCTGAGAAAAAGCAACTTTGGGAAGAAAGGGTTTACTAGAAGTATAGTTCCGGATTATGGTCTGTTATTATGGGGGAAGTCAAGGTAGGAATTTAATGTACCACATGGTATCAACAGTAAGAGCAGAGACACAATCACCACATGCGTTGTTGTTTGGTGGCTTTCACTTAGCGTTTTCTTTTCTGATGCTGGGCCTTGCTTAGGGAAAAGTGTTGTCCACGGTGGATGGGGCTTTGTAGGTCTACATCAATTAACAATTAAGGCAGTCCCTCATGGGCAAGCCCAGAAGCCAACTTGACCTAAATAATTTCTTTTTGAGATGTTCTTTCCAGGTGATTTTAGCATTGGGGAAGTTAACAGTTAAAAACTAGCTAAAGAAAAGATGAAGGCCAGGCATGGTGGTGCACACCTTTAATCCCAGCACTAGAGAAGCAGAGACAGGTGGATCACTGTGAGTTCAAGGCCAGCCTGGTCTACAAAGCGAGTTCAGGACAGCTGAGGCTACACAGAGAAACCTTGTCTTGAAAACCAAAAAAACCAAACCAAACCAACCCAACCCAACCTAAACCAACCAACCAAAAAAAAAAACCAAACCAAAAACCACAATTCTCCCCCAAACACCCAAAAACCAAAAATACCAAAATAAAGAAATGATGAACCTTTAAGAGTTCCTCTAAGTTAAAACTTACCTCAGCTGTTGTCTGAAGTTAGGATTCTGGGACTCAGCAACAGCACTCTCAGAAGTCAGTGTGTCTGATAGTATTATTGTCCACCTTCTGCCATCCAAACCTTTGAGCCTCAGATTTGCTTTCTAAAACAAGTAAGCAAATGTATGCATGCATCTCAGGCCTTTACTATTATACACATTCTACCTAACTATAATGTTGTATAACATTGCTGCATATTGCAACTATTTCAAAAGGAGAATTTCTAGGCCGACCTTATTCTGATCTCATCACGAAGCTTCTGGCAGATGGCAGCCGGCGTGCAGTGGTGAAGGAAACACAATCTAACTTGCTTGACCACCTTGCATGAGACTTGTAGTCTGGGCCTATATGCCATCTCTGGTCTCATCTTCCATTATCCCTGTTCTCTGCTCCTGACCTCCCACCGCCGGCTCAACTGCTGCTCACATCCCTTGCTCTAGAGACCTTTGGGCATTGGAATTCTTTCCTCCATGCCTTTGCTTGCTAACCGTTGTTCATAGGCTCCTCTAACCTTGACCCAGACAATCCCATTATCTTACTTTACTTTCCTCTGCTAACCTGTACATGACCTTATTTTGTGGCCCTGCTTATATGTTATTATTATTATTATTTTATATGTTTATTATTATTCTCTCTTACCAGCCTGTAAGATCAATCAGGAAGTGGATTGTTCTGGGGGTAGATATGAACAAACATCTACTGACTTCAGATAGGGCTTTGATGATGGACCAAAGAAGTGACTCCATTTCTAACTTACTGAAGGAACGAGTTCACTGGGGGCCACCTCAGCCTGGGTGTGACTCAGAAAAGCCACATCCCTGTAGAGCTCTCTTATACAACACACAGGCAGCTCTAGTTGGTTAGTGTCTCCTTGCTCCAGAAATTGCTAGTGTTCATATAATCTTAGGAAAGAACCTTCTACACTTCAGGACATTCTTGGGCCCTGCAACTTTCCTGTAGTTCCCGAACTTCCTGACCCTTCTTCATCCCTGGGGGGGGGGGGGCTGTTTTAATTTGGGGGAAAGAATACAAGGGGAGCTCTTATTGGTTTACTTGTTGTTGAACCTATTTACATTAGATACTCTACAAAGGAGAAGAAAAAACCCACATAATCTAAGCACAGATTAGCTGAGAAGAATACAGGGGTTATTCTTAGTGACCCTATATGATGTACTTATTGTACTTATGAGAATGGTTTTAGATAGGTTAACTGGATGATTTATTTCCCCGGATTTCTGATATAGACAGGCCAACTCTACTTCCTTTTATTTGTTCCATTGGATTGACCCAACCCAGAATGAGGCATGTTTTATTGTCACAGGGAACACTTGTATTATTAACAAGTGTTAGTTTTCTTATTTATTTTTATAGTTTTACTTTTTAAATGAGATTTTGCATTTCTAAATAAACTCCTTAACCAATTCCAGATCTCTTTGTGTCACATCCAAAATGAACATGTGTGTGGATTTTGACGTACACATTTAGAAGTTGCCACGGGAGAGCTGCAGATCTCAGTGGGTGGGGATTGTAAGAATCAGAGGTCAGAAGCAAGTCAGAGGAGGAGAGATGTACAGGAAAGAGAGCCCCTTTCCACACCTTCTCTGTGCTCTCAGATCTTCAGCGTAAGCTGCAGCTCTCATGGAGGTTCACGTGGAAATGCAGAAAGAAACTGAGTTTCTGTGTCTGTTATGTGTGTAAGAAAATTATCTCAGGGAAATATGCCTGGAAGAAGAGGGAATGTGCACACTAATCTCTGGGAATTCATAAAATTACAGTTGCATTGAGACTTCCACAGGCCATGGAGTGAGAGCGCTAGCTGAGTTGATCAAGGTTGAGTGACATGTAAGACATACATCATGTATATGTATATGTATACGTATATGTATATGTATACACACACACACACACACATAGTCAGAGCCAATGAAAACTCATGACATCACCACTAAAATGATACTTCAAAGTAACGATGATATTCATTTGCATTCATTTCTCTCTCCCATCCTTAGAACTTTGGGAATGGTCAAAGAGGTTACTACTATAGGTCTGTTAGGAATAGTTTAGCATGTTGGTGGTTCTTGGTCTCACAAGGTTGAACAGAGTGTGAAGGGGGACTAAGTCATCTCTTCTCCCCCCCCCCCCCCCCCGCCCAACCCCCCGTCCCCACTTACAATTCACATGTGTTCTCAGGTATGGCACAATAGGGGAGCTGCCCAATACAGACACTATCTTCCTGTCTGCTTGGACCACACCTGGCCTCATGAACTGCCCCTTGAGAACCTGGTTTTGGTGTTGTTGTTTGTTTTGTTTTATTTATTTTTTCCATCAGGTCACTTAAAATTTTATTAGTCGAGTCCTTTTTAAAATTAAAATGTCTTTAATAGGGACAAAATTTCCATACTCAAATTTCTCTTGTCTTTTAAATAAAGACATTGTGAGGCAGCGAGCAATTTTGTTGCTAATGAAAACATATTTCATTGTAGAAACAGTTTTCAGATTTTAATAAATTTAGAAATTAAAAGCGCTTGCTTCAAAATACAAACAAAGCCCAGACCATAGAACTGTACACACTGGCTACATTCACCTCCGTTAGTGTACGTACGTGCATGATGGTAGCTAATTTTTTTTCTATTAATATGTTTGCATCTCTGTGTATGGATACCTGCAGAGACCAGAAGGGTGTAGCTCTCTTGGAGCTGAAGTTGCAGCTGGTTGGGAGCCACTCTGTTTGGGGTCGGGGAGGGGTGGGAGGCACTGAACTCTGATTCTTGACAAAGAGTAGCAAGTACTCTTAATCACTGAGCCATCTCTCCAGCCCATTCATGTGATTCATTAATTATTAAAATCATTAGAGAAATAACAGAGTCTGAAGGGCAACTTGTCAGCTACTCAGTTTTAAGCCCTCCCATTGGACGAGGCAAGTGGAGTTTTCCGTATGCTCAAACACTAGAACTCTGCTTGCATCCTTCACTGGCTGGAGAGAGGAAGCTGAGCACTTAAGGAATTTTCTCAGTGAACAGCTAACAACCCCAGGAAGCCCCAGGAAAACACAAGAACTACTATTACTACTGTCACTGAAGACTTCTCATGCCCTTCTCAGAAACGAGATCCGGAAGCAGCACAGTGCAGGATGAAAGCCATTAACAACAACAAACGTGCACGACAGTAGAAGGGGACTGTTTGGAAAGAAGAATGGGGTTCAATGGGATGGGGGATACCAGAGACAGTAATAAAAATCAGTGTGATCAAAATGCTTTATTATACACATATGAGGTTGCGGAAAAAAAATTGAAAGTTATAATAAGTTCCAAAGGCTATTTTCATGACAATACTCTTAGTGCACTGGCTTATGCTCTGGCATTATTAAGCATGTATTTGAAGATAAATCAATTATAAACAGACTCAAGAGAAAACAAATTAAACATATAAGCCAATGAAAAAAACTGTCAGAAAGACTGACATCTGGAGAACTTCTTTACCAATCTGTGTGTGTTCACCTTTTGGGTAAATTTTACACTTGCAAACAATGCAATTGAAAAACAGATACTGCTGGGCGTGGTGGTGAATGCCTGTAATCCCAGCACTTGGGAAGCAGAGGCAGGTGGATCGCTGTGAGTTTGAGTTTGAGGCCAGCCTGGACTACAGAGTGAGTCTAGGACAGCCAAGCCAAGGCTACACAGAGAGATCCTGTCCTGAAAAACTAAAAAAAAAAAAAAAAAAAGAAAGAAAAGTAAAACAGATACTGTGTTTCTCCATAGTTAGTATTGACTGTTACAGTGGCTAAAGCTCAGGATTCAGCAGCACTAGGCTGCTCAGGCCAGCTTATACCAAGCTGAAGTGTACCCCACCATGACACCGGGTGTGATACATAGTGTCCACAATCACTGGCTAGTGTGCGTAGGAACTATAATCTCTGGCCCTGAAGAGGAAGAAACACTGCCACCACACCCTGTTTGCCTTTTCTGTTCTTC
The DNA here is from genome assembly GCA_907169655.1 of Acomys percivali. Lineage (NCBI taxonomy): Eukaryota > Metazoa > Chordata > Mammalia > Rodentia > Muridae > Acomys > Acomys percivali. The sequence goes on from OU015747.1 coordinate 136,571,311, forward strand.
TGTGCATGCTGAGAACCTTTCAAGTCACTTGATTTTTGTGAGTTTGCTTGTCTTGGGGTCTTGGGATCCTCCTGAAGAAATTGTCTGATGTTACGATGTCTGCTTTAACAGTGTTTGATGGACTTTAAAACAGCCCAGCAGAGGTGGAGTCACACTCATCCATGGTTGGGAAGGGATGTGAAGGAGCTGCCTCAGATATGCAAGATCCTTTGCTTCTTCAAAGCACCACCCGGGGAAAATGGGGTAAGTAGTTGGTAACCTGGAAAGTCCCTACACACTTCAGCAGAAGTGGAGATCTTGTTTAAGCTAATCGATTCTCTTGCTTTGTCCATTTGTTGAGACCTTTAGCCTGTGCCTGGCTGGCTCTATAACATAAATCAAAATGTTTTCAAAGGATTCTGTGCTACCTCAGTGATGTCGCACCAAGGTGTGCTAGTGTGTTAGGTAGTTCCTGTCCTCTCTCTTGTATGTGCCAATTTGACCTGTCCTATGTTTTTGGCCAGCTCCAAATCATTAAGGAGTAACATGGAGAAGTGATACTTCAAGTACATTAGAAATTTACCTGGCTTGATGTCTCTGTAGATGGATCTCTCTCTCTCTCTCTCTCTCTCTCTCTCTCTCTCTCTCTCTCTGTCTGTCTCTGTGTGTGTGTGTGTAAATGTGTGTAGTTGCTGGTATACACACATACACACACACACACACACACACACACACACACACACACACACACACACGTGCCCTGTGGGAGTCACAGGATCACAGGTCATTCTGCTTTGGATGTCGTTGAATCAGGTGCTATCCCGCCTGGTTTGTTAAGACAAGGTGACTTCATTGACCTTGAGCTTGTTGACTTGATGAGGTTGGCTAGGTCATGAGCCCAGACACCCACCTGTCTGTTTCCTCAGGGATGATATTACAAACGTGCCATCATGCTCAGCTTTCTACAGGGGTCCTGGGAATTGAACCCATGTCCTCACACTTACAATGTAAATATGCCCATATATGATTCTACTGATTATCTGCTCAGCCAAGGGTGGTTTTCATTATAAACTTAACAGAAATCGAAGAGGTCTTCAAAGTTAGACCCCAGGTGAGCCATAACTAGCAAATTCTAGTCTTTCCCCTGTCCATTCCACCATAAAGTAGGGACAACGACTCCATTTTTAAGGCTGTTACAGAGTTTTGGTGGCATTCAGATCCAGGGATGCCTGGTCTACAACTGCCAGTTCCCTGTTAGTGACATTAACTACCAGATAAAGATCTCCAAGGATTCACTTCAGGTCTTCTACTTCAGTTTGTGTGTCCCTCCCACAATGAAATCAGACCTGGAACTGTTGCTCGCCACCCTGAAACCTGAAGATGGAGGTTGGAGCCAAGCCCAGCACTTCTAAGAGTTGATGGAAACTACTGGAGCTTGTGGAGGCCAGGCTGTGGAGGAGGATGGCAGGAAACTGGAAAGAAGGGCCTTTCAAAGAGTTACAGGGCCCGGAAGGGTCAAAGGAAACATGATCACCTGGTCAGTGGGATTCTTTAGGCCTGACTATAGTATTTTCATCTATTATATTTTTCCCCCACGTGGGGTAGCTTTTCCATTCTCAATGTCTCCTAGATTTTCTCAGCTCTCAGGCTATTTGTCCACAGACTCAAGTTCCCTTGGACAGGAAACCATTCTGAGAGTATGCTTCTTTGTGTTTCTACTAGTCAAAATGTCTCAGTTTTATCTAGCCATTTCCATAAAAATGTGACTGATCTTGAATTACAGCTATTGAATTCCAGCCTCACTGCACCTGCCTTTTGCAGGAGAGGGAGCTGAGGCTTGGAGACATTAAATCACAAGGTCACCTGGAGGCAGCTCTGGGACTCAGACATTCATGCCTTTTTAGTGTTCTTGATTTTGTGTTTTTATCACATTATGTCCGTTCATTTAGTCTTTACCCATGCAGCTTCTCCGGCCTTCTCACTTTTATGATGAGGAAGGTAAGACTGGGCCAAGGTTAGATACAATCACTTCCGTCTCTAGCAGTGGTTGTTTTTGAGACTCTGGCTCCTGTCTGTGGTCAATCATTTAATGATGACTACTGAGCCTCTTCTATTGGTTGGGATGGAACAGGAAATGGAACCATATTGAGTGTTTGAGGCAGAAAACAATAATACAGGAAGCGAGTGTTTATGAAATTAGAAGGAATGAAGCTTGAGAGGCAGGGGACCCCCACTTTGGGACTACACTAGATAAGGTTGAAGTCTGACTTCTCTGGATAGCTGGTTTGCACTCAATCTATGAAGATAGACTCCCTTTCTTAGCAGGGTTCTCACTCTACCTGATCTGGTAACACCAGATTTTGTAAGGGGTGTTACATAGTCCTAGAAGTCATCCCCTTACACATAGGATAATTAAGTACCGTTTTCTCCTTCTTGTGATAGGGGCACATAATACTGACTGTAAATAGCTACTGTACCACTGTATGTAGATTAAGTATCCTGGCACCCTTAGCCCTAGCGAATCAGACACATTTACCTTGAAAACACCTCCCTACTTCCCCAGGTTTATAAATCAAGGCTGGCTGGTTTGCAGGGTGTGCTCACATGTGCTCGTGCTTGGACTCGGGCTTTCTTGCTCCCCATTCCTCTACCATGACCATCTGAGACTCTATTCTGAAGGTGTGGTGGGGACCACCGCTGGATGCCTGGTGGTCAGGCAGCAATGGCAGACCTGCCTTTGCATTGCTGCTCAGCCACTGCTGATAGCTCCGTGCTGCCCTTCCCTCCCACCCACCCCCACCCCACCCCCTGCCCCCCCTCCCGCCCCAGGCCTGCGTCTCACCCTGCCTGCCAGTGGGTCTCAGACATTCTCCTGCTTCCACTGCTATGCTTGGCACAGTGGCTCAAACAAGGAGCTGCAACATTTGTGGAGCTCCCGAGTCTCCACTGTCTTTTGAGACTTGCAGTCTCATTCTATAAGGAGCTCACTGTAATGCCCGGTGTGGTGTGGAAACTCACTTCCCACCTCCCCTGGAGAGGATGAGAACCTGGCTTAATGCCTAGGACACAAGCCTCACCCCTGAGTCCTCTAATCTGCCCCTGAGGGGAAAAAAAGGGGAGGGGGGACAACCTTGGGACCTCTGATCTCAAGGTCAGTCCATTCTTGTCCGAAAGGAAGCGGCACTTGGACTGACCTATCAGACATGGGGAGCCAGGCCTGCTGCCACAGGATATAGAATGACACCCCCACTGGAGTGTTACTGACTGTGTCTGATACATTAAAAAGTTGGCTACTTTGGCTGTTTCTGGGTGCCCATGAACTTGGCTTTTGACACCAACCTTGGCATATGACCTGTACCGTGGCTTCTAGCTGAACACATCCCAGTGGCCTTTCAGTGGGTTGGCTCCATGGAAATATCCTCTATGGCTTGAAATCTTAGGCAAATGCCTCCAACTGGTAGAAGCTCATTCTACACTCACATGGTGGCTGGGGAGCCTGGGGAACGTAGACTTGAACCCATCTCCCTCTGCAGGACAAGGAAGAAGGAAGGATAAACACAGATCCACAGTGTCTGCCACATTCTTGCTGGCTACCTTTCACCCACTCGGCCTGCCTCCACCCTCCTCCGCCCTCCTCAAGGTCAGGGTCTTCCATCAGATGACAGCTGAGCTGATATCCAGTTTCCTGCAAAAATGACATTAGCATTAGCTGACTTGATCCCCTCCTCTACAAGGAATAACATGTTCTCCGCTGGCTGGACAGGAGTCTCTGGTATTTGGTAAGGTGCAGCCTAACCCTTTGTAAGGTGATCGCTCATAAATCCTGTTGGTCATATTAGATGTTTCAAAGCTTCTTTAAAAATAAAATGTTCTGGCCACATGTGACTTTAGAGACCTAGAGGGCTCCTTGAAAGTGTCATCTTTTAAAAGTCTGAAGGTAAATTTCCTTCTTCTGTCCAGAAGTACACAGTTCTGTTACTGATGTGTGGGATATGTTACAGTACTCAGCTCTGTCTCTCTGTCTCTGTCTCTCTGTCTCTGGCTCCTCTGTTGGTTTCCATCTCTGTCTTTTTCTCTCTCAAAAACAAAAGTTGATTGATTCTACAATTGAGTGTGACCTGAATCTCAACCATGTGGAAGACACACTCACTCCTGGTCCTCAACTGCCTTTCCCTCCACACAGTTCCATTTGCCTACTCTGTGCTAATGGAGAAAGAGTTGGTTTTTAGATGAGACTTTATTTAAGGGAGTGAAGTGTATAGGGTTACATTTGAAAATGCGATTATTGGAAAAGATAGACCACATGCCATAGCCTTTGTTTTGCCTCCCTAAGCAGAGCAGCTTTCAGGAGTTAACTTGGAGGAATGAGGAAATTCTAATACTCCAAGCAAGCTGGCTGGCTACGTGTACTGTAGGTTGCATTTATACTTTATGAACTCACTGCTGAAGTAGCTTAGAATCCAAAGACAGTATTACTGAAGATGGGCTCTAAATACTGACTCATTCACAACTTGAGTTTCTATCTCTGTCTTTCTCTTCTTACTGTGACCCCCATAGGACAAAGCATAAAAAGACAGAAAGGCCTGAGTTTGGAGGAAGGGAAAAGGTGGGAGCAAGTAAGAAAGAGAATTGTGAGTCTGGTTCTTTGACTGTAAGGTGAGTTGGTCACACCCATACCACAGTTACTTCTAGGGACAATGTATAAACACCCACACTGGTTTGTTACCAGTGCTAAACTTCACTCTTGGGCAATAATTACAGCCTTTTACAAATGCTACTTCTGACTTTCAATAAGGCAGCTGAATAATTCTCTCCCAAGCCAGGACCAAGTTTAACCACAATGTTGATGTCTGCCTGTTGCAAATTCACCTGCTGCTTTGGGTGAGCATAGATCTTCATTTCAGACAAAGTTAAGGGCTCCAAATGTTTAACAGTTGGCGGGAGCTACTATCCCATTACAACCCCCAACACTGCAGTAACACCAGCGATCTGGAAGTAACATCTCAGGACAGGGATTTTCAAATACACTTTATGCAAAAATAATAGAGTGCCATGTGTCTTGCGAGCTGTGTTGTGGTTCAGAGGAGAGTACAGTGAGCTAAAGGAGGCTAGAAGGATTCAGAAGCCTCTCTGACCTTCTGTCTTCCCCTCTCTCATCTCTGTCTCCCAAATTAGTCATAGAAACAAAGATTGTTCTCCAAGTTGAGAGGAAGACACTAGAATCCCCATTCCCCAAAGGAAGCCATAAGTCCTTCTTAGAAAGGCCATGGTATGCTCTCTCTCTCTCTCTCTCTCTCTCTCTCTCTCTCTCTCTCTCTCTCCACCCCACCCCAGAGGGCTCCTGCTCCATAGTGCATAGGGTGACCAAGGGAACCCTGAGCAGACAGGTCCTGTTCCCCCAACACATCACATATGTCTCCCCAGTCACATTTCCACCCTTTCTCCACTGAGCCTCAGGATAAATACAGGTGCTGTTATTGTGTCTTCTTTCCAAAGCCTGTGTTGTGAAAACCTTCAATTCATGCTTCTTTTGTCTGTTTGTCTTGTGTGCCTCAGTAGGCCCTTTCTCTTGTCTGTTTGTCTTGTGTGCCTCAGTAGCCCCTATGATAGGTGGGGAAATGTGGCCTAACTTTCTACCTACACAGTGTAATGTGGACATGGACTTTTCTTTAGGTTTCTCTTGCCAGTGTCCTATATGAAAGGCTAGCTCAAATAAAAGGGATAGACCAGCCTTCCAGAAGAGGACTTGGTTATCCCTGTACCAAGAGTCAGAACTCCACAGGAGGCATGCAGCTTAGTTTTAACTGTTAACTCAATAGAGCCCACACTCACTTGGAAGGAATCTTAATGGAGAATTATCTACATCAGTTTGGCCGATTGTGGTCGGTGTCTGTCAGGATTGTCTTCATTGATAATTGACCTAAGAAGACCCCATCCATTCCCTAGGTGGGGCATCCAGAACAGTATAGGACAGGAGAAAGCTACATGAGCAGGGGAGTCCAGGAAGGCGAGGATCCATGCATTTATTCTCTCTCTATTCTTGACTGCGAATGTGATGCTTCAAGGTCCTGCCTTGATTTCCATGAAGTAATGGCCTTTAACCTGGAACTGAAGCCAGTTGAGCCCTTTCTTCCTTAAGTTGGTTTTGGTCAGGATGATTTATCACAGCAACAGAGAGGAAGCTAGAAAAAGATGGTGATAGGATGAGTTTAGGGAAAGTTGTGAAAGACTATTACAGGACTAGAACGGGTGTTTTCAGGAGGATGTCATGCAATGGTTAGGTGACACCTTCTTTGATTCTTAGATGTTGCCAGAGTTTTGTCTTTCACTGCCTTTTAGCTATTTCACAACTGTGCACATTCAGATTATTGTGTGGCTTAGCATGACCCTGATCTCCACCTGTGGAGTGATGCGTGTGAGTCTTGTCTTTACACGTGCACTTCTTTTCTCCAGTATCAGAAACCAGTGTTGTCCTTGACAAAGAAATGTCTGGCTCTCGAGGTTTTCTCTGAACAGTTGTAGTTTCTTTTCTGGTTTCCTCATTAATTAATGAGTCAAATAAAATCTTTGATATATGTTCATTTTATACCATAGAGAGTCATTATTTTGCCCATTAAAAAAATTATTCCCACCACCATCCCTTAAGTCTAATACGGAGTTGGCTAGGCCTTGTGAGCAATTCATCAAAGAGAGAGGATTGAATCCAAATTACTTCAGACACTTTCCAGTCTAGTGTCTTAAACGCCTTTAATCTCATAAATACTCCCACCCAGTCTCTGACTCTTGGATATATTTTAATTTCACTGATAAACATCAAAATGTGAAATTAATAGTTGTAAATAGTGACTCTTTGATTTTTGTCATGTATTATGCAAATTAACAAAGCTTCAGAAGTTGGTCAGCATGTGAGCAAAAGAGCATGCTTACTCATGGCGGGGTGATCGTGGGAACCTGTCTTAAATAAGCAGGATCCTGTGTCATTCATCTATAATCCAGAACTCCTATGATGACATGGGAGGTGGAGGCAGGAGAATAATCCAGAAGACAGTAGCCCATTAGCCTGGAGTATGCAAGATAGAAACAGCAAGAGAGACCCTGCCTCAAAGACAAGGCAGAAGGACAAACTGGTTCTTGAGCTGTTCCCTGAAAGTTGTCCGCATGTGCACCATGGTGTATGTTCACCCGCACACACACACACACACACACACACACACACACACACACACATACACACACACACACACACACACACACACACACACCATGTAAGTAAAACAATTGAAAAGTATCAGAGTGAAATGAAACCTTGCAGCAGCTAAGTGTGGCCCTTTACAGTGCTCATCGCTTTTCCTGGAGTAGAGAATTTTTTTCTCAGAGGAAGGTACTCATCTTTGGGCTTAAGATTAAATGACACATGTAGTTTATAATGCCCATGGGGAAGTAGGTAATATAAAGTACAAGCATCAATCCCTGGTCTTTCATGACCTTAACAGATTCCTGCAAAATTGAGAATCTCACAATGTGCGTTTATTCACATAATTTGTAAGCAAAGTAATTTGGGGTTGACATTGATAGAAGATGAAAAGTCGACATTTTTGTTGTGCTGAGACAAATTCTGATAATTTTAGTATTATATAGTTATTGACAGAAATCTATAGAAAAAGAATTTGCATCCATATAAACTTTAACATGAAAGTATTTGTTTTTGAAGAGGAAAAGGAGAGAATTACACAAGATCAACAATTTACAAGTAGTTTACATAAATGGATAGTAATTGGCATAAAATTTACATAAGAGGTGATTTGCCTAAAGTTACATATATCAGTGGGGCTTTAGCTAGTCATTGCACAGTAGATTTGTACGCCAGCAGCAGTGGGTAGAAAGGCTGTGCAGAATGTCAAGCTAACACAGCCAAGACTAGTCCCGAGGACAAGACAATCCTTTAATGGACCACCCATAGAGACACGGGCAGTGCAAAGGACACAGTTAAAAGAGGACACTTGAATGATAATGGAACTCAGAAAATTTTTCATTTCACCCACAGCCACGAAGGATATATTCTAAATATGAAAATAGTTTTCTACCTAAATCTATAGACAAATTGTATTTGAATCGAGGAAGCTCCTCCCCTGTAAGCCTGACATCACATGGCGTTATCAAGAGCAGGCTTGTCAAAGAAACACCATGGCTTCAATGTCCATCTGACATCTGTATTCCAACTTGATCTCAAGTTTCATGTATGGTTGGAGGTGGAGGTTTTAGATAAGATCATCAGGATGTGGGCTAACATGTTCTTGGCTTTTCCAGAATCCAGAACATTAGTTAAATTAACTTCTGGTCTTTAAATATAAATTGCCCATTCTCAGATATTTTGTTAAGCCATGTAGAGAAACCACTAAGACAAGCAGGAAGCACTATGAGTTCAGGGCAGAGTTGAAGTAAAGTCTGCAGGTTTGAATTTGAGACAGGGTCTTCTTATGTAGTCCTGGCTGTCCTGGAACTCACTTTCTAGATCAGGATTGCCTGAACTCATAGAGACCCAACTGTCTCGGCGTCCCAACTGTTGGGATTAAAGGTGTGAGCCACCATGCCCAGCTAAACTTGCGCTGAGATTGAAGTTGGCTGTCCTGTGAGGGGAGTAAGTACTGCAGCATGGGCCTGTGGAGATTGAATTCTTTATGCAGTTTGGCTTGAAGGCCATATTGAGGCAGCAGATGGAGGAAATGCCACATATTTCTTCTGACTAAGGGACTCTCTATCTCTGGGGGAAATTCCTCCAGATTCATTTCCGTCAGGACTATGTTGCTCTTTGTCTATGAATGATTTGTAACTTACTGGGTATTTTTAATCTTGAGCTATTAAAAATCCATCTTATTTTGAATATTTTAGTATATATACTGTCCTTATATATTTAAATGCAATAAAATTAAAGAAATATCTGAAAAAAAAGTCTCTTTGCTTTATGTTAAGGAGAAGTGTTTGAGTCAAGAAAACCTGGTAGCTATTTAATTTCTATCTCTGTGGATCTATTAGCTACTTTTTAAAAATAAAATACCTCTATAGTTAGGGTGGCTCATTAGAAGTCAGTTCTTATTTCCAGTGTATCCTTTCACCTCCATCTTGCTAGGCACTTAGTCATCAATATCCCTCTTCCAATATCCCTCTTCCACCTCCTGCCTCCAAACAACAGCTTAAATTCTGCTTGTTCTCTTCCCATAAGTCACTGTAGCTGGCAGCTATTACTAGCCCACCACTGTGTGCAGCCTTAGGCATCACCCTGGGATTGCATCATTACATTTTATTTTGATGGTGTTTCTGATGTTGCATTCTGATGCAGCTGGTCTGTGAGCTTTATTGGCAGGAGCCCTGCCTTATCCCCTGTGGTATCTTTAGCATCTTGCACTGTGTGGTAGGCCTTTGGTCCTCTAACGGACACCAAGTGGTAGACTGAAGGGGTAAACTGTAGCATAGGGTGAAGCTGATTAAAACAAATCACTTTACATATCAGGAAATGGAAGTCTTTTTTTTTTTTTCTCTTTTCGCAGCATGCCAGATAAGGCCGCCTCTTACCAACCATTACTTTAAAAGGCTGCATGAGATATCATCAGCATGTCTTGGTTGTATAGAGTGCCTTGTTGACCAAACTGACCTGGAAAACAAAAGCTGTAAGGTGAATAGACCCCAAGTCTGCCACTCTCTGGGATTGCTGAATAGTTATGGACATAATACCAGGTTTGGACATTTAGGTGAAGTGGGTACAGGACCCAGGGCACCAAGGTGGGGAGTTGGGGTGCTAGAAAATGTCTCCCTTTTGGAAAATGGGGACTAGGAGGAAATCTTCATGAGAAGAAGTTGTTACGGAATCTTGTCTTTTTTTCTGTGTGAGCTATTGGGAGAGAAACAGCCTTGTCTGAGAATTTCCAGCAGGAAACTGCACCCACATCTTCCCTCTGACTAACAAAACCCCAACCTAAGCTAGCTCCCCAATGACCATTACCATACTGGGAACCCAGCAGAAGCACTGGAAATTCTCATCATGGGGAAGATTTTAACCTTGATTTGCAAACCTGTTAGACATGTACACTGGCCTGACAGAATGATGCCTCTGCCATTGTCACTGCTCCCGAGGACCCGTGCCTGCATATGTGCAATCATGCCTGACACACCTGTGTTATTCCCACTTCACTGTTCCAGCTGACTTTATTTCCAAAGACAAGTTCAAAGGTAAAATGAAGAATTTTATTACAGAAGGCCAGTGACAGCAAAGCATTAATCTACCTGTATATGACCCTTTGGGGAGCTGAATTCTTTGCAAATAGATTCATAAATTATTTTGTTTTAATCTCCTTTTTCAAGTAGACAGAATAAATACTTTCTCCTTTGATAAATGTTAGAAAAATCACTATAGCATAATTAGCTTAGAGTTCTGAGTTGAAAGAATACACTCACAAAGATGGGTATAGAACTGACTGGGGTTGCTTTGAGAGTTTAGTCTATACTTTTCCATGGTCATGTGCAAACATGTACTGAGTTGCCATTGCTAGGATATTTGGTCTTTCCCAAAGTCCTCATCAGTATGATGTTGGTTCTCTGTGAGAGATTTTGAAAAACTCAGACATAACAGGGACCCAACTCAACCTAAAGCATAGGCCCGAGACACCCTGCTTTCTGTATAATATATAGGGTGAAGTTCACAGCCCCATTTATTAGTCTCTATTGTTAACTTTTTAATACACAAAGCCAATGGCATCAGAGCATCCTTCTGTAATCAGTGTATGTATCTGTGTCCTTATGGATGTATGCAAACAATCCTGTGGCCATGTCGTCTCTCCCTTATTCCAGATGTTTTTTGATTTTAGAGGTAAAATATGTATTTCATGTGGTCTTTTGATGGCTATTTATGTCAACTTGACACAATTGAGAATCAGCTGAGACTCTCAATAGGGAATTGTCTAGGTCAGGCTGGCCTATAGAAGACCTATGCAGGTTCTTTTAAAATAGATTTAGCTCATCCTACTATGGGCAGTACTATTCCATGGGTCCAGGTCCTGGGCTGGAAAGGAGTAGGGAAAGGGAGATGATTTCTTGGCATGAATTCGTCTACTTTCTGTCTCTGCTTTTGGATGTGACATGACTGGCTGCGTCAAGTTCCTGCCTTGACTTCCCCATTATGATGGACGGTGACCTCAAACTGTAAGCCAAACAGAGCCTTCCTTCCCTAAATTGCTCTTGGTCAGGATATTTTATCACAGCAACAGAAAGGAAACTAGGGTAGGTCTTTAAGTACACATGGAAAGATCTGGTATGTGGGACGCAAAGTATACACAACATGTCTATAAGTTGGTCTACAACTGGATTCTATGAAGATAGGCTCTTTGGTCTTCCATTAATGCCTGAAAACAACTGAGTCTGGGGTTAGGACAAAGAACATAAAGTAGAAAACTTTATGATGTTTCTTCCTCTTGGTGATGTGAAAGAAAGGTACATTCAAGACCCTTGAGAAGATAAATGCTTGAAATGATATTCTAGCAATTCTTGGAGGCCTTGGACATGGCTAAGTAAAGCCAGTTGGATGAATAGCAAATGAAACAAATTTTTTCCAATGTCTCATCTATCAGGAAAGAAAACATAGCACCATGTCTTCACTTTTAAAATGATATGATAAACACAGAAAGGGAACAGCATTCATTTTGTTTAATATTCCATGAAGGTATTCGAGCTGGGTAATATTTTATTGTCTGAGAGTATAATAAATGTCTGTGTCATTTCTCAGTAATGAGACCTGTCAAGGAGCGATCATTGCTCGGCAAAGTGAAGTTTAAAAAGCACACTTTTGCTAATAAATCACAGAATGTAACATAATATGGTGCGATGATGTTAAAGAAATAATTGTATCTGCAGATGGAATCTGAGGCCAAGGGGAAACACTCTCTGGCTTTGCTTTGTTCTCTATCTCACACCCACGATGGGCACACACTCATAATGTTCCACATGGGCACATCAGATCATGCGTAAAGGACAGGGTTATGCCACCTCATGGCTTAGAGAAGCAGGCTAGGGACAATGGTGACTTTCATTTGGGTCCCTCTGCCAGGATTGTCCCTTTTGTAGGTCTCGATGATGCTTATTTGCTACTGGCTCATTATAAGTCTTTGTGTATTAAATCCTCTTATTCATGTTTGTCAGAGAGCAGGACTTCCTACAAATATGGGTATCAAAATCCCCACCTCCTCTTATCCTCAGACACCACAAGGTTGGTTATGCTGCTTAGAACCTTTGGGTTTGGTGTTTCTATTTCATTTTAAGATTTACAGGTTCCCCTTTCCCCCTTGTACCTCAAATTTGAAGAGAGATGGGCTGTTGAGCACTAGTCCCGTTCATCTATGGGGATGCATTTCCAAACCTCTGCTGGCAGCCTAAACCACTGCACAGAAGTCCTGTGGGTGTGCCCCCTTTCTCTGTCTGTCTCTGTCTCTCTGTCTCTGTCTGTCTGTCTGTCTGTCTGTCTGTCTGTCTGTCTGTCTGTCTCTCTCCTTTCTCCATCTCTGTCTTTCACAAGGTTTCCTCTTGTTCTGTTCATACTCCATTTTTTGTGAGATGATGTTTAATGACACAATGTTCACGTGTTAAGAAGAATAAGTACAATCCTGAGCAATGCCTGTTAGGCTACAGTATTAGGGTTACTTGAGTATAATGTCTGCAATATAGTTAGTTGGCTTACAACCTAGGGGTGCTGCTTATGCAACAGGAATGCTCTGGAAGAAGGGGCGATTCATGTCCTAGGTGGGCCAGAGCTGTAACACTGTAGAATGCATTGGGGATACAGTTTAAAAAAATGCACAATTTTTTAAATTCTGAAAACTACAGGAGTTTTAAATCTACCACCTTCATATTCTGGTTGATTGTGGGTAGCAGAAACCATGGAAAACAAAACTAGATACAGCGGGAACAATGACAGATGGGAGGCTGAAGTGTAGGTATAGTAAGTATTCTGAAGTGAATTCTTTCTTTCTGCACTATCAACCTCTTTGTCAGGTGCTGGAGTCTACACACAGTTGCGCTTGATACAGAGACAAACATGTAGCATCAGGTCATTCTGGTACTTTTGTGTTCTCTGAGGCCAGTCTACCTGTTTAAGGTCACAGTGAGCTATATAGATTGTGTGTGTGTGTGTGTGTGTGTGTGTGTGTGTGTGTGTGTGTGTTTCCTAAGGTTGGGGGAGGCCCATAGTCAGCAGGTCTGTGGGTCTAATGTTAATGTTCTAAATGTTATTACTATTGGCAAGGCCTTATCTCAGATGAGGTGGTAAGTTAGTAAGCTGCCACAGAGAAGTATGATTTTGTAAAATTAGATAGGGTATAAAGAAACACAATTAATTCCAGACCCTTGGACAAGAGTGATGGGGCCTTTGTTCTTGGGGATTATCAGATATTTTCTTCTGAGTAACAGTAGACGCTGTCTGCCTGTCCACTGATCTTGCAGGCAGGCACTCATAACATGGACAAGGCCACCCCATGGTTATACACTGGAGTCCCTAGGAAGAAAAAAAAGTGAAACTTACATCCCTTCCAAGGAGTTTGTTTTCTCCAACTAGCCATAAACCCCAGTGTCATGCTTTGTCACAGTTTTCAAAATGACCATGGAATTGTTATCTAGAACTCTTATCCAAGCTATTCTCCAAGGAAGCCAGATAGAGCCCCAGTGAAAACCCCGGAAAGTCCCATGGACATGAAAACACATTTTTGATGCACAAGATGCCTTGTATTTTAAGAGAAGGTGTTGGGAAGTCACTAGAGAGGTACAGGAGCAGGTAAATGTCACATTTGGACCCACCCTCATTCTGGAAGCAGTCAGGGGGAGAGTGAACATGAGTGAACAGCTTGTTTATTTGTTCCAATTGATGTGCTCAGATGTACACCAGGAGTTTACAGGAACATCTACGGACTGTGACACATCATTTTCCTATTCTTAAAAATATACACGTGTGGCAATTATACAGATGTATAGGATATAGTATAAAGTTTCAAGCTGTGACTACCTTACATAATAACTATAGAGGGTACATGGTATGTCTGCCACCTCGAGCCTTTATTCTTCCTTTACAGTGAAACATACAGTCTCTCCTTTAGCTGGTTTGCATTGGCAGTCATCACTTCTCTTCACCCTACATTCCCATAAAACCCAGAACTAAGTTCTCCTAACTGTAACTCTGTGTCTCCTAGCCAACCTCTTCCACCTGTGCAGCCTTCTCCTCCTAATGATGTTTGCTGTTCTATCCCCATTTCTATAGGCTTTCAGCTCTCCTCTCATTTTCTAAGAACAGAGCTCTATGGCTTTCCAATTATATGTCCTTAAAGTGCTGAGCCCTAAGGTCAGGACTCACCTCATGTAGACAGTATAGGCCATGTTGTTTAAAAATTATAACAAAGCAGGATAAAAATGAATTAAAATGATAGGGGATGGGTCTTTGAGGTTAAATATAATCTTTTGTACATTCCTAAGCACACTTTTGGGTTATTTTGTAGAAGACATACCAGAGAACCTTGCTAAAGAGGTAAACACACACACACACACACACACACACACACACAATCAAACAAAACAATAACAAAACAATTGTGAGAACTGATCATCACAGAAAAAATGATTTGCCTTTAGGTGGAACCTTTCTTTGAGAGGCTAAAACCTGTACTTTCTGAACTTATGGTATGTAGAGGGCTCACCGATCTGATACCTTAGTAAACTATCTCCATATGTGTCAACTACTCAGGGGTGGTGTCACATTCCAGCAGCCTGAATACTTGTTGGAGCTGAGCCAGGAGGACTGGATGTTGAAACCCAGCCTATGCTGCAAAGGGAACTCTTGTCTCAACCCTTGCCCCCAACAAAACACAAACAAATTCTGTAATGGCTACTGGTAATTGCTAACTTGATGCAACCTAGAATCACCTGAGGATATATCTAGAGCAGGCTGTCCTGTGGAAGAGGGACTGTAGCAAATGAGGTGGGAAGTCCTATCACACTGTGGGGAGTGCCATTCCCTAAGCAGAGGGTCCCGAATTGTGTAAGAAAGAGAAGCTGAGAAGCAAGCTAGCAAGGACCCGTGTATTTCTTCACTTTGTTCTTGACTTTAAGTTCTTCTCTTGGCAATTATGGACTTGCAAGCCAAATCCTTTCTTCCTGAAGTTGATTCTCTGCCCAAGATCTTTTGTCGTAGCAACAGAAATAAAACTACAACACACATCAACCAAATTTTTAGTCTGTTTATTTTGCCAAGATTTATTAAGAGTCTATTACACACAGCTATGCATTGGAGATACATTAGTAGACCACCTTTGTAGAAGAGACACGAAATGAAGAAGCAAATGGTTCCAGGAGACAACTCTTTCAGCTTGAATAGTGAGAGGAAGCCTTTCTGAGGAGGAGCCTGAATGAATTCTAAGACACTTTGTCATGTGAAGAAAATGGTGTTCCATGTAAGAGAATAGCTAATTCCAAGGCCCCAAGGAAGACATACATTTAACAAACCCAAAGAGCAGTATTCAGTACAGTTTGGTACAGGCATGTGCAGTAGAGAGAGGCCACTGGGATGGAATCCCAAGGTAAGTCATGGTCCAGGCCCATGCCAGCTCTGGTTAGAATTCTGGATTTGCTTTTATTCCCAAATAGAAGTCCTTTAGGAGGTGTGTGTGTGTGTGTGTGTGTGTGTGTGTGTGTGTGTGTGTGTGTG
>OU015747.1:136587029-136611444 GCA_907169655.1 Acomys percivali
TGTGTGTGTGTGTGTGTGTGTGTGTGTGTGTGTGTGTGTGTGTGTGTATGTGTGTATGTGTGTGTGTACATATGTGCATATGCACATATGAGCATGTGTGTGCAAGTACATATATAGTGTATATAGTGAGAGGTTGGCTTTGGATGTCTTTCTCCATCATGCTCCAGCATAACTTTTGAAATAACACCTCTCAGCAAACTCAGTTCTTTTTGATTCAGATAGACTCACTGGCCGGGGAGGGGGTTCTGGGGATCCACCTGTCTCTACCTAGACCCTGCTGTGATGGCCTTTGAACTTGGGGGCTGGGGATCTGAACTTGAGTCTTCATGCTTGCTTGGTAGGCATGTTACTGTTTGAGCCATTTCCATGATGGGGGTTTTAGTCAGAAAAACAATATGAATTTTTGTACAAAATATGACATTCTTACGTCCCCATGCATAAGCAATTATAGGGGCAAGAGACGAAGCAGGGAAAACATACTTGAGTATTAGGAAGGCTCACATTACCAATGCTGAGGGACTGGATTGCAGCGGTGGCCGTGCACACTGACAGAACACTAAGATACACAAAGCACTGCCCCATCTTAAGCATCATCCCACCCACCCAACCACTGACGCATATCTATTCTGCCATGACTTCTTTGCTTGCTGATAGGAAAATGAGACCTAGGAAGCTTGAATGGCTTGTTCATAGAAGCTAAATATCAGGACTGGAGGCCAAAGGAAAGAATTTATTTCTTTACATTTTCCAGGTTCTAGAAGCAAACTTCATTCATTGGCTCTCTGTCCTCACCACACAGATTTTCTTTTCTTTTGTTTCCTTGCATTGTCCTCCCTATCCCACTTTCTTTCCATCTGATCTAACTGCCTCAGGTTCTCCTGCCTCCCTCTTCTGGGTGTTTCTGCGCTGGCATTGGCTTCACCCAAACTCTGCAGGGTGACATCCTCAACCAATCGACTGTTAGATTAATCACAATGGCGAGGTCTCTTTCCCATCCAATGAAGCATTGTTAGGTTTTGGATATTGGAACATGGAAACCTTTGAGGGGAAATCAGCTAACCATAGACAGGTTGATAGTGTAGTTTTAAAGGTAGCATGCATACTAAGGCTTTGCTGCCAAAAAGGATATGGAAGCTGAGAAAAAGATTTATAACTCAAAGATGTTTCCTAAATCTTTTTTGGCTTAGACCACTGGCTGGATGAGAGTGCCATTTATCAGAGTGGACAAAATACACAGGAAGAACTGGCTTTGTACAAATAAAATAAAGAATTCGTTCTGCCTTTGATAAGTTGGAGTTGCCAAGCTGAGATTTGGAGGCGTAGGGCACTTGATGGCCAGTGTGGACAGACACATCAAGCATGCGTAGTGCAGGAACAGGATAGAAAAGGGAATTTAGCAATTGACATTTTGATGTTACTTAAAAAGCACAGCATGGGGCTAGTGAGATGGCTCAGCGGGGAAAGGCACTTGTGGCCAAACCTGAAGAGATGAGCTTGATTTCTGGGACTCATGTGGTGGAAAGAGGAAATACGGATTTCAGCAAGTCGTCTGATTTCCACAGACCTACTGTGGCATGCGACCCCTTCCTTACACAAATAAACGAATGATTAGATGCCACAGAAAAAGAAACCAGCATGTGTTGAGATCGTCAGGAAAGATCTCTTGCTATGGAAGAGACAACCAGATGCTAGTTCCCGGGACACCAATCCTTACATAGTAGCAAAGTCAGTGGAGGATCAGATGGACGCCAAGGAGACAGGAAGTAATGAGGAAACCAGGAAAGTGTGATGATAGGTGAAGAGAAGAAAGTCAATCAAACTACGTGTTGTTCATTTACCAAGGACTCACAGTAGTAACTGGGCTTGTGGCACCCACTGAATAGCACTTATTTCCAAGACTTTGATGTTCTGAGGTGACGATCTCTTCACAGATGAACTACAAGCAGAACGTATGCCACCCCTAACCACCATTTTACCACACTGCCTAGCTACTCTCTCATTCTCACATGTGTGTGCCTAGACCAGCACTGGGCATCTTCCTCCATCACTCTCCACTTAGTTTTTGAGGCAGTCTCTTGGTGAACCTGGAGATCTTTAGTGTGACTGGGCTATCTAGTCAGTGAGCCTCAGGAACTCTGGCCTCTGTCTGCCCTGGGTTAGGGGTACAGGTGTACATCCCTATGTCTAACTTCTAGAGTGGGTTATGGGATCTGAACACATGCTTGAACTGCAAGCATTTGACCCATGAAGCCATTTCCCTAGCACGTGAAAATACATACTAATGGACTGGAGGTCATGCCAGGCAGAGAAGTTAACTTTATTTAGCCACAGACTCTAGCTGGGGAGACAATGGCTATGGGCAAATGCTTTACTATACTGAACTTAAATCAGGTGAATGGCTGGCTGCAGACAATCAGGCTATTTTTGTGTATGCATATTTTTTCAGTGTCTATAAACACTGCCTGCCACAAAACTCTATGGACCTCTAGCTGTCCCATTCATAGATTGTTCTTTGTCCAAGTTAACTCTGCTAGATTTAATTTGTCTATTGTGGCATTTCTCTTCACTGAGCAGATGTATATGATGTTGGTACTGTGGTCAAGGGCACATGGCTTGGACATGCTGCCACACAGGTGACTATTATTTTCAATGCTGTAATAAAATATTCGGCTAATTTATACCTACACTATTCTTTATGGCCTATGTTCCCCAAGATTGCAGATGAAGGAGGACAATTGGAATAGTCCAGATCGTCAATGTGCATTTCTAGATCCTTCCTGCTTAGCAAGGCCTTGCAAGGAAGACGCAATCTATGAGAAGCAGTGGCTTGTTTTTAGATGGAAGGAAATGGGGGCAAAATCTTGGGGCCTCCCACATTTGAAAACCAAACTGCTTCTGTGTAGAAATGGAAATGACAGTTTCATATGCAACTTGAAAACCAGAAAAACAAAATGAAACAGAACAATTAGCTCAGCAAGGAGGCAAATACCTCATCAAAAAGTGTAGCCACAACCATGCCAGGATAAGTCTGTCATTCAAGCAAGAAAAAACCATGTATCAAGTGAAGGCTTTATAAAATAAAGCAAGAGTTTAGAAGCTTGTCAAAGAAATAAGCTTATCTATGTTGCTGAGACATGGAGCCACCTGGGAACAGAAAGAACAAAACCCTTCTAAATTTTTTGAAAATCGTTGAAGGAACACTTATAGGATATTGGAATTGCTCCTATCAGAGGAGAAAGTAGGTCCATGGCTCCTCCACGGGAGCCAAACATGCGTTAACTGAGAAATGTTCTTGGTTGCAGTGGGGCAGGAGCAGTCTTCAGGGCCTGGCCAATTAGAATGCTACAGTGTCTTTGGATCAGTGCCCAAGCTCAGCCTCCCATTCTTTTTATTTTTTAAAACTATTTAAAGTGATTTTTGATTTACTGTTGTGATTTTTATTCTGAAATGTCCCCCACAGGCCCTACCTTGAACATCTATAGAATCTTTAGGGACTTCAATGACAAAAATGGGCTGCTCTAGATGGGCCTTTGGATGCTGTGGCCTCTTCTCCTCATCTGTTCCTTTACCCTTCTCCCTGCCCGACCCCCAATTCCTATCTCACTATAATGATCAGTCTTTTTCTCACACTCCATAGCAGCAAACTCAACTGCTTCACCCTGTCTTCTCTGTTCTGATGGGGTGAAGTCCTCTGAAACTATGAGTCAAGAGATTTTTCTTCTAAGTTGTCTCTTTTAGGATTTTTGGTCATAAGCAACATAAAAATAGCAAACACACTCTCCCCCTCTCTCTCTCTCTCTCTCTCTCTCTCTCTCTCTCTCTCTCTCTCTCTCTCTGCTGTAAAAATCTTAGAGTTCTCTTGCAGTTTTTCCTGATTTCTTTTAAGTTAACGCTTTTCAGAACTGAGATGCAATTATCAAACCTAAGAAATTAATTTGGATGAAATGGTATTACAGAAATTTGAAGGTTTTAGTTGGGATTTCACTAGTTTTACAATCGTCTTTCCTCCTCCCTATTTCGGGATATTGTCTGAATGCTACCTTGTTCTTAGCTGTCATGGCTGCGTAGTCTTCACATATTCTGTTACATTCCCATTTCAGTCTTCTCTCTTTTACAATCCAACTCTATTGGGGATCAGTAGCTTGGGTAGAAGTTTTCTATGCTTAGGTTCTCCTCAGGCTTTCTCAGGGTTAGATGAAGTTGTGCATCTCTGACAGGAGTCCCAGAGAATCGAGAATAGACTTGCATCCTTCCCTGGGTACCAGCTTGGAGTCATGTGAAGGAAGTAGGTTTCTTAACTCTGATGTCAGTCTTGTCCCGTGGTTAAGGTGGTAGCTGATAGGATTCTCCACTGTAAAGCTACTGATTATCCAACTATAACAAGAACCTTGAGGCTTTGCAAATATTGTCTTCTCTTCAAACTTTTGCCAAGTAATTTTGCCATCAGTGTAGTATGGGGATTTTCATCATTTTTGTATTTATGAGTTGGAGTCTTCTTTTCTTTGTTTTAATTAATTATTATTTATTTATTTATTTTTATTTTTTAGCTTTTCGAGACAATGTTTCTATTTGTAGCCTTGGCTGTTCTGGACTCACTTTGTAGACTAGGCTGGACTTGAACTCATAGAGATCTGCCTGCCTCTGCCTCCCAAGTGCTGGGATTAAAGGCGTGCACCAATACCGTCCTGCTCTGGCTCTTCTTTTCTTCTTTGTCACGAACACTAGAAGGAATTTTCCTGTATTTATCCAATTATCCATTGGTATTAATATAGGCACATGACAGTTTATAAGAATGTGATATAACACAACTTGTGTTTATTTTGTCACTTGAATTGTTCTATGTTGGGGGCTAGAGAGATGACTCAGAGGTGACTCATTCTTGCTGCTCTTAGGGAGGACTAGCGTTCAGTTCATAGCACTGCCAGGTGACTTACAATCACCTGTAACTCCAGCCCCAGGGGGTCTGATTCCTTTTTCTCACTTGAATGGATACCAGAACACATATGTGCATGCACATATGTAAGACACACACAAATGCACATAAATAAAAACAAATCTTTTAAAAAGGTACTATGTTGATTGTGTGTGTGTGTGTGTGTGTGTGTGTGTGTGTCTGTCTGTCTGTCTGTCTGTCCTGTTTGACATAGAGCCTTTAGAGCCGCAGATGCACTTTCTGAATCTTGATGCTCTGGGTTTATTATTATATTATCCCCATGGCTCTGAAATCAACTACTTCTCCAAGGATCATTGGTACCTCTTATTGGGTAATTGTACTTAACAAGCCCAGATCTAGGTAGCAGGAGTCCTCATTACTACAGCGGCATCATTGTCTCTAGACCTTCTCAGTAGACGGCCATGGAATGGTCCATGTACACTAACTGATGCATAAAAACACATCTGTATCTATTTCTGCCTTGGTTTGTTTGTATTGAGAAGTAGATTCAACACTGGTACCTCTGACTTCACTCCAACTCAGCTGTCATTTCTGCCTTCTTGCCTCCTTGTTTGTAATTTTCTTCTTCCACAGTGAGAATTCTGGCTCTCATTATCTCCAATATGTTTATTTATCTGTTCAACCACAGTAGAAACACAAAGTTACCTCAGCGTTTCTGTGAAAGAAGCAACTTCACTCGCATGCGTGCAAACTGCTTTAGTGGAGTTCTGGGTCTTTTTATAGTGGAGTTAATCCATTGCATTTGTGTTCTGTTTTGGGTTCCTCTTAATGTTCTGATGGAATTTTATCCTTAATCGATGTGTGGTGCTTCCTTCAGTCAACTATGCCTCACATTCCCCACATCCGAAAAATTGACTTATTTTCTTTCCCCCCAAAATTTACCTTGTTGTTAAGATTGTTGGTTAATGAAATTATATGCTTTTTAGAAGCATCTCATGTCAGACGTTTGTCCTTTAACAGAGTGAATTTGGCGGTATGTCCATGTGGCTGCAGGAGTCAGCATTTGGTTTCTTTTCACTGCTGAGTAGTGCTTTATGGCGGATGGGCCGTGCTGGAGTACTCTTCAGTGAAAAGAAGAAGCGAGGGCTGCTTGCAGTGCAGGGTGGCCATGAATAAAGCTGCTGCAGACATTTGCATAAATGTAGCATGAAAATAAGGTGGTGTTTATTCCAACTTGGATTTTTGGATTATATGGCAAAAGCCACTTAATTTTATGAGAAGCTTCCTGACACTACAGTGAACGCTTAAATTGAGCTACTAGCAAAGCATGGCTATTTAGTTGCCTTAAATATTTTTTTATTATCTAATAGTATCACTTAAAAATCAGCCATTTTATGGGTGTATTGATATATATAATTGTGATTTTAGTTTCCTGAGTAATTAATCATGCTCATTTGAAATTCAAGTAACTTCTGTGGTGACATGTGTGTTCATAGCTATTGTATGCGCTTAACTGGGTGCTTCTTTTTCCTGTAAAGATTTAAGATTTTACATATAATCTAAAAACAAATCCTTTGCCAGAGAAATGTCTGTAAAGTTCTCCTCATTCTGTGCCTTTACTTATGCACTTAAGCGTGTTTTCACTTCATAGAAGGCTTCCCTTTTTTTTTTTAAAGCCTATGACAACTGATCTTTGAAAATGTATTGAAGTCTCTGTCATGTAATAAGCATATTGCCTAACTCTAGGTTAGAAAGACATTCTTTTGTATTTTCTTCTAGGAATGTTATTTATTACTTATGGAAACAATCTGCTGATTGAGTGAGTGACTGGCCAATTGACTGATTGGTAGTGACGAGTATTGAATACAGACAGCACCTACTGATTTGTGTTTTATCTAGATTTTATGTAAAGCTTAAAGTATAGATTAAGGTTCTTCCTTTTGCCTGTAGATCACGTGGTAGGTAGGACTGGAGTTAAATAGTACCTTCCCTTACCCCTGGCTGATGGCTGTGGTGAAATAAAACAGCTACAGGTAGAAAGGACTATGTAGCTGTCATTTATACTGCAGATGTGTTGATGTTGGGCTTACCAGGTGAGAGGTTATCTATGTATGACTGATCTAATTTACTAACTACAACATCTAGCATGTGTATGCAATTCCTTCTGTGCTTAGCCCAAAAAGCTATCTAGATTGAAAAAGAAAATCAGAACTCTTTAAAAGGGAAGCATTTTCTCAGTTGGAAGTAAAGTCGTTTACAAGGCGTGTGTGTGTGTGTGTGTGTGTGTGTGTGTGTGCGCGCGCGCACACACGCACATGCACATGTGTATACAGGCACTCACATGCCACAGCATGTGTGTGGAGGTCAGAGAACACCCAGTACGTCAGACTGGGTTGCATGTACCTTTATTGCTTGGCCATCTCACCACCTCTCTTCCCCATCTTGCATTTCTGAGATAAATATCACCAGATTTTGTTCTCATCCTTTCTTTACATCGCTGAACTTGATTTCTCATGTCTTGTTGAGATTCTGTGTCTGTACATGAGGGATTCAGCCTATAGTCTTAGCTTGAGTCTGAATATTGGACAGAAGGTTTTAATTTAGTTTTTGTGCACAGATGCTTTTACTATTTGGTTTCCTTCACTTTTCTGCTTTTACATTTTGAAACCAGTTTGATGCCATCTACAAGAGATTTCTGGGACTGCACTTAATCTAGAGATTCATCTGGAGAGGTGACAGGAATATTGAACTTACAACTTATAAATAAGTTACACCTTTACAATTATTTCAAGGTTGTATGATTTTTCATGTTTCTATAAATTTTGTATATTTTAATACTTTTATACATGACATTTCCATTATATATATATATGTATATATTAACCATTAAACTCCATCGTTGTTAATATATAAAAATGCAGCCTGCTGTTCTGTATTGATACTGTTTCCCAAAATTTTGTTAGAATGACCCATTAAAAATATTGGTAAATTCTCTGAAATTCTTTATATCAGGAGTTACATTATCTATGAATAGAAGCAGTATTTCTTGTTTCTAACATGCATTGCATTTCTTGCTTATTTAAAAATTTTTATATGTATGCTAAATATTTTTTGCCCTTGTCTCTTACCTTTCTACTTTCCTTGATTTTTCTGCTCCTTCTCCTTAATTTTCTTTGTTTTCCTAGGCAATTTCACTTCTTCTCTAATTTTGTGTGTTTGTGTGTGTGTGATTTTATGTTTAGGAACTACAATTGAGAATAATAATATAATATTTGTCTTCATGAGAGTGGCTTAATTTCCTTACTATGATGGTCTCCGGTTGCATCAATTTTCCTGCAGATAACAGGACTTCATTCTTCCTCATGGTTGAATGCTTTCCCACAGTGTGCACTGTTGTGTAAGTCCCATTTTCTTACCCATTGCTCTTATCGGGTACATAGGTTGATTCTATGCCATAGATATTGTGAATAGTGCTGCAGTCACCATCAGTGTTCAAATATCTCTGTGACGTGTTGACTTTACGTTCATCAGGGCGACACATAAGAGTGGTGTAGCTGGGGCATATGGAACATTTACTTGGAGTTTTTTTAACTGCATTATTTTACCTATGAAGAATCCACTATTATACTAAAGAGAATCCCTGAGAGACAACACAGACTCAGACTCTTACCAGTGAGTGTGACATTATGGACATAATTTTTATTTCCTCTTTTCCTTCCCTCTTTTCTTTCTTCTCCTTCTTTATCTCTTCCTCACCTTCCTCCTCCTCTTCTTCCTCCCCATCTCAAGTATATAGTCAGGTTTAGTATATGACTACTTCCAACTTGCTCATATTTTTAATATTATAATGTGTTGAATTTTGTCAATTATTTTTCTATCTGTTGAGGTGAGGACATAACTGTGCCTATTTGGCCCACATGTACCCCAGAGATATGAGTTTGGCTGTGGATCATTGTGTCAAAGGGAAACATTCAGTAAAACAATTGAAATACTTTTTGTTTCCCTGTAGTTACAAAAGTTATGTTTATACTAGGAGGTAGCCTGTCATGTGTGACAATGGCATTTTTGTCTGCATGTTTGTAGCACTTAAAAGCATTTTGTTGCTGAAGATGCTAAACATTCCTTGGGCCTCCAGTGATTCATGATCATTTCACTGGCAGAAGATCTTGCTTTCATGCTGCCGGCTGTGGACTGATCAAGGTGTGGCTGCTGAAGGCTGGGATGACGGAAGCAATTTCTTAAAATAAAGCAACAGTGAGGTTTGCCATATTAACTGAGTCTTTGTCACGTGAAGATTTTTCCTCATAGCATGCAATTCTGTTGAGTGGGATTTTGTTTACCGTAGACCTCTCAACAGTGGGACCAATCCGTTCACAGTCTCACTTTGCTTTACTAATGAATTTTTGTGCAATGGTCTAATTATTTTTCTATTTAAAAATATTTTTTTCTTAATTTTTTCTTCGTTTTTGAGAGAGGGTCTCACGTGGCCCAGGCTGTGTAGCTATGTAGCTAAGGAAGCGGAGTTTGAACTCTGCTCCTTCTGTCTCAAGCTCTGGGATTGCACCTTCCCCACCACGTGTAGTTGCTCCACACCCATTGTAATCATCTCAGTAGTGTTCACAGAATCCTTGGCAGGCGTAGATCCCACCTTGAGGAGGAACTTTCTTGCTCATCCAGTCTTTGGTTGATTCTTCAGTCTCTGTGAGCCCCATGGGCCCAGATTAGTTGACTCTGTATGTCTTCTTGTGGAGCCCTTGGCCCCTCAAGCTCGCCCAATCCTCCCCCCAACTCTTCCATGAGACTCCCCGAGCCCTGTATGTTTGCCTGTGGGTCTCTGCATCTGTTTCTATCAGCTGCTGGGTGAAGCCTCTCAGAGGAGTTATGCTTGGCCCCTGTTTATAAACATAGCAGAGTAACTTTAATAGTGTCAGGGATTGGTTCTGTCCCATGGATGCATCTCAAGTAGGACCAGTCTCTGGTTGTCCATTCCCTCAATCTTTGCTCTATCTTTGTCCCTGAACATCTTCTTGGCAGGACAAATTTTGGCTCAAAGGTTTTGTGAGTAGATTGGTGTTCTTATCCCTCCACTGGAAGTCCTTCTGGGCTGCAGGAGATAGCCACTTCAGGTTCCATATCCCCAGCTGCTAAGAGGAGTCTCAGCTAGGGTGACTGCCATAGACTTCTTGGGGACTCCCCTATCTCAGGTCTCCTCAGGCAAATCCCAGAGATGAGCCCCACTTTGATTTCTATTCTCTCACATAGCCTTTTCCCCTACCCCCTACTGTCAATCCTCACCCCCTATCCTTCCCAGTTCCCTCCCTCTATCTGTCTCTAATGCCTATTTTATTTCCCTCTTTGAGTGAGATTGAAACATCCTCCCTTGGGTCTTCCTTATAACTTAGCTTCTTTGGGTCTGTGATTGTAGCATGATTATCCTGTACTTCATGACTAGTGTCCACTTACAAGTTATGGCATACCATGAATATCTTTTTGGGTTTGTGTTACCTCACTCAGGATGATTTCTTTTTCTCGTACCATCCATTTTACTGCAAAATTCAAGATGTCTTTGCTTTCAATAGCTGAGTAGTATTCCACTGTGTAAATGTACCACATTTTCTTTATTCAGTCTTCAGTTGAGGGACATCTGGGTTGTTTCTAGTTTCTGGCTATTACAAATAAAGGTGCTATGAACATAATTGAGCAAGTGTCCTTGTACTATGGTGGAACATCTTTTGGGTATATACCCAGGGGTGGTATAGCCAGGCCTTAAGGTAGAACTATTTCCAATTATTTTGAAAATTACATGATTAATTTCCAAAGCTATTGTACAAGTTTACACTCCCCACCAGCAACGGGGAGGAACGTTCCCCTTTCTCTACCCCTTACCAGTACGCGCTGTCATTTGAGTTTTTGATCATAGTCATCCTGGAAGGTGTAAGATGGGATCTCAGGTTGTTTTGATTTGCATTTTTCCTGAAAACTAAGGATGTTGAGCATTTCTTTAAGTGTTTCTGTGCCATTCAAGATTTCTTGGTTGAGAATTCTGTTTGTCTCTGTACCCCATATTTTAGTTGGGTTATTTTGCCTCTTGGTATTTAATTTGGGTGTGGGTATGTGTTTGTGTTTGTGTGTGTGTGTGAGAGAGAGAAATGTATGCAAGTACCTGCAGAAGGGATTAGATCACCGAAGCTGAAATGACTGGCATTTGTGAGCTACCTGCTGTGGGTGCTGGGAACTGAATGTGTGTCCTCCGCAAGGGCACAAACATTCTTTACTGCTGAGCCATCTCCCAGTCCTTGATACCTGCTTTTCTCATACTGTCTTTGGTTTTGCTGTCAGAATCATAGCATCATAAAATGAGTTGGGGGACTCTTTATTTCCTTTATTTTTCTCTAGGATTTGTAAGGATTAATACTCGTTCTTTCTAAATGTCTGTTGACGATACCTGCAAAATAATCCTGCCTGATGTTTTCTTTGTGTAAAGGTTTTAGTTCCTATAATGGGATAGAGTTATTCGAGACATTTTTTTCCTAGATGAGTTTTGGTGGTTTGTGTCTTTCACAGGATGGTCCACTTTATCTAGATTATTGAATTATGAGGCAAGAATAGTTTTGAGCATCCTCATACTGTTCTCTGCTATGTGAAAGGTTAGATGTGACATCTCTGCTTTCCTTCTTCATGCCAGCAAATTACAACAGCCTTGCCACCAACACTTAGTTACATTATAATGTAATTTATATGTTTTTATAGCTTAAATTCTTCCAAAATCTTCTTAAAACCTACTTGTGGAATAAAGGTTATTTATTAAGTATTTTCTTTAATTCCAAACTGTTTGAGGGATTTGTGAAGTGCTTTCTGTTACTGAGAGCTAATTTAACTCCTCCGCAATTGCTTGGCTTGGCTTTTATCCTTATGAGTTGGTAATTTGTTTATATGATGGTTCAGTGTTCAACTGAAATAAAAAAATGTATCCTTTACTATCATAGTAAGGGTTAACTTTTGCATGCCTTCAAGTAAAAAGTCCTTTTAGGGTTTATATGGTTTAGCATTTGGGTACAGACAAGTATACTTAGGAGCATGCGTGTCTTTTTCGTTAAGGCTCTAGTCAGCGAAGGAACAAACACCAGGAGAGAATAAAACATGTCCCCCTCACGCAGGCTTCTCACTTGTATCAGTGCTGTCCTGATGAGCTTTACCTCAAGTCTCTCTTGGGCTTCCTGATAGGGAGGGATGCTGACCATCGCAAGCCACACTTGTGCAGGGACCTGGGGCTATCCCTGATGTCAGATGAGGATTAGATTCAAGAAATGTCACCAATGACTGATTTAGATAAGCCTTGATCTCTTGCCACCAGCCAGGGCTTCTAGGAGCTCTGACCTCCTTTCACTATCCCCTCTGCTGGGAGTCAGAAACCCAGCAGTAGGCAAACAGGATCTAAATGAATCTTCAAGGTGATTTACCATGGAGGCTGGACTCTACATCCAGAAAGTGCAATATTTTGAGATAAATTGTTAATTTGGCAAGGTTGTCTCCTCTGTAAGCACCTGGAACTTCTCCACACAACAGACAGCATTTCAGAGTGATCTATCTGTGAAGTTGTATGTGTGTGTGTGTGTGTGTGTGTGTGTGTCTGGAAGAGAGAGAGAGAGAGAGAGAGAGAGAGAGAGAGAGAGAGAGAGAGAGAGAGAGAGAGAGAGAGAGAGAGAGATATGGTTGGTTTCTCTTGTTGTAGAAGGAAACAGGACCAGGCTCAAGACTGGTTTTAAAAAAAGCTTTCACTTGAGTGCTTAGTGTTTGGAGACTTCTTGGTGGGGGGAGGGGGAATGTCATGGATGTATTGAGCATGGAGGACAAACTGACACACAGTCCAGTCATCATAGATATTGCCAGGGAAGGATGAAAACAGGACTGCCTCAGTATGACAAGAAACAAAACACACTGCCTATTATTTATTTGCCCATTCATTATTACCCACATTTTATCATGTTTAAAAATATCAAGGAAGCCCTACTTATCAGCAATCTGGTTTCTCACCCTGTCTTTTTCCTTGAAAATCTATATGAGGTCAATGATCAACGTTAAATGTATCTCATATCTTCCTGGAGAATTTGATAGTTCCAGTCTATATAATTTTCTTTTAGAATCAGTTTTCCATTTGCTTTTATTTGCCTAAAACCTGACTGGATTTTTGATGTATGTTTTGAAATGAGAAGTGTCAAGCAGTCTTGAAAAGAGAGATATGTTTTTTTCCCTTATGGGAAATATTTTCCCCAAGGGTAAACTTATGAGCTCCTCTTGTCCAAGTGATCGTTCAGATCTTGTTTAGTCAGACACAATCTGATAAAGGGAGATGTCGGTCCACGTGGGACCCTTTGGAAGAGAGAATGAGCAATCTTCCATGTGAGGTTTGCCGGCTGTGCAGTGGCCAGGTCCAGACTGAGCTCCTATTAGTCAAGTCTGACAGGAAAGCACACACTGCATCCTTGGCCTTCAGCGTGATGTATGAGCACCCAACATGCTGTCTGCTTCCCCCTGACAATTCCTAACATCTGCTTCCCACCCAGCATCAAATATTCACAGATCTACAGGGTGGCAGAATGGGAGGGAGATGTTCTGACAGTAAAATGATGGGCTTGCAGGAAGCACAGAGATCAGAAGGACCTACTGAATTCACCAGCAGAAGCAAGTGCCGGTTAGAGATTGATCCACTGGCCCTGCAAAACCATGTGCCGCTCTCCGTGTCTGATCAGCAGGGCTTTGGGCAGATGCCTACACACATCCCACCCCGGGGCAGCTAGAACTGGAGACCCACATGTGCTTAAAAGCCCCTAGGCTCATGTTTCCCTCACGAGCTCGCAATTCAGCATTTGGACCCCCTGCTTCTCTTGGCTGCGAATTTAGAAGACGCAAAAGCTGGTGAGTTTTTCACCCACAGGATAAATAAATGAAAACTCAATATTTTTCAGAAGGACAAACTCTCTAGGCTTTCCCGGGTAGATCTTTGGGCATTCCACACTAAATTGAGAGTAAGAAAAAAATTATAATCAGATGAGCCAAGAAAAGAGAAATTTTCTTTGACTATGTGGAGTCATGGAAAATCCCCTGAGAAATAACAGTTCTCAGAGGGACTCCAATTGTCCTTCCTATGGCACTGGACCTTTTTTACTTTTTAAATAAATCTATATCCATGTACTTATTTATTTGCATGGAATGCTGAGACCACAGAGTTCCTGTCTGCTCTGTTTCTTTGGGATAAAGTTATTCTGTGGTCAGAGACACCTAAGCCCACAAGGCACGCGCCATCCAGATCTGAACACAGGCTGTTTACACATGCTTCCAGAAAAAATATTGACAAGGCAGTAAAAATACTTTCCTTGATTGCTCAGTCTTGTATTTGGAAGCTGAAATTACAGGGACTTTTCTTTTTCAGTTGTTCATTTTTAGCTTCTCCATTTTTATATCTTTTGGCCTTTTGGGGTAGAGGGTACTTGCCTTTTAAAATGCAGCCTATTTGCACCCACTGTGAAAATCGAGGAATAGGAAGCTACAACATCCTCACAGCTGTCCTCTCAGGAGTTCTTGAGCTGTTTGGGGACCAAAGTCTCTCAGCTTCTGGAGATAAATAAAAGAAAGAGAATTTCTCACAGGACCAGAAGAAACTGCAAAGAACAAACAGAGAGGACTTTGGGTTAGTTCTCAGAAAGGCCACCATTCCTTTCCACTTGCCTCTGGAAACAGATTAGAAACAGGCACCTATGAGCATATACAGGGGGAGGAGGTCCCCCTCAGTCACAGACATAGGGGAGGGGAGTAGAGGGGAAGCGGAGGGAGGGAGGAATGGGAGGATACATGGGATGGGATAACAATTGAGATGTAATATGAATAAATTAATAGAATATTAATATAAAAAGAAGGAAACAGGCACCGACATGAGGGAATGAGTTGAGCCTAACTTTATGGATCCATATATGTGTGCATATGTGTATGACTGCATGCATGCATGTATATATGAGTGCATCCATATGTGCATGTCTTCATGCACTTCCCTAATTTTGAGTCAGGGTCTCACTATGTAGCCCAGGTTGGTCTTGAACTCCTGATTCTCCTGTTTTAGCCTTCTGAATGCTGAGATTACAGCCTGGGGCACAATTCCCTGGCCGAGTCTGACTTTATTGATATTATGCAAAGTGACCTCATTTAACGCCATCATGATATCCCAGAAGCAAGAGATGCACTGGTTTGCTTTCCCCTTGACCATCTGCACTAAGCGCCGCACTCCACTCTTTAGCCTGTCTCTCTTTTATCTGTTACCTAGCTTAAATTGAAGTATGTATTTGTTTGACTGTTTTATTGATTGTCATTTTTATTAAATGTAAGGGTACTGATATATTGGACACAGAGAATATATTCAAATTTTATATTTTGCTTTTGATTGTAATCACAGCTGAGTGACATTTCTCAGTGACCTTTCAAACAGTTTGCTAGCATTGTGCTTAAGTACCTCAACTTTCTTATTGATTGTCAGGGCTGATTTAAATTTTCTTAATCTAACAGTACATATGGAACTTGCCACACTTTAAGGAAATTGCTCACAGAATCTGTATCAGAGATGCCGAATACCACTTTGAGTTCTCCTGGAAACATCTCTTCAGGAATACATGATGCACCTGCTGGGCCACTCCAAAGATTAGGCACTGATTTCTCCTAAAACATTTCTGATGAGGGAACTGATGAAACTTCCACTACTTCAGCCTGGGAGTTTGTATTTTATGCACTGTGGTCTTTGTCTATTTCTGTCATGAAACCATGTACACTTCTGGCTGAGCAGCCATCCAGCACACACAGGGCACGCTGACTAAGACAGGGGAATGAAACTATTGGGTCACCAAACAAGGACATCCAGCTAGCTGCTCACTCCTGGAGCACTCACAACTGGTCCTCAACACAACCGTGCTTGGGTAGGTCAGTTATCTTCATCGGCTGTTGGTGATTGAGGCTCACAAGATGACTCTCCTGAAATCTCGGTTCCCAGCCCACAGAGAAGTTAAACCGCCTTTTACTAACAGTTCATAGGAGGCTGGGCCTCTTCTCACTGGTACCAAGATATCTCTTAAAACTACCACCACATCATTAAGGGAGGGATTCCAACGATTCAGTTGTTACAACCGTGAGATAAAGCTGCCTGCTTCACTTTGGCGGGAGGCAGGTGTCATTCCACTATCATTGCTGGGATGTCTGTCCAGTCACTGACTGTGTCTACAGTGAGCATGGCATGTAGCATGAATATGGGGAGACTTGAATACAGAGCTATGTGCCACATGTTGTTCAGGTGGTTGCAGAGTTCCCACTTCTTCCTGTCACATCTGAGGAAGATACTCTTATTTATAATTGGTTTCATAACCAAGGAGAAAAGAGTGAGTCCAGTTAATTCTGTCATGATCACCAAAATTTAAACCAAACTGTCAAACAAACCAAACCAAACCAAACCAACAACAAAAAACCCCAAACAAACAAAATGCCGGGTGTGGTGACACACGCCTTTATTTTTTTTATTTTTATTTTTTAACTTCTTGGTAATTGTTTTATTCAGATATTCGAATTCTTCTTGGGTTAAGCACTATAATTTATACCTCTAGCATGTTACCATAACTCTAATCCCAGAACTTGGGAGGCAGAGGCAGGCAAATCTCCATGAGTCCGAGGCCATCCTGGTCTACAAAGTCAAGGACAGCCAAGGCTACACAGAGAAACTCTGTCTTGAAAAACCAACCAAACAAACAAATAAACCAAACTGTCAGAGCTCACCTAAGGACACGTCCAGCACCGACAATGGCCCAGAGTTGTTTGTATTGCCCAGGAAGTACCTAACCCAAATGAGTCACTCACATTTAGCTTCTAAGATTTGGCCAGTTTCTCTATTTTAGAATCCACAAATATTACAATTTCCACGAGAAACCTCAGAGGTCCCATTTCTGGCTCAGGAGAGGGTTAACACACTCCACCCAAGCATCTTCCAGTACTAGGCTTCATTCATTTTTTCCAAAAAAACCCAAGCATTTCTGTTTATTAGTCCACTGCACATCGTTAAAAGAAACCCACACAGCAACAGTTAGCTGAATTCCAGCCATGCAGTGTTGCAGTGACCTTGACTTATCTCCCCCCCCCTCCCTTCGAGCTCTTGGATTTGATCAATTCCCAGAACCCAACATTCTGTAGAGAGGCCTCTGACTCAAACAAATGAGGGCGTTTCGATGGCCTGTTTCCACAAGGAATTAAGTGCTCTCTTCTGATGTGTCTCTTGACATCCATTCACAGAGCCTAAAATAAGATAGTTTCCAGGAGAAAGTAGGGTTTGAACAACAGTCAAAAGTGTTTGATGTGCAGGTAAAGGCTGCTTATAGAGGACCGGAGGGAGCTGGGGTGAAAGCTGGGCCTTGGGACATTTTCCTCCTGCCTTTGCTCAATGCTGTTTGAGCTTCATGACTTTGGGGTTTGTTTCTGCTTTGAGAATCAAAACCAACGTGCACGAAGGTAACACAGATGCTGCCAGTCTCTAACACCCCTTGGAGAGTCACTGGATCCCTTAGGATGGAATAAAGACCTGGGCCCCGAGAAAGACCTTAAAGGGGAAAAGTACACCAGGTTCAAAGGAACCAAAATGCTGGAAGAGACCTGGAAGAATTGGCCAATGGTGACTCAGGAAGGCCAGCACCCCTAACAAGAGCACTGCATATATGAACTAACGGGGCCCTCAAACTTCTGTTTCTCAGATGTGTTCTAGAGGGGTTCTTCCCTCTTCCTGGACCAACTTGAACTCTGGCTTTAGGCTTGTGACAAAGGGCTAGCATCCCTTAAGGGAAATGGAGGTGAAGGGCTGCTCCTGTGTGCAAGCACGTATTTATGTGGAATGGAATGGACCGAAGATTGTAACACCATAATTAATAGGGTAGGAAAGAACGCACTTCATCTTTCAAAACAATGTGTGTCCTTGATGTGTGTGGGTAGCTGTTCATCTGCCTTCACCTATGCTGTTGCTTAGTCTGCTCTGAAAAGCAAAGGAACCATGACCCAGATGATGGAAGGCATGACGGAGAACTTACTCTGTCCTCGAAGTGTAGATGGGAGCTCTCCTTCATGTGATTTGATGAGGGCAAAGCTCACCTCGTCAAGTCAGCCCATCAGCATCCTGGATTAAGGATATTTTTCTTCAGTGTCCCCGCACACTAGTAAGCTAGCACACAGTAGATTCTTAAGACTTATTTTCCTGGGTGCCACATTTTCAATTTTTCAATTTTTTTATTTAGTTGATCGACCTTGAATTTAATTGTTCACAGTAGGCTGGGGGAGAAAAAGGTCAGCAGATGGTGGGTTGTTGACAAAGATATGTTCCAACAATTTTCCCCATGCTTCACCCAAATGGCTCATTGCCACCACGATGCAGGCTGATTCCCTGCCTTCTGACTCCTGGGTAGCGTAATAAATTGTTCTGGCTAACATAATGCAGTGGGAACAGTTTTCTGGGGTTTCTGAGACTAGCTTGAGGAAGACTTATAAGTTCTGTTTTCATCCAAAGCATGTATCTAGATGTCATTGAAAGAAGTTTGCGTTAGATTGTTACATGTGGGGTTAGAGAGGCCCAGGCAGCTCCTGACCATTGCAGCCACTTTAGCTGAGATGCCAAATATATGTGTCTATGGTCTTGGGTGTTCCAACCCTTGCTGAGCTTCTAGCTGAATGGAGCCATGTGGCTGACCCCAGCTGACATCACTGGAAAGGGTCCAACTGAATCCAGCCAACCTACAGGGCCATGAGAAATAACAAATCATGCTGTTCTAATCCCTATGTCTTGAGGCAGTTTATTAAGCGTCAGTAAATAACTGGAAACCACAGGGGGCTAGGCTTGCCCAGCTCAGAACCCTTGATTCACTGCAGAAAAAGTATTTCTTAGTAGTAGCTTCTCTGGGATGTGGACTTAGTCCCTGCCACAGTTGTGCTTCTCTGGAGATCAAATGTGAGATGTTATACCAAGAATTGGTATAACTTTAAAAGTCATATCCTCTGGACTTAACTAACAGAACTCTTGTAAAAGAGCAAAGAGAAAGTTGACTCAATGGGCAGAGTGATTGACAAGGTAGCATTTGATCCGAGGTTAGCTGTGTTGGCATCTTGATCTAACAGAGCAAACTCACCAGGCATCACTAACTAGCATAAGAAAGAGTAGTGGATGCACATCATTTTATGTTGAGAAAGTGCTCTGGTGTGCCCTGTTTCATTGGATATTCCCCCTCAAGGTTCTGAGAAAAATACACCTTAATTTTCAAATTCAAGTTTTGTTGAGACGTAACCAACATGAAATAAAATCCTCACTTTTTAAGCCTATGACTTTCAATAAATACACATACCAATGTAACTTCCCAATGCTCAAGAATCAAGATGGACTAGAATCGTTTTATTTTTCCAGAACTTCCCCTTATTCTGTTTTTCACTCAATGTCCTCTACCAGGTCACAACCTCTGACTGTGTTTTTGCAACTCTGAGACGGCTTTGCTTTTTCCAGAGTTTCATAACATGAAAGGATTAGCTAAATTCTCATTCCCACCAGTTTCATTCATCCAGTATAACTGTAAGACCCACTTATACTGTTGCATACATTTCTTTTGAGAAAGGACTTATTTTTTTCCATTTTGTTTGTTAAAAACATTTAATTTTATGTGCTTGCATGCATGTGTGTGTGTGTGCACATATAAACAGCACAAAACCCTAGTCATTGGTTTCTTCAGATAAGGTCTTACTCATATCCCTAGAGATGACCTTGGATGATCCTCCTGCTTTGACTCCCCTCTCCCTCCCCATCCCCTCACCCAACCCCACCCCACCCCCATTGATATGACAGGCAGTAACCACCATGCCTGGACTTTTCCCCTCATGTTGTAAAAGAGATATATGATGAGTTGGAAGGTGTTCGCTCACAA
This sequence comes from Acomys percivali, assembly GCA_907169655.1. Lineage (NCBI taxonomy): Eukaryota > Metazoa > Chordata > Mammalia > Rodentia > Muridae > Acomys > Acomys percivali. The sequence continues at coordinate 136,606,896 of OU015747.1, forward strand.
GTAGTCCAACTGGGATGCCTGCATTAGTTTACTACATCCTAGATGGCTTAGGAAGCATTGCTTATATTGCAGTAAGTAGCACCCAAATGATGAAGACAGCCTCAGCACCAGGAAACATATTCTGCTAGACTGATTCAAAGGTTATTTTTTACTTGCGGCATAAGCATCTGCCACATATAAGCCAATCAGAACCCTCTCCTTGGACATTTGTGCTGGGAATAAGGAGAAGAACTGTAGACAATGGTGCTTACGAATAGACAGAAAGTATGTTTCCTGTATTAAGGAAGAAACTAAGAGAGAAAGGCAATAATAAGAGCAACAGAAAGCAAGCCCTGGCAGGTTTGTGTGGGAGGGCTGGCAGCATCTTTGTCTTGTGGTGAGCTGGCATCCAACTTTCCATTTGATCTCTTACATTATTTTTGTCTCTATCAGTGAACTTTCTCTGAGTTACCTCTAGTCAGGTTTCTGCCAATCATAATCTGAAGACATTCGAGTAATACAGAGCACTTCAAAGGGTTTAACTGGGATTAATCATTTGCATAAAGTTACCAAATCCTGCAGAAGGCTCTCAGCTCCCACAGTGATCTTGGCTGAAAATGCTGCATCCGAGGTGGCAAGAATGATAGTGCATTATCTACCCATTCAAACGACTTCTGACTCCATGGAGCATGTGCAGAAGTTGAAATATTAACAGCGTGCCCCAGGAGGAACCCCAGGCATGCAAAGCCTATGGATGATAAAATAGATTATATAAATATTCCATGTTCAAGATCAGTACATTCTCTCTATATATTTGTTCCCACTGAGAGCTTCTCATTTTTTATGGAAAATGACCTGGGCTATAATAAACAAACGTGAATAAATCTGCTGGGGACTGTGCTCTCAAATTCTTCTTATTTCAGACACAGGTAGTGGATAACGTCTTATGTGCTTTGGGTACAATACTTTCATATGGGAGAGACCGGGAGACTTTTATGCGTCCCGCTAGGTAGAGCAAATGCCAACAGCAAAAATAAATCTTTCTTCTCTTTTGCGGTTTAATAACTATTTTCATTAGTCTTTTGACAATTCCATACATTGTATTTTGATCATATTAACCCCTACTTCCTCCCTTTAACTCTTACATCTACCACAACCCCCCACCTCTGCAACTTTCTGCTCTCCTTTAAACAGTTTTAATTGAACAGGCCACTAACTCCAGTCTGTGCTGTCTCTATACTTGCGGTTGTGGGACATCCACTGAAGCATGGTCAGCTTACCAGGATCCCCTCCCCAGAGCCATCAACTGCCCATAGCCTCTCAGTTAGAAGGCGGCTCATGAATCCTTTCCTACTCCAGGCTAGAGTTTGGCTGGCTTGATCTTGTATAGATCTTGTACAGGCAAACACAGCTGCTTTGAGGTTATGAGTGTGGTGGTCTTGTCATGCCCAGAAAAAAAGGTTTTGCTCTGGTCCTCCTAAACCTCTGGTTCTTACCATCTTTCTGCCACTTTGGTTGCAATGGTTCCTCAGCCTTGTGGGTAGAGTGTGATGGAGATGTCCCGGGCATGGCTGTGGACTCCACTGACACCTCACTTTGACCAGTTGTGAGTTTCTGTGCTAACTGCCATCCACCCCAGAACCCACAAAGAAACTTCTCTGCTGAGGACTGGGAGCTGAAGTAATCGAAAGAGGCAATGCCTCTTATCCTTCGAATGAAGAGCATTGCCAGTGGCCCCCTAAGGGAACTAGAGAAGTAAGTGAAGTGGGCTCCCTTTGAATTTCCCTTTGTCTCTCTTCTGCTATTCTCATCGTAGTAGTCTGACTTCAGACTACTCTTTGTTTAGAAGCTTTTTCCTCCTATTGTTTTCATTTCTCCTTCCCTTTTCTGTACCCAGTCTTCAGCACACAGCTGAGCCTTCCATCCCCTCCCCATGAGGCCCCCTCCTGAGCAGAAGGGAGAAGAACAGTCAACAGTTTCCATCCCAGAGTCCCGTGTTCCTGGGGTCAGCATGCTCAGAGGGTAAGCGTGCAAGGACAGAGGATAATTGAATTACAGATTTCCATTGTGTTCAAGATGTTTAGCTCTTGCACACATGTAGCAATTCTTGATTGCTTAAGAGGTCCCTGGCGTGTTTTTGGCAAGAGAAGGCCTTTACATGTGTCTGGCTCTATTCCAGGTGACATGTAAGTTCTGGGATTGCTCAACTACCCCTCTGCCTGTTTTCTTCCAATTCCTTAGAAAGAAAATTGAAAGCAAGGATGAAGAAAGACAAGGGGTGTTGACTCCGATGATTCAAATGATTCCTTTCAGCTAAATCCCAAGATAAAGTTCAAGACGAACAGATAAGACTCTCCACAGTGGGATACTTGAAGAAAATAAGAAGCAACAGAAACCCTCATTAAATGTCAGTCAGGAGAAGGAAAGACCTGCTCTTGGAAAAGGTGCTGTGTGCCCATGCATTGGATTTCATCTTATGGTATAAAAGTACTGTTAACGACTTTCAGATCTGTTTAGGATAAGAAGCTAAGAGAAAACCCTGGATAGTTTTTGTTTGGTTGGTTTTGTTTTGTTTTGTTTTGTTTGTCTGTTTGTTTAATGTGGGTTCTAGAGATCTAATTTGGGTCTTCATGCTTGCAAAGACGATTTACAATTTTTATTTTTAAGTTATATATTCACTTTACATCCCGATTATAGCCCCTCCCTCCTTTCCTCTTGGTCCTTCCTTCTCATCCTCTTCCCCCTATCTCCCCCCACCCCCGTCCTCAAAAAAGGGGAGCCTGCCTACCAACCCACCCCAGTACATCAAGTTGAATCAAGACTGAGCTCCTCATCACCCCCTGAAGCCAGGCAAGGCAGCCAGGTTAGGGCAAAGTGATTGAAAGCAGGCAATACAGTGTGTGTCATAGACAGTACCTGCTCAACTTACTAGGGAATCCACATGAAGATGAAACTGCTCATTTTTTTAATATGTGTAGGGGGGCCAGGTCCAGTCCATGCATGCTCTTTGGTTTGGGCTTCCATCTCTGTCAGCCCTCATGGGTCTAGGTTAGTTGACTCTGTTGGTCTTCTTACAGCATTTTTGTCCCCTCTGATCTTTCTATCCTTCCCTCTCACTCTTCTACAAGACTCCCTGAGACACTTTTTTTAATTGACTGAACTTAGCTGCCTTCTGATGAGTCTCAGGACTGGGGAGATTGAGGTAGGTAGAACTCTGGGGTTCACTAGCCAGCCGGCCTAGCATATTTGGTGAATTCCAGATCAATGAGAAATTTTGACTCAAAGCAACAAAGTGGAGAGTGCTTGAGGAGCAACAGCCAAGGCCAGCCTCTGTGTATGTGTGTGCACATGTATCAGAGAAACTGCACACACGTCCACACACTCCCACAATTTAGAAGAGAGGCTCATAGAGAGTGCAAATTAAAAATATTTAACATGATTAATAGGAATCTGGAATTTGAAATGGAGTTAGAAAAGAGAACAGTATCCTTGACGATCTCAGAAGTCCCAAGTGTCTGCATCCTGGAGGAACCAAACTTTTTTGATCTCATGTTCTCCAACCAGAACTAGTTTGCCTTTTATTTTCCTGGTATCTCAAAGGGGCAGATGAGTCAGCGTCTGTGTGTTGGAAAACAGAGAGCATCCTTCTCCCTTGGCTTGGCTACATGGTGCCCCTTGCTTTACAGAAGAGTAGTTCCCACTGTCCCTTGGAAGACAACCATATGGCAAAGACAACAGCCTGTTGGTCAAGCTCTTCTTTAAAGAAAGGCGTGTGATCAGGACAGTGGTGGAACTTGGGTGAAGCTGGGAAGGGGCTGGCGGGATGTGCAGTTGCTTAGACAGAGGAAGAAGCTCCTCGTATTGTTTCTCCTGATTGACAACTGTAGCATGTGACACATTTTCAGGGCTCAGTCTTAAGATAGAGCCCAGTGTTCTGAATCTGGACAGACTGGGGACTATTTAACTGTTGGGCATAAGCTCTAGAAAAATACATGAGAAGAAAGAGGGTATGAGGCCAAGGGATGCTTAATTGTCTGCCATGTTGTGTAAACTGGTTTAATTGGTGTTTGTTGCCCAATGCCTAAGAAATAGGAGTGCTTGTTGGGAATAACAAGCATGAACCAAAGTTCTAATCAGGAATACCACCAAGGTTGCACAGCAGTAAGAGGGTGGTAGGAGGTCTAGACAACAGCTTTGGGTATCTGAAGGTCAGGAGAAAGAGGGCAGCTCATAACAGGAAAAAAGTGACTAAAAGTAGAAAAACTTCAATGGGAGGAGAAGCTTAAGTGCTAGATGGACACTGACCACTGAGACCACTGACCACCGAGACCAGTTCCAATTGCCTCCCTCCTTTCTTCCCAATGCAGTTACTCTGTAATTGCTCTTCGTCCCACATACATGATTTTCTCATCTTTTCTGTGATGCTGAGTCTTCTCAGGGCTACACTGAGATATGGACTATATGTGTGCTTTCTGTCTTTTGTTATTGTCTCTCTAAGGACAGTTCCAGGAGCAAAGTGAGCATTCTATAAGCACTCTTTCTCAAGGATGTCACCAGAGGAGGAGGCAGG